>CM056835.1:13049836-14249836 GCA_029853015.1 Chelidonichthys spinosus
CTACGGACACACCTTGGATTTTGCTTTCAGTCAATATCCGCCCCAAGCACGTACAGATAAATCGAATGAGCTGCCGAGATCACAGATCTTCCCAGTCTAGTTTCGTCCATGAGATGTGAAAAACACAGACAGGGAAATAAATCATAAAAAACAAAACAAAAAATACAATAACCGGAGAGCTCTGGCCGACAGATTGAAGCCAAGACAAGGGCTGCGATGCCAATAGGACAGCTGTGATAAGGTGATAAGGTAGCTGTTTGTGTGAGCGTTCGAGGCTAATAGTCAACCGTAGTATATGTCACCTACATCATCCTCTCACTGCTGAGTCACTCACGTCACTAATCCATTGAATTGCATGCTCCATCTCTCATTATCTTCCATATTTTGTGTTGGGTGATTCATGATTAAATTATGTGTTTGTGTGTGTGAGAGCGAGAGAAAGAGTGTGTAATTCTTGATTATTTCATTTCATCCATGTGATGTTACTAAAGACTGTATTTGTTATTTGGTTGTATTATTTCTTATTTCATGTGGTGTTGATGTCATTAGTTGGCTTGTCTGATTTTTGTTCCTATATCTGCCAAGAACGACTGGCTGCAGCACATGAGGAAACTGTGGGAGATTTTTGCTGCGATTTTTAAAAAGCGTCAAATGTTTCTTGAACATTTTATCCCTTCAAATTACACACAAATGATTCCAATCCAGCTTTACATATCTTTAATCGGTGACGTCACAGTTTGTAGATGGCTACAGGGTGTTTAGTGCACTGCCATTTACATAAGATAAGATAAGTAAATCACAGGAAAATCATATTTGATAACCTGGTCCATCATTTACACATTATTGGGATTTTTCTCATGTAAAGCCGCCAGTTCTCCTTGGCTCATTTGTTTTCCGTTTGTATTTTCTTTGTTCTTTCTTAAATGTATTCATTTCCATTTGTTGATGTCACTATTAAATTCATTGTCATTTCATTTTCATGTTGTGTGTTTTTTTTTCTTCTCATGCTCCTCGGTCGCGCTGATTCACGGTTCATCCGGTGCCAAAAAAAAACAAAACAAACGGAGATCATTTGCAGTGGATGTCGGATGATAATGATGACGACGACGGTCGGTTCTCCTTTGTTAAACTTGTGTCTGTGTTCAGCAGAGCAGAGAGGAGATTACAACGCAAATACAGTCCCAGAGGAGCATTCATCTCCCCAATCCCACTGCGTCTGTTCTGCATGTGTTTGTTTGTTTTTTTGCAGGCTTAGGCAGCCCGAGTCCCATTTTTTTAATTCTCCCCGAAGCATTTAATCACTTTCCTGTGATTCTCCTGGATTGCAGTCCATAGTCAGGATCATGATTAGAAAACTGTCCAACTGGCAGAGCAGGAAGACCGAATCCCCCCCCAACACTGTTGATCTCTCCAGATGAGAGTCAAATAGATTATGTTTCCCCGTCCGTCTAGACACCAAAATACAGCCGAGAAATATTATCTGCTGCACCTCTTGTGCTTATGAGGGGTAGAGTGGGAACTCATGGGACGAAACAAAGTACCCTGCTCCCTTCAAATCTTATTAGATGTTTTTCTGCTGGAGCAAACAACAATAAGTCCTGCTTCTGCTGGATATTGCGTGGCGGGCGAAAGTGTCGAGAAAAATGCTGCTGTAGAGGCGGTTTGGCCGTCTTAGCCTGAGGGACGGGGAGGGAAGACGGCTTTAGGATGTAATCAGATTCAAACGGGGTCATCGAGGACAGGGCCGGCATTACTCTTAACCCATTTTTTTTTTTTTAAATGAGCCGTGCATATTTAATGCTGACTTATGACAGACTTCCTTATTCATTAATTCTGCTGCTACACGTCTTGCGATGATGCTCAACGTTTACGGGTCAATCATGGACGTCCTGTTTAATTCACATTTATGCCCGGATCAGTATGCAGCCGCTGAAGAGCAGCGGTTCCACTTATAATGTAAAAGGTTTGTCAGTGTGTGTGTTGTAGTGTGAGTCATAGAGCAACAGAGATGTCAGGCTAGGAATAGTGTATGTTGTGTTGTGCAACCGGGACTAGGCTGGTCCATCAATAACAAGGCAGTTCCTGCTAAATATAATGATCAACATCCACCAGACCAGCCTCCATACATCTCTCCTACTATCTCTTCCCTTTCTCCGTCTCGCTCTGCTTCTCCTCCTCCTCCTCCTCCTCCTGTCTGTCACTCCATCTGTCTCGTAGTGTTTTCACACAGGAAAGAGAGACGCGATGTTCATAGAAGGTTGAAGCTACCTCCCAGCCCCGCAGACAGGATACGGCCATATATAGGCTGCTGTCTCCACTCTGGGACTCTCATAAGCTGCCTCTCCTCTCTGTGAGCAGTTTCCATAGCAACAGTATTTTGTTTCCCTCGGTGGCAGGAAGAGAGAGAGAGATAGGAATGCAAAATGAGAAAGCAAGTGGAGGACAGGGCTGGATGGGGCATAAAGGGGACAAGAGAAGCAAATGTATGAGTCGGGGGGGGGGGGGATGTTTCATTGGTGAATCACAAGAGGGTCATTGGTTTTATGTGTATTAAGTGGGTTTTCTTGTTCTGGGATGAGTGCCTGAGCAAAAAAAAACATGATTACATAAACCAAACCCGGCCTGACTCACAGCTACACTCACCTGGGTGGCTTTCAGGTCACAGCATTAGAGATGAGTAAACGAGCTGGCAGTTACTTGGGCAGAGATATAGGGCAATTTAGCTTTGTAAGTAGTTTTCAGCTCTAAGTCATAATGATGGGTGGCCTTTTCCTCTTTCTGCCATGACAGCGAACTCTCCGGGCTGTATCCCGGTCTGACCGGACAACATAGAAATAAGAGCTTATTTCTAGTCCCGAGAATTTGAGTCTGATAGATGATGACCTGCAAAAAAAAAACCACTTTGTGAAAATAGAAGCGTGATATGAGACACAGTTTGAAAAGTCCGAAGGAGATTTGTTTGGTGAACTTTCAGCATGCTAAATTAACATTTGATGCCAGACTTGGCCTGCTTTTACACGTCACCTCGTTACTTGTTACGAATTCTTGCCGGGTTATTCTCATATAACAACAGAGAGCAGCCATTAATTCAGCAAAGCTCTTTAGATATCGTAGCTTCCAAGCAGTCGGGATTGATCATGTGTGAATAATGAGAGGGAGCATAATAAAAAAATAAAATAAACACACATCTGCACAGAAATGAGAGATGAAACAAAAGTGTGTCGTCAGATTATTATTCACCAACAAACTGCTGATGTAATGCTCTCCGTTGCATTTGGATTGGCTCATGCATCACACGCATAGTGCAGAGCATTTAGAGCGCAAGCCGTGCTTGTTAATGATTCACATCGACCAGCTTTCATTTTTAGAGGAATTGTAACGGCCGCCAGTGGCACAGTCTGGATGTGCCAGCTGCACCTGCAGGATTTATTCGAGCTCTGGAAACCTCCCAAACCACAGAGTGTGTCCTCAGGACATGTCCATCTTCCAAACGGAGAGATAAATAAGGCATGATCACATCGTCCAAATGTAAAAAAATAAAATTGTGAAGCCAACAACGGGTTTTGGAAGAGAGGAGAACAGAAAGATGGACAGGAGTGGAGGAAAGAGAGATTGGAGAGGGGCAGGTTTTTCATTTACAGTCCCGACTAGATCCTCGCTCCCACCCTCATTGCTTCCATGACAACCAGACAGAAGGTTACGGGTGGAGGGCGTAATGAGTTTTTGTCTTAAGATGGATGCAGACGCTGCATCTCTTTCCCCTTAATGACCTCCTACTCACCGACCACATCGCAGGCGGCTATTGCTTTGCCTTTATTAATGTCATCAAAAGCTTTGTTTAGAGTAGAATTAGATAGGACCCGACTTAACGTTCTGTGAATGGAGAGGAGCTTACTGGGATGAAATCATCCGTCCGCAGGTGGTTTGGTGGGAAAATGATCTTTTTTTCGTGAGCCCAGTGTACACAAAAAAAATGTCCTTTTGTCTATTTTTGGACATAGGTGTTTGTTTCGGCTTGGATTAGAAGCCCTTCTTGGTGTTTTGCTGCATGTGGAGTGGATGACACACTAGTTTGGGTGATAATATAGATTTATATAATTGCCATCCTGCTCTCCCCTCCCCCTCCCTCCCTCCCTCTCTGCAGGCGTCCCAGGGTTCTTCCTCCTCTCTGTCTTCCACTAAAGTTTCCAGCTCGGTGGAAGACAGGGACGAACCGGTTACTGAAGGTGAGGAATGTTATCATGACATGAAATGTCCCATCTGTCTGTCGGTGGGGGAAAGGCAGTGTACTTGTCATGCATGTCTGAATCATGTTCACGACCTTTGTTGCATCTCTCTCTGTCCCCCGTCTCTGTGCCGTACGTCCTGTTCTCATCACCTTGTTTTCTCACACATTCCACCTCCTCTGGTGTTTCTTCTTCACCTCTCTGACTCCATAAAGCTCCATGACTCCAAACAATGATGTGCTGTTGAATTTGGTAAAGGTTACACTGAGAACTCTGCTCTTTTATGTTGATTCAAGGTTCTCTAACATTTTCATCTTTTATATATGTTTTAACTATAGAGGACCATCTCACATGTTACAAACTAATGTATTAATTCATATTTAAATGGCCTATGTTTGCATATAATCCAATTTAATTTAGCAGTTAAGTTAGCTTGATTGCCATTCACAGAGCTCTCCGCAGAGCGTTAGTGTGACAAAATGTTGACCATCGGATCTCATTTTTCTGAGAAATAAAGTTTACATCACAAGGATTAAGAACTGATAATGGATCTAAAATATGTTTAATTCAACTTTTTAATATTCTATATATTTTAAGTATCTGTGTTATTTGTTTTATATCAGTCCCTTTACTATTTCTTTCGACTTTAGTAAAGCCTTAAATGGGACGATTAGGTCCTCTCTAATTACATGTGTGAATCCAATCAGTCTGAAAAAAAGTGTACAACCCACATAAGTGTAAACTCGAGTCCCTCGGCTGCTCTAACCCACGTTCTCCCCCCTGAAGCCGAGGTTCTAGTGGATGAGGTTCCAGCCGTGCCCTCCTACATATCAGACCGCTACAAGGTGGGACGCATGTTAGGAGACGGAAACTTTGCAGTGGTCCGGGAATGTGTGGAGCACTCCACGGGACGGGAGTACGCTCTGAAAATCATCAACAAGGGCAAATGCAGAGGCAAGGTAAATATGAGTACCGTGTAAGGCTGCACCACTGACGTAGGAACACTAATTGGCTTCAATGTGACTCCTAGAAAAAGATCATGAAAACTGCTCTCATGTTGACGACGACTCTGATTTAATGTGACTAAAACTGAGAAATAGATATTACCTCCTCCTACATCTTTAGGCTGATCCATTCTAATCTGTGGCTGCGGTCGAATAGTCCTTTCTGCTTAGGAAGGTTCCTAACTGAAGAAGGGAAGTAAACAAGTGGCCGGATAAGTTTGAATTCTCTAAATGTAAAGGAAAGAAGCTCCAATACTTCCTTCCAGAGCTCCTTTAGCACAGGATGCAACGGATCTTCCTGACCCACGTCAATCACCGATCATCAGCTGTCAATCATCAGCAGCATTATAATGATGTAGCTTGGTAAAAGTCCGGTCGGATTCTCTTCTTCTTTTCCTGAATCCTTTTAAGTTCTCCTCCCGCCTTTCCTTGACCCTGTGACGTTTCACCCCGAGGTCAAGGAGAAGGCATTAGGAATAGGAGATAAGAAAGAATTCTTTCACTATTCAACCGCAGCCTTCGTCATTTTAAGAGCAATTTAACACCATGTTTTCCCTGACCTCTAGTGGTTTAACTTCTCACCTCCATGTGGGGGTGTAGTCTAGTGGGTGTCAGTGCGTTGTGACATCACTATTGATTGTGCAACATTTTTCACCACACCCATCGCTAGTGTGAAGTTACTCTTTTTGCTTTAATTTAATCGATTTCAATTCTCAATTGGATCGTTTGTAGGAGCACATGATCCAGAACGAGGTGGCCATCCTCCGCCGGGTCAAACATCCTAACGTCGTGCTGCTCATAGAGGAGGTGGACACGTACAGTGAACTCTATCTGGTCATGGAGCTGGTCAAGGTGTGTACCGTAATTACATGTTTGTTTGTCATCTGCTCTGTTCATGGACTGTCTGGAATATTTGGCCAAACTAAGACAACAGATAGATAGAGGGAGGGATGATGAATTCCAACCAGTCACACACTGTGGGAATCGAGAGAATCGGTCTGTGGCCCCCGAAGCGCTCGGGTGTTCACATTCTTTATTCTCCCTCGCTCTCCCAGTCGAGATATGTTTGTGCATAATTCAGGAGTCAGGAGTGTAATCCATCTGCTCGTGTTGTGGTGTAGAGTACTACAGAATATAGATGAGAGGCAATCTGTGGAAGAAGCGTGTGTACGTGTGAGTGCGTCCAAAGTAGGAGGATCGAGAGGAGGCTGTTGATGAATGAGGTGGAGAGGATCTCTGCATGAGTGGCAGTGACAGAGAGAGAGAGAGAGAGAGAGAGAGAGAGAGAGAGAGAGAGAGAGACAGATGGATGCATTGAAAGGGGAGAAGAAGGGTAAGAGCAGTGAGAGTGATGGTACAAAATGTAGACACAAAACTATTTTTCCCCCCGACAATAGTGTGTAAGTTGTAAGACGAGCATGCGGACAACTCCCTGGTGTGGTAGTGACCCGTCAATCACGAGGTTGCCCCTCCCTAATCTTCTATTTTACTGTAAATGGGACCATAATTGACTATATGCACATCATGCTGTCTTGAAGACTGGTGATTAGTGAAACTTGTGACGAGCCCATTAACTCCTGGTTACATTGTTTACTGAGGTAATGAATCAAGGAAGAAGTAAGCTTATTTTCACACAGATTTCTATACATTCAGACTTCTTTTTGCAGCAAAGCAGTCGCCCCCTGATGGCTATTAGAAAGAATGCAACTTTAAGGCACTTCTGCATTTTCAGACCTATATTATTCAGTATAGTGTGAAATAACTGGTTTGTACGGAGGCCTGACCTCGACACCATCCAACCACTCCAACGCCACCGGTGAGCCAGGCTTCAACACCCACGGCTGACCCCTCCAGTGCTCACAGATGGGAGAAAAACTCCCGGCAGGTTTCAAATGTCAGGGAGAAGAACGGAGGGTGTCATATAGCGCAATATTAATGTCCACGCCTTTTGGAAATGAGATGCTCAACAATCCCGTATGACATGCTTTTGACCACACAGTGGGGGTTGAGAAGTGCAAATACAGCGGTGAGAGTCTGACAGCGCTCATGTTTAAATAACCATCCCTGTGCAGGCTGCATGCTGACAGTGTGTCTGAGTCGCTGCTCGGAGAGGGTTTGAGAGATTCAGCACTATTTTAAGCCTCTGTTCCACTTAGTCCACTCAGGGGTAGAGACACAGAGAGGATGAGAGAGGAGGGGGGGGGGGGACGCACACAGAATGAACAATATGAATTAAAAAGCCTGTGAGAAAAGTGGAAAAGGAGAAATTAAAGGGAAATAAATGAAAGGGAAATATTAAAGACAAGGGAGGAGGAGATGTTTCAACCTGGGTGAGGAGTGAGGACACAGTATACCCCTCCAGCTGCTGAGCAAACTCAAACCCTCGCTGCTAAATCAACTTTTCCAGCCGAAAGTGCCTCTCAGCAGAAAAAAGACGAGCAACTGTGAAAACTTGTAAGCGAACCAAAACACCAAACTCCCGTGCGGACTGTTCCTAATGCTGGCATCATTACCCATAGTGATTTTCTTCCACAGGGGGGCGACCTGTTCGACGCCATCACCTCTGCCAACAGGTACACGGAGAGAGACGCCAGCGGCATGCTCTACAATCTGGCCAACGCCATCAAATACCTCCACAGCCTCAACATCGTGCACAGAGACATCAAACCAGAAAACCTGCTGGTGAGCGCGTGCAAGGTCACGTAACTTGCCGCAGTATACGGCCTCCCCTCCTGTCTGAATGAACGGTGGAGTAATATCACTCACTTTGGACTCTCAGAGCAGAGGGATGACTCATCCACGCTGCCCTCACACCTCCCGCACAATCCGTCTCCAGCCTCCCTCTTGTGTGCCTTCCCTCCCTCCTCCTCCCTTCTGTCCACCTCCTGGTCATCTTCTCCATCCTCTATCCCTCTGTTGCTGTTCTTCACTCCCCCCCTGTCTATCACCCAGAGTCACTAAGAAGTCATGAGCCATAAACCCAAAACAATAAGTTGAAAAATGCTGGAATGTTGACCAAATACAATATAAATATAACATGTTACAACAGATTTATGGCTTGTTTGCCATTATAATATTTTCTAAGGAGCTACTATCGTTTTAGCCACGCCCATATGACATACACAAACATGTATGGTACATAGACCTACCACTACTTCATCATCAGTGTAAATGCTGATTGAAAGTCACAGGAAGTGTGTGACTTTACTGCCCCCTAGTGACACTGTAGCAGACATCTGAGGATGAAGGGCTGATGATGCGTCGATCATGGCAAAAACTAAATCATTTGAAAGATGCTCTAATCACATAAAAAAAAAAACTACTTTAAAATAATTTCTTTTATGTGTATTTCTTTATGTGCTTAGGTGTATGAGCATGCGGACGGCAGCAAAAGCCTGAAACTGGGAGACTTTGGTCTGGCGACTGTGGTGGACGGCCCCCTCTACACTGTATGCGGGACCCCGACATATGTAGCACCTGAAATCATCGCAGAAACAGGGTAAGAATCTGCAGCAGTGTTAGGACAAATGAGAGGATTTTTTAAATCTTGAGATATAATTATTTGAATTAGAAAAAGAATGCCGTTGTGCAGCATGTTTAACTTTTTCTTTATCTTTATGTGTCTTGTGCAGGTATGGCCTTAAGGTGGACATCTGGGCAGCTGGAGTCATCACCTACATCCTCCTGTGTGGTTTCCCACCATTTCGAGGGTAAGCTAACGAAATTCCACTTTTACTCCTATTGAGTTCCCCAAATGGCCTTCTTCGAACACTGTGAATCAGATTAGTATATAATGTGGAAATGTTTACAGGAGCAGTGACGATCAGGAAGTGCTTTTTGATCAGATACTGATGGGACAGCTGGAGTTTCCTCTCCCGTACTGGGACAACGTGTCAGAGACGGCCAAGGTGAAGATCTATGCATATAGTAGGAACACGCTCTGTTTGGGTGTTTCAACTTGACTCACCAATGTTTGCCGCTGTAGGAGCTGATTCGATCCATGCTGGAGGTGGAGGTAGATCAGAGGTACACTGCCCTCCAGGTGCTGGAGCACCCTTGGGTCACTGTGAGTACAGCGTTAATCGAGCTCGTATCCATCGAGTTGCAATAGAATTTTCCAACATAGGTGCTGATTTTTCCCTCTCCTCGATGCAGGATGAGGGTCTATGTGAGAACGACCATCAGTTGTCGGTAGCGGGGAAGATAAAGAAGCACTTCAACACCAGTCCGAAGGGCAACGACACAACTGCAGGAGTGTCAGTCATTTCTGTAAGTCGCCACCACTCCAAACTACACTACCCATAAACCAATCGCTCTGACACATTGTTAGGTTCTTCGAGAGCTGTTACTGATTCCACAGTTTTCTGCGACTTATTTTGAAGATAATCTCTTATTCGACCTTCTGAGTGAAGTTCTGTGTCTTTGTTCTGTTTCCCAGTGAACTGTTTTTTTAGATTGATTGTGCTGGTTTCTTTTTTGCATTCAGTTGGATGACAGCTTTTCTATGCAGAGATCTGGGTCGTTGGATTTCTACCAGCACCCGGCCATGTACTGGATAAGGTACGCCCGGTTTCCATAGGGATACAATCGGGTAGAAGGTCACAAAACCAATGAGATATGAGAAGAAAGGGAAATACTGCTGCCTCCCCCCATGTTGCTGACTGGCTGCCGCTGTGCTGCGTCGACAGCTTCACGTCGACCCCGCTCTGTAGTCTTTTGTGCTTGCCGTCTTGGCTTCTTCCCTTTCATCCCTCGCTTGCACATATTTCATGCCGCACTTGCTTCATTGTCGTCTGTCTTTTGCTGACGCCTTGTCCTCTGTGTTGTGTCACCGTTTATCGGTGTCCCCTGGATGTGCAGGTTAAACCTCAGAATGACCCTCCTGAATGTCTCTGTCGAACAAAAACATCACACAAGTGATGTTTGAGGTTTTCATTGAGCAACATTAACTTTCTGTTTACATAATTTCTTTGTGAATGCTGCCTTCCAAAGAAATAACCAGTCCATTTTTATTTTTCGATTGATTCATGCTCCCTACCTGCTGCTTCTAATAATACCACAGCTTGCTATTCAGCTCCCACTGCCTGACTGCTGTTGTGTGACTTATCCACTACTGATTTGGAGGATTTATATTTATTTTGATGAAGGATTACAGTTGTTTAGTGTTTATAGGTTAATATTAACAATATAACAAAGTAATGCATTAATGATAACAGTAATTTAATGTATTAATCTACATAATTTAACATCAACATTTTTAATTTAGGTATTGATATCTCCTGTTCTTCCCTCATTCAGGCCACCCCTCTTGATAAGGAGGGGCAGGTTTTCAGACGAGGACGCCACCCGGATGTGAAGCCACTGCCTTTACACATGATGCTAACGGTGACAACAGTAAACACATCGACGACAAAAGCGCTACGGCCGGAGCCTCCCAGTTGCCTCCCTGGCCTGCCCATGGCCCCTCCCTCTCTGACCCCTGACACTTGCTCTGACCCTTCCCTGAACCCCAGCCTCCTATCTGACTCTGATGACATCTCCATCAGCTCAGCCAGCATCGTCTACTCCCCCAGCTCGCCCTTCTAGAGAGGAGGCGGAGGAGAGGAGGAGGAGGATGATGAAGC
The DNA here is from genome assembly GCA_029853015.1 of Chelidonichthys spinosus. NCBI lineage: Eukaryota > Metazoa > Chordata > Actinopteri > Perciformes > Triglidae > Chelidonichthys > Chelidonichthys spinosus. Next base: position 13,060,691 of record CM056835.1, read on the forward strand.
GAAGGAGGGGAAAAAAATCCTCATCCAGCTCCTCCCTCTATATGGAGGAGGAGGAAGAGGAAACATCCGCTTTCCCAACAGTCTCGTATCTAAGGCTGGGGTGAACAGGGGGAAACAAAGCAAACAACAAAAAGAACCTTTAGCTGCCCATAATACATCTGGAGGAGGGATCGATCAAAGGGTGGATGGAGGAAAAAAGAGGGTAGAGAGGTTGGGAGGAAGAGGCAAAAAAAAAAATGTTCAAGAGGAAGATGGAGAAGGTGGAACTTTTTAATTTATTTCTTTTTAACGTTCTCTCATCTGAGCACATGTTGCAGAGCTCAAGGAGCGAGAAAGGGCAACAGCGTCATTTTACCCTTTCAGTGATGATCCGGGCTCAACATGGAAACTTCCTTATGGTGGAGCAGCTCTAGGCAATATGAGAATATGGACCAATGTTCATGTTTTATTGAACCTTATTTATTCATCCTTTAGTCACCGCATTTTTATATGTATTTCCCTTTTTCATAAAGGATATGTCTTTGTCGGCTTGTCCGAAGAGCCTGGTGGAAGGAAAATAATGGCAAAGTGTGTAGAAGCAGAAAAGTAGGCTAACGTGAGATGAGAGCAAAGAGAAAGGAGGTTTTTTTTCTTACAAAATGTGTTAAATGCAGTATTGGCGTTGCCTTCCTGTAATGCTGGATTGCAGTATCACAGTTACACAGACTGCTATTAAGACAATAATGGTGCATTTGATCCCTCCTTGTGATTTTAATAACTACTTCTTTCATGACATCGTCATACACAAAATTCAACAGCATTTGGGTGCTTGTGTAGCAAACTCTGTTTTCACAATCCTTCTGAATTGATATTGTATCAATCTTGAAATTTTATGACGCTCATATAAACATCGTTCAAGCCTCGTTTACATATTCTTTCCAGCACTAAAGGTGTAGTTCATCATCCAGCAGTACAGAAATGTATAATTGTTGCAGCCTCAGTTCGCCGTGTGTTATGAGCTTGGTGAAATGTTTTCGGTGGCAAATGTGACAGATTACAATTAGCCGTTTATGTGGGCTGCTTATTTGCACAAAGTACTGCAGTCTAGGTGCAGTCAAACAGAGATGAGATCGACAGCATGGATGCCAGAGAACCAGCAGTACAGTTAAGTACAGTTATGGGAGTGGATTTATTTCAGCTCTGTAGAACCTCATTCATGGCTTCATTTATTCAGATGAAAGCATGACAGACATACAGTAGCCTATTCTTATATAAAAAAAAATGTTCTGTGATTAATTTTTGTTTATATGTTATGTAAATAACATAATTTCATTTATTTTGATAGTTCACAATACAGTATATTTCTTTACTAGTAATGAGTCTATGAAAACTGTAAAAAAACAAAAAAAAACAAACAAAAAACAAACAAACAGTGTGTATCAGTCCAGTAAGCAAAGAAAACAAAAAACCAAGAGGACATCATCAGGTCGAAATGAAACAATGCAGATGAGTTGAAAAGGACCATTTTGACCTGACGTCCCACATGGATGGATGTACACAGTGAAATCTAAAGAAGAAGAAGACCACCACCATTGCTTCTTGTCAGACACTGGGAATGATGTCACTTTCAACCGATAAAGGGATTTCCAGTAATTCATAACGAGAAGCCAGAGGAGTGAGAATTCGCTTTTTTTTATACATGATCTGCAGCCATTAAACTTGTCTGTATTTCTTATCATTACACATATTGAGCAGATCAGCAGAATTAGTCGTGCTGTTGAAATCCATCACTCAGGCACTTGTGGTTTTACCAAAGTGCTCTCACAGCTGCACTACAGTATTACAGTCTGTTGCAATACCAATACCTGTACCTCTGTTCAACAATGGTCTATCAATAAGCATAGTGATTATTAAAATATGTTTCAAAAACAAACTGTGTGTGTTTTTTTTTTATAGAGGAGGTAGTATAGATGGAACTTTCTAAGACCTATTTATTCACGGACATTTATTTTGGCTTCTCCACAGTTGCATAAAAAAACTTTTATCAGACATACAGCAAGGAAAGTTTTTTTTCCAACAGTTTAATGGCGGACAGATAATATTTGAGGTGCAACAATAGGGGTGTAATGATCTACTGATCTGGATTGATATATATTGCTTCAGTGATCGATTCAATATCCATGCAAAGTGAAAACATTGCATCTCAAGTTGTATGTCTCCCTTGAAAAAGAGGATTTTAATCTCAACAGGACAAGCCTGGTTAAATAAAGGTTTTTATTAAAAAAAAAAAAATCAATAAATATCATCATTAAGACACGCCTTTATTTTCATACTATACTGAATCACAGTATAGGATGTCAAAAAAAGTGACAAAAAAGTAAAAAAAAAAAAAAAAGTGATGAAATGGTGATGGTAAAGTAGGTCGAAAAAAGTGATGAAAAAGTCACAGTAAAGTATGTTGTAAAAAGTGAAAAAAAAGGTCCAGAAAAAAGTGACAAAAAGTCCAAAAAATGTATAAAAAAGTCCAGAAAAAAAAGTGACAAAAAAAGTCACAGTAAAGTAAAAAGTGATAAAAAAGAGTCCAGAAAAAAGTGATAAAAAAAGTTTTATAAAAAAGTGATGAAAAGGCAATGGTAAAGTATGTTGAAAAAAGTGATAAAAAAAAAGTCTAGAAAAAAGAAAGTCACAGTATAGTATCTCGAAAAAGTAAAAAAAAAATCCAGAAAAAAGTCCAGAAAAAAAGTGAAGAAAAAAGTGAAAAGAAAGTCCAGGAAAAAAGTCCAGAAAAAGTGATTTAAAAAAGTCACAGTAAAGTATGTCGCAAAAAGTGATAAAAGGTCTAGAAAAAAGTGATAAAAAGTCCAGAAAAAGGTGATAAAAAGAGTCCAGAAAAAAGTGATAAAAAAAAAGTTTTAAAAAAAGTAACAACAAAGTCCAGAAAACAAAGTGATGAAAAGGCAATGGTAAAGTATGTTGAAAAAAGTGATTAAAAAAAGTCCAGAAAAAAGAAAGTCACAGTATAGTATCTCGAAAAAGTTATTAAAAAAAATCCAGGAAAAAGTCCAGAAAAAAAGTGAAAACACTCCAGAAAAAGTGATTAAAAAAGTGGCAAAAAAAAGTCACAGTATGTCGCAAAAAGTGATAAAAGGTCCAGAAAAAAGTGATAAAAAGAGTCCAGAAAAAAAGTTATTAGAAAAAGTGTTTTAAAAAAGTGACAAAAAAGTCAGATTATAGTATCTCGAAAAAGTTATTAAAAAATGTCCAGAAAAAAAAGTCCAGGAGAAAAGTGATTAAAAAAAGTCCAGAAAAAAAGTGATTAAAAAAGTGAAAAAAGTCCAGAAAAAGTGATTAAAAAAAGTCCAGAAAAAAGTTATTAGAAAAAGTTTTAAAAAAAAGTGACAAAAAAAAAAATCAGATTATAGTATCTCGAAAAAGTGATTAAAAAAAGTCAAGAAAAAGTGATTAAAAAAAGTGAAAATAGGTCCAGAAAAAAAGTCCAGAAAAAAAGTGATTAAAAAAAGTCAGGAAAAAAGTTATTAGAAAAAGTTTTAAAAAATTGAAAAAAAATCAGACTATAGTATCTCGAAAAAGTTTTTTAAAAAGTCCAGAAAAAGTCTTGAAAAAAAAACGGGTAAAAAAAGTCCAGAAAATGTATTAAAAATTCCAGAAAAAAAAGTGAAAAAAAAAAGTCACAGTAAAGTAAAAGGTGATAAAAAAAAGTTTAAAAAAGTGATGAAAAAGTCCAGAAAAAAAGTGATTAAAAACAGTCCGGAAAAAAGTTATTAAAAAAGTCCAGAAAAAAACGAAAAAAGTCTAGAAAAAAAGTGATTAAAAAAAGTCAGGAAAAAAGTTATTAGGAAAGGTTTTAAAAAATTGACAAAAAAAAAAATCAGACTATAGTATCTCAAAAAGTCCAGAAAAAAAGTGAAAAAAAAACGTCACAGTAAAGTAAAAAGTGATAAAAAAGAGTCCAGAAAAAGTGATAAAAAAAGTTTTAAAAAAAGTAACAACAAAGTCCAGAAAACAAAGTGATGAAAAGGCAATGGTAAAGTATGTTGAAAAAAGTGATTAAAAAAAGTCCAGAAAAAAGAAAGTCACAGTATAGTATCTCGAAAAAGTAATTAAAAAAATCCAGGAAAAAGTCCAGAAAAAGTGATCAAAAAAGTGGCAAAAAAAAGTCACAGTATGTCGCAAAAAGTGATAAAAGGTCCAGAAAAAAGTGATTAAAAAAGTGGCAAAAAAAAGTCACAGTATGTCGCAAAAAGTGATAAAAGGTCCAGAAAAAAGTGATAAAAAGAGTCCAGAAAAAAAGTTATTAGAAAAAGTGTTTTAAAAAAGTGACAAAAAAGTCAGATTATAGTATCTCGAAAAAGTTATTAAAAATGTCCAGAAAAAAAGTCCAGGAGAAAAGTGATTAAAAAAAGTCCAGAAAAAAAGTGATTAAAAAAGTGAAAAAAGTCCAGAAAAGTGATTAAAAAAAGGCCAGAAAAAAGTTATTAGAAAAAGTTTAAAAAAAAGTGACAAAAAAAAAAATCAGATTATAGTATCTCGAAAAAGTGATTAAAAAAAGTCAAGAAAAAGTGATTAAAAAAAGTGAACATAGGTCCAGAAAAAAAGTGAAAAAAGTCCAGAAAAAAAGTGATTAAAAAAAGTCAGGAAAAAAGTTATTAGAAAAAGTTTTAAAAAATTTAAAAAAAATCAGACTATAGTATCTCGAAAAAGTTTTTTAAAAAGTCCAGAAAAAAGTCTTGAAAAAAAAAAACGGGTAAAAAAAGTCCAGAAAATGTATTAAAAATTCATGAAAAATTCATGAAAAAAAAAGTCACAGTAAAGTAAAAAGTGATAAAAAAAAGTTTACAAAAGTGATGAAAAAGTCCAGAAAAAAAAGTGATTAAAAACAGTCCGGAAAAAAGTTATTAGAAAAAGTTTTAAAAAAGTGACAAAAAGTCAGATTATAGTATCTCGAAAAAGTTATTAAAAAAGTCCAGAAAAAAGTGATAAAAAGAGTCCAGAAAAAGGTGATAAAAAGTGATAAAAAAGTTAAAAAAAGTAACAAAGTCCAGAAAACAAAGTGATGAAAAAGTATAGTTTCTAGAAAAGTCTAGAAAAAAAGTGATTAAAAAAGTGAAAAAAGTCCAGAAAAGTGATTAAAAAAAGGCCAGAAAAAAGTTATTAGAAAAAGTTTAAAAAAAAGTGACAAAAAAAAAATCAGATTATAGTATCTCGAAAAAGTGATTAAAAAAAGTCAAGAAAAAGTGATTAAAAAAAGTGAACATAGGTCCAGAAAAAAAGTGAAAAAAGTCCAGAAAAAAAGTGATTAAAAAAAGTCAGGAAAAAAGTTATTAGAAAAAGTTTTAAAAAATTTAAAAAAAATCAGACTATAGTATCTCGAAAAAGTTTTTTAAAAAGTCCAGAAAAAAGTCTTGAAAAAAAAAACGGGTAAAAAAAGTCCAGAAAATGTATTAAAAATTCATGAAAAAAAAGTGAAAAAAAAAGTCACAGTAAAGTAAAAAGTGATAAAAAAAAGTTTACAAAAGTGATGAAAAAGTCCAGAAAAAAAAGTGATTAAAAACAGTCCGGAAAAAAGTTATTAGAAAAAGTTTTAAAAAAGTGACAAAAAGTCAGATTATAGTATCTCGAAAAAGTTATTAAAAAAGTCCAGAAAAAAGTGATAAAAAGAGTCCAGAAAAAGGTGATAAAAAGTGATAAAAAAGTTAAAAAAGTAACAAAGTCCAGAAAACAAAGTGATGAAAAAGTATAGTTTCTAGAAAAGTCTAGAAAAAAAGTGATTAAAAAAAGTCAGGAAAAAAGTTATTAGGAAAGGTTTTAAAAAATGGACAAAAAAAAATCAGAATATAGTATCTCAAAAAAGTCCAGAAAAAAAGTGAAAAAAAAAACGTTACAGTAAAGTAAAAAGTGATAAAAAAGAGTCCAGAAAAAGTGATAAAAAAAGTTTTAAAAAGTGATGAAAAGGCAATGGTAAAGTATGTAGAAAAAAAGTGATTAAAAAAAAGTCCAGAAAAAAGAAAGTAACAGTATAGTATCTTGAAAAAGTTATTTTAAAAAAATCCAGAAAAAGTCCAGGAAAAAAGTAAAAAAAAGTCCAGAAAAAGTGATTAAAAAAGTGGCAAAAAAGTCACAGTAAAGTATGTCGCAAAAAGTGATAAAAGGTCAAGAAAAAAGTGATAAAAAGAGTCCAGAAAAAGGTGATAAAAAGTGATAAAAAAGTTAAAAAAGTAACAACAAAGTCCAGAAAACAAAGTGATGAAAAAGTATAGTTTCTCATAAAAGTTATAAAGAAATCCAGAAAAAGTGATTTAAAAAAAGTCCAGAAAAAAAGTGATTAAAAAAGTGAAAAAAGTCCAGAAAAAAGTGATTAAAAAAAGTCCAGAAAAAAAGTGATTAAAAAAAGTCAGGAAAAAAGTTATTAGAAAAAGTGACAAAAAAGTGACAAAAAAGTCCTATAGTATCTCTATAGTATCTCGAAAAAGTTTTTAAAAAAGTCCAGAAGTCCAAAAAAAAACTGATAAAAAAAGTCCAGAAAATTAAGTGACAAAAAAGTCACAGTAAAGTAAAAAGTGATAAAAAATAGTCCAGAAAAAAGTGATAAAAAAGACATTACAGTAAAGTGATGAAAAGGCAATGGTAAAGTATGTTGAAAAAAGTGATTAAAAAAAAGTCCAGAAAAAGAAAGTCACAGTATAGTATCTCGAAAAAGTTATTTAAAAAAAATCCAGAAAAAAGTGAAAAAAGTCCAGAAAAAGTGATTAAAAAAAGTGGCAAAAAAAGTCACAGTAAAGTATGTCGCAAAAAGTGATAAAAGGTCCAGAAAAAAGTGATAAAAAGAGTCCAGAAAAAAAGTTATTAGAAAAAGTTTTTAAAAAGTGACAAAAAAAAAATCAGACTATAGTATCTCGAAAAAGTTATTAAAAAAGTCCAGAAAAAGGTCTAAAAAAGTCCAGAAAAAAGTGACAACAAAGTAAAAAAAAAAAGAGATGAAAAAGTCATATTACAGTAAAGTGATGAAAAGGTGATGGCAAAGTGTGTTGAAAAAAGTGACAGTAAAGTATGTCGAAAAGAAAGTATGTCTTTGTTTTACAATACATGGATCCCATCCTGTGTCCCCTTAAACAACTACTTTTGCTATATATTTATGCAGTAGTATTTATTAGTAGTAGTTGTAGTTATATCTATGTCCTTGCGTCCCAGAGGATACGGCGCCACTGGCAAGGTGCCCCCGATTCTTCCACACTGAACTCGCTGTTGACTGGACACTGATTATTTGGGTTAGAATATGAGTCATTAAAACTGGTCAATTTAATTATGCGCGCAGCATGTCTGTCAGATTGTAACATTTTTATTACCTCCAAAGTCAGCATCAAGGAGCGTGCATTTGTTGTGTTGGCCACTAGTAGGCAGTCTATCACATAGAATCAAAGCAGTGAAGAAGAAAACCCTTCAGCGAGAGCGCAGCAGTGACAGGCTAGGCTAGACCGCTAAACCTATGGAAGTATCATGGTAGACGACTAGAAGTCATAGGATTTATTTCCCAAACCATGTATTAATAACAAACCGCCTTCTCAAATCAGGGAAACGTCGACCGATAAAGGAAACTGGCTGGGCAGCTGTTTTGGGTGACTTAACGAACTAACGTGACCTGACCAGAGAGGGATGATAGTTAGCTAGCTAACTAGCTACCGCTACCTCAACATTGTGTTTTTGACGTTCCGCCGCAATCATGAATGAAGATGACAATGCAGCATCGGCAAACAAGGACAAAGACTCGACTCTGCTGCTCACGAAAGACGGACAGAGGTACTACGTGAGTAAGAGCGGGGTGGTCGACAGCAGAAACGTGATAACGCCGCACGAACCGGAGAACAACGTCTCCTCCTACGAGATGGATGATCCGGACGAGGAGAGCGACGTCCTGGACACGTCGGACCTCAGAGACAGCGCCGCCAGCCCGGAGGAGCTCAACGACGAGGACACCTCAGAGGGCGACAACGCCCCCAAACAGTGCACCTACGAGGGCTGCACCGAGACCACGACCCAGGTGGCCAAGCAGAGGAAACCCTGGATGTGCAAAAAACACCGCAACAAGATGTACAAAGACAAGTACAAGAAGAAGAAGAGTGACCAGGCCATGTCCAGTGGGAAAATTGATGTAAGATTAAGCTTCATAGAAAGACACTTTCTTACCTATATGCATTCAGATGCAGGTCTACATGGCTGAACTCTATGTTCCAGACTAAACCACTATTTTGAACAAACTTCTCCCTGTTTATTGCTTGTTTGTGTCTATTTTTTTGTTGTTCAGGAAAACTCAGAGGAGCGGCCAGTGTCTGTCAACAAACAGCGTTTGGGTGCCATGGGGGACCGGCCAGCCAGACCCTCCCTGATAGAGCAAGTCCTCAACCAGAAAAGACTGGTAAGTCACAACTGGACACTGATTGTGCCATGATGCAACTACAGACCGCTTGTGTTGCTTGGCATATGATTTGTAATATTTGCATACTCAAAACTATTCAGTGAGCCCGCCCCTTCAAGGGGATATGCCAGTTATATGGCCCTACGCTGTTGTATTTGTCTTCCTGTAGTTGTATGTAAACCTTTAACATTGCCGTACTTGATTGAAGGACAAGGTCGAACACTTCCATCCAAATTGCTTGCATGCATCTGCCAAGTATCTAAGTTGAACACATATGACTTTGTGTTTCTTGTGACCTTCCACACAGACACAGACATTAGCTCATAATGTATAGACATTTTGGCACAAGGCACTTTCCCCCCCTACAAAGGCAGATAAAGTCAAGCAGGCATTGCATCTACACAAAGATTTCTTGTTGTATTCTGGATTCTTAAATGCATGTTTCCTTTAGTCACTGCTCAGAAGTCCTGAGGTGATCAGCTTCTTGCAACAGCAGCAGCAGCTCCTTGCCACTCAGAGCCGCAGCCAATCACAGCAGCAGTTCCAAGGCTGTTGACGCGGGCCGGTCAGTGTTTTTCCTTCATAATATTTGTGATGTGTAGAGAGCACTGAAGACTGAACACTGGCACATTGTGTGTAAATGGATGGTAAATATACACTGTAAACATGAATTTCCCCCACCAGACAGCCATGCCAAAAAAAGATTGACATGGTAATTGGGGGAGGTTTTAAAGGACGGTGAGGCTGGTAGCCTTAACTTAATGAACTGATCTAAATCCCTCAAAAGGCATGCATTTACGACCATGTCTGGTGCTATTTACCTTTGCGTCTTCCTGTTGTGAATGTACTTTTTAAGTTCCCCAGTCTTGTGTTGGTCATGTTTCTTCATATGAAAATAATAATGAAGGCATTGGATTATAAATTATTTTTTAAATTATTCAGATGTTGAAGCCCGAGTTCAGCGTCATCCTCGTGCTTTTCCATTGCTGAAAAAAAAACATTTCTGTGTGTTTGAGCATCGCCTATGTGATACTTTTCAGTCAGTTTTCTCAATTATGTATTTCCTTTTGTTTTACGTTTTCTCTTGAACATGAACACGTTATTTATGTGACAATCAGTTATGTAATGCATGTCTTTTTTAGTATTGTGGGGTTATAAGGACTCGTTATTAATGCAATATTTTATATCCCTGTCTATCCGAAGCTGTTGCACAAATAGTAAATCTTAAGGTCCCAGTCAGCAACATTTGTTTAATCATATTCGCTGAAGCCGACACTACGCTCCGATAGAACAACACAAATCATCCAGTTTTAGAAGAAAAAGTGTGCCACTACGTGCAGTAGACCCTGTTGTTTGTTGTGCAATATTTCGTCAGAGCCCGGATCATCTTGTCCAATCAGCACGCAGGGCCGTGTTCGTGCACACACAGAGCCCCTCCCTCCTCGGTTCGTTCCACTATCACAGGGGGGAGGCGGAGGGAAGTAGCAACAATTCCTCATTAAAAACCGAAACGAGGAGGTCAAAAACAACCAAGGAAAAGAAGGGAAAAAAGAAAGATTGTGACGGTGCCCGTGATAAAACCAGAGTCAACATCGGACCCGCATTTCAAAGGTGGCGTGATCTAACGGATTTCAAAGGGCATGAAGTCGAGGGGGAGGAGCTCGGTGGTCGAGGGGGAGGAGCTCGGTGGTCGTGGGGGAGGAGCGCGAGAGTTGTAAACATTCAAAATCTGACAGAGTGCCCTCGATCTGCCAGACTTGCCGACTGGGACTTTAACTGTATCCAAAAAGGAAGTTTGGAGTAAATATTGATCATGCCAGCTCTGTTGTACTGTACTGTATGTTGTTGCTATCATTTTTAAGTTGAAGTGTATATCCTGCTGTGAATATGAGTAAAACTATGACGCCAATATTCAGAAATGTCTGTGATTTCACTGTGATGCTTTTCTACCTTTTAACATGAGAAGAAAATACTATAAAATAATAAAAAAATGGATTCTTAAAGAAAAAACAACAACTTTAATGTAACAAGTAAAAACAAACAGTCAAACACTAAAGATACAGTACATATAACAGTAATAACATTTACAAGACGTATTAACACAAGTTTGAGTACCTACAAATGGATCCTGTTTTTTCTGGTGTTGGAGTGCTGTTTATGTCCCAAAGAAAAACGGACAGAGAGGATAAATACTTTATCACACTCTTGCTGTAATTAAGGAACACTTGATCATTAACTACATGAGCTGTAGAGGATGCGTTTCAGTTATGCAGCATGACTTGACAAAACTGTGGGTAAGAGATATTTTTGTAATTTGGTTCGAGATGTCAAGAGAAGGCCCTGAAAACATAGAACATACAGAATCTACGACTACCTGTGTCAAAGACCAACAGCACACACACACATGTCCATGTTATGACACTGAAGAAATGGGGTTGTGCGGGGAGCCCATCTGCGTGAGCACCTTGTCCAGCCACTGCAGGGGCCCGTGCAGATGTACCTCAATCCAGCAGGGGGTGCTGGTCACGTCTTGACGGTGGTATTCGGCGCCCCAGCCCTGAGAACACACAACCACATATCTCAGCGTTGACAGTTCAGCTAAGTGTTAAAATGAATGGGTGCTATGTAAACAAGTGTAATCCCACCTGTTGTACTGTAGGATTTGAAATGCTCAGCAGTATATCAACTAACAGCATATAGACTTACTTTACTTTAGGTACCACACACTGTGTTTCTGTGCTCACATGATGCCTATACCAGATTGTTTTTATTACAAGAAATCACAGTACCTTAACAAAGCTCATGCGAATGGTGCACATCTTGGTGAGCTCGTAGACCACCTCAAATCCGTGGTTAACAGACTGGGCGAGGAGCTGGGCAAACAGCTGGTTGTTGAAGATCTTGAGGCTGCAGCCACTGGGGATCTTGCACACGGTGGTGGCGTGGAAGCCGTGCTGGAAATTACAGTTGCGGCTCTGGACGAAGATACTGCTGTCGCTCAGACACTCTGCATACACCTCGCCGCCCACATAGTACAGGTGTAGACCTGAGAGGACAATCGCAAAGTCTTAAACATCTGAAAATTGAACTTGAAATGTTAAGAGCCAAGAAAACAACCCTCGTCCTTTTCCTGCAGTGCAAACGCTTAAAATATTCACAGCATGTCAAGAGAATAAAAAGAAAACATGTAATCAAAGATATACATATTCAATCACTGTATACAGACGGAAAACGCTGTGTTTTTCTCATTATGCCAGAGGAGAAACCACAAGGGAATCTATGCTTGTAAATGAGGAATGTCTGAGTTGGGGACCAGCTTCCCTCAACCCTTTTTTGTCACCCCTATCATTCAAAACCGCAGAGTGCACAGTTTACTGTAACCCAGATCGGCTTTGTGTCTGTCCAATGAAGAGAGGCTTTCTTCACTCCAGGGGAAAAAATGGCCTGAAGGATTAAGGACAAGGAGACAAGCTGAGTGTTAAGCCTGAAGTGATGTTATTGCTAACAAAAGACATGCTCTCAGTGGGCAGCTATAAAAAAAGAAAAAAACACGTTGCATGTGATTTTTTTTTAAAAAACAAGTTATTTAATATGATATATATATATATATATGATAGGATTTGGCTGCATGAGTGGTTGGTCCTACCTTTGCCTATGTGCCTGCGTGTGTGTTCGATGGTGGAGTTGCGGTTGACGTTGGATAGCAGGCCGAGGCAGAACCGGTTCTTGTTGTTGGACGGGTCTGTGAAGCCGTCCACCAGGACGCTGCGGGACGACGCGTGGAAAGTCTCCCCCACCCGGTTGTTGAGCTCGTAGTAAGCCACTGAACACCAGTACTCTGGTTCCTCATAGCATACAGGCCGTAAGTCTAGACAGGAACGCAATAAAAGGGCTGACATTGAGGAGAAAATGTGCCTTATACTTAACTATTCCCCTTTTTTTTAAATATATAATTAACATTACCTTCATTGGTTAAACAGATGCTTGTTACTTAATATGCATAAAAGTTAAGTCACCTCTGTGCGGAGCGGAAAATGTGAGTTTGAGGGTTTCTGTGGAGTTGCTGGGCTTCACATCCTCTTGAGGGCTGGTCTCCATCATGCTGTACGGAGGCGGGGGGGTCTCGGCTGGAAAAGCACGTCAGAAATCACAGGAAACAGGGTGAGTTTATACTCAGTCATGGGGTGCAGAAAACCGCCGGCGTGGCAGGTGTTCCCCCGCCACTTCACACAGGCCGTAACGCTCAAAGTGTCGGCTATACCTGTGATGTGATATGGACTGCCGGGCTCCGCGGAGCTGTTGGGGGAGTTGGGGTAACTCTGTGAGGTGGGAGACTGGACGAGGGAGGATGAAGGGGAGGATGTGAAGGTGGAGCAGGGCAGCGCGGGAAGGGCGCGGGGAAGGAGTCGGGGTAGGTGGCGTTCTGGGGCATCAGCGGCTCGTTGTGCAGGGAGGCATTCCTGAACTTGGCCAGTAAACTGTGTTGAGGGTTGAACTCGCTGTGGCGTGGGACCAGAACCGGTGGCAGTACTGAGAGGAGACGAGGAGAAAGGAAAAGCAAAAAGGTAGTGAGGCAACTAACAAGAGACAGAGAGACCCAGAGCAAGACCAGATGCTGTTAAAGAAAAAAGAGATCATATTACTGCAAATCCTTTTGGCTTGGGGACACTGTATTAGATCAAATATCCTGCCTCTGTTTGGGAACCTTCACAAGGCTTTACTGGTATGATCATAAAATTCAACAAGGACCTTCGTTTTTAACAGCACATTCAGAAGATGTTCTCTGATAACGTGCGTACCTGGAGTCTCCACGCGCCTGTAATGGTAAGGGTTGACGCAGATGTCCTTCTGCTTGGAGCCGAAAGCAAACTCGCAGCACTCCAGGGCTTTCAGCTCGTGGTGGGACTGCAGGTCCGGCCAGCGCCACACCCTGCAGTAGATGACGTGGGGCAGTCCCTTCCTGTGGGACACCTGCAGCCTGCCGTCCAGCGACCGGGGGATCGTCACACACTTGCCTGAAGGGTTCAACACAGCAGACCTCAGCGCGGCTTGAAAGAAGTCTGCACATTGTGTCATGTGTCTATGATGCTCGAAGCCTTAATCGTCTGTTGTCATGGTGATTTGATACAGCCCTGTGCACTCTTTTGTAGTATAAAATATAGTATCACTGCCTCTCACGCACTTTTAAAATTGAAGTCTGCAAGATCATCGGAAGCTTCTAGATCCAACTGAATCTCTGCTGTACTTTTTTATGTTTATAGTGTATGTTCAGCTAATTAGTGGGATGATCGACTCAACCTGATGTTTTATTGTAAAATCACTTGTGTCGTCTTTTTAAATCATATTTTGAATGATAGACTAGTATAATTTCCAATTTGAGGTTTTAAGGAATATGATTTTTTCTCGTTCCCAACCTTTTTTCCTCATATGAAGCATTATATTGCATATTTATATTGCATAAAATGTCAACAGTTGTGAGTGATTTTTCATTTGAATAATTCTTTTGAGGCCAATAAAGTATTGTTTTTCATGTGAAGCAAGCTAAATGTAAAACGATAAAGCCAACAATGAATTATTTTGTGTGGCAGAAGCATGTTTGGTCCTCTTTCCTATCCTGCAAATCATCTTAAGGCCCCTCATGTTGGTCTTGTGACACGCTGGATGGGTCCTGACCCCTCAGATTGTGAACCACTGGACAAGACTACTGTGCTACTCACTGGGTTGCCCGGGGCAGCTGAGGGCTCTCTCCAGCTCCTCCATTGCACCCTTCTTCTTCTTCAGTTTCTTCACTAGAGAGTCCACAGCCTTTTCCGCCCACTTCTCCTCCTCATCCCCTTGCTTCCAGCCGAGCAGGCGCTTCACCGCCGGGCTGGTGAAGGAGAATAGGGATGTGATGGAAGCTGAGGAGTTCATTATGAGATGGCTAAATGGGTGGCGAGATGAGGTGGTGGATGCTGTTAAAGGGATAAACGTTCCCCCGAGGACGGAAGTGAGGAGGCAAACAAGAAGGAGCCAGGACAGGAGGATCAAAGAGGTATCGTGATGAGTCTGTGTAAACGGAGACTGTTTTTTTGTAGTCCGCTGTTACTTCCGAGCAGCGCCGGTAGAGAAGTGCACCAGTGCAGCAAAAACTCTAAATCCCCTCTCCGCGTTGGCACGGAAGGGATCCAGCAGCTCTGGATTTGAATCCTCCTGCAGGGAGGGTTATTCCTCACACAGTCGGAAATCCAGGTCAAGTTTCAATCATCTGGCAAGAGAAAAGAGAGATTAACTGCTAATTTGGCTTAGATAAATGCATGGTTGGCGAAAGAGTTCAATGGTTAGGTAGAAAAAGAGAACTTGGATTAAGATTAAGTGAAATCTCAAACACCACATGACAAAAACCTGCTCATATTCAACAATGGGCATTGGAGGTGGAGTCCCATAGGAGGCTGTATCTGCAGGACAATTCAATACAGAGCAACAAAAACACGTTTTTAAAAAAAGATATATTTGATGGAGAAATTAAAACGCAAACTAAAACAGTTTCAGAAAGAGCAGGGCAAGATGGCCAAGTACATTTCTAGATTCACCAAACAATGAGGAATGTCCTTTCTGGCCTCTGTTTCTATGATCATGCCACTGACGCCCAGGAGCCATACTGTCTGGCCAGAACACATCACAGGACAGGAGGGGGAGAGGGAGGGAGGGAGGCAGACACAGACACACACACACACACACAGAGAGAGAGAGAGAGAGAGAGAGAGAGAGAGAGAGACAGAGACAGAGACAGAGACAGAGAGACACAGAGAGAGCTCTCCCTGTTTTTGTCTATTTCTTCTATTCCACCTAGTTTTTAGATGGACAGAAAAAGACAAACTAAGTCTCTTCCACTATATTTAGGTAACCTATTGAGTCCCATTAAAAATCACAGAGCCCTTTGGTGCGCATCACTCCAGCAGCCTCACCTTACTGATAAATCACTTACACTTTCCCAAAATATTCATATAGCAAGTAAGTTTATGAGGGTGATCGACTTGTTTTGTCCTGTAAAGAAGTAGGCATTCATCTTGTAGTGTTTAATGTAAATAAGTTCTGCATATATCTTTTTTAATATTCCTCCAATGTAATGAATGTAATGTATGATTAGACCCTCTCGGCAGGAAAATAGTTTAAGGGTAAAACAGTTCTAATCTAAGACTCACTTTACAGTGAGATGGATCTCAGCACACACACACACACACACACACACACACACACACACACACACACACACACACACACACACACACACACACACAGGTATAAGTAAGAAGTAGTGCGAGGCCGCGCGCTGTTCCCCCCGCAGACGAAGCAGACAGCTGGCGTTTACAATGACAGCGAAAGCGCACGAGCTCAATGCTGCATCAGTCTGCCGCTGGTGCTTTATGGAGGCTGGCGTCACTCAGTCTGCAGGCTGAGATAGGCTAATTACCTAATTCTTTATCACCAGGACACCCCTTCCCAAAAAAGTAAACACGCCAGCTTCCTTTTACTACGACTCGGGGCACTTCGCCGCTACGGATCCAGGATCTGCCCTGATCTCTACACGCACACCTTGACGGTGTTGGATGACAATGTGCAAAAAAAAATCGTCCCAGTTTGATAACTTGTTGTCAAGTTGAACCAGTTAGTCAACTAGCAAATGGACGCGTTATTATAACGCTTGGATATGGTCCAGTTTGTGCGTAAAAATACAGCTAGAGACATCTATCGATTAGGCTAATCGATAGCTATAACATATTTATGTATTTATTTTATTTGTCGAATCCCAGTTACGTCAATACATGAAAATAATATGTAATAACATATTTAATCGACAAAAAAAAGTTGCCCGTCCGTGTTTGCGAGCTCAGGAATATTTATCAAATTATGTCTTAATCATTTAATTTGCCAAAAAAACAATAACAACAACAACAAAAAAAAACACCATAACATATGACATAAAGGAGCATATTTAAATGTCTGGAAACATACAATGTATCCACTCACCTCTGTGATGATAACAAGTGCGCCGACAGACAGCCTTGTAGTGCGTGTGGAGACTTCCCTGTCTGTCGTGGGTCGAGCCAGCACACTGGAACAGCGAAGGTGTGTGTCTGTTTGTTTGTGTGCGTCTGCGTGCGCGTGAGCGTGCGCGTCAACATAGATGTGTCAAGTCAGACTCTACGAAAGTTGCTTCCAGTTGAACGTTTCAAAATAAAGGCGTTGTTGACGAAATGTATGTGTTGCAGCCACGAAACGAAGTCATTAATACAAACAGGAAACATTACATTTGGTCTATCCACCAGGAAAAAATAACAAGTGCAAAATAAGTTAGAGGCTAAAATTGTACAACCTATGTGGTAGATGATGATGACCAAAGATATTCAAAGAAATAATTTGTCAAAATACCTCATTATGACAAAATATACATACATATATCAAATATATATATGTACACACAATAAATATTTTTTTATATAGAAATAATGCCAATTATTATTGCTATTTTGGCATGATCCCTTTAGATTTCTTTTTGTAAAAACAAGTGAAATACTCTTTAATATGTATTTATGTTGCATTAATATTAAAAAAAAAACTATTTTATTGAACACACGTGTAGACAATGGAACAACATACGATGACAAGTATGTTAGGCATTAATAGTAGGCTACATGTCTATTCAAAGAATAAATACTGAATGTTTATATTTAACAATTAACTCACCATTTCCATGTTTCTCCAGTAGCAGAATCGGGACACCTCGCTCACAGTTCAACTACGAACCATCGAGTCTCGGATTTTATTGTGAAGGCAGAGTCCCTCTGGCTTCCGGTTTCGGTCTCGGCAGTCTGTAGCCGCGTTGACGCAGGTCTGAAGAGCCCGGAGCCTCCGCTCCTCCAGCAGCCCCAGCCGAGCGCCACACAGCCTCGGCGGCGTCAGCCTGGCTGGAACCGCAGCGCCTGCATGGTAGATCCCTCCGCCTCCCCCCCCCTCTCCTCCTCCTCCTCCTGGAACTTTCCCAGAATTTCACATTCAGCCACCGCAGTTGCATGCGTGTGCGCGCGTGGTCCCACCTGAGCCAGTCTTCCAGTCATAATGGATAAACTGTGCCAGGAAGGAGAAAAGAAGGCCACACCTGTCCCCTCTCCAGAATCAATATCATCCCAAAACGATCCCAAAACTCTAATGATGGAAGTGACGAGCACCCTTTTAATGACTTGAGCCAGCAAGTTGCATAGAACTATAGGTGCTGGGAGCCTTGTTTAATGTTTCGTTATGAATGTGTTAAGTAATAACAATTCCAATTGGATCTTAAAATAAACGCTAAAAAACTATTTCGGCTATTAATTACACGTGTACGCGCGCGCGCACACAGCTTACACCTGTAGCCAAAAATTTAAATCGGACAATTCAATCGTGCTGTGTGAAATCCAGCCACGTGTTTTTTTTCTCCCTCCCCTCTTCTTTCAAGCGAAGTTGTTTTCATTATCTATTGTTGAGAGCCAAACAGAGGTCTTTCTCATTGCGGATGGATACGATCCTTTATTGGGAGTGCCGTGGCTAGTCCAGTTAATGACGCAAGCCCGGCTGGCGACAGCGAGTCTACAAGTTTGACATTTTCAGTTTACAGCAACTGCTGCGGAACGTAACAATACTCCCGACACGAAGTGAAAGCGCTCTGGGGATCCTGTCAAAAAAAACTTTTTTTCCCCCCTCCAACCCACCCACCAGGTGGGTCATCAACACGCACCCGCCCGGGTAAAGTTGCCTCGTGCCACAAATAGGTGGTGATCTATCAAAAAGGGCCAGACAAGAGGTTGTCTCAGGGCAGAACCAGCAGCACCATACAGAAATGAGCAGAATAAGAAAATAACCAAGCAGTCCGTCTTACTGTCATCGTTTTGGGGCATGACCCTCCCTCAGGTAGATCAATGAAATCCCCTCTTCTTGTAAGTCTGGTCACTGGAGAGCTCACAGGAAACCAGAAAAACAGCAGCCAGATTACGATTCTTTTGGCTCTTGCGTCTGGTCTGGTCACAGAGGTCAGACGTGCACAAACAGGATGAGCTCCCCGGGACTCCCAGAGGCCCCAGAGACACATCCGAGTCAGCACAAAGAGAGCAGAGAGAGCAGCACTATGAAGACCTTTGTTTGATTGATTACTCAGACCATAAAAAAACAAAAAAACAAAACCTACATTCATATCAGGATAATCATCTGTTAAATCCAATTTATACCAAATTCAATAAACTGAAAATGGAGACTGCGGATTTCTCATAATATTTAACAGATATTCCTTCGGGAAGGATGCCTGACAAGAGACCCCGGTCCCCAAATTAGGAAAGAGTAAGCACAGCTTGTGTGTTGAGATAGTGCCTCTGTTCAATGTTTGCAGTAAGATATCGAGCATTATAGACTAGCAGGGTGAGGTTTTGTGAGATCAGGCAAAGAGAAGAGGCTGAATGGCAGATGATCAGAATATAACGTACCAAAGTTCAACAGCTATCAAAATACTAATTACTGTTAATTACAGTGTGTATACCCTTATGGTTATGCTTCACGCTAATGCGAATGTTGAGCCCCATGACAGATTTTTCTTTTCTTTTTTTTTTCTCTTTTTTTTAACAAATAATTGCATGCAACTCCTTTAGGTTAAAGATTTTCAAAATACTGGTCCAGAACTCTGTGCTGAGTTTGCAGTAAATCCAAAATAAATCACACAGCATCATAAGTCTGGCTTCCTGTCCCATTGTTATTGATAGCTGGCAGATATCAGGTGGATCACTACGTACCTGACTCCCACAAAGACACAGTCAGAGAAGCCAAATTAGTGCACTTTCTAAAAAACATTTGATTTCTTTGGTGCTTTTTTTCTAAGTTACACTGATTGGTGCACTTAACTGCCTTGGTTTTATTCATCTATATTCATTATTTCCCTTTTCTTCCTCCTGTTAAGCACTTTGTAACTTCTGTTTTCAAAGTACTATGTAAAGTTGTTATACTGCTAGTAGCAGGGCTGCAACAATTATTCAGTATGGTGATGACATTATGTCTCATTTTGGACAAAACGCTCACATTTTAATTTTACAGCAATACAAGACCAAAGAAAGCAGCAAATTCTTACATTTGAGAATCTGGGAGCATCAAATGTTGACTGACTAATCAATTAACTGACTAATTGTTGCAGCTGTGGATAGTAGGGTAATAACGATTATTAAATCATATACATTTTTTTTTATTTTGGTTCAAGTCATCCCACCCATTAAGCCACGACCATGTTTCCTCAAAAATCCCTCCCTTTTGAAAAGCTCATATATAACAATCTTTCTACCCGTCAGAATGATGACACACAGATTATCAGATCCTTCACTACGAGTCTCTCATTTACAGCTGATTAGCCACAGAATAAACATTAAGTAACTTAGTATACGGATCAGTCATACAGACATTCTGTACCCATGGCAACAGTAATGTGCGTGTAACAGCGGCCATCACAAGCCAAAATTCTAATAAAGAAATGAAAAGGCCACGAAGAACCGGCGACTGTGTCGTCACTTCACATCCAATGACTTCTGGAGAGGACAAAGATGTGTAGCTTGTTCTTGATTACAGTGAAAGATGGACACAGTCGCTTCTCCCACCTCATGCAAAGGTTTGATGGCCCTAGCACAGGCTGTCTCTATGACACGGAGGTTTGTCTGATTGGCTAGTCAGTCTTCTGTGGCGACTGCAGTTTCCAGGCTCCAGTGAAGTAGCGCAGGCGAATGAAAATCAGGTCTCGTCCCATCTGCAGCCAGCTCCAAAACGGGACCAGCTTGGACCCTGGAAGAGCACACGCAAAGACTCTTGTAGGAAATATGCAAGTTTGAGAACAGACCATGAAGAGAATAACTTCTTCAGAAAATACTCAAAAAAGACATTTTACAAATTCGAAACATCGACTGGAAAGCAACAAAGTTTGAAGAGAATAAAACCCACAAAGATTAATCCACAGTAGAGTAAAATCTACATCCAGCCGTTCCTCCAACAGAGATATTTATAGGAACACAGCACAGTGGCACATAGCTTCCATGTCCAAATATTCCATGAAAATCCTACCTTCTATTTCAGTCCAGTTGACCGCCACCTCTGCTATGGGGATTTTAAAGCATTGCGCAATATACAGGAGCTCCACGTCGAAAGCCCTGTGAGGACAAAGATGAAAGCACGCAACAGATGTTGCATTCAAACGTTAGAACAATATGGAATATCTCCAATCACAGCAACCTTCATCCGATGATATAAAAGCCCCTACACACCCATAATCCTCCCCCACGGGTGTTTTCTCTCCCCCGTCATGTAGCTCCACAGATGGACACATTCTCATTGACAAACATCATTGTTCTTCACTTACGTGTTCAATTAAAAAAAGTATAACAAAACAATGGATAGATGATATAGCTCTCATTTTGACATATTAATGCAGGGTAAACAGGTGTTAATCATTATATTATTCATATTATTAATGGCCCTGTTTCATAATTTAAGGTGAGCAGGAGGTCCTCGTATTGTGCTTGTTAGCTGAGTGGAATTGCTGTGACACGAAAGAGAACAGGTCCTTAATTCAGTTGATCAACTTCATCTGTCTTTACCTGGAATCACATCAAAATGACTGCTGTGAGAAGGGCCTATTGCCATTGCTTTAAACAACAACTCCTTTTTTAAATCCCCGTTGCCCAGAATCTTCTCTCCTTGCTTCTTTGCCCCCTCAGCTCGCATCTCCCATGGGAGAGACCAAGACACGACTAGAGGAGGCGAGGAATGGAAATGAGGGTGTACAAACTGGGCAACGGGAAAGCTCCTCCTTCTCAGGGCCACTTATGTGGGCTTTATTGACGTCTTCCATCTTTCCTGTGTTATTTGTCGCGCCTCTTAGGGTGGGATCAAATGTGCTTGAGTGATTACAAAGTAAGTGACAGATTTAGGTTTGTTTGTTTATTTCAAGGGAAAAAAGGAATAACATTCACAGTCAATTTTACTGGTAATAATAAACACTATTGTTTCCAGATATCTAGCATGAAGTGTGACGAATGAATGAAGTGTGCTTGACGGAGTCCTTACCATCGCTCTACGTGGAGGGAGGAGAAGGTCCTGAGTGCAGCCTCTCGTGTGAAAAGCTTGAAGCCACACTGTGTGTCCTTGATCCCTCTCACGCAGAAGAACCACACCAGGAAGTGAAAGCCATACATGAGGAACGTACGGAACACAGATCGCTGTGGCGAAGACACAATGGTGGTTAATTAATGGCTAGATGAACAACAAGTCGATAATACTACAAAAAGAGACAAACCTGAGCTACTGAGTCATCCTCCAGGTGAGCTCTGGAACCACAGGAAATCGCCATGTTCTCCTAAACATATAGAAAGACATTTTTTTAGAATGGCCTCACACTAAACACATTAAAACCTACATAAAAATAAAAATGGAACAGTGCCACACCGGTTTAGGGCTGAGGCCATGAAGTCCACTCTCCACTTTCTCAATGTCAGCAAACTTTGTGGCTCCGTCAGCATCTGCCATCAGAATGACTTTCCCTCTGGAGCTCAGAGTTCCCTTTGAGAGAAACAACACGACACAGTCAAATCAACACACAATCAAACCCATACTGTTGCTTTTGTGCTGCATTCAAACATGCTGTAGTTTAATATCTAAAGGCTCACCATTCGCACAGCTCCTCCTTTTCCCCTGTTCTTCACCAGCGTCAGGACCCGCACTTTATCAGCACCGTACTTCCTGCTGTACCGCAGGGCAACCTGGCAGGACAGCACAGCAAAAAAAAATCTCTATTGGCATCACTTTGAAATGTTTGTTAGCGTTAGCTGAGCGAAAATAGAAGTATTGGCAACATATTCCCCCCGAAAAAAGGTTTAAAATTAGCACCTCTGTGGTTTTGTCTTTGCTCCCATCGTCGACCACAATGACCTCGTAGGTAAAAGAGGGTTGCTGTTTCTGCAGTAAGGAAAAAACATCAGGGTTTATTTCACAACAGACACATTTCAAGTCGAATGTTGCCACCTACTGGTCACTTTGACAATAACTGATCCTTTCTTTGTTGAGACTTCTTCTCCTTCTCATTTAATCACATTTAGACTCAAACTTATCAACCTACCATACATTTAAAATGATGCTGGTCCTTACCTGTCTGTTTTCCAAGTACTCTGTAGCTTCATCCAACATCACGGGCACTGTAATGACACACATCCACACGCATATAATCACCTATAACCTACTGCAGGTGTGCAGTGATCTGAAGCATAACAAAATGGGATTATGGGATTTAAACTGCACCAACCTAACTCAATGTTACTAACTTGTTGGTGCACAATTACACATTCAACATTTACTGGCTTCAAGCTGGAGGAATTTGGAAGCAGCAAACAAATATAAGGCCTTTAAAACATAAAATGTGCATGCATAGGTAACATCCTGTCAAACTGCCATGTAATGCAGTTACATAGCCATTTCCCAGCTACTGTACTATGGTTTGCTGTGTCTGCATTCAAGCAAAGCTGAACACTGATGGGACATCAACCGGCAAAATCACTCGCTGTTAGGAGTTACAGTGCAAAAGTTCCTGGGTGAGACATGGGTGAGATATGGGTGAGACCTGGGTGATCCCCCACCCCATTACTCACTTCGGAGTTCCTCGTTGTAGGCCGGGATCACCACGGAGAGCTCCCTGGAATGGGGATCGTGCAGGCTGGGGAAAAGCTCCTTCTCTCCTGTCACGGTGAGGAAGTATTTCTCCTTCTCGTGGCGTGTCAGGTTCACCATCCCACCACTGACATGCGCGATTATGAGCACCTGAGGGGGAGAAATATGAGAATGGTTCTCTTGTTACTCTCGCTGTCAGGTAGTTTTTGGGCAAACAAGAATCAAGAATCAATTTCCCCACAAAATTGATGTGAAATATGTGAATGTATTTAATAATTTAGAACATGTGATATTTGTATCATGTGCAACACCCTTGATAACTAAGTGTGCATGTGATAACTTACAGTCTGTACTGTAGCAGAGACACAGCTGTCTTGTTTAGGACGGGCATTTAAATCACGACTTCCTCAAATTAACTAAATGTGTGCGTTTCTAATCAAACGCAGAAAGAAAGTATTGTAAAATTCGGGGCAGGTACAACAGGTAGACCGAGAAGGAAACCTACTCTGATACTGATACTGTCAATCAGTGGGTACAACATCACTGGCTTCACATGAAACAAGATACTAAATCTCTGCCAACACAATATTAACTCGGTAGTATAACTACTTACCACAATAACACCTAGAACTGCCAATACGACCAAGGCCTGAACTATTTCACAGAGGAAATCCATTTTCCATAAGTTAGCCCACTGACAGACCACTGATGTTACTCAAAGCGGCTAGCTGAAGAGCTAGCTTGCTTTCTCCCAGCGTTGTGTCTTGTAGCCGGTACTTCCCAGGATTTACAAGAACATACAAGCTAACGAGGTTGTTTTGAAGGTAAATGCATTAAATAAGAGCTGTTATATTTGCCATTATTCTGTGGGCAGTTCAGTGAACTCCACTTCCAATCACAACTGAACACAGCGGCGACGCGGAAGTGACAGGAAATTTCTCGACACATCATCAGTTTGGGGCAAGAGAACACCGAGTAGCGCCGTGACGGCCTGCAGCGACACACACTGCCACCAAGTGGACAGGGGTGGGAACGACGATAAGAACTTAGATGATAAAAATAATAATAATAATACAAGAAAGATGAAATGAATATTGCTGAGTCATTTCATATTAGACGAAGTGTAATGATGGCAACCATTCAAATATTAAATATGTTTCTACAGGCGATCAGATCCGTAACTTAATAACTTTCATACACCTTTAG
Source organism: Chelidonichthys spinosus (assembly GCA_029853015.1). Classification (NCBI taxonomy): domain Eukaryota; kingdom Metazoa; phylum Chordata; class Actinopteri; order Perciformes; family Triglidae; genus Chelidonichthys; species Chelidonichthys spinosus. The sequence continues at coordinate 13,085,004 of CM056835.1, forward strand.
TGGCACTTAATATGATACAAAAATGCAACTACATATCGGAACTCTCACATTGTTGTGGTTTTAGATAGTCAATATTTATGCGAGTTTTTTTTAACACGATAAAGCTTGTAAAACCTCAGTGAAAATCGACTGTTTTAGATTTTAGATATGTATTTATTTTATTATATATTATATATTCAAATGGAGGAAAAATAATATATGTTTGTAACAAACTAACATAAAAGACCCTACCTTATTTGTGCATTTAACGACGTCAATATTGCATTCGTTGCCGGCGAGCTTCCTCATACCGGCCACCGTAGGACGCGCACACAACCCACGTGGTCAATCAAAACATCATGGCGGCTGGTTTCAAGTAAGGCTGTAAAACTGTATCTATCACGCCGAAAGTAACACGTTTTATTCACAGATATTTGAGGATAATTATTGATCGATTTTAGGGAAATGATCGTCCATTCTGACCTGTTAACAACTATGTCCGGATAAGGGCTGCAGTTAGTCAACAGTGTAACGTTGAATAATGTGTCCCGACTGTTGAATAATTAGCTAATATACGAGAGAAACCATGACTAGATTATGTACTGAGTCAGATCCGTCACCATGGATACATGTATCTATAACAGTTTGTCTCTGCGAGTCAAAATCGACTTACCCACCTCTCCTTGTACACTTCCAGAGTTGCCGAGCCTCTGGAGTACCACAGGAGCTTTCTGGTCAGTGATGAACACACAAGTGTCCACATTCAGCCTGCGGTTGACATGGTTGGTCGTGTTTAGGATAAATGTCAGGTCAGTCATTCAAATGCTCCCCTTTTCAGAAAGAAAACTGTCGCCCTGATGGCCGGGAGCTGTCCGACTTCAGAACCACAACACTGAACATAGGTGGGACACAGAGTCCATTCTAACCCACAGAATAGATGATGTATCTTTTTATTCTGCCCGAGGATGATTTTCTCTGACTGCTCTGCTCAGGGTCCATATCTACAGCAGATGGCTCGGCCCTGGTGAAGGTTGGAAACACCACAGTCATCTGTGGGATCAAAGCGGTAAATGATCATGAGAATCTCAGTGAAGTGAATCTGGCCCGTGGGAGACCAAAATGTCAACTGATTCCTTGTGTTTCTTCACCTGCAGGAGCTGACAAATCCCACAGCGGAGGCACCTGGTAAAGGTTACATAGGTAAGCACAGGAAGGTGAAGGCGAGGTTCACTAAACGGGACTAACACACACTAACCTCTATACTCCTGCCATGTTTCCCAGTACCCAACGTGGACCTGCCGCCACTGTGTTCCTCTCGGTTTCGGCCAGGTCCACCAGGAGAGCAAGCGCAGGCAGCCAGCCAGTTCATCGCCGACGTAATCGAAAGGTGTGATGGACTTTAAACACATGTTTGAGCTTTTATTTCAATGCTTAATGTCTGCTACTGCTTTTATTAACTCACGTGTACATATGTGCAGCTCTGAGGTGATCCAAACAGAGGACTTGTGCATTGAAAGAGGAAAGGTAACACACACACACACTGGCTGTGAGACTGCCGTTGTTGTAAATGCTGGTCCTGATTCTGTGGACTCTGTTTTTAGCTCTGCTGGGTGCTCTACTGTGACCTGATGTGTCTGGACTACGATGGGAACCTGTTGGATGCTTCCATCATCGCCCTGCTGGCTGCCCTTAAGAACAGTATGTGCTGTTAAATTTTGTTTTGTGTGGCTGTTGTAAGATGCTTTTTATCCGTAGAAGTAACAGTTTCTCCCCACAGCACAACTCCCAGAGGCCACCATCAACACAGAGACCAGCATGCCAGAGGTGAATTTGGAAAAGAGACGCGGGTTGCACATTCACAAACATCCAGTCGGTGCCTCTTTTTGTGTTTTCGATGAGTAAGTGAACGATTCTTGGTTAAAACCGTATTCTGCGATCAGAGCTTTTTGTAATGCTGGCCTGCTCTCCGTGCAGATCCATCCTGATCGTGGATCCTACAGCTGAGGAGGAGAGTCTGTCGACGGCTCAGATCACTGTGGTGACAGATGATGAAGAGCGACTCTGCGTTGTACACAAACCAGGTCAGAAACATTCTGTGATTGTTTGTTTCTCCCTGGGCAGCTTAAACTCGGTGTGAATCCAATTTCTTATTGACGACACAAAGGATGCACTCAGCAGGAACTCCCCATCGGTAAACATGCAAAGCTGCAGAAGCTGAGGATAATCATTTTACATTTAAATTTCTACAATTAACCCAGTTAATTTTGGGATTTATTATGGACTATTTTAGTATTTTCAGTCAGAAAATATGAAAAAAGGCAGTTAAAATGTCTATTTATTCTCCACTTTCAATAATGAGAATCAATTAAAAAGTATATATGAATGTAAACTTTAATAGATTCCCATCACCGGCTCGTCCTGTTGCTGGTAATTGCCATTTCTGTAGGAATTCATATGAAGCAAATGGCTTTGGAGGCATCTGTGTGGTCAAGCACATTTGTTTTGGTTTTCCCACTTGCACTCCTGCAGGATGAGGACCTCAACAATAATCATGTAAACTGTACGATGAGGTTCATTGGGAAGCAAACATGGCAGCTAACCACGTTTCCCTCTGGCTCAGGTGGGACGTCGCTGTCGGGAGAGAAGCTGCAGGAGTGCATCAGCAGAGCGACGGCGCGACAGAGAGAGATCCAGAAACTCATCCACAAAGTCATACACAGTGTGAAGACGGCACAATGAAGAGCCTCAGACAACGCCTTTTTATCTAAAAGCTGTATTTTCCACTGTCAATATATATTCTTTTTTTTTTTTTTAATAACAATAAAACTGCTGACAAAGACTGCTTAAAAAATTATTTCTCAGTGTCCAGAAATGTCTCACACACACACACTCGGTCGATGTCTCGTAAGAATATGCTCATGGCTCCTGAAACTGATTAAAAGGAAATGCCTTTTCAAAAAATGTGCTGTACAAAAAGCAGGTACACAGTCTTGCATGTTCATCTTGAGTCCTCGGTTTGAGCCCTGTGCCTGGATGGCTAACAGAAGAAAAGACTTCCGACAGACTGAGAGGTAGAGAGCTGCCCCCAGGCACTACTCCAAGATCAGATTTGCATTTTCACATGTAATGGTTATATGGAGGATTTGGTGTCAAAAAAAGCTCACTGGGATCCGTGCTTAAAGGGCAGTTTCTACCGGGGGGGTCAACCAAGCAGAGGCGGAAGAGTCGGGACACGCTCATGAGGAATCCTCTGAGAGTTCGCCATCCTTTTTTCGGTCCCCCGGGCTCCCATAGAGAAAGCCTTCCTGAAGGGGCTGTGTGTTATTGTGAAAGCCCGTCTCCTACAAGAACCATCTTAATCTGTTTTCATCTAAAAAAAATATCACTACGGTTCTCTCTTTTAGTGTAGGGCTCCCTGTTTCTAAAAAATCCCATCCACTATGGTGGATGCAGTTTTTGGTTGTCCAAAACCTCTTGACAACCATTACATACAAATGTGTCAGCTAGAAAAAGACACACAGAGAGGACTTTTTTTCCTTTTCGTTTGCAGTCTCCACAGTGAGGCAGACAAAGAGCACAGTATGGATCATTCATGTCCTTGTGTAGCCGGGGGGAAGTTTTGTTTAGTGTCGTAAGTCTGTCATGACTTCGGGAGGGGCTGTGGCATGCTCCTCTTCCTCTTACTTCTTGGTTGGCTGCCGGTATGTTGCCGTGGCGCTCCCCCCTGAGGAGCTGCTGTTCCCATAGCCATTTGCTGCTGCTGCATTTGGTGCTGCAAGAATTGCAACTGTACCGGTGCAGAAGAAAGATGGGGAAAACAACAACAACAAAAAAACATCAGAGGAGATTTCAACATGTTACTGCAAGCAGCATGTTTTCATCAGTGGATCTAAGGTTTGTGTAAGCGTCTGTGGCATGGTTTAGGGCAGACTCCCTCAATTATCCAGGAGAAGTATAAGTGCCATGGGTTAGTGAAGCTCAACTAAAGCCTGATACCACATACAGGAGGAGTGTGAGGAGAAAAAGAGAAGAGTGGTTAATGAGTTGCAGAGGGGAGGGAGGAGAAGAGAGAGATAAAAGATGTGGGAGGAGTTGGGGAGTGAGGCAGGATACAGTCAAGCAGCACCAGTGGCGTTCAGGGGACACAAATTATTGGCAGACATGCAGGTAGCAACTGCTTTCTGCTTGGAGTAAGTCAGCAACTTCAACTGGGCAACAAAAAAAATAACCCCAACAGCTTATAATCCATGCGTTACAGCCTGTCATCCCTGATCTGTCATGATGCAGCATTTTGAAAAGAAGTGTGCCCAGTGAGAATATTTCATCTCCTGTCCCTAAATGCTGCGTAAGAACATGCCTCCCAGCTCCACACGCTGTTAGTTGCTGCCATTGGAGGTGCCACAAGCTCTGGTGCGTGGGTTGCTGGGAGTACTGGGACTGCTGTCAAACAACATATTAACCAAACATACAACACAAGATGGAGTGAATGGTGTGGATCTACTAAAGAGGAATCTCCACGGAAATCAGACCTGGAATGAAACGGATTCTTCACCTAAACAAACTTTTTATTTAAAGTAAAAAAAGAGAGAATATATTCTCAGTCATTTTTTTTTCTTTTAGCGTTTATAAAATGAAGTGCCTTTAAAAAAAAATCTATTTAAATTTGACCCAGGTCTGATGAAAATAATAAACTTATGTGTAAATAAAGTACAAAATAAATGCCTAATTCTCTGGTCTTATTAGTGTAGCGCAACATCTTGGTTGATGAATCTGGTCGCAGTGTTCTTACATCGTATGTATATGTGTATACAGATGTTAAAGTTGCTGTATTACTTGGATCTGTGGCTGGTGCTGCTGCTGAAGCCTTGGAGAAGGCAGCGGGGGCCCAGACCCGTCCAGCCCACAGCCCAACTGGGACAGCACTAAGGGGGGAGGGAGGAGGGAGAGAGGGAACCCCAGAGGGACATGGTGGCACGTGGGAGAGAAGCAGAAGAAGGAATGGAGTAAAGTATGAAGAGAGAAAACGCACATACAGGAAAAATGGAGACGGGTTTGAGGGGGAGAAGGGGGTCGTGTTTTCAGAGACGCATAACCACACACAAGCAAAGAAATAAAAGAAAGAGAAGACAAAAAGGGGGAACATTGTAGGGAGGCCAACAGCACAGGGAGATAACCGTGTGCATGGACATTTTAAGTAGATTATGCACAAATAGCATGAACCAGAAAGGTGCGAGTGAACAGGGCAAGTTGAGAAGAAGAACAGGAAGACAGAGCAGGAGGGAAAGGAATAAGGTTGGGGGCAAAACAACAGAGGAAAATAAAAATAGAAAAAAGAGAATGTAGCAGAGAAGAAGGGGAAGTTGAGTCCCTCCTGTCAGTTATTACATCCTCCACTGAGTGGAACTGCTAACTTCAGTAAAATGATCATGTTTAGTTACAGACATGGAGTCCGAATGTATGGTAATTACAATCATGAATACATTAGTAAATCCTAACCTATTAGTACTAGTTAGTGGTGTGTTGTCATTTTAAAATGAATGGACTGAAGTCAGAGGAATGGTTTAGAGGAATGTGTTGTTAATGTGTGTGTCTGTGTGTCTGTGTGTCTATGTGGGTCATACCTGCTGCCTGTGGAGACATGAAGCCTCCGACTCCCAGGTTGATGACCGCCGTTTGCTGGTTTCCTAAACTTTGATCTGACCCCTGGTCACCCTGCAAAAAACAGGCAAAGGCAACACGGGACAGTGAGGTCATCACACAGAATCACAACCCAGACACAAAATGCTTCAAAGACCAGAGCAGTAATGTGAACAGCGCCCCACCACGATATATTATATTCTACACTATTTAACTGTACTTTTTTACAGAATATTCAAAAGAAAGTTAGGAAATCGAAAAGGAAACTTGAGGCACCTTGTGTTAAATTATATATATTACAAAAAAAGGTCGTAATTAAAAGGAAGTCGTAAAAAAATCAAGATACTGTTCAATCATTAAGAAATAAAAAATATGAAAATACAAATGACATGATCAAAACAACATTTTATAAGATTATGCTGATGTTGCCAGTTCTCCCCAGAAGCACCAGTTATTAGGTGGTAATTAGGTGTTTTGGAAATGGTTACAGCTTCTGCTATAGTACTTTCTTGAATATGTACATATCACCAAGGTATTATTCCATGCAGATTTGCTCTTGTATAATGAAGAGTGTCTCAACAGATGGCATGAGGTCATTCCACACATTTTCCCTTGTGAATAAGTCTGGAGTCACAACAATTTCAAATTATCGTTCTAAAGTAAATTAAATTATATGTCATCATTGTCCTGTTGGACAACACATCCTTGCCAGGCTTTAAGGAGTATTTAACTCTGCCATACGGCCCAGTTTTATGATGTCTCTAATGATTGTTGACTGATTTAAGTTCACCGTAGTCCTTCAGGCTCATTTATCACCTCCTTAAATAAGCTCGGCTGCTCACTTTTGTTGGCAAACAGGTAATCTTGGTAATTGTTAAATAAATTGCTGTGCTTTTGTGAACTCCTTACACTTTGTTTCTATTTTGAAATGTCATGTAGTACCCAGTTGAATTATATGCAAACGTGGACACTACAAATCTTTCATTTCATCATAAACGTGATTAAACACAAATGCTTAAATTCCCGATTCAACCCAACACAATTGCAATGTTCTATCGTTGCAGAGAGCGCGTCTCACCGTCTCCCCCTGCTGTTGAGGGCTGGATGTGGCCGACTGACTCTGCTGTGGGGAAAACTGAGACAGCTGCTGCTGCTGCAGAGAGTTAAAGATGAGAGGACCAGTGGGGATCTGGAGACGTGTAACACAAACCCACACACCAACAAACAAGAAGTAGGTAAGACGGGGATGAAGGCAAGGTTGGAGATGCAGAGGGGAGGGGCAGAGGGAAAGGGAAGAGAATTACCAAAGCAATCAAACAACACAGGGTCACTAGAACATAACTACCATCAGTATATCAGAACTAGAACTACTTGATATAGGGGGTTCGCTATACGGCATATGCAGTGAGGTGCAGGAAAAGGAAGCGTGAGAACATTGAGCTCTTCACTATTCAAGGCGTGGTAACAAAGGTGCAGTACCAGGACAATAACTATATCTAACAAATACCCAGCGCATGCTACTAAGAGTGCTTCAGGCTCCTACCTGCAGTAGGTTCAGTGGTCTCAACCCAGCACTGCTGTTCAGGCCGAAAGGACTCCCTGGAACACAATAGAGTTACATTTACCTGACAGAACACACTAACTTTACTTCCTGTATCAACCTTTCCTAGAGGGCCTGTAACACTTTCTGACACACTGTATGTAATACACATCTTAAAGAATAAATACTTGCTGAAGTACTGTTAAAAGTCACTTTTTTGATTGGAGCAGCCAAAGTGGATTCAAATCCTGCAAATGGCTGCTTATGGAACATGCAGTGAGATTTGGGTCCGCATCCCTGGAGCTGGAATTCACTCTTATGATGCTCAAATACATGTCAGCTGGTTAGATGCAGAATATAATTAGGGGTCCATTTGGAGGCTAGTCTCCGCCCTGCTAGCCTGTAGCATGTTTGTCTGCAGGTCATATGGAGACTGCTCAGAACTGATTATATTAATAACCAAGGGAACGTGGCACTGAAATCTCTTACCAGTCTGTGCTGCGGACTGCAAGGTGGGCATGAGCCCTCCGGGTGGCAGGATCCCACTCAAGTTAAGGCCTGGACCCAGCATGGGGTTCGAGCCACTCATCAAGGTCTGAGGGCTGCTACACACACAGTACAGGGTCAGCATGAAAGTGACGGTGACTAGAAAGTGATGGAGAAGCATTAGAGGCTATTTATCTCCCTACCAAACGGAGCTGACCACGTTGATGAAATTGAGCCCTGCAGGGTTGGCCATGACCTGCGGCGAGGTGGTTCCCGTGGTGATGGACGTACCCATGGTGGGCAGGGGAATGGTCATGACGGGCAGTGGCTGGCTTAGAGCCAGCTGTTGCTGGGCGAAGGGCGCGAGTAGGGCAGGCTGCGACTGGCTCTGAACCATGTCTGAAGGGGTGGGGGTCACCGAGAGCGGAGCGGAGAGGGAGTCGGTGGGGTGCGGTGTGGAGCATGGCGTGTTGGTGGGGGTGGGGGTTGATGGCTTGGGGGTCCCTGATCCTAAAATGGAGGAAAGTGGGTCAAAACAGACACAGCAAGGGAGGAGACAGACGCGGTACTCATACTCGTACAAAGTTTTGTAAGGAAGAGCTTAACATGAATATTATACACAAATATTGTCAATTCAGTGCTTGATTAAATGATACGTCTACTAGCAAACTTACAACAATGGCTACATGGAATAACAGCTGACGGGGTAAATTAAAAATTAGGATTTTATGACAAAACATCACCTCTCTTTCTGGCATGTTGAACAGCAGCTGGTTTTAGTCAGAATACATCACACTACAGCGCGTGTTCTGATGCAATATTCCATGAACTTGTCAAGTATTAGATACGTCCCTGGGGTTTATGCTTTTCCTTGGCTTTCCATATTTATAAGACCTGGAACCTTTTCAAGTTCATTTTTCATAATTTGTCAAAAAATATTCCACTTGGGAGACTTGAGAAGAGCTGAGGTAAGACATTCCAGTACGTTTCATCGGCACGACTGTGACTGACGAAAGCAAGCAGCCCAACACTTAGTCAGACTCGGCCGTACTCACTCTGGGTGGAGCCCATGGGAGAGAGAGAGGCAGGCGACAGCAGGGCCACCTGGTTCAACTCCATGGAGTGCTTCCTGTTCAGGGACTGGCTTTTGGCTGGAGGGGGCGTAGGACACTTGAGTAGACCACTGGTGGTTTGTGAACTATATGGATTACCTGATGGAAAAAGGAGGGCCTGGTTAGGAGGAAAGTCTACACAGAGCCTGTCAAATTAAATTACTTTATAACCTTATGACTGTATAACTTCACATTTAATACCGTTGTAGTCTTTTCTAACTTGGTATTCGGCCATACTGTGCTGCCCACCCAAGTGAAAAAAAAAAATTGGTCAAATATACACAGTTTGCCGTTGGGCTTGACCCTTACAGAGTCAATCCTTCCCCTCTAACATCTGAACTCAGTTTCACCCAGCAGTCCTGGCCATGAAAGGAAAATCTAACTGGTACAGTTAATTTAACAATGATGTTTGATGCAGTCCAGAAGGTTTTTTTGTTGTTGTTGTTGCCATTTAAGGTTTGGTTGCACTATTTTTCCACCAAACTCCTGTCTTGTCTCTGACTCTGGTTCGTGATTTTCTATAATTTCAGGAATTCCTTTCAGCTAACATCATGGAAAATCATATGAACTAGTTCAAGCTGAAATATTTGCTGGGGTGAAAAGGGTATCTGACAGCAATGCAGAGAGATTTTTACACAAACGTGGCCCTTTTCCCCCTTCTTTCTGTATCTGAATTCTACCACCCTGATCTCAGGAATACTGTAGCGCCACCACGTCATTTATCTTTGTCCAAAGTAGCAGGTTTACCTGAGGAGCTGCTGCCTGATCCTGAAGGCAGTTTGATGGGAGGGGGTCGGTGCTTCACACCTTTTCCTAAAACAGATGTCTGGACCAGTGGAGAAATACCATCACCCTACAAATTACATTCAAACCACCTTGTTAGCGTGCATCACGATAGTAACGCAAAAGCTATTTCCTCAGTAATAATCATTGCAAAAACAATGAAATATAATATTTATTATAGGAATAAAAGTGAATTAATTAAGGAGAAATCTTTCTTTCTGTAACAAAAGCTATCATATAAAGGAAGATGAAGCCTCCCTGTATACTCACGGCGGTACTCACCTCATCTTTGCTGGGGGAGGTAGCCCCCTGTCCCACACTGCCTGAGTTATGAGACATCTTGACCTGACACTTCACATCTCTCTCATACACCCCTTTGTACTGAGTAAGAAACCTATAAAAACAGAAATCATCCACAATGTGTCATCGTCTCCCAACGGCGTATCCCTAAATACTTCCCAGCAAAAGCAAACACAGCGACTCACCGATCTGCATCTATCTTGGAGCCTATGAGGAAGCTGCGGATGGAGACGAGAGCGAGTTAATTCACACTTCAAATTCATGTCATGCGTCGCGTACACTTTGTCCCACAGACTGTCCTTACGGGGAATGTATGAGCTTTAGGTCTGTGCTGTCCTCCTCTGCTTTTGGTTCTTTAGCACAGTAGATCTTCCCATACACCAGCGGGTCTCCCATCGACTGGAAGATAGACACCTTGGTCATCTGGGGTTGGCCCCCAACCTCACACTTAAACGTGTAGTCATCTACAACTTCCTGTGGAAATAAAGTGGACGAAGACAAGCGGATATTAGAGGTTTGTCTGACTGTAGAAATGTTACAAAGCTGCAAAGGCGTCAGCGTCGTTGGAAAAAGTGTAGTTGACTTGGTTTCCATGAATATTTTGTACTTCATCCAACTTGGTGAACAATGGGGGGAAACGCACATAAATGTCACGCTTACCTCAGCAGGCCAGATCACAGTTGTGGGCTGAGAGTCCTCCAACTGCAGAGACCTCTCGACCACGGCGTACTTTTCCACCTAGAGCAACACACCAACAAATCCATCTGGTTTATTATGCCCCGCATTGTAACTGCCAGACTGTGAGCTGAGTGTGTTTTAAGTGGCGTTGGCTCAAGTGTGTAAGTCACAGTGTCATAGAGGACCATCGGGCTACTTACATCGATTTCCTTGGGTACGGTTAGTTGGCAGTTGCTCTGCTTCCACATGTCAACACACTGCAAGTGATGACAGTCAAGAGGCGACGAAGCGTGAGGCAGAGGAGAAAAATAAAAAGGAGGTATGAGCAGAAACAAGTGAGAGAGCACTATGTCAGCATGCACTGGCCTATGCTGAAGTAGGTTAACACAATTTTTTCAACAGTAGTAAAAAAAAAAAAAATAGGCAGGGGCAGAACTGAAACAGCAGCTTTTTTCCCCACTATGATTTTTGCGACTCCCTTGGGGAAATTAGAATACTTTCTTTACATGGGTGAACACAATCGTGGGAAGGGGAATTTCCTCAAGTTACATTTCAATATGAGTAGTGTTATAATAAACAGATTATAGACAATATTTCAAGATCTGAGAGAAGATCTGCCAAATAGCAAACAGCCTCAGTCAGCTTCTTCTTCTTATCTGTGTATGTACACCCCGCACATACATGCTTGTCAAATCGTCTACTAACGTTTCCGATCTTTGAGATCTTCAGCTCCACGGCAGGAGCAGGTTTCCTCTCCTTTCTCCTCTGCAGGTAGTCGTAGAGTCGTAGCTGCGGCGGCAGATGGGAAAGCTCCTGCTGCCTGTTCAGTGCGGCTCGAGAATGCCTCTTGAAACACCTACAACATGAACGCGGAAAAGAAGTGCGTGTCTTAAAGTGATCAAGGCTTTTGCTTCATTCACAGATTTTTTTTTCGTTTTCAATCACAGAGCTTCCATTTAAAAGGAAAGAAAAAAAAAACATTCATAAATGTTTTCTTTCCCCTGGTGTGACTGAATTCAAAGTGAGCTGAGGAGCGCGTGAGTGTGTTCAGTACCGTTTCATGGAGCGGGTGCTCATTTTCTGTTTGTTGTAGAGCAGGCGGTTGGCTGTGCAGGTGACAGAAATGGAGGGGTCCAGGCACAGAGGTTCAGCTGTGGCCAGAATCAACTGACTCTCCAGCTGTAATTTGTCATCCTAGATCAGAGAAAGACAGATGCTTCAGAAAAAACCTGGGCAATGCACTGATTCTTAAAAGGACTCAAAACACAAGGGAAAATTGTCTGATTATGGTCAAATAGATTTTTATTAGCTAAGGAAAAGGCAAAATCGAGAAAGTGAGGTGTCAGATAAGACAGGATGTATTGTTGTATTTCTGGATGAGGCAGTGGCACTTTACCTGTGTCCACTTGTGGTGGTCACTGGTCATGGCGTGGACATCACAAATCAGAGTCTGCAGGGCAGGAAGATAGATATGAACAACTAGGCATTTCTATGATAAAGTTAGGGGTGTCCCCAACAAGAATTTACATACATGTGCCGATGTAAGCAGTTGTATTAGCCTCTTAATGTGAGTGCTCTGATTAATGTACGTGGGCATAATCTTTGACTTTGAAATGACCATGTAGTTATTTATGAATGAGCCTTTATTTCATTTGTAGCACAGTGCTCATTTGTAGCACAGTTTCCTTAAACTGTGAGATTGGCAGTCCACTGAGGCTCCTTGGATGAAATCGTCATATAGTCAACTATTCAGGGTCACCCCTAGTTGAAGGTAGAGTTATTACTTTTTCACTCATGACTTTGACCTATGCAGGAGAAGATTTCCATGTAGTCTATTGGTTTACCTGCATGGTTGGCCGCAGCAGGATGTGTCTGCTCTGATAGGTGGGCATCTTGGTGTTCCCAGACTGCCTGTAGTCTCTCACCTCTACTATTACACAGCCACAGTGGAAGATGTTCACCTGAGACAAATTACATGTGGCGGATGTCAAACAAAACATGGTAACAAAATTACTGATCGAGAAGCAATAAGAAACTTTTATAATATATAAATAATAATCAATAATTCCAATAATAATAAATAATAGATCTGGTGTCTTTATACATTTAAAACATACATATAAAACCTAAAGCTTTTAGTATGCTACACTAACTTGCATTACTACCTCACATTCAAATAAATTTGCACTTGAATTTACTGTTTATACAGTGGAACACATTTCAAAATCTACAAATTGATTTATACACATGCATGTGTGTGCATATATACATACATACCTGTGATTTCTCCAACAGATCCACTAGGATCGGAGGCAACTCCTCCGCATCTAGATACTCCAGGAGTTCTCCTTCTTCATATGGCAGACGGATAGTTTCAGAATCTAAAAAGCAACACAAACATGATGGTTACAGATGAGACAATTGTGGTACACAGAGCAGAATAAAACACACAGCTGGATGGTAGGGCTGCTCAATTAATCCATGTTACTGTACCAAAATGTGAATAATTGTTTAGGAGTTTTCAGTAGGTGGAAGTGCACTAATTGATCTCATTTATTATTTAGCATTTTTGTATTATTTATTTAAATGTATAGATTTTTTTATATGACATTTATTTAAATTGATTTATCTTGATTTTTTTTTAAGTTGTATTATATGTAAATTTAAAGGAAATCCACTGTTAAGAAAGTTTTTTTTTTAAGTTCGATAAATGCATGTTTCCAAAAATCAATGAGTAATCGTGTTAAATAATCGTGATCTCAATATTGACCAATATAATTGTGATTATGATTTTTTACCATAATCGAGCAGCCCTACTGGATGGACTTAGCTACTTGTTTAATTGTCTACTCTTACCAGATCCATTTTTGCCCCTGAGCATTAAAGAATAGCCTTCATTCCCAGGGTACAAGTTGACCACCAGACATGATACAGACTCCTGAGACACCAGCTTCTCCAGTAAATTCACATTTCTCCTCAAATTCTTCAGAAAGACAAAAAAGCACACATAAGGAGGCAAATCTTTCATATTTTCAAGAACAATCTCACCCTGCTATACACAACATTACACATTAACCTTGAATGAAAGCTGTTCAGAAGCGGTTTGATGCTAACATAATAAATGTAACAGTCAAGCTCTTTAACCTCTTTTTTTAGGAAATGATTAAATAGAAAAAAAATGTATTACTTAAGAGCTACTTATATTCTCACTGTTGATGTACAGTATTTATGTATAATCACCAGTTTCACCAATCAATCTTACTTAACCCTATAATTAAAGAAATCATTATCAAGAGTTTAATGTCCTGAAAATCCCTACAGATTGTAATGAGCAAAGTTTAACACATTCCCATAATTACAGTCATAATTGTCAAGTTTCACAACACAAACCTTTAACTCTGGCTCTTTCTCACATTCCTCTATGTACAGCTCATAGAGCTTCTGATACAAACTCTTCCTTCCGCCGGATGAAATTCTTCTTTTGGCTGGTCGTTGTCGAGCACTTTCAACGATGTACTGAATAACAGATAATACGCCGTATTAATGAATGATGGGACAGACAGTACCTAAGCAGCAGTGCACAGTGCATGTGATGCATGCACAGGGATACGTGTGAGTACATGCAATCATGTCTGAAATAAATTAATTTTGTTTTGTTACCTCGGCTCGATCCAATGCATATTCCAAAACTTGTTGCTTTGGGAAATAAGAGTAAAATGAAACAGATCAGTCACAATGTGAAGTCCCAAACATGGTAGAGGTTAGAATAAGATGGATGGTTGGATGCTTTATCTGGTAGCCTAGGAAACATCCCTGTGGCTGCACTCTGAATATGTTTATATATGTATATACAAATGACCTGAAAGGGATGAAACATACCATTGTGGTCCACCGCCAGCTGCAAGGCGAGTGACGGTAGACGATGCTGTCCTTTCTGCCCCACACTGTCACCTTCCTAAAGTGACCATTCACACCCTGCACAACAACACAGCCGCATCGCACGCAGGAGGGTCACATGGACGCAGATAATACACACATCAACACAGGCACACTAGCTGGCAGGTTATCAGGGCAGAATACCGCCAAATAGCATGGTTGGCACCCAAGCAGATGCCACAGACAAACAGACGAGAAGACTGACAAGCGAAACTGTTTCATCTTAGTTGTTTCATCATTTGCGTACACTTTAAAGGCTCCTGCAAGGTAAACTATGTGTCTCTGAATCGATCAAACTGGTCAGCTCGGGCTAGTGGTCTATGCTGACTGCGAGCCCAGTCAGGAGAGTGGCTGAATAGCAACAAGCTCGTTGATGCCTGACCGTTGAGGCTAACATGGCTAACGTTAGCATGCTAGCCCGTTCCTAGTGGGCAAGCTGTAAGTTACCAGCTACGCTAATGATGTCACGTCGTCTGAGACGCGAACCGACAAAGCGACGTCAATCTCAACGGACAGGGTGGACTTGCCTTCTAGATTGCATAGCGGTCGACTGGAGCTCCGATGCAAGGAAAACGAAATGAAATTGAAATATCTGTGTCTTCATTGAAAAAAAGTCGGAGCAGCAGCCATTTTCTTCCAGTGTGACAACAACAGCTAAACTTCCGGTTTGGGCAGCGATGGGCGGAGCCACGTTGAGCGCCTACTTTACAACTGATGCTTTGATACGTGTGATTAAAACGAGACAACTGCATACCGGGGGAAACATGGTGGCCATTATGTGCAAATATTAGTTACTACCTCTGAATCGAAGCAGTGAACCTTTATTAAAAAAACCAAAAACAAAACACAATTAATTCTCTAATTTAATACGTTTGTTTGGGTATGCATTATCACTGAACTTTGTATTCATGTTGCATAATTCAAATAAAAACAATCTTTAATAGGCTAGCAAGGAGATCTGGTACTAGGCTTCTCCCACATCCAGCAACCTTAGACGTTGCTCAGAGAGGCGGGTGAAAGTGAGGTTAATGGGAGCCCAGCAGGATATTTGTTGCCCAGGGCCACGGCAGAGTAATCTGTTCAGGCTTGACCTTAATAACATAGCCTGTGATAAAAGCCACTGGATGTCCAACATCAGGGAGCTCGCCCGAGGAAAAGCGATGCTCATGAATACCCACCTATTTGAATGTCTTTATAATGCAATGCACACTTTGATACATCCCCTCTTTTAGATCTGTGCCTTCAATGCACGGACATCAGAAGCTTCAATCAATACATTTGTTTGTGGAAAGCAAGCAGCACCCAGTGGTGATTGATGCTTCCTGTTGGGACTGTTTGGAAGCTTTTTGTTTCATGTATTTGGTATAAAAAGACTGCAAAATGTATTAATTAAGACTGTAATCCAACTATAGACTATAAATAATAATAATTATAATTAAATAAATGGGCTGCATACATAATTAGAGGCTAATATGACTGCTGACGGTGAATGAAAGTAACACAGTAGTATAGATATTATAGAAGTAACCGAGGAGGAAGTGATTGCTGTGGTAGCAGTGTTATCTTTTTATTCAGCAGGCTAAGAATAACTTTGTGAATCAAAAGGTGTCTTCTAATGCTGGCGGAAGTTTAGGGATTGACAGAAATAAAAACAACTATTTAAAACTTTTCGGTTATACCTTCAGCTCAACTCATAAAGAATGTATGTGGGTTGAAATCCCATAATTGTACAGTAGGGGGAAGAACAGGATAGCAGATGTATTGGGCTGAATGCCACGGCAGAGCAGTCCAACAGCAGCTAATTAAAGATATTTTACAATTCCTCTTCCAAATATAGAACAATTGATGCAATTTGCAGCCGTTTTGAGGACATTATTTTCTGTAAATATGTGTGTAAAATCGGATTATTTTATACACATATGGAAAAGATTAGCGCATAGAATGCATGGTTTACAGGTTGAGTTGACATAAAAGTCATAGACATGTCACCACAGTTATCTGTTGCACTTCAAGCACACAGGTTTCACAGCAGAGTTACATGAAATGATTGTTATCATTATTGGTTTAAGCATCAGAGTTTTGTTTCTGGCAGTCTTTCTTTAAAAGTCCTCTTTCAACATCAACGTCAAGTCGTTCTTTTGGCAGGGGAGGTTTGGGTGGGGTTCAGTTAGGACCAGTCCTCACCTGCGGGGCACACACACACACACACACACCCTTCTTTCAGGAGCTAAAAGTCCATACACATGACGGGGCTTGCTTGGGGTCAGTCACATTTCTAAACGCGAGCCTGGAAGAGCTTCTCTTCGGCGCACAGTGCAGGATTTCATGTGGTTACAGTTAGTTTGAATCCACATGTATCAAACACCGCCAGAGTGTCATTTCCAATGTATTCCTCAAATTAAATAGTGGCTTGGAGTTCCTCAATGTTGCATGTTTCTCCGTTGACTCAAATCCCACAACTTGCTTTTATTAAGTGGTTAATTCACCAGAAATGAGTCATCGCTGACGTTAATCGGAGTTGATTACAAGCGACACCGCTTGTTGGACGGTGATTTAAAGAAATCCCATATTCGAGCAGATGGGTGTCTTACTATGTATGTGTATAGGCTCAATAAAGAAGAAGAGGGTCAGTTTCACGTTGGCCACCGAGCACCATCTCTGCTTTTTACTCCGACTGTCTTTTCTCAGGCATTACCAAAGACCCAGGCAGTGGGGTTGAACTGACTTCACAATTACTCCTCCTATATGCTCTCACCAGTGAAGACTGTGCTTAGTTGGAACTTGGAATGATTAAGGATATAATAACAGAGAATGGAGAATATGTGAGATGTAAGTGAGTGGCAGTATTCCTGAGAAAAACGATGTCTGCATTCAGATATGTAGACAAATCTTCTGGATTGGAACCATGTGATAATTGTTTGTGACAGTTAAACTGAGTCAAATAAATCTGCCAAATTACTGGCACACTCACTGTGAAGGAAATAGTCCAGTTTAACTAATATAAGTGAGGGAGATTCCATTTTGATAATGATGATGACATTGATGATTATGACGCAAGGCGCTTTGTAAATCTGTCTTATGGAAGGAAATGCTTGGCAGGCAATCAGATGTCTTCTTGGGCATCTTCGTGGTTTGTGAGGAAGAGTAAATAATTTAGGGCTACACGGTGGTGTAGTGGGTAGCACTCTCGCCTCACAGCAAGAGGGTCCTAGGTTCGATCCCCGGGTCGGCCCCAGGTTCCTTCTGTGTGGAGTTTGCATGTTCTCCCCGTGTAAGCGTGGGTTCTCTCCGGGTTCTCCGGCTTCCTCCCACAGTCCAAAGACATGCACGATGGGGATAGGTTGATTGCTCACTCTAAATTGCCCGTAGGTGTGAATGGTTGTCTGTCTCTACATGTCGGCCCTGTGATAGACTGGCATCCTGTCCAGGGTGTACCCTGCCTTCTCCCAATGACAGCTGGGATCGGCTCCAGCCCCCCCGTGACCCTGAATACAGGATAAGTGGTAGAAAATGGATGGATGGATGGAGTAAATCATTTACTTATCAAAAAAATTGCTGGTTCAATTCTCAACTCCATATGTCAAAGTGTCCTTGGGCAAGACACTGAACCCCAAGACCTGGTCAGACCAGCACCTTGCATAGCTCATATTCCATTTAACATCCTCAGCAACGAGACAAAAAGGATACTATCAGACAACGCTTAAAAAGTCAAAACGGAAATCTGTATCAAAGTCCTTCCCTCAGTTGAATAGTACAAACCTTTAACCAAATCCTTCCTCACAGCTATAAGGGAAAAGATAGAGGATTCAAGGATTTTGCATAAGCTCCTCCAAATCATGGCCTGCAATCAATTATTCAGCTCATCCAAGGTACACTCCTGCAAGGTAGAGGTGGCAAGTGGCCAAATCTGATGACTGAGACATCTACGTAAACAGCCTTTTGATTGCAATGTAAACGGCTCTTGGTTTTCATCAAGTGCATCCAGAGTTGAGACCTCGGGGGAACTGGATTTGTCAATCTTAGTGAGGGGATGTGTCGATAGAGGGTAAGTCGTGCAATGCAAAGATGAAGTTTGTTTTTTCTTTCTTCTTCCATGACGCCAAATTATAAATCTATTCACGAATGCTTATTCTCACTATTTATCCGTTTAATTGCTGTGCCTATTATTACTGGAGAGGCAACTGGAGAAGTTGAGAATTGGTCTTTTAATACTTCTACCTGCCAAGAGTTGCTTCTGACACCTGTGAACCAAAACCCTTATAAAAGAAAAAGATATTTTTATAATTGAATTAGTGCTGAGGAGCAAACCTGCAGGGGGAAAATGACACTCCAAAAAATCCTGACGTGTGGCAGGCTTTTTAGCCTAAGCTGTTGGAGGCTTTCATAGCCAAAAAGTGCTGAGGCGTAACAGATCACTCACCCCCTTCACAGTAAAGAGACATGTTGTTTTGTTTACGAGAAGACAGGGGGACTTCATCCAGATGCAGTCATTATTTTTGCTGTGCCATGAGCTCTCGCATTTTTTTCCAGTCCAGGATGAGAGAAATGAACACACATGCTGAAAGGGAGATGACATAAATGAGACATCGGGATCTGCCAGCGGATCACGTATGATGGACCTGCTGGTTCAGTGGGAATGGCAGAAACCAAGTCTTCACGCCACGTCAACCTGAAATATGCACCCACATCGATTCTGACTTCGCTCCACTCCTTCACGCCTCTCTCACCTTGATGGAAATGGGACCTGGAAACCTGGAAAAATACTTTCCCATCTTTTTTTCTCTCTCGAGCAAAGAGATGAGGACTGCAGCTGTCATGATTTTCCAAGTTCCAAAAATTTAAAAAGCAGATAAAAATAATTCCGTGGAGAACATTTCAAAGTATACGGAGCGAAGGGATAGGAACTAAAAAATGAACGAGGTGTTACACCATGTTACTAACGTTTTATGAGAAGCGCCAAAATGTGCTTCTTGTTTAAACCTTACTCGTTCAGCAAAAATAGTAGAGTGGCTTTATTATTTACATCACTAGGAGTAATAATATCTTCAATTTGTATTCACATTACACTCCTCATCATCTCACGTTTACTTCATGAATGTAGGAAAAACAAATTACTTTGTGGAGTGGAGGGCCATTATTCACTAGTTTCTAGTCCAGTTGTGGTTCTAAGGGGATTACAGCTGCAGCTTTTGACTAAACTATTGTCTCAAACAATGAGCTATTCCTGTCGCGTTGCATCGAATTACAATGCTGAAGAAAAATTATTTCACATGCGGAGAGGACCAAAAGGACCCACGGATACTCGGCCGGTAGCTTCAGCTTTCTCTCCATGTGTCTGGTTGAGAGTTTATTTGTGGTAAAAACAACAAAACAGCAAGTTCACTGTCTAACATGATTTCATATTCAAGATTCAAAAACTTCTCATCCAGATTTGGAAATACCTTTTAAATTGAGCCTTCGAGCAAAGTCTGTAACCTATAAATATGTATGGTGAGACGGAGGAGAGAGATGAACAGGTTTTCTAAAGACCATCTTCAATCATGCGACTGATCTTCCGTTGAAAGGCCTCTGTCTTTTTTCTTTTCTTTTTTTTTTACAGAAATGAATTTGGTATTTCTTCAGCAGCAGCAGCAGCAGCAGCTAGCTTTCTGTGAGGTCTGACCTCATCCATCACAAACAGGAGGCGGTGCCGAGAGGGAAGGAGAAAGACATTTTCTCTAGTAATTTGCGCAAGTTTGGTCTTATCCTTCCCCGAAAGCTGACGCAAATTCCAAGCTTCTTTGACTTGAAACTCAGGGGAAAATCAGAATATTTGGGGGGGTTGTTACAGTTAGCCCTTAGTCCCACTGAGATAACAGCTGGATCCGTCTTGTGACCTCTATGGATGTAATGTTTTTGAATCTGTAAGACCCTGGGCACTTGTAAACGCTTCTGAAGCCAGCCAGGTTCTGATTGTCAACTCGTCGGATACAGATGCTTTGTCACACCCCTGTGCGTCACTTTTTCTCAGGCACCGGATAGCCAAGCGCTTCAAACCATAACACTCCACCAAGGTCGCAGTAAACACGCGGTTATTGTTGTCCAAACAGCTCGACACATGAGCTTTTTAAACCACTTAGTTAGGTTTAGGAAAAAGCACATCATTGTTTGGATTACAATGACTAAGCATTTATTTGGCGCCTTTGTAGTCTTCCGACACCACGTGTCAGCATTCACCCATTCACACACGCATCCACACACCAATGGCATAGTCGACAGGAGACATTCTGGGTTCGGTATCTTGCCAAAGGACACTTGGGGTTATAACCCCCGACCTATGGATCAGAAGATGACCCGCTCCACCTCTGAGCTCTGACCTCAGGTTTATCTAACTACGTTTTGATAGTTGATAAAGATAAGATTGCACTCAATAATGCTGAAGGGGACTCTGTGACGTCGCGAAAACATGAGCAGTTGGAAAATAGGTAAGGTTTTTGAGTGGAACAGGCAATAATTGAAAGTCCCTACAGTGGTGAGTAGAACCGAACGGATAACAAAGGATGAAAGTACTGCAGTAAGAAGGTGAATGATCCTTTCATGCAGGTATGTTGGTGTTGTGTGTGTTTATTTGTGAGGCTCTGGGTCCTGCCCTGGTGCTGAAGGATGAGAATGAGCTACGGATTTCCCTTCTGAACAAGGATTTTTCCGAGCAACACTATATAAAGAGAAGGAAACTTGAATCTAAGACCTGAAGCTCTGGCAGCTGCCCCTCTGTACTTGTAATAACTTGGTAGCAGACTGTGTGTCTACATTTCAATAATGTGACCTTTTGTGACTCTTTTTGGCACGGCCTCTGTTTAATGGCAGCTTCACATGACCAGAGTGTAGAGCGCCAAAACGGGGTGAGTCACTCCCAGAGAAGCCCTGATGAGTGAGTAAGAGCAAAAGTCAGTCCTGGACATCTTCCCGAAAAAGCAGGAGTGTGTGTGTGTGTGTGTGTGTGTGTGTGTGGTGGTGGTGGGGGGGGGGGTGGGGGGGGGGTGGGGGGCTGTCCAAACCAACAAACACTGTTTAATTTCAGTGGGTTAGCACGATGTGGTTATTAGTCTTGGGTGTATTCCTCTGTGGAGCCATGAACAATAGTCTTGAGTGATTTGTTTTTTAATGAGTTCTTCTCTGGCTGAAAGGGGCAGACCTTTGTTTCTTGTTTTCAATCAAAAGAATTACACAATTTTTTACCGGCACAACTCAAGGTTTTAATTTCTCAAAGAAACAAGACCCCCTAATGTGTGAGAGGATCTACAGGGAGTTCACAAAGTCTGAGAGCATCCTATAAATATTCAAACACATGGTGTTGTATAAACAAAAGAGAGAAGGAACGGGAAACATATGGCTGAAAACTGTCTAACCTGGCACTGCTAGCTGCACTTCTGCGTCTTCCTGTTGTGCCAATTATCAAATCAACAAGTTGAAGCTAAGCTGCGTTAAGCAGGCAGCTCGTCTCCCGTCTTCTGAAAATAAGCCCACTGGAAGTGAGTCAACCCCCAGGGAGAATCATCTGCCCACAGAGACGTTTTCAGGAAATGACCTGGTACATTTTCCCTCCACCCTTACATCTGCAACACAGAACTGAGGCGCTAATGATCTTTGTCAGTAGTGGATCCAGCCGAGCTCTCGCTCCGTTAAAACTGACACCATGTTGCTGACACATGGACGTGTTAATGCAGTTTCTCTGCATGACTTGATAGTTTTCTCCTTTTTAAGCTACATACAAAAGCTCAAAAGGACAAAAAGGGCACACACACACACACACACACACACACACACACACGGACAGACACATTTTCTCTCTCTCTCAGATAAACAGCTGGATGAGTTTTTGGGTTGGAGCCGGGATAAACTGGCCTCTAACCTTGCCAGCAGCCCAGCGTCCCACCGGAAACACACAACTGGGCAAATGTTCACACGGATGCATTAAGTGTTCCAGCATGGTGGGAACACTTGCACACAGTCAATTAAAGAATAAACAACAAAGAATAAATTCGCTTCTACACACTCAGGTTCAGTGAGCTAACACTGTTTACGACAAAGTGACATTGAAATGTATGTCCTGATAAAAGCTGGTGCACTGCAGAACATGAAATCATTTATTGTACCCCTGATATAACTGACACACTTCTGTATTAAACTATTTTTATTGGTATTATTATTTGTCATTCATCCATTGTCTACTGCTTTATCCTGTATTCAGGGTCACGGGGGGGCTGGAGCCGATCCCAGCTGTCATTGGACGAAGGCCAAACGCCAGTCCATCGCAGGGACGACATGTAGAGACAGACAAGCATTCACACCCACATTCACACCTACAGGCAATTTAGAGTCATCAGTTAACCTATCCCCATCCTGCATGTCTTTGGACTGTGAACCCGGAGAACCCGGAGAGAACCTACGCTTATACGGGGAGAACATGCAAACTCCACACAGAAGGAATCCGGGCACGACCCGGGAATCGAACCTGGGCAACAGTGCTACCCACTACACCACCGTGCTGCCCAGCAAGAGAACATTTAGTTAATGCTCCATTATTACTGTACTTTTTGAATTAAATGAGAGAAGAAAAAAAACGATGATCCTTCCACTCATTGCAAGGAAAGACGCCCATACAAGCAGATGCAAACAGCAACAGCTGCTTGGAAGTGGTGCTGCCTTCTTGATACCGTAGAATAATTTCCATTGATTTCACCAGAAATTATGTAAATAGTTGCGGTGAGTCTGCAAGAGAAGCGCAAAAACAATTGCTCATTATCATATTTTCTACGGAAGGCTTAGAACATGGTTGGGAATCCCTTAATGTAATTTATGTATTTGCTTCAATATTTGCTTCAACAATTTGTTGTTTTGTCAGTCTGAGAGACATTTGCAAAACAAACTGTGGGAGTCTGAGAGCAAATGTTGAGGGACAGAAGTCAAAGAGATAAGAGGAGACAAGTGGGGGATTCCTCAATGAGTTTGTTTTGTAAGGAGGAAAACAAGCAATTTCAGTTTATTCAACCATGTCAGGTGTCAAGACCCTAAACAGAGTGGATTACCCAATCAAATACACAGTGGTGTGATATGAACAACTGACAAAGAAAAACGCTATGAATGAAATACAAGTCTCTGCAAATTATGTGCAAGGAAAATAGTTTGTAATGAGGCTTACGGATTTCAGGCATTGATAGAGAATTCTGAGCAATTGCAGGTAAACAGGTGCGCATGTCTTTCTTCTTTAATACGCATCAGTGAATCTCTGTGTAAGCTGAATCTCATCCTAAAGTGCCTTTCTGTAAATGATTCAGTTGTGCTCTTTGTTTTCCTCATGTAAGTGATTGGGCAGGGCGGTACAGAGAAAGAGAGAGAGAGAGAGAGAGAGAAAGCCAGGAATAATTTCAGACAGGAATGGACCAATGGGACAACACAGCATGAGGTCTTAGCCAAGGGAAACACACAGCGAGCCAGGAAGTGAACACATGTCCTCTATATTCCAATGCAGTGACAAGTTTACTCCATTACCACTCTGGCCACTTTCCTGCTACAATGGTCTGTGTGGATTAACAAGACATTCAGGGCACACACTGTCGAGCAACAGCCTCAAATATAAAAATAAAAAAATACAACAAAGGAAAGTGCTGTCGTGTCACTAAAAATAATAACGAGAACAGGACTAATTAGCCTCAGGTCCAAAAAGTCAGATCATCGTGCAGCTGTATATGAAAGGCCATGGAGTTGCATATTCCATTTTTGAAACAAACAGACAAAAGAAATTGATAACACAAAGTGATTAGCTGAATTGCAGCCTGGCAGGAACTACAGTTCTTCATGCAGAATATCGGCCTTACATTACTGCACAATCATGGCACAGACTGTTGGGTTGTGCTATACTAAATGTCTTTCACAATTCAAAAATGTTGCAGTTGGCCAAAACACACACAGACTAAATGGCTCCATAGAGTTAAAGCAACTGACGTTGGTTGGGCCTTATTTTAGTTTATGTTTCTACATTTGGCAGGAGAGATATTTAGATTCCTGCTTTCCTTTGCTTTAGTTGCCTACAGGTTGACGAGTTGAAGAGGTTATAGAAATGCCTACTGAATTCATAGCAGATGAGTGAAACTACTGCTGGTTTGACAATAACCAATCTAGAAACAATGCTGTGGTTAGACTTTCTGAGAATTAAAAAACAAAAAAATTAGTTAAAATAAAAATACTATGTGAAAGGGAAAAAATATTTTTAAACACTCTTTGTGCTTAATCAAGACTTCCAAATTTGTATGAACTTGCATGCTCTATACCTGCCCTTTTCACCCCATCCTGTGAATGTACAAGTTTCCATTGTTTGTGTAAAAAGAAGTTGACACAGTCTTACAGTGAATGTGACTCACAGTTAACATCAACATTTAATATCCTGTTTCAGCACGTTGAATAAAAAATAAAAAACTGCCACTCATTTTGTATCCTTTTCCCCCGTCTTTTTCTGCACCACAAAGTTACATATATGCTGTAAGTAAAGATATATTCTGCTCACTGTGTAGCATTAAATACCTTCATTATTCATAGATTTTTACGGAAGCGCATTGCATTCACTGGATAAAAAAAAAATTAGACGCCTTATCTCGTAATTATGAGAAAAGATCTCGGAATTATGAGATCATGATCTCGGTAATTATGAGAAAAGATCTCGGAATTATGAGAAAACATCTCGTAATTATGAGATCAGGAATCCCAACGTCTTGAGATGCCTGCGCAGTGTTGACATACTGTTATTGATACCATCCTCATTTCCAGAAACCTCAAAATTTTCCAGTGTCTCAAACCAAGAAGGTGGTAATAGCAGATTAACTGTGATAGCGCCATCATTGCCTCTGAGAGAGGACTTCTCTGACAGACGTTTCTTTTTTTCCTTATCTTTTCTCATAATTACGAGATCTATTCTCATAATTACGAGATCCTGATCTCATAATTACGAGATCTTTTCTCATAATTACGAGATCTTTTCTCGTAATTACGAGATAAAGCGTCTAATTTTTTTTTTTATCCAGTGAATGCAATGCGCTTCCGTAGATTTTAAACACCCAAAAAAGATCACCACAGAGCAGGAAGTAAAAATGTTTTTTTACAGTTATTTTTCCAACGCTCTCCTCCTGTAGCTGTGTTGCATATTAGGGCTGCAGTAGGAAAAAGAGTTGAGCCGAGACAGGCGAGCAATATGCTAAGAAAAAAAGTTGTAAATTTGTGAGTTTATAAAGTAACAAATGTGCTAATTTATTACGATGCTAACAATAGCATCTATGCTAGCTAACGTCCCATGAATGCATTTATTTTTCTAATTAATACATCTGGGCCAAATTGTCATCTTATGGGTGTTTATTGATCAGGCGGTTAGGCCAAGATGCTAGCGTTAGCTTTCACTTGTCATAGAGGAAGTTGCTTGACCGAATGGTTGCTGCTGCTATGATAACAAGTGAAAGCTACCACTAGCATCTTAGCCTAACCTCCCGATCAATAAACGCCCATAAGTTGACAATTTGGCCCATATAAAATAATAACAGCCATCACCCTAAGGACCATAGCAAAGCGTTGTCACACATTGTGATGTATTAATTTGAAAAATAAATACGTACATTCATTGGAAGTTAGCTAGCATAAGTGCCGGTTGTTAGCATCATAATAACACATCAAAAGAGCCAGATATTTCCCACATATCTTAGAGCTAAAATACAGTGAATATTACTCCCACATTCTTCAACTGTTAATAACAGTTAACTTACAGTAAAAGGTGTTCATATGTCAATGTTCAGAACCAATTTGAATTTGAAGTTTATCAGAATTCCCAGAAAATAAATGTGTCAATAACCAAAAAAAAAAAAAAAAGTTTATCAGTCCAAACGTGTACGGATGGCAAAGGCTCAGCTAAAAACACATACTGGCTCTACTTTTCCAACAAGCAGACTAAGATTTTACAATCCCTCAGCAACACAGAGGTGGTGAGCGTCTGCGAGTGGAGGGTTATATAAGGACTGTGATAAAGCTGGTAGGAACAACAATGCCTGTCAAACATCCAGGCAGCTGGAGATTTTAGTGTTTCCTCGGCCTGTCTGCGGCAGACATGTAGGTCAGATCTCATCGTGAGAGACTGATCTACAGCTGCCTGCTGGAAGCCCAGACGTTCCTCCCACCCGAAGTTTATAACTCTCCGCTCTGTGAAATCAATGCCTACATATCTCGGTCCAAAAATGCGGCAGACCTGCTGATTTACTGTTCTGCGATCAGATTGGGAGTGTATAGGAGGTTTAGACAACTGTGTTACAAAAATAGTCACGGTGGTATGCACATTATGGTATCTGGCTACCAAATGTGCCACATTTATTTTATTTAGAGGGGAAAATTGCGGTAACTAGAAGCAAGCCAAATGTTATTCAATTCTGGATTTGAGACTAGATTTTCTTTTTGAAATAACGAAAACAAAATTCCCACATGTAATCCTTCGATATGCATTTTGGCTTAGGCTGTTTTATGTAAAGGTTAATCTAATGCCCCTAATCAATGGGAGACAAAATCACACCATAAATACCCTGAGAGTTAATGTGGGTAAATGCACAGCCAATCATGGAACCAACATGATCAAAACCAGACTGAGCCAAGTCTTCGGTGAGCATAAAACAATTTTGTTTTATGGTTTAATAATATTTTTTATTTCCCTGGTTAATGGCAACGTGGAAGCCAAATTGCTAGTGTGTTAAATGTGTTTGGCATCGGTGTTGCTCCCTAACCCCTTTAATCCCAATAAGGAATACTCCCTGAGAGAAAAGTGTTAAAATGATGGGACTGACACTAACACTAATGCACGAATGAAAAATCCTGGGTCTGTCCACACATTTCATGAAACACACTTCCAGTCATTGATTGCCTGCAACCCTGGATGGAAAGACTGCTTCGTTATTTGGAAATTGAGTGACTTTACTGGCGTAAACAATGAATTACCTTTAATCACTTGTTGGAAGGAAGCAGAGAAACTGCGGAATGGAAAGAGTTTTAAGTGAGATCTCCCAGATTACGATTGAATTTCAAGGCTAAATGAGTCGATTAACCTCTGATTCCAGTGCAACATATATACAGGTCACATATAGTTTAAATGCATTCAAGATGTTGCTCTATTTAACATGCTTTTGTTCAGGCGTCGGCGTCTTCCTGACATGATGGTAATAAAGGCAATATTGGCCTTGAAAGTGTCAAGTTGGTCCTGCATTGTACAATACATTCAATCTAAAGCTTATTCAGCATTGCAAAGTTTACATTCAGCCAAGTGCTGGAAAGGTTTGATACTGGTATCAGCGTTGTGTAAGTTTTACTCGTTTGAGAGAAAAATTCTGCACATTTACTCTCCAGCCAATTTACGTGATAAGGGTTTCCATTCAAAACATTGAGTAAGCTAAAAAGGTATTGATGTCACATTAGCTGATCTCCCAATAGCCTCTAACTTCTGAGATTATTTCAATTAAAAATAAAACAATCTTGCTTCATTTGCTGATGGAATAAAGATGAGCTCCAAGAGATAAAGAGTGGAGATTAGAGCGGATCCTAGTTTTGATACATAACGCCAGTGCTTATTCAACCTTTATAAATCTCAATGAGATGTTAACTCTCTTTCATGAGTTGGAAGATGTGCAGGGCACATAAAAAAAACCCCCACAAAACACACATAACAGGCAAATTAAAAACCACATAAAACTTAAAAATGTCACATAGAAGAGAGGACAGACTTAAAGCAAACCAGAGGAAACGCATCAATCAAACAAACACATTTCTGTCCATGACAAATATTCAACATGTGAATGGACTGAGGTGAACAAGATGACAGAGGAAGATGACTTATGGTTCCTCCCTTGAAAAGCCTGTGAGTAATAGTGTCAAGAGGATGCAGCAGGTTTTTTACTTGGACGACTCTGCCCTGACCTGGTTCTCAGGGGCTGACATGTTTCTCTCCTTTATCCTGCATAACCTTGCTGAGTGTGACAGCACTCTGAAGGAACATGGAGAATAAGTTCCCCAAGCATTTTCTAATTGAATTTGAAAAGCAGGATGCTTTGGCGCTCTATATTAAATTAACTGCATAAACCCAGAAGGAGAAATGTGTCTCTTTTGAAGGCTACCTCCACAGGGAAGAGCCACGTTCTTGATTAAGGACAGTTTGGCAGTAATGGATGATGAGCAAATTCCACAGTTGAGATGGGAATTATTATGAAGTGAAAATTAAAAAATGATGATAATTCGGCAAGAAAACCATCACTGAGTGGAATACAGTGATGTGTCTAATATTCTCCAGAGCTCCGGTGTTGCAACTTCACAAGATTACAATGAGCTGAAATCAACCGGCTTCTTCCCCCCATTTGACATGAAATCGTTTCTCATCTGGTTTATGTTGGTTTAAAGTTTGCAGCCAGTCAGACCCACGAGGTGTGAAAATGAGTTATAAGGAGTAATCATGATACTGCTGACAATTGCCATTCCATTCATAATAAGACACAGCTTTGAAATGCATGCTACCCCCCACACACACACACACACACACACACACACACACTTCAATCCTCAGGTTCCCAGGCGATTACTCTTTCACTTTTTACACATTGTCATTTGAACTCAGGGACACACATTAGCATTCCACCTTGTGCTCTCTCTAACATGAACCTCCTCGGGCTTGTGTTTGAGAGGGGACGGGCTCGGACACGAATTGAACCCGCGGGTGTCTGCTTGCCGATTGAGCTTAATGACAATGTCCATCTCTCTCTAAAAGGTCAACAGCGAGGCACTTTGATCAAAAGGAAAACAGACGTTCACGGGCTCAGAAGGAGAAGAGGAAAAATGTCAGCTCTAAGCAATACAAGTAGTGAGCTGATCGATTCAAGAAGAGATGCTGCTTAGTGTGTGTGTGTGTGTGTGTCTTTCTCACATCTGTTTGCTTTGCGTGTGGTGCACTACATCAAACAGTGAAAACATTCTGTCGTAGTGAGAAAAGCTCTGTTTGCACACCTCTTTACCACCGCAGTCACATGACCTCGCTGACCAACTATGCAGCACGCTACCTGCAACAAAACTCAGAGCGCGGTGGACGGAGCACGACATGTGCATATTTGTTCTTTAAGCTCATAAACGGGGCGTCATTTTTTCGGGGTTTTGGTTGTTCAGAGCCGGTATGATGTCACAGGTCAAATGCCGTTGATATAACACAGTGTCGAGCATAAACGCAGTAAATGAGCTGTGGCTAACCATTATGTCATTTTTTGAATTGGGACATCAGGTTTCAATAAAAAAAACAAAAGAAGAAAGGGTCAGTTCACTGCAATGCACCTCTAATGGGGTTTCAACTGCAAAGGTTCCTTCCACAAACAATGTCGTCGTTCTTTTGGACGATGCCCAGACCTCGCTGGACCTCGGTGGTCCACAGCAGTAAGTAAGTTCCAATAAAAACGGTCTACAATGAGGTGTTGACCCTCGTCCCAACCAAGAAATGTTTTGATGCTGTAAGCACCAACCATCAAAATTCCCTTCAGCTCAGCTGTGTCAGGTCTGAAAGCAGAAATCTCATAACCACATAAGCAGATAAACCGAAATTGTCTGCTTTGCTAGACTGAGGTCAGTATTTTATTTTTTTTCTGATTATGGTTAAATGACCCTTTTAAATATGTGTTTGTAGCAATTTTATGTTTTTTATTGTATCACAGAGAGTCTGGAATGTTATTGCTGATGACTCATTTAAAAGTAATTTGTGAGCTCTATTAAATCAGAGTTTTGACACTGAGAAGTATTTTCCTTTCCCTAATGGACCCACACCGTCTAAAGCTAAAATGTAACAGTAGTCACTTTGCCCTCAGAGGTAAGTTGCAGGCGGATACTCCTACCACCGTAGATGATGTCAGCTTCAGGGAGCTTTGAAACTGAAGAGTTAAATCAGTAAGGTGAAAGCTGAGAATATAACATCAGGCCCGGCCACATGCGCTGGTTGTTTTCCAGATGTAGACTTATGGTTCCCCCTTCTGCTTCATCATTTAGAATGAATGAGGGGTGATGCTAAGCGGGGGCCCAGTGGTTGAAGTCTGGTCTGGGCCAGTGTGTTCTGGCCTCGTGTGCTATGGGCCCCCTGACTTTACATAACAGTCCACAAAATGCATGCAATGGGAGCCAATCTTCAAACTCATAACAGACTCCAGAAAAACAGTAGAAGTCATGAGGAAGGCAGCAAGCGATCGTCCAACAGACCCTCAAGAAAAAAACCCTAAAAGGTCAAAATAGTGTATTGTGCAATATTAGCAGCGAGCCACCACAAAGGAGTGTTTTTAATCAGATTTGATGCTTGAAGGCTGCTCAATTTTAGAGGTTATAGACTACAGAGTAGTGGTCCCTCAATTGAAACCACAAATTTTGTGAAATGTGTTTTGCATATTGCTACTTCGCTTGGATGTTAGACTATCTCTGTGTAGAACTTGGCAAAGTTTGACAATACTTTTCACATTTATCTGTGGAAGGAGGAAGGTTTTTTAATGGGTTCTGAATGTATGTTTAAATGGGATTTGTGACATCCCAACCGGTTTGGAAGCCCATCGTCCAGTATGCAAATTACATTGCAAAGGGCGATGTGGAAATCCATATTCATACGTTCATTAGAAATTTAGTGAACTGTATATATATTTATTTAAAACTTATCTTCAGGTGAATGTTTGCAACCTAGAAAGAAATTCATCAGATAAACTAAAATTTGGAGAAAGCAGATTTTCATGCAGGCAACAAACACATGGGAAAAACACAAGAATAGCTTTATTGGATGCAAGGAACGAAACAGTTAAATTCACTCCCCGGTCACTAAAACATCCCGAAGTAGGAAAGTATGAATGATTTGAAGGATAATAACATCACAGTGGTCGTCTGTTATGCGCTCCACGTCTGCAACAAGTGTTTTGATTCACTCTGCATCACAGCCATCGACCCTCCACAGGAAAAACAAGCTTGCACATTCTGTCACTGCTTCTATAAACACAGGGGTTTCCTGGTTATACCAATGTGTCCGTCATCACAGCATAGGTGTGTGTGTGTGTGTGTGAGTGTGTGTGTGTGTGTGTGCAGCATATTGGCCAGGAGCCAGTTGACAGAGTCAGACTGACAAGCTTACAAGCCTCAGCGATGACAAAGGTAAAGGTTGTGTATTAAAGAGCTGATGTACATTATGCTGCGGTTTCCATAAGATAAAGGGTTGAACACTTGTTGCTTTGAGCATTATCACAGAGAATGGTGCCGAGTGTGGGTGTAAGTTGACGCAGCTCTCTGGATTTGTCGCCAGGTGTTGGATGTTTGCCGTGTGTCAGGCGTTTCGAATCAGCCCTCTGGAGACAGCTAAAGCACTGTCAATCCGTTGCTTTTATCGCAGCCCCGACACCGACAAGCAGGGGGGTGATTAATTGTGAATTCCATACCTTTGAATCACTCAACAAACCTGTCAAGCAGATGAGATGCTGGAAAAACAGAAAAGGGGATACGGCACAAAAGACAGAACAAGGGGAGGGTTGTGCATTATCGTGCGTCTGCATCTGTTCGATGACATCACTGGCGATGCCTGTTCGAATGGAGCGTCAGCGTCTGATTATTCCGATCTGCGGGCAGAATCATATTCCAGAACAGCCGATCAGGGGGATTTCATGTCTGCACACTGCAAATTCAGACCGACCGGCCACATAAACTGGCCTCTGTAATTTGATAGATGGATAGAAACCTCACGCAATGATTTCGTGCACTAATGGAGATCAGTTTATTGCAACAATGGGTCTGTTTTCTGTCTGACTCTCATTCTGAAGTGATCATTTTTGTATTGTTTAAGACAAAATTACATTAAAATAATGAAAGAAATAGGTTAACAAAGATATTGACAAACTTCCACTGAGAGACTGGTGATTTATTTTCAGCAAAAACACGTCTTTAGACAACAAAAAGAGAATATTGCTGCGGAGGTAGCAACAACTCTGCTCCCTTAGCCCGTGATGTTGATGCAAGTAGTTTCAAGTTGAGTAAGAGAACTTGAACTTGGATAAGATAAGGTGGCACTTCCTCAGTCTGTTCTATGTCAAGGATAAAGTTCAATATGTCAATCAAAGTTCCTTAAACAGCACTTTGGAAAACAGACATTCAGCTCGCTCCTTTGTGTGTAAGACAGCGTGTATACACTGAACCTCAAATCTCATAATTACTGTGTGTGTTTGAACGTGTATTGGCACAGTGGAATATTACTCTTTCTATTAGTCGTGGGTCACTTACATAAGATGCGTTTAATCTGTTTCCTGAGCTGTGTGGCAGGCTTCTAAAAACAAACTCTGGGCCAACAAAGAAGACAAAAAAAAGGCAGCGGTATGAGACGCAACATGAATTTCATTGACTGTGAGTGAATGGAAGACGACGTGCTTTCAGAATAAACCTCTCTTTGGTTCTGCTTTTTACTTACTTGCAGCTAAATGCTGGTCACACACACACACACACACACACACACACACAATAAAAAAACACACTGGTTTCTCCTACTGTAGTGTGGGAGGTTGTGAGGACTGTCTGAGGAATAATTTGAGAACAAATGCATTGATATCTTTTTGCACATTTCCATGTGATGTATTGGCTCCGTGGTTACAGGGGAGTTGTAGTCCTCTGAGGAAGGAGCTGAGACTGCTTTGGAGTTGGAGACAGATATTTGGCTCCGGTTTGAGGACTGGAAAGTTAAAAAGGTGGTCGACTGTTATCCAGACTGTGAAACACACGGACGACAATGGGGGTGGGAGGAGCGGGTCTGAGTCAGAGCCCTGGGGAAGTTATTACAGCTTAAACTGATCCTGAGTGGGATTTTAAGGTAGGCGAGCATGGAGCATAGGTAGTGCAGTGTACGTTTCTCAGACTGGCTCTGTGTTAAACTACTCAGCACTTTGACTGTCTAGTATGTGGAGAGAGTCTTTGTCAGAATTATATTAAAACAAAGAGCCTAGACATGCTCGGCTCACATGAAGCGTGCAAACATGCAAACCATGACATTGCTATTATTTTCAGCAGGTACGACGTTCATCATAAGCTGTGGCTAATGGGAATACAATTTGTCTTCTTAAAAAGTGTCTGGTCATAAATCAAAGTGAGACACATTGAGATTTTGATCTGATGGCGCTGCTAGATGAGCAGTCAGGGCTGAACAACGTGAGTGTAATTTATTCTGACAGAAGCTTGGATGTGCAAATGTCATGGCAATCCAGCTTTTCACCACAAATGTGAACCTCATGGTGGCTTCTTTAAATGTATTGTCGTCTGAACTGAACTGATCCATGTCACTTTGCCATTATTTAAGTCAATTTGAATGCATTAGTTGTTTATTTCACTAGTTGAAACACTACAATTAAAGCTAGACCATGCTTTTTCGTGTGGTAGTGGTGGTGGTTTTGGTGTGTATGTGGTATTGGTGCCAGGAGTTGATTATTTCTCCACTGCTTACATCAAGCTGTGACCTTAACCTTTTCACTGTTTATGGATATTTACTCTCCAGTGTAAATGCCAAGCCTCAGGAAGTTGCGGCGATCTTTGAACTAGGTGTGACTGAACTACTCTGTGTTCTGCACCAGGCCCTCGTGCCTAAACACAGGCCTGCTTCATGCAAAACACTTTGACTATAACTTTGGATTTTGTAAACGGACCTGAGCCTCCAGTGCCTTTTCCCCTCATACAACATACATGATTTTTGGCCCAGTTGATGTATTGTACAGATTCCCATGACACAGAGTTTTATGGGGTGCCAGTATTGTTTGGTTTGTGTCCTAAATGGTTGTTTATGGAGCTATAAATCTCTCTCTCTGTGTGTGGTATATACAGTAAATAAAATACAATCAGTCTTTCTCCAGACTGTAAGCACAGGAAATGGATATCAGGTATCCCCCGCGCCCCTCCTCGATACGAGTGCATGCCCTCTCACATAGTCTGGGTTGAACTCTGAACAGTCCAAAGGCATTCAGAGAGCTTATGCAGCACATTGAAATCCATGAATGAGTTAAATTGGAGGCATGAGGACAACTGCTGTGTACAATGCATAAAGTTCAGGGTTTGATGGTGTCTGACAGCTGGGGCATTACAGAGTTTCACACTTGGCCTTTGATATTTTCTAAAAGGATGGAGTTAAGTGATTGAAGTGTTCCAACAAAGTGGAATTTTACCAATAAGAGAAGAAGTTATTCTCATGTGGAATGATGCAAGGCAGATATGTCCTTTCCTCTTCCTGTGTATGCTCTTTGTTAGCCAGCAGGCGTTGGCAACAGAGGTCAACGTTGTCTGTGATGATTACGGTAGAAAATAACAGACTGCACATTTTCATTTTCTTTGAAAAGGCTTGTTAGAGTAGTTTGTTTTACCGACTTTCACATTTTTGTTACTTACAATGAGCTTTTTGTTTTCTAAAAGTGAGCTTTAATTTAAGACTGAGGTCTTCACCAAAGACATTTACCCCAGCTACGGATTTACTTGTTTGTGCCGTTATTTTTGTCACCGATTTCATTTGAATTTCTGTCTATATAGGGAAAAAACAGAAAATGTTAAAAACAATATTCATGTTATGTTAATTTGCAAAATGAGTCAATCCAGTACGAGATTTAAACACACATGAGTGTTTTATAGACTGTGGTAACTCATAGGAACACTATTCTTTCATTGTTGCTTAACACTCATTAAAGTCAGAGATCAGGACTTCACAGTGGAAATCTAACGGCCAGAACCGACAAAAAGAACTGCCATCCAAGCTTCTTAAGGGAAATAAAGAACCTTCTGGATTACAAGAAGCAGATATCACAAATAGGAATGCACAAGATATCACCAATGAATCATCCCAATCATCATTACTGCGTGTGTGCGTTTGGATGTGTCTCGTGCACGTATGCGTTTGAATGCCCTCTCCAGAGAGCTGTCATCACCACAGTGACGTTCTCCATGTCCAGGATGGACGACGGGTTGACCATTGGGGATGGAGGAAATAAATCCCTGTGTTCACACGTGCGTGCGACTTTGCATTTGTGTGCAATGTGCAGCGGCCAGCAAGGGGCGCCTGGCTGCATCGTGTCATGAAGATGGCGCAGCACAATAAAAATCAAAAACCTTGAGGAGATTTTGATCTCTCCCAGATGGCTGAGCCGACTCCATAGTAGGAGGGTTAAAAAGGGGAGGTTAGTATAGTTTAAAGCTAAACTTTGGACCTTGTTGAGTGGATGTTATGCATTTGTGGTTAAAGCAACACTTAAGAACTTTTCCTCTTCGGTCCCCCTACAGGTTGGAAGGGAATTGTCCATTACTGCCGTCGTAAATAATTTAGCCTACCGCAGCCTACCGTCGCACGCATTTGTTTGTATGCAGAACCGGCTCTGGAAACGATGAACGAGTTGAACGATGTCCAGTGACAAGGTAGAATAGCTAACGCCTTAGCTAAGATTAGCTAACATGAGCCATAGCGATAGTTACATACATATTAGCACAATAGCTAACGCCTTAGCTAACATGAGCCAATAAAATAATCGACAATGTATTGTACACAGATGCACACTGTTGGAAAAAAAAGATTACTGGTATTATTTACAAGTCCAGCAGCAACAAAGCCAAGTCACCATCCATCTTGCATTTTGTAGCCACCTTCAGCTCTCACCAACGAGTGTGAGCCGGTCTGATATTCACTCTCGTTCGAGCTCTTTCTTTGTCATGCTCCCGTTTTCTTTTCTTCGCCTCATCAGACATTATACTCCTCCTTTTCATTGCAGGCTCTGATGACGCCAATTTAAAAACGACCTAGCTGCAAGGTATCTTCCACGCACCTGCCGGGTGTTCTCCCACTGATCTCTAAGCAGAGCCTCCATCTACCGGCTTTTGTAACGCTTGCCGTAATGCAGGTCAAATTCGTAGTCTCATTAGAACTACAAAACCGCTACACGACGAGGCAAAGTTACATAGTGTAGTTACAGCCGATAGAGAGCCGCAGAGCGAATGCTGAAGTGCCGTTCACCTGGTTTTGAGGTGATGAACCATCCATCCATCCATCCATCCATTTTCTTCCGCTTATCGGTGATGAACCACTGAAACTATTTTGGAAACATTATTTTAAGGCACTAAATACTCTTTAGTGTTGCTTTAACGCAAATACTGCTTGAACAGTTATTTACAATTTCCCGTGGGTATCTGAGACTGAAATACATTTGAGACTCATTGGTCAAATACGTCTGACACAGTCAGTAAGTCAGACAGTCCAAAAGACAATTTATACACTGTAAATGATGCAACAGGCTCCTTTACCGTGTAGGGTCTTTATACAAGATTTTTTTTTTTTTTTTACCAATCTTCCCTAATAGGATGCTGATAATAATTTCTGTTTGGAAAGGTAAAGACATGGACTTTTTGAAGCTCTTTCATGTCTAATCTTTGCATACAAATACAGAATCTGTAGGCAGTGGGACAGGATTTTGTTATCAGAGGGACGGTGTCAGATAACAGATAACAATAGCTGTGTTCGAAATCGCCCCCTATCACGGATGTAGTGCACTATATAGTGTGTTCGCCATTTTGTAGTGTTGTTCGAATTCTCCGTGGCTGATTTCATCCACTATGTAGTGGACGACAAAATACCCACAATGCACCGCAACATTGAGTGAACAAGCGATGTACACTACATTGTGCTCCCGTATCCCACAATGCAATGCTGCCGTGCCGATACACAAGTAGCCGATAGCTACGAGCTAAATAGCTACTGACAACTAGCTACTTAGCTACGAGCTAAATAGCTACTGACCACTAGCGTTAGTTCGCACGCGCTACGTATCTTACAGCTTGTGCGCAACCCTGAGCATTTACAGCTCATGACGAGGACACAAAACAGTAGCTGACAAAACCAAACTCACACACCATTGATATTTCAACAGTTTTATTGACCAAGAAACACAACCGCCATGAAGAATCACATCTTTATACCGTCAGGTATGTTTACATGATGCTCGGCGCGCCCACTCACGTCACATGAGTATCTGGCGCATCTGCTGACGTAACCACGTTCAGAAAATGACCCGTGTAGTGTCCGAATTCTCCTCCCGTCGTACCCTACATCGTGTACATGATGTAGTGCACTATATCATATACACAATGTAGGGGATAGGGAGTGAGTGAATGAGTGAATGATTTCGAACACAGCTAGTGTCTGTGTGGAGAGCAGAAGAGGAGGAATGCATTGGCCGAAATGAAATCTCTGAACCCATCGGCTATTATCTGACCATGATTTAGCTGTTTACTTGGATTTGCTTGTTCTCATACAGACTATATGTGAGGAAAGCTATTTGACTTGAAAAGGCAATAAAGTATTGAATATTATGAGCAAACATTTTTTTTTTTTGCTGTGCACCTCATTGTAAAAAGTAACTCACAACATTTTCTAAATTGTCTGTTTATGTATACAGTGTACCGGTGTCATTAAATCGCCGTGGTGATCTGGGATGGTGCCATGTGATATAATAATAAAAGAGAAAGGACAAATCAAAGGCCATTGGCTAAGATGGAGCCTGTAATCAGCTTCATATGTTGTCGCCGAGGACTTTTATCTGTCCTTTAATTCAGAATGTGTATAGGAAGCTAGAAAAATTAAAGGTCATTGTGCTTGTGTGTATTCGTACGACTGCACATGAAACAGAGGATAGCTTTTACCCTTGAAGAACGTTTTGGTTCACAAAGTACAAAGACTTTGACATGTTTTTCTGAGAGACTATCCATCACTGAAACACTGAAATTACGTTTTAATTTTTCCACAAACAGGTTGGCACATGAGAGAGAAACTTCATCAGGGTGTATCTTGGAGTTGCGTTTGTTTTTCAAGGTTTTCAACTGTCAGTTACTGGATCACGCTTTAATGGACTGAGATCATCATCGTCATCATCATCTCCACTCCAAGGAAACTCCAGCTCTATCCTAAACACACACACACACACACACACACTGCAAGTGTATACCTGCTCTCTCTCTCTCGC
Source organism: Chelidonichthys spinosus (assembly GCA_029853015.1). Classification (NCBI taxonomy): domain Eukaryota; kingdom Metazoa; phylum Chordata; class Actinopteri; order Perciformes; family Triglidae; genus Chelidonichthys; species Chelidonichthys spinosus. The sequence goes on from CM056835.1 coordinate 13,123,520, forward strand.
TCTGACACTCTGAAGATGGAAAAAAGCAAACAGAGGAGTATGTGTCTGTTCAAGGTGACATTGACTGAGGTTCCACTCATGACTAGATTGATGTGTTCATATCTGGCACTTTAAAAGGCCACTACGTGGTTTTCCAATGGCGTTCCCCCAGAGTTTTGTAAAAACTTTAATTTCCCTGCGGACTTTTGGACGTCAGCTACAATACATGGTGAAATAAGATCATTGAGGTGTAATTTAAATAGCAGTGGATGTAGAATAGAGCCCTGGGGCATTACAACATTACATCTAAAGGTTTTTGAGGTCCCTGATCCTCAAACTGCAAACAATCACAAAGCAACAGGGAAAAAAACACCTTTCAAATGTTCGACAAATGCTGTTCTTAAGTTGCAAAACACCACGCAGGCAGCTTCCCCTTATTAAGTTTAGTTGTAATATGTTCAACAAAATCGAGAATACATGAAGAAAAACAGCATTTCAGAACCGCAAATGCTGGAGCTGCATCAGTTCCAAGAGCTCCTGAGTGGAACAGTAATGTGTCTTCAGTTTCACATCACTGCTGTGCAGAAGCATTCTAATAGCAGCCAAGACACAATCAAGTACAGGTGTGAGGTACGATTCAGACAGAGAAAAAACACTATTCAATCATCATCAAAAATCATTTCAAAATCGAAAGCAGACACAGGCCTCTGTTACTGATGTATGAGTAGTGAGTAACATTAAAGAACACTTTAGTCCGGCGCCCAGGCCAGGCGCCAGAATGAAGTGACTGAGGGGGCTGTTAAAATTTGCGAGGCACCAATTTTTTTTTCATTAAATTCAGACGTTTTATGTGTGGAGTTTGCATGTTCTCTCCGGGTTCTCCGGGTTCCTCCCACAGACCAAAGACATGCAGGATGGGGATAGGTTCATTGATTACTAAAAATTGCCCATCAATGTGTGAATGGTTGCAACAAAACAACAAATAACAACATTGGACTACTGTGTCAAAATGAAAGACTACATTTATAAATCAGAGCGTACATAAGAATGTAGAATAAGTTAAATTTTTTTAACTTCAATTTATGACAGAATCAACATGAGGAGGCACATTGAAAAACATTTACTGTTAAAACGCAGATTGGCCCCCCTCCATGGTCACGTCCACTGCTGATATGAAAGTAGACCTCTGACCACTGGGTTCAGTTCTCAGACCTGCAACCTACATTCAACCGTTTATATTTGGCACAAATTGTACTTAACAAACCTCCACAAAAACTGTCAAAAACCCACAGAAAACAGATGTATGATTGACTGCTAAAAACAGAATAGCTCATTAATCCAAGAAAAAGGTTTTTCCCAGGTATTTATTAGCACTTTTAACATGGGATGCATGAACTCATGTGGGTTCATTCACTCTAACGCTCTTATGAAAGAGGTCATAGGTTCTTCTGACGCAAGCTTCTGTTACAGAGGGAAACACATTCACAAAACGACACTCTACAGTACAACATCATTACTATAGTAAGTACTGGAATGATGATTGCATAAAAGTAACTCATTCACCAATGAGGAGCGATCACTTCTGAGCCTGGAGTTTGACCTCAAATATATAAGGAATCCTTGGACGAACTGTCAGCCTGCAGACGCTTGAGTACGGGTAAGCGGACTTCGGGGACATTATCAAGTTGTTAGTATCATAATCATGCAAAATTCAAATTCACATGAGCCCATTTCTTCATGTTTAAACTGAAGAGGTCTCTCATGTTCATCTCTTTTCTTACATTTTAGGAAATCATGACGTTGCATCGTGCGTGTGAAATATTTGTATTGCTCAGTGTTTGTCTAATCTCCTTCACGCCGTCTTGCAATGGAGGAAAGATTCTGGTGTTCCCGGTGGACGGCAGCCACTGGATCAACATGAAGATCCTGCTGGAAGAACTTCATGCCAGGGGCCACAACATCACTGTGATGAGGGGCTCCACCAGCTGGTACATCCCAGAAAAGTCCCCTCTTTACACCTCCTTTACCATGGAAATGAATGGCGAGTCATTTGGGGACTTTTTTGATGTGTACCTTAAGGAGACTATGAGGGTATGTCATTATGGATTATGTATGGGGTCACACATGGGTCATTTTGTCATTCAAGTAATAAGATGATCACTTTTTCTCCTCTTTTTAAAAAAACAAAACAAAAACAAATTTCAGGCGCAGAGAGAGGGGGCTTCAGCACTTACTTTCTTCAAACTCACCAAGGATTTCCTCACTATGATTTCTACGGCTCATTCAGTGTGGGCTGATGTCCTCGCTGAAATCCTGGATGATGGAAATAAGGTCAAAAGCTTAATGGATGCCCAATATGATCTCGTTCTCACTGACCCAGCTATAGCACCGGGAGTTGTGCTAGCCAAGTATCTCAAACTGCCTGTGGTATTTAATGTTCGCTGGATCCCCGGCGGAGAAGGTCACTTTGCAATCGCCCCCTCGCCAATCTCTTATATCCCGTGCCAGGTTCGGGCTTAACGGACAAAATGAATTTCATCCAGAGGGTCAAAAACATGTTTTTCTATGGTCTTATATTGATCCAGCAGAAATTCATGGTGGGACCGAGCTATGTTGCCCTCTGTGATAAATACTTTGAGGGTGGATGCGACATCGTCTCGCTTCTTCAGGAGGCGGACATTTGGCTGTTCAGGTCAGATTTTGTGTTTGATTTCCCTCGGCCCACAATGCCAAACATCATCTACATAGGAGGGTTTCAGTGCAAACCAGCTCAACCTCTGCCAGCCGACCTGGAGGAGTTTGTTCAGGGTGCTGGGGAGCACGGCGTCATCGTCATGACCCTGGGAACTTTGGTGAACGCTCTGCCCGAGGATGTTGCAGATGATATCGCCAGCGTCTTCGCCAAGATGCCTCAGAAGGTAACACATTGACAGTGATTCACTCTTTCAATAGCATCAAAATCATTCATCGTTTTTTGTCTTACATGACTCTGCACTGATATCGTTTCAAGGTTTTTTCATGTAAAGCGTCTTTAAGTATCTTGAAAGTGCTCTGTGTACAACATGTATTATGTAATTATAATGCATTTTTACATAATTGCATTGTGTTAAGTAGAGACCTATATGCTGCAGCTATGGCAAGGTCATTGCTGTATACAGTAAATTCATAATGATTTTGTCTCCTGATCAGGTGATATGGAGGCACATCGGACAGCGTCCCTCTACCTTGGGCAACAACACGCTGATAGTGGACTGGATGCCACAGAAGGACTTCCTGGGCCACCCGCAGACCAAACTCTTCGTAGCTCATGGAGGGACCAACGGAGTCCAGGAGGCCATTTACCACGGGGTTCCTGTGCTCGGTATACCCTTGTTCTTTGACCAGTATGACAACCTTCTACGTCTGCAGTAGAGAGGGGCAGGAAGGATCCTGCAGCTAATCGACGTCAATGGCCACAATTTTGAGCAAGGCATTAACGAAGTGCTCCATCATGACAGCTACAGACAGAACATGCAGCGCCTGTCACGTTTGCACAGAGATCAGCCGATGGCACCAATGGATCAGGCCATCTTCTGGGTTGAATATGTGATGCGCCATAAAGGGGCTCCTCATCTGCGTACAGAGGCCTATAAGATGCCCTGGTACTCGTACTACTGTTTGGACATACTGCTGCTGTTGCTGACTGCAGTGACTGCACTGTTGCTCTCTACGTTGGCCATTTTCAGGTTCCTGTGCTGCAGAGCTAGAAGGACGCCCAAAACGAAACAACACTGAAATCAAATCAAATTGGTTTAGAAATATACTCTGAGTTCTTGAAAGTCTTAGCATTTAGACAAAACGTGTCAAATTCAGAAATGTAACTCCTTGTGAGATGCATTTGGACAGATTTTCAAGCTTCAGCTTTCAATGCTATGTGTTTACAAACAGAAACTGACAAATGTAACACATTATACCTTAAATGGAAAGATGTTTTCCGCAATGGGACACACGTGTCCCCACTTACACTTGATTAGTTAGCTGTTAGGTTTCATTACTTAGGAGCTTGAGAGGTTGTATATATTATATATAATGTATTATAATATTGATTATCAGTGGATAAACTGTTGACTCTTCTGTCACACCTGAGGCTGGAGATCCTCTTGATTCTGCTTCCAGCCTTTGTGAGCTTATTCAATCAGTCAGCACTAAGTCTAAGGTCGCTGCATGGCGGCTGCTAAAGAAATTCTTCACTTCCCAGAGCTTTTTTATTGAAGTACATTTTCTTCTGTTGCTCTTCAGCCTTTGTGGATTCTCAGGTCATACAACGACTGTCTAAACTCACTCCCCTTAACTCACTAGGAGGTACCAACAACATTTCCCCCCTCATACTCCAATGAGCTGTAACAGCAGCAATTGTGATGCCAGGATATTACCCAACATTTGACCTTCCAGAGAAAAGATTCTTAGTATTCACTTTAAAAACTTTGTTTAATTTTGTTTTTCTTACAGGACTTACAGGCCAAGTAATCATAGATTAGACTGACATTTTTGGTGAGTCTTGAAAACTCCATATGTGGATACAAGGTTTTCGCTATAGGATTTGACAAATATGCAGTGTTAATTGATTAATAAAACACAGCTGAACATTTGTTGAAGCTGTACATATCTTCTATAGATTTGCTATTTCAACCAAAGCTTCTTTTGTTGAATACTAAACTTTACCTTGTGTAGCGATTTATTTTGTTAGTTTAATAGACTTTATGTTATTCTAAAGTAATATTATTGAATGTAATATAATTGTTTAAAATCATGATTCCCTCTGCACAGCAGTGCTTCCCTCCTGGGTGATAAACATAGGCCTATATGTGAATCTGATGACTAACATGTGAAACCCATTAGTTTGCTCCCTCTGGGTTTTAAGCTGATCTGTTAATAAAATTCTGTCTATTGTAGTATGCTGGTGTGAGCTGAAACTTTGATTTATTTTTGGTTTATGTACTACAATGTGATCAAGCATATTTGTTAAAGGTTGTATCTGGGCCGAAACATAAATGAATGTGATCATTTATGTTTCGGCCCAGATGTTATGTTACCTCACGATCCGCTAGCTGCCTGCCCCATAAGCAGGCCTTCAAAAAAACGCTTCTCTCTAGGCAGCCTAGGCTCCGAGATCGCACACAAAAACAAATGGCACTACCAACACCTCAAAAGCAAAATAAACAGTGTTCCAACCAATCACAGACAAGGGGTGGGTGGCACGTTCATGAAAATGCGCGTCCATGATCAATTTCAAAACACCGGAGGGAGGGGCTAGCTGGCTCTGTTTGTTTTGGATCTCGCAACGGAAGTGAGGGCAACCAGAATCGCTGATACAACCTTTAATAGTGACCTTATTAAAACAAAAAGAAAAGTTGTTTCGATCAGAACATTAAATCACAACCAAGTACACATTCATTCTGTTTAATGTTTATTTCAATACTTAGATATCTGCCTGCCTTTCAATACATTTGGAATTTAGGTAGATTTCACTACTCTTACTTAAACTCATTAACAATGATGTCTCAACGTGGAGAGGGAAACAAAAACACGGGTGCTAAACTGAAACTACAGAGCTGACCGTGAGGCGACCGGTCACTGAATAAGCAGACTACATGTGAGAAAGTCCTCATTCATTTGTCCATCTGCTCGTAGAATCGGAGAGCTTCCTGATTCCGAGCTGTTTTCTCATTCATCATCATCATCATGTGTGGTTCTGCACAGACCCCTCACTGATGCATGAGTCACACATCCCTGGGTTTCCACATGGTCATTATCCCGTTCCAGAGCCCTGCTGAAAAGTGAAAATGGCTTGTGCAGACTGCAACAAAAATAACCCCTTTTGATATTGTAATGGCAACTTTTATTTATTCAGACTTAAGCCGTTACATAAGATATATGACATGTCAGACGTCTGCAGGCACAGCTGAGTGGGCTTGTGCTTTAATGCTATCTGGATTGTTTACATTGAGCTGTTAATCATTTTCGAAGTCGTTATTTAATGTGAATTATTTGACGGCTGATGCTGAAGAAAGTCTGTCAAGCCTACTGTGTAACACGTCTGGTGTACACGGGTGTGTTTGCCTTCCTTGATATGACTGGAGAGAACCAACAGCCAAAGGAAAAGGAAACACCTGGTGGAATAAGGAACTGTATACACTGATGAGGAGCAGTTTCCTGTGATGTCTGCTCAACGTCCTCCGGGGGCAAATTCAACAGCTATCACATTATTTTTATAAACCGTGTAATTTGTAATGGAAGGGGTGCTGATGGCATATTTCAATGTGTCATGTATTCTCTGAAGGCAATAATGAAGTAGAAATATTATCATAAATGTGGGGAATCTTTTTCCTGTATGGGAGATCTGTTTTTACTCACCAGCAAACCTTTAGATGATGGAATTTGTCATGGAAGAATTAGTAATGGGGTTTCATCCCATTTCTCCCCCAGATGACTAGCAAGCACTTATTCAAATCATGAGGAAAACCAGGATTTTTTGTAAAGGTAACTTAAAATTGATTTTCCAAGGGGGCTAAAAAAGCTTGACGTTAGTAGAATGATGATTGGCATGAGCCAATTTCGGTATGAGGAATTCCACATGTTGCACGTTGTCTGTGTGTGTGTGTGTGTGTGTGTGTGTGTTTAGGCTGAATTATGTCAGTACCTAGTACTGATTCCCGTTAAATCAATCAATTAGTGCCAACTTTCGGTAGCCTACCTGAGAGCCTATCTGGGCAAGAGAGTAACTTAGAATATGGACAGAAAGAGAGAGAGAGTGAGACTATTCCAAACCTGTAGCTTGCCCAAGTCAGAGTGAGCCAGGGCAAAGCGGAAAGCTTGGTGTGTGATGGCACTTTTCTCGCCAACATTTGCTGCAATGTTTGTAATGTGAAATGAAGTGCCAGACTAACACGTCTCACGCTTCCTCCAGGACACGCATCGTCCTCGCCCTGGTGACTGACTGTGACACATGGGAGGTTGTAGAAGGAGGGAGGGGGGGGGGTTACTTTATGTGGTGTGTAAAATGTATAGACTTCTTTTTATACAACAGGAATAACATTTGGGGTATTACGGAGAGAAAAAAAAAGTAAAGTGACAGAAAACGTTTTCCATGTACCGATACTGGTATCAATTCAAATAGTACCCAACCTGCCTTTAATGCAGGTGGCAGGGTCATGTAGTCTCAAACTTTGACCTGCACTTTCATAGCAAAAGTGTGGGGAAATGCCACATACACACCTACTGCACCTCATGTGGAGATATATAGTTAACATCATTTTGGTAAGCAGGCAGATTGACGTACACACCTAAGTGCTGTGATTTGAGCTACCTTTTACCTTCCAGGAGAGTTAGAAGAAATTTGAATTTAAGCATTTCGTGCATTTTGCACAGTGAGTGAGTTTTTTTTCAGTTGTGAGGTTTCTCTACTTTTATGTTTTGAAACTAGGCTGTGTGAGACCACATAAATCACACGTGACCAGGAAGCTTTTGCTGTTGTCTTCTGGCATCCTTCAGAATGATGCATTGGGATCTCCGTTCTAGGGCGGGGCCCCTTCCAGGCAAATGTAGGCTACACCTGGAGGTTGCAGCTCTAGTGTGGCCCCAATTTGTCTGTGTCAGCAGAGACAACTCATCATAAGAGTAGCTTTTCCCTGACAGCTGAGGGGAGCTCCCACAGATGTGCTGTCACTAGAGTGGCCAAAAGGCTTGTTTCTCTTGCAGCCCCCCTCTTTCAGGAGTTGGACGAGGCTGTCATGCAGCACATAAGGAATGCTGGAGCATTATATGAATTTACAAATATATTTGGAAGGATTAAGATTTCAGTAAAATACCAACAAATCATCCATAGTCTGATCATCTGGAATCAACATGATTCTGTGATTTTACAGCAACTGTAATGTATGGAGCCTTTGACTCACTGCTCGGACACTGATCATGATTGTGATCCTTAAACTCGTTGCCATCCATTTCCAAAAGTTGTAAAACAATTGCCCACATCACAGCTGACATTTTGTGCCAGGGCTATGAGACCTACTTTCCACTGAAGCAGAGGGTGAATCATACTGTAATTTATCATCTATTCAGGAAGATTTGTTAATGTTAAGAAACTAATGAGCTTGTGGAAGAGATTGGAAGACCTCAGATAAACATAATCTGTTACGCGTTACAGCAGACAATGGAGTGTTTTTCTTTGAGATGCTCGGGTTATATGAATGTTTTAGAAATGGCAAAGTAAATATCAAGAACACATGTCTATCACTGCCACCACAGGCAATCCATTTATATGGCAAGCCTGGGGATCGATTATGTCCTGATTCTAAATCTTTATATTTATATCAATCCACATAAATGGCATCATCTTCTAAACCAAAATCAATGCCAGCAAGAAGATAAACCAAAGCTGAGTATGGAAAATCCTATAAAAAATGAAAATAAACTGTATTAAAACCAATTCCCTTTTCCCAAGCACTCTAAAAACAGATGCCTTGAAGCAATCAATGGCATCTGACGAAGGTTCTTCTCCTGGTGAATCCAACTACAAGCTAAATTGCTAATCATTTGGTGATACACTGCCTCCGGGATGAAGGAGGCAACTCTATGAAAATGTTCCAAGGTGCAAAGGTGAAGCGAGGTGATTTATGAGGCCTGGAAGCACTTTATGTATGACATTCAAAAGAAGCACAGATGAAGAAAGAAACAGGAGAAAGGATCGTGTGTGTGTGTGTGTGTGTGTGTGTGTGTGTGTGTGTGTGCAGGTGTATCAGCACATTAGTTACACGTTAATTACATTTATTATGATTATATAAAATTAATCTCTAGATCTGCAGTTTGCTCAATTGACACATTATGTTCTTTTTCTCCTCAATTAAAGTGTATTTTTGCTCATAACACATTGTAACCAACATCATGTTGACCACAGCTTGAGGAAATTACAAACTTTTCACAGCCACTTTTCGACTAAGGGGGAGTGAGTGTTTGTAAGAAGCCCAAGTTGAAGAAGCCATAGACTTCCAGGAGAGCTTTGCACCAAAAAGTTGAAAGAGTTATAATTGAAACTGAATGGAGAAATAAAATGGAAGAATTGATGAAATTGTTTCTAGAGAGTAAATCACATTTTAATGACACAATGAAACAAGCCAAACCAATGAATGTAAATCAGTCTGTTCTTTTTAAACAACACTAATTTGAATTGGTCCAACAGCATACTCAAGTGCACATTAAGAGGCTTATTTTTCCTCAATGTGGCAATATAATTGCTGAATGCCTTTCATTTATTGTGGGAACATTCCAGTTTCCCCCTTTCAAGACAGATACAACAACTCAACTGTGTGGCAAATGTGTCCGAGCAGATGAACTGCATTGTCTTCATCATCTCAGAATTAATGTACTTTAAGGGCTTTAAGTCCATGTATACTGCAACCGTACTAATGTGAAAATCCACAGAGTAGCTGCTTTCTGCATAACTCTGACGTGTAGCTCTCCTCATTTTTTCTGTCTCGAGGGATGCCTCGACTAGTCAAGGCAAAAGTTCAGACACCCTAACATCTGTTATGGTAACAGCCTACACTCAAACATAAAACAGGTGCTTTGCGTGTCTGTCTCGTTGCTGGTATCAGCAACTGTGCCAGAGAGCACACAGCCTTCCTCCCTTTGTGTCTTGTATCCCTCCCTTGGATTTTTCTATGACTCTTATCCCGTCCTTCTCCACCTCTGATTTATGCACCCTGCTTCATTGGAAAATCCTTTCCCGTGATCATGGTTGGTATCGGATGATGTCACTGTGCATGTTCTGTGTTAGACCGGGCACACAGGGAAAGCAGATCCCTTCATATGATTAAATGGTGACTTTTATATACGGGCGTATACCGTAGTCTACCAGAGAGTAGATTCTACAAAACAAAAGGAGAAATAAAAAGAAGACAACTGCCAAATAATGATGGAATGACAAAAGAATTTAAAAAAATCAGATTTTATTTAATTGTTTTAGAGAGAAAGCATCTCTACGGCACATTTTTAAAAATATTGCAGCTGCAGAGGTTATTCCCAAGGAATTATAGCTGATATTCGCTTTCCTTTGCTTTCTGGGCTAAATCAAACCTCTGATTTGACTTAAACTGATGTTTTATTTATTGACCTCACTGTCGGGAGTCAATTCATTCTGACAAGGATGTTAAGAGGCATCATCTAGAGACCACTTGTCTTAGATGTTTAAGAGGAAATAGACAGAAATTAGAAAAACGACAATGTTGATAAATTATTGAAATGATGTATATGTGTGTGTGTCGGTGTGTGTGTTTGACCAAAATCATGTTGCTTCATGCCTCTTTCCTTTAAGCAACACACACACACACACACACACACACACACACACACACACACACACACACTTTGGCCTGTGCTCCCAAAGGGCATCAGCAAGGCGTGACATCATTCTCTCCACAGACACACAGATCATATTCATTGCTCTCCCCCTACGGAGGCACTACTGGCCAGAAGCACAAATGGATCCACTGATCTGTTCAGCCAATCCCACTTTGTTTTGGTTGGGTGTTTGCACATGTTACTGTCTGTTCAGTCTTGGAAATCATGGTCATACTTCAGGTATGTGAAATTCTCAGAGACAGAGCACCTCATTCCATTTGCAGCAGTGAAATATTATCGTGGAAAACTTTTTGTAATATTATGACAATCATTGCCGAGGATACCAGGTTTTCCGACATGAGAGGTAAAGATAGGCTCTAATATATAAATGATGTACTGCATGTGGACATAATGAGTAACAATAATATTTCCCTTTATTGTTGGACAGTGGTTTCCAAAGAATGACACTGATCTTAAACTATACATTATGAAATTGCTAAGATAACATCTATAATTTACTACACATATATGTTTTAACTGATTCTCCATGCCATTACACAATCCAAACACATTGTCTGGGATCAGTGAAAGTGGCACATTTAGAGTGGTTTGGGAATGTTTCCTGTCACAGTGCATCGGTCATGAGGTAAATCCTGGATGGTACTCTTGTCTCGGCAGAGAACCCTCGATAAATCTCACATACGTAGCTGTGGTCAGCCGGTTTTGATTTATAGTTGGAGAGACACACAACAGAGCTGTCTGGCACCGAGCTTGGAAGGGAAGAGTGAGCTAAGACTTTTGGGTCAAATCCTGAGAGTGGATAGTGTCAACACATGAAGTTAAATTAATCCAAAACATGTGTTCATCAGGGGAATAACAGGTTGTACACGTTTCCCTACATTTACTGTCTATCTTCAAATCATGGGAGGCTTCTAAGAATTCTCATATTAGTATATTCATCAAGCACTGTTCCAAATCAAAATTATTAGACACATTTATTTTTTATGATAAATCAACTGAAGACACAAAACAAAACAAGGCTATAACCAAAAACAAACAATGCACATCCAAGGAGCCACTATTTCAAACAAATATGGGAACATTTAATGTTCGACTACAAGGAGACATTCTTACTTCCGTTAACCAATTTCCTTTTTTCAGTTATTGTACTTTATATTTTTGCATAAATCTGTGGAGTCTTGAGTTCATACTTGGCCAACAGGGGCTTCTGGAACAAGATGACATGATCTAAATCACATCATTTATTCTTGCCTTTCAAGTTTCATCCAACAGATTTATTTCTTCCCTCATGACAGAAACAAAAGGACCATTCTGTCAACCCTGCAGTTCTTCAGGGAATTATTGATTATAACACTTAAGCTCCTCCTCCTCCTTGTGGCTCGTGTCAAGAGGTCTGTAAACCTTCTTTGTCAAATGTTTGCTTAAAAAACAAGTGATGCTCTGTGAAATTGATCAATTTAAGGTTTTATGCTCATTGGTGATCATTTGTTCAATGTCACAGTTAGCTGGCTAACAAAGGAAGTGTCAGGAATGCAAACGGTTGCCGATGAAACGAGACAAATGGCGAGATCAACTGCGACGGCTCAGTGAACACTTCTAGGTCTGTGGTTAACCGCATGAATGAAATGAGAATTCATGTCCTTCTGCTGGTATCCACAAGAAAATGCTGACATAACGCAATTGAATGCAGCATGCTTACATGCATCTGTAGTATTGAAGCTAAAAAGATCTTGACCAAATTGCAGCAAGTTAGCACTATTTCTTTCAGAATTATACGTGTTAAAGCAGCTTAATTCTAAAAGTGATTGTGTTAATTTGCCCCTTCATCAAGCCACACACAATACGCCTTAGAAACAAGAAGTTGGGCCTCATTGCTTGGTATTTTCTCCTATATGCACCGTCTGTGAGACCTTATATAGACAGGTGTGAGGCTTTCCAAATCATGTCCAATCAGTTGAATTTACCGCAGGTGGACTCCAATAACCTGAGTGTCAGAGGGTTGAATACTCAGACTGACTTTGGAGATTAAATGGAGAATGTGAAAATGCACTCTTAATAAATGGGACAGTGAATTAATTAAGACTCGCATAAAGCAGAATTTCCTCCTGGTGACTCAAAAATAAACCTGCCACAACAAAATCAGAAGGGTAATTTTCAACTTTGTATTGACTTTTTCAATGGAAAAGAAAAGACTCTGAGCTTCGGTATCCCTTTGCTTCATGTGCACGTACCATTAGTAAGCTAACATGCTATCGTGACCTCTTTTCCTTTTTATCAGCTCTCTGTGACGTTAATCCAACAATCCTGTAAACTTCGACTCCCCTCTGCTGCAGTCAACTCCCCTCGGCCGCTGCTGCCATGGATCATTTTAACGACCTTGCAACAGAGTCACACGACACAGAGAGTACGATTTCATAATCTCCAGCTCTTCGTTCCATGTTCGTTTCCTTCCGTCAGAGGAAAAACATCTTCTGATGAACTGCATGAAATGCACAAAGAGCACTGTACAATTCCTCAAATCTGGCATACTGTTGTGTCCATTGTTCACGATCATATTCACACCCTGCAGATACTTTTTGATCAGGAGATGCAAAAGACAAATCTGTACAACATATGTCGATTTTCAGTAAATCCTTTGAGCAGTTTGTCAGATGACGCTCACAAGATTCACGTGGTAGATGAGCCATGTGACGGCTGAATGAGAGATTTGCATGAAAGCTGGAAAGAATGACAAACGAAAACTGTGTAAAATGTAATTGTATTTTTATTCACCATGTGATAATTTACAGAGGTTCAGACAGCATCTAATGGTAGGAAAACACTGTCTCATTTGTCGTATTCAATAAAAATGTATTCATCGTACAGAATACAAGCACCATAAAAAGCATACAAAAAACATCCCAAGCCATTCGTTTACAAAGTGACATGATTTATAAAAAAAAAAAAAAATTAAAATCTCTCAGTGGTGGATGATGTCTCACCTTACACACCATCCATCCCACAGCAAAAGTCCATATTCCCTTTGCATACTTACATGACTTACATGAAGGGTGTTGTAATTTCAATGCATTGCTATTACACATGTTGCCTATCACATACAGTCCGGTCCAGATGGAATCGTAAAAAAAAAAAAATCATTCTCACTGGTGGTTTGGACAAAGAAATAGCTAGATTGATTTGATCCCTCCCTATTGTTCCACATTGCTTTGTTTTTTATCCCTCCAGCACTCGACCAGGAGCACTGGAGATGCATTCAGTCTCTGCGGTGAGCCCGAGGGTGTTTTCTCACTGTTGGATTCCCTCCCTTGGCTTGTGGTGACGCCTGACGAGCCTTGTTCTCCTCCTTCTCATTCCCGCTGTAACAGATCGGTTAGAGTTAACGAAGGAATCGGGTGAGGACAAAATAAGCCACGTCAGGATGGAACGATGAGAGATGTGTGAAGTATAGGTGGAAGGATTCAGAGGAAAAAAGGTGAAACGAGTAAAAGTAAAATCCAACAATGACAAATGCAATTAGAGTCGACTTTTACGAAGCACATTTTCCAGCACTGATCAAGTGTTTTTTTGGCAAACCAGTCCGCTCAAACACTGGTGCTGATGAATGTACCATCAACCAACGATGCCCTCACCTGGAACTTTCCTGGCAGCAGCGAATCTACCTCCCCCTGTGGAACAAAAAGACAACACGGTCATCCACTGCATTTGGGCACACAAGCAAACGCTTCACTAAATCTGAGTAGATCTGCAGCTGTGAGTATTCACCTCGAATGATTTTGGAAATTCTATCCGATTCCTCATCGATCAGACCTGCGTTGCCATGAATGGTGGTGATCTTCGAGAAGTCTGGGCCTGACGTTCAAAACAAAACAATGAGATCCAAAATACTGAACAATTTGATTCATATATGTTTAAAAAAAGAGTTACACTAAATAACATTCTCTTCTGAATGCAGATTTGTGAACATGATTAAATCAAGGACACAAACATTTGAAAGAAACCTGGTTTGGTGTAAGGAGTTTGTGGAAGGAGGTCCTACCCTTAATGATAAAAGGCTCGTTCGCCGCGGTGTGTCGGGCTCCACCTTCGGACCGGCAGCGGAGAAGGGTGTCGAAAGTCATTTAACGACTTAGCAACGGCAGACTGACAGGTACATACACCCCGCAAAACACCTCCTCCGCCACCGCCAACACAAAGGCAAGCACAGTTGTGCAGCTTTCATGGACACATACACACAAAACTATGCTGCAAGACACCAGTGAAGCAGTTGAAGGTGAAAACAGCTTAAAGCTCACCTGCACCCACACAAGCTATAATGGCCTAGTGGTCATGAGTTGGGCGCCACTAAAAAGCCGTTTCAAATGAATGTCTGAAAAATAGTAGAAATGTAGAAACTGATTTTATGGGTTCATGAATGTTTGCATACCTCTTCTGAACATTTGGGTGGGGTAAAAATATTTCGGATGGATCTTGATTTCCACATGCATTATTATGTGTGAAAATTTAAATCCTTTCTTTCATATGATTTCATAAAACATTTGGAATAATTAGCCATGAGTGTGTATTTTCAGAGGAATGGGCCTTCGGAACCATGGGGGTTTGTTTTCTGTGTAATGGACGTCAATGGGACTATTGGTCGGAATAATGTTGATTCTGAAAAATGGGCAAACCCCTTCTCAACCAACACCCAATAATAAGTTAGTTAATATTAGCCCATTAGACACTCTCTGGGTAGGTTGTTGTGTGGAAAGGAGGAGACTCATTGGGCGTCAATAACGAAAATGTAAGACGCCAACAGGAAACGGTGTGCATCGCTGCTTGATTTTCACTATTCCCAGACCGTTTTTTTTTTTTTTTGCATCACACTAGTGAGAAACGGCTTTAACATGGCACATCTGAACCTTGTACTGCTGCTCACACATAAACATTGAAGCTGTATTAGACAGAATGGGAAGCCTCAGGATAGCATTCTTGCCTGAGAGACAAGAACACTGACAGAGAGGAAATCAGATGGATAAAAGGTGAGATGGACAGACATCCAAATCATGGTGCACAATGGACATGAGAAGAACTCGGCTTTTTCGTAATGTTGTGATGGATGAGTCTTTACAAAAATCCTAAACCAGAGCGAACAACTGATGTTTTGAATGGTGGCTGGACAAAGCCAGTGCTGATGTACATTCCTCAATAACTTAGTATTCAGGAGTTAGAAAGTTGTCTGGCTGTCCATTACTGCATCGTACTTATACAGATGATTTGTGATCTTCCAATATTAGAGCAGCCAGGAAGACAAGCTCTTGAACATTCACTGGCTCTGTTTTTCTGTTGCTGCTACTTAATGTCCGACTGAGAGCAAAATAAGAAAAGGGCAGGGTCTCTGCAGATACAGACCGCACACGTTTCCATGACTTTCAAACTCACAATACTCAAGCAGCTGCATTTTGTGGCTGCAGTGATCCAGAGCAAAGTTAAAGTAGTCACTCTAGTGTGCAAGCAGATGGGCCATTTACATATCTATTATAAATTGTAATATTATATATATGTACCATCCGCGCTATGAATAATATGAGTATTGTGGACATATTAAAGTTGTTAATGTTGCTGTTAGATTGGTGCTAGAAGACCCAGTGACTACAGGTAAGGGCCTCCCTTTGTGTGCATGCTAGCGGCTATGGGAGAGAAAAGGTTGTTGGCTTAACGCCAACAAATATGGACTGAAGCAGACAATTACATAAGGTGAAAAACCTGTTGTGAATTGTAAAGGAAGTGAAGGGCCTCCGAAATGTCCATAGCCCCAAGGCCTAAAGTAATATCAGGGTGCCTCTGCCTGCACCAAACGTGTACCAACACTTCAAGGATAAAATGGTGTGCACCATGAAAACGATATGTCTGACGACTTAATTGATGATCACCAAGGAAACTGATGATGCACAATCAACAGGGGTCCACAGGACCGCGGGTGCATTTGTTAAAAGAGCAGTTAGAAGATGCATGACGGTTCTTAGCTCTAGACTATCGTGCTCTTCAAGGGAGTAAACATGTTAAGTACTGACCTCCATCTGCATCACGATCTCCACCTGCGTTAAATAAAACACATTAAATTAATGTCCAAACTTTAGTGAAGTCCAAATTTGACTGTCTAACGTTGAATATAGAATATGAATGATTCTTGAACATTCTTAAACTTTCAGGAACTTACCCTCGATAACTCTTGTAACCTTGGTAAAGGTAGGCTGTCCTTCAATGACCCTGGTCACCTGGGTGTGCGATGTCTCTCCCTCAATGACCCTGGTTACCTTGGTGACCGTTGGGTCTCCTTCAATGACTCTGGTCACGTGGGTGATCGATGGTTCTCCTTCAATGACTCTGGTCAGGTGGGTGATCGATGGTTCTCCATCAATGACTCTGGTCACGTGGGTGATCGATGGTTCTCCTTCAATGACTCTGGTCACGTGGGTGATTGATGGTTCTCCTTCAATGACTCTGGTCAGGTGGGTGATCGATGGTTCTCCATCAATGACTCTGGTCACGTGGGTTATCGATGGTTCTCCTTCAATGACTCTGGTCACGTGGGTGATCGATGGTTCTCCATCAATGACTCTGGTCACGTGGGTGATCGATGGTTCTCCTTCAATGACTCTGGTCACGTGGGTGATCGATGGTTCTCCTTCAATGACCCTGGTCACCTGGGTGACAACTGGTTCTCTCTCAATGACTCTGGTCACCTTGGTTACCTCAGGGACTGTAGAGACAGAAAGGTAACATGAATATACCTTAAGAATGATAGAATGAATGGTAATCTTTTGAACGTTCTCTCTAGCTTTGAAGGAAGCTGAAGTATGTGAATTTATCAAAGCATGCAGACCAAACAGAGGCTGATGTGTGTAGGATATTAGATTCCATCTCTTTATTAACTACACTCCTCGGTCCAGTGGGCTGCTCCGGACGGACAGATTTAATTTACTCTGCTGTGTATCACATGACAGACATGTTTATATATAATTTAATATCAAGACATTTCTGTATTAAAAGAATCGCATCGACTGATTTGAAAATGACACAAAATGAGATAACATGTTAGATAATCTCACAACGCCTCTTTTGAATCAGCTTCAACAGAAAGTTCTTTTTTTCATTTCTTTTCATGTTTTCTGCTCCTGGGAGATGATTTTTTAATGTGACATTATTTATATGACTAATAAAGAGATGAAAGCTGATATTGATGTCTGTTTTTATTAGAGGCCTTCTCATCTTTGAAGTCCCCTGATACTTAGCCTAGTCCAGTAATCAGAGCCAGATTTATGTCTGTCTTTCAAACTAAGTCATTAAGGGATTCACATAATTGATGCTTATATCTGCAGCTGCTTTGTCTTGTGAGTAATACTAAAAGGATATACATTATGTGGATAATAGATGATTCCGTCTAATATTCTTTCTATCTAAACTGTAAATATAATATAATGATGTAATTTATAATTATGTGTGTACACATAATGTGTGTATATGTTTGCATGTAATCATTCACATACAGGTTTTATTTCATTTAAAAATCCTTCAGATCACAACCAAAACTTCCTGGAATTTACATCAGGCCGTATCAGTGTACCAACGTATTACAACCCCTAAAAGTGAAACGCTCCTGGGGTCCAGACCTTCAGCTCCATGTCATGTGCCTAATTACCGTTTGAAGGATCAGACTTCATCTCTCCCATGTTACCCAATACATGAAGCCTCCCATCTGTGTGCAAGTGACTGGACTCAGCCCAACTGAACGTACATCAAGAGTCCTCTCTGGTCCCTGACCCTGTTATGCTCTGGCAGCCTAATCACCTCCTCCGCAAAGGAGCTGATTAAAAATTCCACGAGGTCCAAGTGGCTTTGAGCAATAGTGAGAGTGTATAATCAGAGGAGCAACCATGGCAGAGGTCTGAATGGAGCGATGACAGGCATGTGATATGCATGTGGCTGCAGGCTGGATCTTACCTTAAGAGCAGATACTAATTTTCGAATGAAGCACATCAATTGTTGACATTTTACTTTTATAATCCCCACTAATGAGAGTTATAGTGGCTTTAATCATGTGGTTAGTATTAGTGGCCTTACCTGTTTCAACATGCGTAGTTGTAATGATCCTCCCTGTGAAATAATAAGCCGTTTTTAGTTGTTGCAGATGCAATAATATAATATCCACACACCAAGCAGTGAATGCTAAAGGGACTTACTGATGAAGGTGAGTGGGATCTCTCGATATGAATATCCTGAAATGTACTAAAGAACAAAAGCATAGAATGAAGGGTTAAAAAAAACAAAAATAACAGGACTGACATTGATCGTGTGTATTTTCTCTTCCATACCTTTATCTGGATGTACCTAATCAGCTTCTTCAGGAGGACCAGGAGGTCCTGGCGGCCCACGGGAAGGTCTGTAAGTAATATACATCGTCAAAAAGAGCGTAACATAATGCATCCCAGCACAGTTGTTTAACAACGTCTGGTGTTCTCACCCGCGGGGTAGAGAACATTCTTCACCACATGGATCACACCATTCGTTGCCATCAGGTCACTGTGTGGCACGTCCACAGAGTTCACATGAATAGAGTTGTTTACCTGGCAAAAAGAGAGACAAAAAAATGATTCATGCGTATCTATTTCTAAGGGGTATCTATAAACACATTCTTATTAGTGATCTATGTCAGCTGCTGCCAAAACAAAAATGATTTAAGCTGGCAAATCATGTTTTCCTGCTTTTTAAGGTGGATGTGACTGTAGGTGGGCATGCTGAGGTAGGAAGGGACAGGTTTCCCTTATCCTCTCCCCTCTCCCTCCCTCCCTCACCCACAGAACGGAGCCACATCAGTAGTTTTTGGAATCTAATCACATGTTTCAGTGATGGTGAATTATCTACATTAAATTGACCTAATGGGTGAAAAATGATGATGGAGCCGGCATGAAGCGTGACAAGCGAGAGCAAGGCAGACAGAGGGGAAACGGCAGGTGGAGGGCATCAGGGCTGGAGGTGGAGGGGTGGGTGCATACCGGGAGTGGGCGTTGATGGAAAAGACAGGAAGCCAGTATTTCTTTTACGCCTGGCCTTTCTCCAGAGATAACCCCGCTTTGAAGTAATAGATTAGCGCTGGGCTCTGTGATGCTATTGTTTAAATGAGAATGTGGGGAAAGATTGGCTTTAAGTCTCACAATGAAGGCTTTGAGAAGGGGAAAAAAAACTTGATTATATAATATGAATATGCTCTTAAAGGAGAAATCCTCCCTTGGATTTTACCTCCAATTATTTTTCTTCCACTGACAGTTTCCCACATTTCCCAGGGTGCCCCTTTTCAATCAAAAGTCAGGAATCGATCGCTGCCAGTCATCTAGTTTGTGTGGTATATTCATGGATACACATCTTACTAAAAACACCTTCTTGATGTGATGAATTGTATGTGCTGATGCAGCTGTTTTTCAGAGGATTCCTCCATGTTTGATTGTTCAATCACTCAGGAAACCCGTCTCTTTGACTTTTAAGACACAGACACACACTCAAACGACGGCTGATTGTACTTACAGACAGAACTTGCAGGTTATTGCCCTGGAGGGTTTTGAGCAGATTGGTAACTCCTCCCTCTAATCCTCCATTGATGAAGATGCCGTCACTGAAGTGGTACAGCAAGATGATCCTCAACGCATTCAGATCACCTGACAATGACAGCAAAAGGCCACAAACATGATACTGTACCAGAGAGCTAGCATGCTTCATGTTTCTCCAGTCATCCGTTAATTAAACCAATTTAAATCAGAACACACTAGCCTGACAGCAATCCTTCAGAAGCAAGATACACGACAGGAAGTGCGTTCATTTGGGTGGAGTACTTACTTTTGAGCAGCTCCATGTCCTCTCTGCTGAGACTATCAAAGGCTTGATCAGTTGGTGCAAAGATGGTGTAGGAGCCTTCCTGCTTGATCAGATCAGTCAGACCTGCTGTCTCCATCAGCGCCAGGAAAATCCTACATTTGTAAAAAAAAAAAAAAAATAAATAAAAGAAAGAATTCACACAATCAACTGTAGCAGTGAAATAAATCCTCAAGAGCAATGTGTTTTTTGCTGTTTTGGGTTCATGGAAATGATTACATTAAAGTTTTTACAATCCGTAAATCAACAAAGGGAGACATGACAACAACAAAACAATAAAACCTTTTGAGTCAGTAATGTCGATTAAAA
The DNA here is from genome assembly GCA_029853015.1 of Chelidonichthys spinosus. Lineage (NCBI taxonomy): Eukaryota > Metazoa > Chordata > Actinopteri > Perciformes > Triglidae > Chelidonichthys > Chelidonichthys spinosus. The sequence continues at coordinate 13,144,109 of CM056835.1, forward strand.
CTTTCATCATCATGAGCTGGACGGAACAAGACTAAACAAACTCATGCCAGACCACTTTCTCCACCAGGAAAAAGCTCTGGCTATAATATGAATCCTGTGCTGGAGGAGACCAGATTCATGTGTCGCATTTGGGCCAAAAACCGGGAGGGGGTTGCTCATTTTAGACAGGAGAATAATGGTTTTGGGAATAACATGTAATAGAGTCCGGGTTGGGATTTAAGTGATATTTGTGGGTTTTCCTTTCACACATTTGCTCCTGCATGTGATTCATCATCAGCCTCTACCGGTGCCAGAGTAAAGTATGTTGAGTCCGAAAATGTGCAATATGTATGGAAATTGTATTGCCGGGAAGGGAAATTAAAACAACAAATAATGATTGCATCTGATCTGAATATCAATTAATGTAAAAAAAAAAAAAAAAAGAGGTGTCGTACTCACTTGAACCGTCCGTCAGCGATCAGGAGCTCGTACATTGTTTTCTCAGCTGGTTTTATGATGGACCTCATGACATGGAGGGCGCTTTTGCTTCCCTCTTTACTGCCACGCACCATGCATGAGTTTTCTATGCACACAGCCTAACAAAGAAGAAGAACATTGAGATAATGGGGATACAGGTCTAAAAGTCAGTGTATAAATCTGGCACCTATTTAGCTTGGGGGGGGGGTTGATTGCAATTAATCAAAGAAGAAAAAGAACAAATTCAACCCAGCTGTTTCCAATATCTGCACCACCAGAGCAGAAACACACTTAATGTGCCAAGAGCTGGACTAATTAGCTGTTTAATTGCATTTGCTTACAGTTGAAATAAATGTTAACACCTGGTAAGCCGTCCGGTAACGGCTTTCATATTTCCAATAATGAAGCCAATAAAACTTCTTCATATAACTTCTTATTTATCTTATTTTCCCGTTTCTTCCTGGCTCTGTTTGACTCTCTAATAAAACAACACAACAACACACACACACACACACACACACACACACACACACGCACACACAATGTTCTCACCGTGCGGTAAATGAAGACTCTGAGCAGTTTGCCCGCCAGTGTTTCCAGCATCTGTCCATTGTAGAGCTCACTCAGTGTAATTTTCAGCTTCAAGATGTGGTTTTCCAAAATATATCTCAGCAGGCTCTGTTCTGTTTTCATCACCTCGTCTGAGAAAAACGCAGAGAAAACTTACAGATTTAAAATGACTCTGGTGATGTCAGATACCCGATTAACCATACGAAAAGTACGAAAAAAGCATATTCTGGATTATATTTGTTAATGGTCGGTTCTCTCAATCTGTCCATAAGAATCTGTTTGGAGATCAACTCACCAGTGAAGGCAGCGTTGAGAGGAGCGAGGAGTGTGTACTCCGTCTTCGGACCCAGGGCAGCAGCTAAGCCCAGTTCAGACACCATGTCGGTGAACGTGCTCTGGGACGCTCCCAGCAGCTCCATCCCTTCCTTGGCTGGAACGGATCACAGAACAACGACACGTCAGTGATTTTGATGCCAAATGATTTGAGACATCTGAGGAGGTAGAAAATGAGAGAAGACGTGTTTTTACCCGAGTCAGGGATGAGCACCTGGTCGATGAGGTGGATGACGCCGTTGGTGGTGACGATGTCCTTCTTCAGCACCATCTTGATCCCGTTAACTGTCAAACTGTTGCCGTCACAGCCGATCTCTATGGTGCTGCCCTCCGCCGTCTCGTACACGGAGCCCGCCATGATTGCTTCTGAGCACTGGACGCTGTTCAACATGTGGTAGTTCACCAGGGCTGGTGGGTGAGAGAGGGACGGAGGGTGAGAATCAGAAAAGTTGCTGACTTTGTGAGCTGCCTGGTCCTGATTCTGTAACCAAGGTTTCCAGTCCTTACTTACTAACACACATGCACACGGACACATTCATTCAGCTCTTTGAGAAATGTTTTGCAACTTCTATTAACATTTAGATATGGGATTACAGTCCAACTGACAAATGCAGCAATGCCTGGCCCGCAAAAGCAATGACAACATGAAAAAGCCTTTCCAAACCGAAAAATTCAAATGCAATCAGTGTCAAACTGCGGGCCAGATTACTCTTTGCCTCCCGAAACGAGGCACACGACACTATATCATCTTTACTTTGGAGGCTTTGCTCCCCTGGTTGGCCAGTGAAGCTTGTTTGCCAAGTGTCTGTGAATTTATCTGTTATATTGTGCAGGCAGAGGAGGGCCGCTCACCGAGGAAACCGCAAATTGGCTTCATGCTAATAGACGCACCCGCCGGAGACTCAGCCAATAAGCAGATAAGCCTCCACTGTGGAGACAGGCATTTCCCACTTTCATTGTGTGGTTGGATTGTGTGTGTGAGTGTGTCTTCCTCTTTATTCCTGAGAATTTGATGGGGAGCTCCGAGGCATGCATTTGGGAGGAATTTGAATTGGTTCGGCAGGTGGTTTCAATTTTGTAGTTTTGACACTAAGGATTTAAGTTCACTCAGGTTAATTGAATGCTAGGACTAGAATACAACTCTACAGCCATGCCAGAGGCTCTGCCTAGCATGGCTAGATCTAACCAGCTGGAATGAGGTACAGCACGACTGCATACCAAAATCAGTTTATGTCATAATTAGCGTGTTGCATGCACGATGTACCTTTGATTACAGCCTTGTCATCCATGACACGCTCCAGGTAGCCTGGGCTCAGTTTGTCAAAGGCTTCATCCGTGGGAGCGAACAGAGTGTAGTGGCCAGGCTGGTCCAGTTTGTCCATCACACCAGAAGCCAGTGCTGCAGCCTGGGTAACAAGAAGGCTCACATGTAACATTTTGCCATATCGACATTTATCTTTTCTTTTGGACACTTCCAGGAGTCAAATGTAATGTTGGTTATCAGCTTAGAATGCTGTTTATGTTACATACACTGAAGGTGGAGAGCTCGTCTGTGACATCCAGGACTTCCCTGATGTTGTTGCCCACACCGCTGATGACCCGGTCGATGACATGCACCACACCGTTCGTGGCCACCTGATTACCGTGGATGATCCTGGCACAGTTCACAGTCACAATCTTCACGGAGAGGAAATGTTATATTAAGCCAAGGCCATCAATAGGGTCGGAAGTCATTTATATCATTCAATTATGTATTTGTGCAATCTTGTAGACCTCATAAACTGACCCCATTTGAGTAGTGGTTGATGTAAAGCCCCAGGTCATTGTACATGGAAGTGACAGTCATGTCGTTCTTCAAGTCCTTGGTCAACAAACGGCGGTTCACCATGTGGAAGTGAAGAGCGTTGTACAGCTCGACGTTCACGTTGCTCACCAGTGCAGCCCGTACAGTCTGGGGAAACAGGAAGTATCGGTATTTATTGCATTTATTTTTATTCCCCTAGAAATGTTCCAAACGTCGACTTACAGCGTCCACTTTATCCCAGGCCTCATTGCTAGGTGCAAAGAAGGTGATGGAGCCTTTGCCTTCGATTTCCTCCCTCAGCTTGGATATGTCAGTGTATTGCTGTGTAGCCGTAGCCTTTACGAGCCCCAGTGTACCATAGACATTGTCGATGGGAGCCACTGGGGAGGGGGAACAGAGGAATGGTTCCAGGTCAGAAACAGACTAGTCTACAGGACGTGAGAATAAATATATAAATATATATATTATTGACTGGAAAAGAAGAGCAGAAAGCGTCCTACCTGCAGGGCATCCTTTCATACCCTCTAGCTTGATGTACCCAGGGCAGCATTCATATAGGACCTGGCTTCCAAAAAAAAAAAAAAGCACAAATGTGTTAGACCTGTGATACAATGGATTAGCTGATCTTGAAAAAATAATTATACATTAATGACATTCAAAGAAAAGCAATCTCCACAGGCACTAGTGGAGGGAATGATGAGCACTTGGCCAGGGAAAAGTGAAGACATTGGAGACAGGAATGCAAGGCTGCACAAAGAGAGGATCTCACTCACGGAATTAAAAATACGTAATAGGGCAAAGGACATATAAAGGTCAGAGAAAAAACAGTGACTGTATAAAAAATGTTTTTTAAAATGCAATAATCCATCAAGTTTGCAAAACTCCCAGCAAGTCGATCATAGAGAAAAGCTGGATTGGACTCCCAATAAAACCAGCAAATGAAAAAAAAAAAAAAAAAAAAAAGCAAGCCCCAAGCTCAACAGCTCCGAATTATTCTCAAGAATAGTGTTGAATAAAATAAATAAAGTAACTCTTTTCCATTCTGCATTTTTCCAGAAACAAAAGGGAAGTTACATTCCTATGGAAGGCAGAGCTTTGCAAAACATGCTTTTAATGAATCTAGATATGTATGTTAACATTAAAACCAGACGGGGGAGTCTGCTGCCCTCCAGCTGCACTTTCTGTTCGCCATTAATCTAATTCCCAAGGAGGACGCCAAGAAAAACAGAGTCTTGATATACAGACGGCTTCTTGTGGCCCTGCGATAGATGTCCAATTTTGGGGTGAGAAGGAGCAGATTATGAACATTTGTGAAAACAAAGCTAAAAAAAAAACACAAACATCCTGGCTGGGAGCTGAATCGCTAACACCAGAACCCCAAAGGAGCTGTGCAGCTGAACCATGCTCATCAATCAAGTTGCACTTTATTGCAGCGTTATGAATGACATAATGAAGTGGGAGAAGACTGACTGTAGAGAATTCTGTAAAACTCAGGTTTAATGGAGGAATAAATGATAGTTTGAGTCAGAATGAACCCCAGAAGTAATCAAACATTGGATTTGGATGCCTCCCAAGCTGACACAAATCTTCCTCGATGCACATAGTTAGTGCAGTGAGTCAACATTGGCCGCTCAACAATGGTCCGACTAGAGAAACAGACGTGGAGTTGCAGAATGCTGGAATAAGTTTAATTGGGGTTTGACCTCGAGGACTTTGTGTGTTTCAGTTGGAGCGTTGGGTGAGTTTGCTAAAAGGTTTGCTTCGAGTGGTTTGGGGCAGAGTTTTAAGGTTTCCTGCTCTCTGTTTTCCCACGGAACCGTGGAAACGTCTCCGTATGAACTCAGCTTTCTGTTCAGGGTTCACACCCAAAACAAGTAACTGTTTGCTTTCCTCTCACAAATGTACAGTGGTCATATATTACGTAAGAGCAAAACATTCCCTTCATAGCCACTTCAAGCACACACAAACAAAAAACAACATCAGTCACTCTCTCCCTTTCCTCCCTTAAATGATTCACATGTTTTGGCGGACCTCTCTAATCCACTTAAATCAGCATTTCTTTTTTTATGTTTCACGGAAATGTGCGCAATGATTCTTCAAATACGCGATTTTTGCCCCCGGTCATGGCCGCTTTATACCGCAATCAATTCCATGCGTTGACATTAATTGTCACAACGTCGAATACATAAATATCCATGCACAGTTGGCCTTCACGGAAGGTATGAAGTCATTGCTGACCGGCTGTGCTCTGACAGGATAATGGATGCAGTATCGAGGGTAAACTAGCCAGCACACTGCAGCCAGGCCTCTGGCAACGGGGCCGAATCAACTAGCTCAATGTGGATTCCAGATGAGCAGTTGTGCAAACACACACACACACACACACACACACACACACACACACACACACACACACTCGTACTGTACTCACGCAGAAACACTAGGTGGGTTCGTCTGGCACCAGATAAAATCATTACAGTATTTTTTTTTCCTGTTGTGTCATTAATAATCGACAGCGTCTCTTGTGTCCTCATCAAGTCCTTCTCTTTCTTTAGTGTCACGGATTCTGTGCCAAAATCTTCCTTTTATTGTACATGGTCATTTATCATTTCTCTGAATTATTTATGCTTTAACCACACATGAAGCACATCACTTTTTTCAGTGGAAACAAAGGCATTAAGACTTCCCCATGGTATACGTTGATTATAAAAAAAAAAACACAGTGCAGTTTTAATTAACACCAGCATCATTTGTTCTTTGCAAAGTGGCTTCTGAGAGACTCAGTCCAGGTATGACCTCAACTGCTGCACCCTCAGGACTTGTTTAAACACGAGCTTGTTCACAAACCCACCCTGCAATGTACACTGGAGCGTCCCAATAGCCCCGCTCTCGACTTAAACACCTTTCCATAATCTCTCACCGACACCAAATCCAACTCCAGACATAATCACAGCTGGGTGGATTTCCTCCACTGCCGCTGAACAATGTCCACACTGTGACCGCAGACAGAGAGAGGCAGATGCAAGATTGTACTGGCTTTGCTTCGTTATTTTACTAATCTTCATGTGCTTGCTGATGGAAAATGAGAGTACTTTGAATACACACAGTAGGGTATATTTGCAGGATTTGTGAATAATGTATGATTCTCTGTTTTACTCTCAATATGCTCAGAGTCAAAAGTTTCTTTATAGTTCTGTTTTTGGTTGTTTCTTTCGCATGATTAACTTAAGAATTATATATAAATCACATTGTTTGGGTAACTTTAAGTTGTGTCTGTACTGTACCTAACCATAGTCTTTAGTTTTATTTGAATTTCATTAACTTGTTTTAAGCACTTTATACAACAATAAAACATGTTGGTCCCTTTGAACCCCATCACCTTTCTGCTATCCTGTTATATTATCTTGTCTTTTTTTGCTTTAGTAATTGCTGGGTGGTTCCATGAAATCTTATCTCAGTGAAGTCTATCAGAGAATGTGTGTGTGCGTGTGTGTGTCTTCTAATAGAGTATATGCATGTGTGCCCACAGCTCCAACCGAGCCTTACACTCCAACATCACATACATATACTTTTACTCCAATGTCCACTCAGTTAGCACATCAAGAAAACATTCCACCGACTGAAATCCATCAACAACATCTGCAGAAGTTCAAATATCTAAAACCATTCATGCACTCTTTTTCTACTTTGCCCAACTCTTGGCTTTTTAATATCTTTACAGAAAAAAACAAAACAGCAAACCCTCCACTTAAACCTTATGAAGATGATCCTGGTACAGTTCTTACAGCCCACTCAAAGAAGGCTCATTTTCCCCCCAGAATAACAAAACCATACAAAAAAAATCAGCTCAACTCAACTCAAACTAGATCTGCAATACAACCTCGGTTTTTGTGTGAACGTACAAACACAATATATTTTTTTTCTGAGCACCTGAAGTGGGGAAGTGGAGCATCAATCACCGTTGAACAGAGTTTACACCATCAACAAGCTCCCAATAGAGCGAAGCACCGGGCCCCAGGCTACACAGCATGCCCAGACTTGAGGAGGGGATTGACAGATGAGGACAAAAAGAGATACTGTATACATAGAGATCCCATTTGTAGGACAAGGGGAACTGAAGCTCTATAAATCTCTTGGAAAAATAAGAAATCTTCTCTTTTCATATTTATGAAATCCAGGAAATCCCTAACAAGACAACTTTAAAATGTTTTGACATTTAAATATTTTTTTGTGAAGATGCAGACAAGAAAGTGAGACAACTATACGCGTTAAGGTGACTGAAAGAGATGGAAAGAGCCTGAGGGTCCAGACAATCAGAGCAGACCTCTGCTGTTTATAGAGAGGGGGGTCAGGTCACAGGTGAGGAGGTGAAACCCACGTTTACGTGTAGAAACGTTTACTGGCACCTCAGGTATTTCAAGCTCCCCTGACTTGACATCTGACGTGTGGAAGGTGGGAGGGATTTTCACCTTCAGGTCATTTGGGTTTTGTGTAAATCATTCAAAAAAACGAATAAAAACATGCAGCAATTACATCCATTCAAAAGACTTACGTCTTCTTGCCACAGATGGAGCGCTTGTACCAGTTTCTACACGTGCTGAAGTACTTCTTTTCAGTGCCCTGGACCTGCTGCAGAGCGCACACATTGGGTCTGCAAGAGAAGGGAAAGGTGGAAGGAGGAGGAGGAGGACAGGTGATGAGGGAGAGACAGGGAAGGCGTGGAGCAAAGGATGGGAATTTAAGGGAGGATGTGAGGAGAAGAGAGAGATGGAAAACTTCAATACTTTCACTGTGTTGGAAAAGTTTTAAATGTATATTTTACAATCTGATTTGTTAAGAAGTAGAAAAAGCCCTTTAAAAAAAGAGAATTCCTTTAAAATGTAAATGAAAATCCAACTCAAGATCAATTTCAGATGGCAAATTGGACCCATTTTTTTTACAGCAGGAGGGTGAATGAATGTGAGAGATGATATTGAATTTTCCATTATGGCTTCGATCAATATTTTTATCAATGTGTCTGACCTGTTTCTCAAATCATGATCGAATTCTCTTTGTGATTAAAATCACCTTGAAAAATACGAAATCCACAGTAGAAATCATTTCACACGAACACACATCTGTCAGCTTACTTCAAAATGTGCAATTTCTCTCCTCACATCTGCAGACTAACACATTCAAATCGACAGTTTTCTCTTAGATTAGAAATTAACAAAGCAAATGCTGCACTGTGCTTTAAATCCCCGCCGTCCCTTCGCCTTACCCTTGTTCTCTGGCCCGGATGCGACTGTGGGTGACTATCTTATCGTAAGCTGAAGTATCCACGCTCCCTAGGGAGCAGAGTGCCACCAGCACCGAGGTGACCACTAGCAGCTGATGCATCCTGGAGAGGAATCCGGCTCAAAACACACTCCTGTTGTCTTTCAAACACGCAAAAAAACAAAATACACAAGAGATATGGGAGTGTGAGAGAGAGAGGGAGCTTTTATACCAACTCTGTAACACACACCCATACCCACCCACCCTCTCTCTCCTTTTTTTTTTACTCCTCATAGTCTTTTCCATACCATTACGTCCTGCTCTCACCCTCACAGCCTTCCAGAATCCTCCCTCCAGCTCTGACTTGTTGTCTCCCCCCCTCCCTCACGTTGTTGCATGTGGATTTGTCATGAACTTCTCCACCACCATCACGTCCCAGAGCACCGAGGACACCCTGTAAGTCAAACTTTACATTGCTCTACAATGACAGCGCTGCTGTGGATTGAATTGCGACACATGCATTTAAGATTGAGAGCATTTTGAGAGGGGGGACACTTTTAAAAGGTTCCCATCATGATTAAAACTAGTAGAAAAAAGAAAGAAAGAAGAAGAAACAATCAGGATGAGTGATTCATCAAAAGGCATTCTCTTTCACACAAACACAAAGGCAGTAAATACTCCTCTGATGTGTGTCCTTGGGGACTTTTGGCAACTAAATATGTGATTTCATTTTCGATAAAGTATTTTAATAGGCTATAAAAGAAGGCTGTGAATCAAATTCAAAGCCCTGCTGGTTTATCTGCGTGGATGAGAGGTTTACACTTGACAGAAGCCTAACTATAATCTTATCATCCATCCCCTGGGACACCACTCCGCTCCTCATTACTTTCAGGACGTGGATTCCTCATTTCCACCAGCCTCTTTCCTCCCCCTGAACCCCCTTCATCCTCCCTGCTGTCATGCTCACCGTTCATCAGCTTCTTCCCCAGTCCCGACTTGCACCTGCAGCTGTCTCCGCCAGTCGAAGCCAGATCTGATACAGCTTCAAAGGGAAATCCATGGCTCATCGTCATGTACGGTCTTGACTTTTGAACATGAACAGGTATGCGTCTATGGGAGACATGGAAAGGACTTTTCTTGGTGACATCATTCATCGAATGTAGAGCTAGGCATTAGTTCACCCCACAGATGACCACAGATTGCACCCAGGTAAATGTTTACTTTGTCAAAGTCAATGCATGATGCAGTAACGAGTCTCCTTTGAATCACTGTCATCACAGATTCACTCACTCTTCATAAACTCCCATGACCCCTCGGATCCCAGGGAGAACAGCAGAATGGGGGAGGCTGAGCCGCCTCGAACAGGGCCTGCTCCCTTCGGAGACGACTTCCTGTCTACGATGCTATCTTAGCATTTAAGACAACATCTACAAAGTGATGACACACACAGTCAGCCCAGCCTGCAATTTACCGTAATTTAAACCTCATTGATTTCCTTTTTGTTCCCTCTCCTGCTTGAGGGTCATCTGAGACCCCAACCCCCCCACCACACACACACACACACACACACACACATTACATGATGGATTACATTAAAGTTAATTCAATACTTCTCTTCTCCAAGAGAAACCTTATGGAGGAATCTGTCCGTTGCTTCCCACATCACTGCACCAGTCCTCTCCAGGTTGCAGGTGGTATTTCTAAGAGAGCGTGTAACTGCAAAACTACAATGACATCGCCCCCTAGTGGAAAGGACTTGTCTGTGCAGCCATGTGAGAGGCCTCCACAAATTGAATAACTGTTTTCAAAATGGCATTAACACATACACTATATTGCCAAAAGTTTTCGCTCATCTGCCTTGACTCACATATGACCTTAAGTGACATACCATTCTTAATCCATAGGGTTTAATATGACGTCGGTCCTCCCCGCAGCTATAACACCTTCAACTCTTCTGGGAAGGCTTTCCACAAGGTTTAGGAGTGTGTTTATGGAACTTTTTGACCATTCTTCCAGAAGCGTATTTGTGAGGTCACACACTGATGTTGAAAAGGAAGGCCTGACTCTCAGTCTCCACTCTAATTCATCCCAAAGGTGTTCTATCGGGTTGAGGTCAGGACTCTGTGCAGGGCGACTGACTCTGCAGAAAGTTGGCAATCTCTGCACACTATGCGCCTCAGCATCCGCTGGCCCTGCTCCGTCATTTTATGTGGCCTTGCACTTCTTGGGCTTCCTCTTTGTTATAATCCCACTGACAGTTGACTGTGGAATATTTAGGAGCGAGGACATTTCACGACTGGACTTGTTGCACAGGTGGCATCCTATCACAGTACCACGCTGGAATACCCTGAGCTCCTGAGAGCGACCCATTCTTTCACACGTTTGTAGAAACAGTCTGCGTGCCGAGGTGCCTGCTTTTATACACCTGCGGCCATGGAAGTGATTGGAACACCTGCTTTTAATTATCTGGATGGGTGAGTGAATACTTTTGGCAATATAGTGTATAACAACCTTTTTTGCTTTCACATATTTTGGGGAGAAAAAAAAGTGTGTGCCTTTTCATTTTCGCACATACACACACTCTGCTCAGTTAACACGATCCCACTGTAGCTTTATATGGTTGGTTGTTACCATATGAATGCTCTGAAGGTCGTGTATTGTTCCTTTAAGCGTTGTCTGTGTGAGTTTAAGCACCGTGATGGCTTCTGATTCTTTTGTTGGAAAGTGTTGGAAAGTTTATTTTTAGTGAATCTGTGAAAAGATCAGAGTAAATAAGTCATGTTTCACTAATGACAGTGCTGCTGCAGTTTTCAGAATTCATTAATTACAATTAATTATAGCATTATAGCATAAACATTTGATTAACAAACTTGTGCTGCTCGTAGAACTGAAAGAGTTTTCAGTGGAAGTTCAGCAGTTCAAGTGGCGGAAACATTTGGCAGATAAATTCAATCTACAATTTCCCCCGTGTGGTTCTGCTGCACTTACTGCTCCAACTAATGGAAGGACATTTCAGCTGTTAATGGGCACATAGTCGTCGGACCACAAAGGAGGAAGCTCTCTGAAAGGATTCACTTATTCTGTACTGTACTCGACTCCGTAAATGCACTCATTATGTGGCACTCGCTTCTGGGATTCACACCGTATACCTCCATTCAAAACCACAACAGGCATGTTAACCTCAAATAAACACACACACACACACACACACACTAACTCATCGTTATAAATGAATGCCTTTCTGTCTTTGGAGCCTCAGTGTAGTGACTTTTTAACCCGTTTAAATAAGCCACTGGGGTGAATGGATGAACTTGTTTCAGACGCGTGTTATGGGCCAAAATTAAACCAATGTCCAGTACCCGTATAACTTTGGATGCTGTGATCCGTTTATTTTACAATCAAAATTCCAATCATAAGTGTCCTTTTAGCGTAAACAGCCGAACAAAGCACTGTTTGCCTCCTCCGTTCAACACACCTGCCTCCCATCACCTTGGAGGTTAACTATATGCACTTTGGAGCAATGCTCCACCCTGTGTCCAACTCAAGAACTGCGTGTACAAATACAACAGACAAAACTATACTACGGCTCCGAGACTCGGAGTGGAGTGAACCTTGTGGTAGACGCTCAACTAGCCTAACAGATAAGAATGTGTAAACCAGTAACTATTAATAAAGTTGCATCATCTTCAGTGGCAGGTTCATCATTTTGTGGTACTATCTTGTCGTGCTTTCACGGCTTTGGAGATCATTTTTTCAACAACAGAAACATGTCAAAAGAAAAAAAGCCAAATCAAGAGTAACCTTGATCTATGTTTTAATATCTATCACATCATTCATTCGAATTACCATGACATCGATAAGGTACCAGTTAAAAACAGCAAATCTCTCAAATTTGTCCGCAGGAGTGATAAATCACGAATAATATAATAATAGTTGTTTTAAATGGTTGATGGACTGTGTTCATATTGTATTATTCTTATACCTTATACCTGCATGAGTACCATTGAACTGTCACCATTAAATGTCCTCTTCAGAATGACGAGAATCACAATCCTAGGTTTTTGCATAGAAAAACATTGACAGAATTGTTGTTGCATGATCAGAGCTTCCTTGATATACCGTATGCCAGTGTAAAGTGCAGAAACAGACAGATAAGGCAGAGAGTCGGGTCTAAAACAGAACACATCTATTGCTCTAGTGAAAGTAAAGCGGCGTGGAGACGGACGGGAAAGGAAAAGAGGTAGAGAGAGATTGATGAAGGGATTTGAAGGGACGGGAGAGAGAGCAAGAGGAGTTAAAAAAAATAGGAAATTATCAGTTTCAGCAAATAATTACTCTCCAATGATCAGTAGGGGCGAGATACCATGAAATGACTTCATCCAAAAATCTTTGCGACGCTCGCACAGAGCTCCGTTTGTCTTCGCTGCATCTCCACTACGAATATAACTGCATTTTAAACACTTCACCAAAAGCCTCCCTGAGTCTCCAAAGATCAACATCTGATCATTAGTTCAGTAATAACCAGAAATGTTAATACTCTTTGCAAAACAATGTCATCCTCGCTTGAAACTCACACTGATTGTCAGTCTCTCCGCCTTCATTTCAGCATCACTTGGTTTGTATATATACATTTATTTTTCTCTGGATGACGCCGACAAACATCCACTAGCGACTGAGTCACTGCAGGATAAACTCTCCTTTCCCTTTGTTTCTTTTTTTACACCTTCGCCCGAGCTGTTGCTGGTGTTCAAGACCTCGCTGTTTTCATTCGGGGCCTCATTTGCTGCAGATTCCTCCTCCTCCTCGGTCTGCAGGAGTCCTTGCTCATCCACACCTCCCGCTGTATGCCCTTTGTCCTGCTGCTCTGCATCTGAGCCCCCGGACTCCCCCGCTTCTTCTGACAACGAGTACATCTCCCGGGAAAATTCTCCCGCCCCCGACGTGGCGTCATTGCCGCCCCAGTGGCGTTTCTGGAACAAGCCGAAATCTGTGATGTCTTTGGCCTTTCTCTTCTGGCTTCTGCTGGAGCTCTCGTCAGAGACCACGAGTCCGTTGAGGAGACCGTTGGGGGCTTCGGGCGGCCTGGGCGAGGCTGTGCTGCTCTGCTTGAGGATGGATGCGATGATCTTGAAGCGGTTGAGTTTGCTCTTGGCGTGGGTGCTCTGGGTGGAGGGGGAAACCTTCAGCGAGGCATTGGGGTAAGCAAGACTGGACTCCACTGAGCTGCCGCTGGCCTTTGCCCCCTGGAGAGCGGGCTTCCCTGTCTTCACCATGCCCATCACCTCATAACGGAAACTGGAGATATCTTGTTTCAGCTCCTGGGAGAGAGAAGCAAAAAGTCAGCTCCCCTGGTAAATGAAGGCTTTTAATCTGAATATGTCAGCCCCTGTTGTTGGTATCTACAGCGCCCTCTGCAGAGTATCGATTCAATTTCAACCCAGTAAATACTAATTGAATAAAATGTTATTAATAAAAAAATATATAATTATACAGCACTTTTGTTTTTACGCAAACATTGCATGTATTGTAAGATCCTAATCACATTTGAAAAATAATTGACAAGATGCTTAATAAGCTGAAAGTCCAAACTGATGAACGATGGTCGACTTAACTCTTATTTTGTTGCAATTTTTGCAAGTCAATCATCTTAAAACCTGCAGTAACTGATTTATTTGGCTACTTGTGTGTAACAGCTGGACACTGACTAACTTTAGAACATTAGAATGATTCATTTGATGATGAATTTGTAGTCCCCTTCCAATATTTACTCTCCTTTTATAGCAGCTCTGAATTTGGTCTCCACCAACTCTAAAACATCTGGCTCTATCTAAATGTCCCACTTTATCCACCAGCTAGTTGCATCTGTCTGATGTTTATTGCTATGCAGCAAAACAATGAGCTGAAAGGAATCTATTATTAATAAATGCTGATTATTGAGGCTTATTGCAGGAGAATCTGTGCCTACCTTGAAGTTCTCCTCAGTCAGGCCTTCTTCTGTCTTGGCATCCCTGATCATGGCGGCCACATAGCGCTTCACCAAGTTCCTCAGTACCTCCTACATCCGTGAAACAAAAGGCCTTTGAATAAAATACCATCCTCAAATATAAAATGAATGTGTTGCTTCAACACAAAACTCACAGTCACTCAGCCAGCCAAACAATGACAAAGAAACACTTGTCAAGTGGCCTCTCATACAAACAAATGCTGCAATAACCACCTGCCGACACAATTTGGAAATCCTCTACAAGAGAGAGGCGATGAAAATCCCACGGGGTGAACTTGTGGAGGCACAGCGTGCCAAATAAATGCACTCTACTGACGGATGGAAATTGAAAGTAGTAGAAAAGGCATTCGATGAGCAGAATGTGTGATCTCTCTTTTTCTCACACTCGCACTCGCTTTCAGCGCGCTAAGAAAGAGGCTGCAATTACCTGATACTGATGGTTTATCCTCAGGTTCTCTGCTGCTCGCCTCTGCACAGACATCGGTTGCCAGAGAGGATGAGTTAGTGGAGTGTGGGAGATGAAAGAAAGGGCTTGTTTAGTTTTTCTTCACCGTATCACACACTCTGTATTCAATTTCGCTGTCTATCTGCAAAACAAAAAAGACTCCTGGTCTTAAATGAGATTTTTATAGTGGATTCTAGTTTAACGGATATTTTTTGAGCACCGCCTAGTTTTAATGAACAACTGTTTGAAACCAGACTTACTCCGAGGCTTCCGAAGGTGTCGGGGCGCTTGGATCTCCTCTTGCACACTTGCCTCTTGATCCAGCATACGAGGTACCAGAAGGATTTGGGGCTGGGGACGATGTTGAACGGGGCCGGCAGAGTGGCCCCCTCCTCGAAGTAACTCATCCAAAGCTTTGTCCGGGCGAACTTCCACTCGATGTCTGCGTGATCCTGAAACGGAGATTAGGGCACATGGGAAAACGCTGCCAACACACACATTCACATGCATTCATGCGGGTTTGTTGTTTGGTCCATGCTCACGGCAATGTGCTGGTAGGAGTTGTTCATCATGGCGATGAGCATGTTGAGGAGCACCACCAGCGAGATGATGTTGTAGGTGCCGAACATGGTGGCGCCGACGAACTCGGTGAACTGGTGGTCCGCGTCCACGTTGGTCACATACAGGCTGATCAGGCCGAAGATGGACCAGAAGAGAGACTGCAACGTCTCGAATAATCTGCAAGGGAAATGGAAGTGTTACTCAAATCCTGCTAAAACATCAGTTTCTCTTAGCAACTTTTTTTTTTTCGTTTTCACACATTTTGCAACACACAACTCTCTCTCTCGCTCTCTTTCACAACATCACACATCTAAGCCCCACATGCCAGCAAGTTGAGATCCACGTGAACTCACGTGGAGAAAGCGTTATTCTGCTCCACGCAGCGGATGCCTTTACATTTCCCCCTCTCGTCTGAAGCCTTGGTCTCATAGTAGAAGTACAGCTGGTTCAGCCCGTTAGCGAAAGCAAGTAGGACCTGCAGGAAGAGAGAAGAGCACTTATTAAAGCCTCTCCATGCGTCTCTGTGTGCGTGTAATATTCCCCGCCTGTGTTTACCAGACAGTAGATGAAGAGGAACTTCAGGATGTCCAGCAGCATCCTCCCCAGAGAGATCTGCAGCGGCCCCAGGTGAGAGTTGGCCGTGAACAGCGAGATGAGGCGCAGGGAACTGAAGATGTTGGCGATGGCAAAAACTGCCTCAGCTACCAGAGTCGGGTGCCACATCTCCCACTGGTTCCTAGGTTTGCTACCACTGTACTGAACGGGACAAAGGGTGGCAGACATGTAAAGTGAGAACACAAAGAGAGTTACACGTCTTGCTATGTTACTGCTATTCACACCTAGCTGGTTACCTTAGTGTAGGCTACTATCTTGAGGGAGATGGTGGCCAGGTAGAGGGAGTTCATGACGAAGTCCATCAGGTTCCACCAGTCGTGGACGTAGTCTTGGAAACCGCCGTCCCACATTTGTTTGATCTCTGCCCAGATGAATCCTAGAAGAGAGGAGCTTCTCATCATCTGTTTGATACCATTTACATGACAAATACTTGTTTCTGATTGGCTGATTCAAGGGCGTAACTTTGAGTTGAACATTGGGGGGGTTGAGATTTCCGCCTGTGAAGCAGGTGTGTGTATATATATATATATATATATATCTTTGGAGACTATGGTGGGGGGATTGCGATCCTGTAGGGGGGTCCGGGGGCATGCCCCCCGGGAGAACATTTTAAATAATTTCATTTTAATGCATCAATTTGGTGAACTCTGAGAAACAAAATATGACATATCAATTACTGACCAATTTCTTACAAACTGCTGGTACTGATACAAATGTTGACATACTAAATGGGGTTGATGAGTTTAAGCATTCAAGAAAAGATGAAAACAAAAATGACTAAAACACAATTTGTTTATAATAATAATAATAATAATAATAATACTAATAATAACAATAATAATAATAATAATAAAAGTGGGTGACTATTCCTCAGCCTTCCTTGGTGTTTTGGTTTTGACTAAAGCCTCGTTCACATACGTCGCCACTCGCCCATCTCTGAGAGACAGCTGTCAATTAATGTGAATGTGTTCTAGTGGAATGTGGTCAGGACAGGCGATGCGATGTGGTCGATCGGAGATCAAATTATTTTAACTTTCTGCGATGTGAGTGAAGCGAGTACCAATCACAATGTAGAATAGAGATGATCGACAGTTGACGTCAACAGAGAGTTCCACAGATAGTTGCCGTTTGAAGTCGCCGGCGGCAGTGAATTTTTTTTTGCCAGCGAGTAGAATTCAGCGAGAAAGCGAGTGGCGAGTAGTGGCGTATGTGAACGGGGCTATACGCACACGCACTGTCGAACTCGCCGGCTGGGGGGGGGACAAACTAACTTTTGTTCAGTAACATGATTTGACTCGTGAGAGGTGGCACTGGAGCCCTAGCAGTAGCTACCTCCTGTTGGGAAGATACTTTTATTCTTTTGCTTTTTTTCGCGTGCTTTCTTCAAACCACCGCTGATGCGGGGAGAGACCGGAGAGACAGTAAAGAAGCGCAGTCCGGCAAGGTGGGCGAAACCAAATCTCAGAGCGGGAGGCACAGACAAACGTCACTATTTTTTACTGGTAAATTGAGAAAATCTACCACACTGTTGTGATTATAATGCTTAACATTCAATATCAATAATATGATATCAAATTGGGTGGGTTGTGGTGGCTGGTTTGGATTATTGGGTGGGTTGCAACCCACCCATCCCCCCCATAAATTACGCCTATGGGCTGATTGGTTTCTGATTGCCTTGTTTCTGATTGGCTGGCAAGTCATTGATTTTTTTGCACTTTTTAGTTTAGATGGACATGGATTTTATGAAACTATTAGAATTATAAAAACATTTCACAATGATGATGCTAACATGCTGAGCAGGTATAATGTTTAGCACATATTTACATCTACAATATATTTGGACTAAATGCAATGTGCAGCCGGGCCAACAGAGATAGCATTGGTTTTGCAGCTATGTGGTCATTTACCAAAGTATTGGTTCTAAACCAAATGAAAATGTTTACTTGGCAAAATCAACAGTCGAGGGACCGCCAAAGTGTGAAGTATGACAATTCATCCTGCGAGGCAATTTCAATGCGATCCGTTTAATAGCTGTGAACACATTTCCCTCAAAAAACACAAAAGCTCATGGTGCCGCGAGAAGAAAAGTCTGGGGATCACCAAAGTCATTAGGATGCACCGAACCTCCCTCATTCCACTCACCCAGCACCCAGGGCAGGATCATCCACTCCACGGTGGTCGGCGCAGGGCCCTGTCTGTCCTGCCTGTCCTGCTCCGTGGTGACGATGTGCTGGGAGGCGAGCAGCAGCAGGAACAGGAAGGTCAGGTAGGACGCCGTGTGGCAGATGAACTTGATGAAGGGCTTGCGGATGAAGAGGCCGTGGCGACTCTTGGGAGCAATAAGGTAGCAGAGAGCAAACGCCGGGTAGAGGAGGCCGATGAAGACACAGGTGAAGAACTTGCCGGCCCAGTGGCGCCGCCTCCAGCCGGGGAATTCATCATACCACCGGGACGCCAACAGCTGCTGGCAGTTTGGCTGGGCAACAAACTGAAAGAAATAAAAGGGGGAAAGTTATACTTTTCATGTTTGATCTACAGGGATAAAAAAAAAAAAAGAACTCCTCGTACACTCGTCCAAGGTATGATTCCAGCTTGTAAACTTGCTGGGAGACGGCATCCTCAGCCTGAGGCTATTGAGTGGTTTCACACTGAACATAATGCCCCAGTGACCGCCAACCAGAATTAGCAACCGCAGCAAGTTCCAGTTCAGAGCAAACAAATGTAGGAGTGGGAAGCTGTCAAAATTTGAAGAGTAATCATCGACACACGGATATTTCAGAAGGGAATCTGTGTTGACAGAAAAAAAGAAACCTTACACAGGTTGCAGGTTAAAAATAAATTTAATGACTTTCTGGAGATAACATAGTATGATTGGAAACATGGTTTAACATGTGAGAAATGTTTCATCTTCTTATCTGTCGTTTGGCTTGTTTGAGGTTTTGTGTTGCTGTGGGTAACAAGGAGACTGTTCTTGGCAGCCTGGTGATGATCTAGGAGGTATTTCGGATACATTCCCATTAAAGAAAACAAACAAACTCACACAGCGTTCAATAGATGAGTCATTGGCACATGCAAACACACTTACGCGGGCTCATACGGTGTTGTGAAATATCACGTCGTGCCTCTACATCAGAGTCAAAGTGTCCACCGGCACCACTGGGTGCCAATTCACCAACACTGCAGCCTCCCGTTACCATGGGAACCAGCGATCCCTAACTGCGTTAGGGTAGGATGGCTCCTATTTCCATATTTCAACTACAGTGGCGCCACAAAACTTGAGAGGAAGTGAAGACGGGAGGTTATATGGGAGGGGGATGAATTTCACGGATGAGTGGAGACAAGGAGGAATTGTTTTTTTACGAGCGATATAATTAATTTATTAAAGGGACGATTAACTTCAACTCTTCGTATCTTCAACATAGTCTGACGATGGAAGAATAAAAAAGGGAAAAGCTCCCCTGTTTAAGCCGAGCTGTTGTCTTAAATCCTGCAACTGACGGAACATTTTCCTCTATTTAAAGTTAGCTTTAATACTTTTATCGCACACGCGAGTTGTCCATTCACAAACAAAAATGTTCCTCGTCAGCTTTTATTGTTCAATGCTTGTCAGATTCCTACTTAATGATGGTAAACAAAAGGTACTCAAGCAGCCAGATGTCTTGCCTTAATCGACACGATGCACTGAAAACTAACAGTGATGCTAATGAGGTCAGAAATTAAGCTAATTAGCACTATAATTAGGAAACGTAGTCGTACTTAACAAGATGAGTCTTAATAAGACTTTGTCCACAGAATCTTAGAGATACAGGAGGTTATTATCATTCCCTTTATTTACGCTTGTATTTTAAGTTCCCTTGACTTTCCTTCCATTCATTACACACAGCTCATAGTTGAGTGTGTGAGGGGCCAAGTGAAGGCGTTTCCTCGCTCTGTGAAGACAGGCTCCCCCGCAGCCATGCCAACATAAAAGGTCTGCCGAAACTCTTCTCCTCCGCTCGCACAGACACACGCTGACAAACACGCAACTTACAGTTTGCTATGTTTTAGCTGCTCATGGGTTCGATGAGAGATGAAATACAAACCTGAGAGAAAAGGCTTGATCTCTATAGGTGATATTTATTTTATTTAACATACTTATTCGTAGCTTTTAAATACGTCAAGATCATCAATGTGTCCCTGAATATGTTAACGTTCATATTATGAGCCGAGTGCTTTTGTAACAAGCAGATAATATAAAGCACAACATCCTCCAAGGAGGAAATCTCTGGCTCTAGCAAGAGAGAAACCTGTGTGAACAGGTGGAGTTATCTCCCTCTTTGAATTTTAAGAAAACAACGGCTGAACATCACTCAACACTGAAGACTGGAGTGTGAAGAGAAATCTCTCCGTTGCAGTGAAGTGCTAATAGTCCTCCACTACATAACACACAGTCTCTTACTGCAATTCTATCTCCATTTAATGGGGTCATTAAAACAGCATGAAAGATAAAATTGCAGTTTTTATGAGATGTCACAAGGGGGCAACGTCAAACTACAGCATGCACCTCTGACAATTTTCGAAACATTAAAGAGGCATCTGGTTTTCACTCACACTGCGACTCTTCGACGTACTCACCTACATTTTTGCGAGTACATCGGTACAAATGAGAGTAAATCCCCGGTTGAAACCCCCCAGGGAGGCGGAGGGGATAATCTCCACTTTATTGTGTTACTGATCACATTTATCTGATTTGGCCTCCCGCTGCGTCAAAGCGCATGGCTCTGTTTGCTCTGCTCTTTAGCCCGAAGGCCTGTGGAGATTTCTCTTCAGACCATTATAAATCCTGTTTCTAAATCCCAGGAGTGCAGCGGAAGCAAAGCCCAAAAACACACACAGATGCAAGGATAAATACAAAAAAAAAAATGGAAGCAAGCATGAACACACACGACACACATAAGAGGGTTAAGAGGAGAGATGCCCTTCAGTTTTTGTCTGCAGTCGAGGGTCAGAAACATGCTCCTCGTGACGCACTGCAAAACTCATCAACAGCCAGGACTATAAATAACGAACAAATCCCACATTCAGCCCGAGTGTCGAGCCAATTAGAAGAGTTTGAGTGTTTGTCTGTGAAGAGATGATGGCGTTCACACGACAGGCAAAATGCCCTCGGCGCGATAACAGCTCTCTGTAAAAACAAGCCTTTTATGGTCAACTAAACGTCCCCGCAGCCTCCGATGCCTCACAGGGGGCAAAACCCTGTCTGGCTAAAAGATCATCTGTCACAGGCAAAGCAATTACTTTAAATACCTCTGTGTGTGTGTGTGTGGATTTCCTATGCACACATTCGACCTTCTCAGTAGACTGCAGCAGGAAAAAAAACAACTTTTATTGGCAGATCTAGTGATTGATTTCCATTCGAGCAACAATATGCTCAAAATCTCAAAATGCTTAGTAATGCTTCACACTTTTTCCGGTTTCCTCTCTCTGACTCGAACCGCTTACTAACAAATGTATGAAAAATCCCACAAAATGCTACATCTTATGGCACATCTTATGGCACATCTTATGGCACAGCGATGGCAGTCGTCTCGCCGAGACGACTGCCATCGCTAGTAATTGGATATTCGCTTGTGTGGTTGAATTGATAGAAAATCCAGTTTCACACAGCCTCCTACAGTATATCTGCTCCACATACTACAAAGATGCAACCAGTTCTGCAAGTCCATCCATCCATCCATTGTCTACCGCTTATCCTGTATTCAGGGTCACGGGGGGGCTGGAGCCGATCCCAGCTATCATTGGGCGAAGGCAGGGTACACCCTGGACAGGTCGCCAGTCTATCACAGGGCCGACATGTAGAGACAGACAACCATTCACGCTCACATTCACACCTATGGGCAATTTAGAGTCACCAATTAACCTATCCCCATCCTGCATGTCTTTGGACTGTGGGAGGAAGCCGGAGAACCCGGAGAGAACCCACGCTTACACGGGGAGAACATGCAAACTCCACACAGAAGGAACCCAGGCCGACCCGGGAATCGAACCCGAGACCCTCTTGCTGTGAGGCGAGAGTGCTAACCACTACACCACCGTGCAGCAGTTCTGCAAGTCATCACAGTAAATAAAAAATACTCCCAATGGAAATCAACATATTTCAAGTATTTCGTTTTAGATTGAGGGTTAAAAATAGTAAAGACAGGTTGCTTCATGTTAATGAAGAAACATGTCATTTAATTTGGGGAAATAGATGAAAATAACTTGCCTTTTAAGATGGAGACTTCTCCATCAAATGCACTACAGCTCTCTATAATCATGAGCATTGAATAACATTACCTTGAAATGACTGCTAACCATCCAGGCAGCTGCAGGCATTTATCATATAAAAGGGACAGCTGGGTGGATTGTTACCCACATCATGGCACACTGTTCTCCATCAAAGTCCTGGTGCGATCGAAGGGTGTTATGGATAGAATAGAGGAGAAGGGCATTCTGGGACATCTCCTGAATAATTAAAAACAGCCCTGGGGAGACGGGGATGTGTGGCGAGTTGTGGCAGAGCAGCAGGGGGGCGTGATTGTTTACAATTGTGTGCAATGAGGGAATCGCCGCCAACAACAGAGAGGTCAGGTTAGACGGCAGGACCGTCCATCAAAGAGGCGCCCTGTTGCACGACTCCCACTTGTCCTTTTCGTGACTCGTCGTGACTCTCCTGCCAACCTGTGTCTGATGCGCGACAACTGGATGGATGGAGGAGGAAAGAGGCGCCTCATGAATCGAGACGCCTCCAAAAGTGCATCTGCTGTGAGCCAAGACAGCTGGATGAATTATATAACGCTCCTGGGAGTAATGCGTCTGCCTCCTCATCATTTCGCCTTCACCTTTATCTTCAGTGGCACACTTCTGCGGCGCGGTATCGATTGAACCCCTTTCTTCTCGCCCGGAGAGGCCATCAGCCGTGACATAACTTAGCGACGCTGTAACAGGGCATCCTGCCTCCTCCATTAAACCCAGAAAAACATGCTTTTATATTCACCCACAACACTGAGCTGAGGGGCTGTAGAGCGATTACACCCATGGCCGACTAATTATAAAAGATTTGGAATGCAGATGTATGATTTTGTGTGACTCATGAGTAATAATAAGATAACAGTAATTAATAGTTTACCACCTAAGTTTGAAAGGGAACTTCTGGCCATAGGAAATGTTGATGGTTTATATAACAATAACGCACTTTGGATATACAAATTAGGAATAATTACTCATTTTAATTAGCTTTTTTTTCCCTTTACCGATGTTCATGGCTCAACCCACTAACAAACCATTCATCACACAGCAGAAACAAAAGCATGAAATCAGTGGACTGTAAAGGGAACGTTGCTTATCAGGCTTGAACTATTTCCTTTATAATCATTTTGTTTATATTCATATTCAATTTACATCCTACTGAAAAAAAAAAAAGTCCAATTTACTCCCTTCAGGAAACCGAGCCTGGATTGTGAAAGTAATCAAGACTTAATTAAGGCCTGCTTTGAACCCAAATGCACTGTACATGTTCTGCATTACTATTACAGACCATTATGGAGCATGTTTGTTTAACTGGATGAATCCAGCAACAGGTCCTGCCTTCGGTGACGAAACAGCTGACTTGAATTAATGAACACCAGTTTGTGCAGCGTCTACAGCCAACATTACAATCTCGACGTGGAATCAACACTTACCTTGCAGCTGTAATGCTTTGGTGATGAACTCTGACGTGTGTGTGTGTGTGTGTGTGTGCTGCCAGCGGATAGAATCCTATCCGAACCAGCGTCTGGCACCATCAAAAAACCAGCCTGATGCTAATCTAACATTATTACACCAGTTGGTGCTGGCTGGCAGTGACCCCCGTGAGAAGACGTTGGCTTGGCACACTTACCCAGGCAACATCCACTGTAAGTAGCCAGGGGGCGTGTGGCATTGAGATCTAACAACAAGCTGCACAGTAGATAAGGGAAGCAAACAACACGGCGAGGAGGGAAAGGAACAATACTAGAGAAAGCCTGCAGGGAAACAAGAGGATTTCTTATATATTGAACAATTTAATAGGTTAAAAATGTGATATTAGAGTCATATCTTACTCTCATTTGTCTGTGTGTGTGTGTGTGAGAGAGATGATTTTTTTGCCAAGAGAATGATGTTCCCTGCTTCCTTCCCATTACTGCAGCCTCCAAAATAGAGAGGGAACTTTTTCCCGTGTCCTTCATGTTCGGTCTGGCAAAAAGAGTTTCTGTGTTTGAATTGTGATACGAACGACCAAACTGGTGTCACGCTTACCTCCTTTTGGTGGTACTTGATAGCTAGTTTGAGTCTCGCCAGGTCGGTGTTGCCCTCCTCCTCCAATAAGTTGATGTCATCCCTGTAGTTGAGGATCATCTCCAGCTCTCTGGAGCTTCTGGTCTGGTCCAGGAGGTCCTTGGCGAACTGCTTGCACTGCTGAGACAGCTCCTCATACTCCGATTTGAACTCGTTCTCCACCTTAGAAAACGACAGATACAGAATACAGATACTGCTAAACACCGATAGACCTGCAAACATTCGGGAAAATCTCAGATTCTGTGAGTGTATGTGTATGTGTATTAATCAAGGATAATAAAATGGTTTTATAATAGTGAGCTATAGCATTTTTGTTCATCAAATTACATTTACTCAGAGTAATTTATATTAATGCTGGGATAATACATGGACAGGCCATTCTCTGGAAAGGGCGCAGTTAATCAATGCATCATAATCAACTCCTACCAACGGACGGCCCTCACCTTGCTGAGCTCCTGCAGCTCCCAGCTGAGCCTGAACGCCGTGAGGAAGGGGTCCTCGCTGGAGAGCGCGATTAGCGATGGACTCGACAGCGCTTTGTAGATGTTGAGGCGGGAGCGCGAGTGCCGCAGGCTGTCCACGTCTGAGCTCGACACGCACTCCACGCAGTTACAGCGCACCTGCAACATCAAACCACGCATTTTAATGAGGCCTCCCAGTGTTTGGTATTATGTCAGCGCTGTGTCCACTGAATGCTGTCATGCTGGATATGTTATTTAGACATCAAAGGCCCAATCAGTGAGCCTTTGAGATTCTAAATTATGAGCATTTTTACACCTTCCTTGTTTAATTCTCAAATCGAGTGATCATGAACACGCTTCAACAACGTGAGAAAACTTTAGCTTACGTGTGTTTGATGTCTATTATTTGCTGTTTAGCAGTAGTGTATCTGTATCACCTGAAATCGATTCTATTTACGGACTCATGAAATGCTTTCATAACCTCGCTGGATGCCAAACCCACATTCTGATGCTTCCCCACACAAACCCTCTCATTTGCTCCCAGAACAGAGACTTTACAGGGGGGGGGGGGGGGGGGGGGGGGGGTTTCACTGATAATAAAAGCGACATACGAATGGTCTCACCCACCTCGTGTGGCTGCGGCATCGACACACCTTTCTGCACCAGCAGCTTGATGATTTCATAGTTGTTGGTGTGTGCTGCTAGTATGATGGGAGTGATGTCAGGGGTGAAGTCAGAGAACTGCTTGTCCAATAAGATAGGAGGAACCTTTCAGGGGAGAGCAGAGAAAAGAACAACTTTAAATGACATCTATTGAATGGAGCTCTCAAAGCAGTGCATTTGGCCTTGTGTGATCTATTGCCATTTTAAAGACTCCTTCCTTCCATCAGTAGAAAAACTAAGTAATTGGTTCGGTTAAACAAGAAGCCTGAAAGATCTTTTGTCCACCTCCGAGTACAAAGGTCACACCGGAGTCCCAGCGGTCTGCACATTGAAGTTGAATGAAATAATCAGGAGCAAAAGAAACAGTTATTACAGCTTTCAGCAGCTGCAGTGAAAACGGTTTTAAAAGCCAGTGAGGAATCATGACCTTGGTCAAAGTCGCAGACAAGATGCCATCCATATCAAGAGCAGGTAAAGGGTATAGACAACAATGCAGCAAAAGCCACATCGCACATTTCACAGGGATCATTATTCATAGGAAGAAATTCATTCCAGCGATCCCTCTTATCAGCCACTCCAGCTAAGCCCCTGTGCTATTCCCATGCCATTCAGAGGGAATGCACGGCAGCAGGCTGCAGACGAGAGAGCCGGCCCTTTTTTTTTTAACTTCTTTTAATTGAAGTACTGTTATCTGATTCTGTGGAGAGGCAGAACGGGAGGAGAGGAAGAAGTTGTCAGAGAATTGTTGGAGCGTAGCCATGTGATAGGACCTAATCAACAACTTGATGCAGACTGAGGACAGATGGGAATAAGGGGCTCGTTCTAGTGGGAGAGGATTACCAAGACTCCTGTTGAGGCCACGAGGGTGTACTACCCTGAGAGAGCAGGCCCACACTGTGTATATACATTGTGTGATCAGATAACTTGTAAAAATATTTAAGCCTCCGCCAACCAGTCATGTTGCAGTTTCCATCCACGTCTGTCCATCAATCACTGCATTATTTTATGTGTGAAATTGACACAAATTAGCATATGAATTCTTGAGTTTGTGACACTATGACCACCGAATCCTAGAGAAAATTCCCTCCCTCATGAGAAAGGACCGGATGGACAGATGGACTAGGAGTTACACAAATGAGTTCTTTCAGCAGTCTTGTCCATTTGAACAAATTCACTAAATTAACCTACAAATTAAAACAATCTATGTGATTTAAATGATGAACCACACCAAATCACACAAGTTAGAATCCAAGATGGAAGTTTAGAAAATCGAACATCACTAATACTCTTTTGCTGACCTTAAACACTGACTGTACTGCTGTATCTCAAGAGACAGACAGAAGGCTAGGCATACTAACAAAACTCTCAGGTGTTTTGATCTGATAGAAAGAAAAGGAAATCCATAAGCAGCAGGAGGCTTTCTAATGGCACATTTCTACATGAGAGGCCACATGTGACAGTAACACACAGTGACAGGCCGACAAGCGAGGTGACAAGGGACTTGTGGGTAACAATCCACATGTGAGAGCTTGTATGCGAGTCCACAGCAACGTTCCTGTGAAAAGTGGCTTCAATTCCTTCTTATTTAAAGGGAAACTTTCCACCCGAAAGATGTATAATCACAATAAATCCATTTAATTGTGGTGGAAGTTATGAACTTTTTTATTCTTTTCATGAGACAGTGCATAAAAATCACATGGAAAAGCATAAAATAACGTGCAAATGCATGAGGGATATTTAATACAAGATCTGAAGTGTAGGCTGTTTATGAAGTATTTCACTTTAAAGTCGTCTGTTATGAGTAGAAACAGAAAGAGCACCAGTGAAACTCCCTGAGGAACACCAAGATGAAATGAGTTATCCAGGCGACTGGTTCAGTTTCTCCAAAAAGAGTTTCATCACCTAAAAGTCACTCTACATGTGGACACTAGTTACTTGTGTAGCTTCCTCTCTGAGCAGTCACAGTGCAGCAGCGACTCCAAAGAGCGGCGCGGAGCCCCATCTGAGAGTCGTCACATCACTAATAAGCCATATCCTCTGTTCTCCACGTGGGAGGAGGAGGGACATCAAATAATCGACATCAAACAGCCTTGGCCCGCGCCCGAGCACCGAGCAAGAGGAGTGCAGGCTGCGAGATGTGAAGCCATGATAATAGAGGCCAAAATAAAACAAATTATGGCCCACTTGTCCGTGTAATGCGTATTTGTTACTTTTATTAGAGCGAGGCCCTCCGCTGTCACCGCGCTGATTAAAATTAGCATCTTCAAAAGCACAGCCCGTCTGTTGTTTTCACTGCGCTGCTTTTTGAGCCACCCCACTGGTTTTTTTCACTTGTCATCCCACAACATCACAAATGGTGTTTAGATAAAAGCCGATGTAAAAAATAGGACACGGAGCCATTTTTTTCAGTCAAACTGCAGAAAATAAACTCACGTCTTTGTGGTTTCACGTAATCCTGATTATGCTGACTAAGTTATTTGTAAGAGGAGGCATCCTCTTATGGAGTTATATTTATGTGCACATGTAGGTTGCAGAGTCATCCAAAAACAATGAGCAAAATGTGGAAAATGAAAAGATAGAGTAAGAAAAAACACAGAAGCACCCAAAGGGCGGTAGAATTGAGAGACGCATTGAGCTCCAGTGTTTGTGCCTCTGACAGATGAGTATCTGTGCTCAGTGGATAATACATGAAGCTGTTTAGAAACGCTCCTCAGTGGAAAACAAATAAGCCACAACACTTGTGAGCTTATTACAAGCGCATCATTTGGGCAGCCTGCAACAGTAAGACAAATACAGGCTATTCCAGCAAAGCTTAAATTAATCTTCTTATTAATAAATCTCAGGGACGACACAGGCATTAGATAGGATGCACTTTTCCCAGACAGCCTTTTAATATAACCAATGAGTCTGTCCTTTGATCTATTTGAACAAACCTACTCTTGTGACGGGAAGAAGCGCAGACGCCAGAGAAACGTTATAGTTAAAAATAAACTTATTATCATAACATCAGATTTAAGCAGTCTATATCAATGATCATTTTACTATTTTTGAGATCACACAAAAAAAAAATCACACATATCTGGACCACTTTTTACAGAAGCAAATGAATTGGTCTCGTTGAACTCTTTTAAGGTGAAATTGGATGACTTTTGGAGGCAGAAACATCTGGTTGTAGTCGTTTTGCCTGAGGCTTTTTATTACTGTAGCTGACCTTCAAATGTTGCTGTTTCGGTTTTGTGTCTTTAATGTTTGTGTATGAATGATAATGCTGCTGCCTGTCTTGGCCAGGACACTCTTGTAAAAGAGATTTTTAATCTCAATGAGTCTTTTCCTGGTGAAATAAAGGTTAAATAAATAAATTAAAAAAACAGACAATTGACAGCCTTCTATCTAAAAGCTAAATCAATTTATCTGAAAAAAAAAAAGACAGAAAAAGTTACAAATAATCTGTAGAAGTGGCAGGACTGTACTAACCCTGAATAATTCTACCTCTGTGACACCTGTGCATCCATTGTTGAGTCACTAACAACAGCCATGTGTCTTTATTTATCATTATGATTATAAGTAAGCTTTCATCATGATCATTTCGGGGAAGTGGCTTTGGAAGGAGGCCTGTAGGGACGAGCCGTTAATGTTGCCAACTTTGCACTTTTCATGCCATATTGAGCAACTTTTGAAGCTACTTCATTGGAAAAGAGTTGGCAACGGATCATTTTAAAAATCTACTGTACTGGTTTCTCAAGATGACCAACCCTAGATTTAAGATTGGAAAGCCCCCAGAACCCCACTAATTATGTATTTTCCATGTTTGCTCCCCCATTTAAAAACATTACAAGGTGCCCATGAGAAGAAGCACCATCTGTAAAGGAAATGTGGCAGCTGATGGACGTCTCATCTGGAGGGTTCGGACAGGATTTTTAGCCTCTGCATCTCATTCCTTCCACATCCACTTGAACAAACAAGCCTATCTCTTGTGCTTCCTTCTGCTTTCATTTTCTCTTTTGCCCAGTATTTCATTTCATATTATCGAAGACAAACATACAGTCTTCTAACAGGAGACACCAGGAATGGCATTAACATCCCTCCATCAATTGGTCGGTGAAGCCAAAAAACATCTGTTCCTTTGTGGTTTATGGTGCATCACTGCTGAGAAAGGAGGAAGAGTGTGTGTGTGTGTGTTTCAGGATGCACACAGCACTTGTGTGTCGAGAACAAGTGCAACTATGCTCTTTGAGTGGAGAGCAATCAGTGCAAATGAGCAATCGGAAATTAATTAGAGTGTATTTTGTTTTTGATTATAGCAATTAATGCTCTCAAAAAGGTACTTCTCAAAAGACTAGAAGAAGGGTTTGCTTATGCCTCCTCAAGCTAAATTAGACCCTTACAAGATTTAAAAAACTGAATTTGTCATAAATTTGGATCAAATATATACATCATGTTTCCTCAGTGAGCGTGCTCATTAAAGAGCTTTCTGTCAGAACTCTTCATTGCCCAAAAAGACGAAACGTGTCTTAAAAAGACAGCCATTTGAAGTGTCGGCTTTTGTCGTTGCCGACATACGGGCTCAATTATTTTGGATGGGATAAAACTCTCCACGCAACTGCAGGCAGCTTAGAAACTACACAATGACTATCAGTATTTTACTGCATTCACCATTCAGTGATTTTGGGACAAAAGTCACTCTGCACTTTTCTCGACTCCCTCATGAATAAAGCCCTCTTAAATTAAAACTGATTCAGTCCCCTCCTCACCTGCATGCCACCGCTGGGCTTCTTGTGATTCAGCAGCAGCTCCACAGCTCCCACCACTTCCTTGCGGATGGCGTGCAACAGGGCATCGCCGACGTAGACGTTGAAGCTCAGCAGGAGCTCGATGATTTCCAGGTTCTCGTTCTCGATGGCAATCAGCAGAGCCGTGCGGCCGAGAGGGTCGATGCAGTTGATGTTGATTTTAAAATAGATCTCTGCCTCCTGGCAAAGGTTGGGATTGAAAGTCAGGGTTTCTGGGACTTGGTTTCAAAGAATATCATTGATTAGAAGGGGAAAATAGTCATTGAGACAGAATACACATCGATTTTTGGAGGGAAACGTTAAGTCCTCACATCGGAGGGGATCAACACAGTTTGAGAAAGCTGCTCAGAATCATGCTACAAAGCCTCAAGCGGTGTTTCTGAACACTGAAAATGCATCATTTTGGGCCTCCCAAACACTGCAGAACTGAACAGCTGGTGTCTAGCAATATTTTGTGTCTATTAAAAGCTCCAATACCTGTCAAGGCAGATAAAATGCAACAGATGGTATTGGAAATGAAGAGAGGATAATCATGGCTGCACACCTTTTCTAAATCAATCCAATTAGATCGAGGCTTTAATTCCCAACCATTCATCCAGCTGTAATTTAGAGTGTCGGTGGCTGTATTTATCAAATTATCCATTCGTCCATGCATTTACACACACACACACACACACACACACACACACCTCCAGAGCCTGCTTGACACTAGCGTAGTCCCCCTTCTCCACAGCTCCCAGGTAGGCCTTCTCCAAAGGCGACAGCTCCGACTCGGCCCGCACGATTCTCAGAGGGATGCGGTCCCGGTAAGAGGAGCTGTCGGTCCGCCGGTAGTACAGCTGGGACATCTCCCTGGCCTTCAGCTCACCGGCACTCTGCAAACACCGCTACAGCTGCTGCCGAGCTTGGGGAGTCCACACTGGAGGGGCGGGAACAAAGGTGTCATGGGAAGAAGACGAGTTTTTGGTATTGACTTTTTACGAAGAGTATGAGAAAGACGGGAAGAGTAGGAGAGGGGTAAGAGGATTGTAGAGGCAATGAGAGGTGAAGCAGGTGATCCCTCAATATTATCCAAGCATCACGCACATTTATGGCACTCATTTTTCTTTTCTTTTTAAGGAAGAGGTATGATACTGGAGTTTTAACACCTCACATTTCAGAACTGCACGTCTTGCGTCGTGTTATGTGACTGCTAGGCTTTCTCTGTCGTCCTTTCATGTAAATATAACTCTAGAGGAAAATGTCCTCGCTTGAGGCTTCTTCTTGACCCCGTTCCACGAGAGACATCATGACAAGCCATTAGCTTGAAGTGTTGCAGCTGAAATGGACGGCGAGATCTTTGATTCCTGAGCTACTAATGGCTTGAGTTAATGCGATTAGCGACGCTTAATAATTGATTGACATCAACTGATTTGGCGGTTGCCTGGTGACAGCGAAAAATCACGCTCTCGGCGCCGTGCAGCTTCACAGAATCGAGCTCTCACAGTGACACGGTGACATCGTCTTCTAACAACGGTCAAGATCTCTGGAATCTGGCAGCGTGATGACACAGTGTCATAATAAACTGAGGAGCAGATGGGGGAATGGTGTGTACAATTAGATGAGTAAGTAGCACGTGTAAGCTGCTTCTCTGACAAGTTAATCCTAAATATTAGCTAACCCTTTCAAGACCATAATAAAGAGCTCATTCTAAAACAGAAGTGAGTTATAACCACTGAACACAAACACCCATTTTTCTCATGCTCTGAGAGAGAATTCAAAAGCCACAAGGGACTTACGGGAGAGAAAACCAGACAAGAAAATAGGGAGTGCAGGAGATGAGAGGGTGACGAATAAAACATAGAGTGGAAAAGGTTACACGTTACTCAATAATAGAAAGAAAGGGGTTCAAGTCTCTCCACTGTTGGACACCTCATTACTGAGATTCCTCTGTGTCTCTATTCAATAAATAATGAGCGGATTAACAGACTCACAGCAGCCCACTTAGTTCAGAAGAACGGCGATGCATTTTATATATAGTAAGTAGGTATGCCCCAAAATGCCCAAAGTCTTCTAATTAAGCACATCAAACGGAATAGTTCAACATGTTGGGAAATTGCTCTTAATTAGCGTTCTTGCTGAGAATGAGATGAGGTGATTGATGCCACTCTGATGTCTGCACGGTCAATATTAAAGTAAAGCCAGCAGGGATTGTCTTAAGTTACCGCAAAGACTGGAAACCAGAGAAAAGGACCAGACAGCCTCTGTCATAAAGGGGAGAAAATCTGCCTCACAGCAAATCCAGCAATCTAATTAAGATTAGTCTGCACAAAAAGTCTACAAACAAGCATGTTGTTTCAAAGAGGTTATTTAACTGGTGCAATAACTTGCTGGAGTCTCCATTGTTGCCTGGCAACCTCACGGTGATGACGAGACGCAGGGAAGTCCCACCCAGCCAACACAAACCCCTGTAGAATGTGACATGAACATGACTCGTCATCCACCTCGGCAAGAAAGCCCCAAATGCCCAAATCCAACCCCTTAACTGACTGAAGTTTCAGCAGTCATTTTCTGAAGCAGGTGGCAAGCAAAGATGGTGATTTGAAGCCTAACATTCCAAGAGCCCGGTTTGCTGGATGGCTGGAACGTATGTTAATAACACCAAAGTGGTGGATATCAAAGGAGCATAATGCAATCCACCGTCAACCAGTGATCCTTAGCAAAATGTTCTCCCCTAATTATGTCACCAGCCATCTCCACTTACACTCAAAGTGCCACTTCACTGCTGTAGGTGCCTCCAATTTTCACTCCAGGAAGGAAAATAACTTTCATAAAAAGGAAAGATATGCTGCACTGACAACTATTTCCCACTGGAGAGCCCTTTTGGTAGCAGGTCTTCCTCCTTCATCTAAGATCCTGGCCATTTATTTGATGTTGCTGGAGCCCTTAGGTGTAACAATTTAACTTTGAATATAAAAAAAACCCTCTGAACTGGCCTGAGGGGCCTCCGCAGTGCAGTCAGCAACACTGAATGTCAATCTCAGGACGGTAACATTCATGCACTATGCAGAGGACGTGCATTTAACAGCAAGCCCACTTCTCAGCAACAAAGCATTTTCTAAGCATAACAATATGAAATTCATCTTATTACAAAAATAGTTGTTTTCCCACTTAAAGTCTGTTTTCCACTACTAGTTATAGTCTGTTTCACTTTTGTGCACCATGGTGTTTTGGTGTTAGTGTGATGGATATCAGGTCACATGCCAGGTGTATCTGTTCGCTGCTTATGATGCTTTTGTGACATTCTAATGTGTCTTTTTCTCCCCATGAAAATAAAACACTGGGTTGATTTTTGATTGTGAACTTGGACACAAGATGCAGATAAAGTAAGGCTGCCCACCAAGCAGAGAGCAGCTCAGCAGCACAAGAGGATTTGTGGTCTATGTGTTATTGAACACACACACACACACACACACACACACACACACACACACACACACACACACACACACACACACACACACACACACACACACACACACACACACTCAGCATTCTGTGCACAGGCCTCTCTCTATATGTAGCCTATTTCCTGGAAATAATGATTTGGAAAAATGGGAAAATCTGAGCCATTGTGTTACACAGAAAAGTGCAGCACTGGTGCAGTGAAATAATATGTTATGTTGAGCAAAATGTCTTTTATTCTGAAAGTTGCATTGTTTTAGACAGCAGTGCATGCGTGAGCTTACCAGCAGACCGTGATGCCCATTTACAGAAGCCCGTCCTGTGTTTACAATGGCACAGCAAAACAATCATAAAATTGTCAGCGTTCACTAATTAACGACGGCAGTTCTGTGGAAACTGGCAGACTAGACGCGAACGGAGCCATGCTCACAAACACAGGTGAGGTTTTTGACATTTTAATGTCTCTGTGGAAGATTATATTCCAGGGAATAGCGCGGATGGAGATGGTCGTGAAAAAAAAGAGGATAATTACATATATATATATATATATATATATATATATATATATATATATATATATATATATATATATATATATATATATATATATATATATATAAGTGGAGCGCAAATAACGAGATGTTTGCTGGAACTTCGCTCAAGGAGATCAATGTTCAATCTTAACTGCACATAATAATAAAGCACAAAACATAAATGCATAATAATTCGCCTTAACTTCTTGAGTAAAGCTTACCCCAAACGTGAGAGCTGCAGTGTGGATCTGCATGAAGACCGTTCGTGTGTTGGTGATGCCAGTCCGTCTCCTTCTCTGGGGATTTACAGCCTAGTCTGCATTCTCTCCCCCCCTCATTTTTGGAGACTTGACAGTATCCCCACTGTACATCCAGGTTCGCTGCTCAGTTGTCATCACGACTTCCATTCGGTCTCACTTTCCAAGGAAGGACATCAAAAACAAGACGCGGATCGGCGCGCGCCGCATTCAGCTCACCGCGCAACAAATCCTGGAGACGGAAGGGAGCGATAACCAAGTTTCCTTGCTGGATTACATCTGGTTCAGCGCGTCCGGTTTCCTGCCCCCGGGGCGTATTTTTCTACGTTGTCTCCCACTCGACTTCTCCACCTGTTGGGGGATGATTGACCGTAAAGGATGCGCCTCCAGGAAGAAACGCACAGCAGCCAGATGCTTGGCGAGCGGGGCTGCGGAGCGCTGCTGCAGACTTGGACTGGTGGTCGTGCGCACTTGGATACGCATCGAACACCATGGCACTGCGAAAAGGGGGGATGGGAGGGGATCATCCTAACGAGCAAATTGGCCAGACGTGCAGCTTCTCCTTCAAACAAATGAAAATCACACTTCAAACACACACACACACACACACACACACCAACTCATACAACATTTTACATACATTTGATGGCCAATCAGGGAAAAGAACAAAAGAAAGTTCAATTAAAGCCAGATACAGATAACCATTAAGCCTCTATAACGCCTTTTATTTGAATATTTAAAAATCTATTAGTTTTACAGTGAAACTTGGCTTAATTCCCAGCTGCAGGAAACTGTTTGTCACTTCACCAGGCTTAAATCACATCCCACCCAGTCCGACTTATTGATCTTGGACACACGACACATGCAGTCCAGTTTTATATCATGTAAATGGCTTGTCAGCTCACTGATCATAGTTCAAGCACGGATGCCTCCCTCTGCCCCTCTGTGTTTGACGTATAGGCCCGTTGACGTTGTAAATTCTTCCTAATGGTGTGTGATGCTGAATGTCCTCTGACAAGTTTACAGAGTCTCCAGGGCCGGACTCTGTGTGTGTGTTGAACCGGCAGTTTAAATGCAAGTCCTGGCAACACAAACTCAAACAGTGAAATGTCACGGTGGACAGATGTTTGGAGGCTTTGATTACTCAGTGCTTCCTTCCCACATCCGTCTGTGTGGATTGGACAAGAGATTGGATCAGAGGGTTCATCCATTATTGTTCCGTGTCGCCAATTATAATGCATATGATGAATGCTCAACACGCATACCAGTTTAGTCATTATAGGAACAAATAGAAAGAACTTCTCCTTCTGTTTTTGTACTTTTGACTGCCTTTCGAGGCTTCCTTCCCAATTAAAATAATTTAAGGCTTCATGCCCGCGTGCTGCTAATTTCTTTGATGCACTCTATAGACACTATATTAAACAGCTATACCCGTGGGATAACAGGATTGCCTGAAACTCAGCCAGAGTGGAGACTTCTCCCTCTGTCTTTGCTGTATAAAAGATAAAAAATTCTGAAATATAACCGAACGCTTCACTTTGAGGTTCAATATCTACACAAGTTCATCCAATCAAACTGATGTAGAAACAAAAAAATGTACCACAAAAAGCAGGTAGGAAATTGAATTAAATGGGACGTATAATATGCCTCTAACCAGTCTGCATCACGGTGATCAATAGACTGCTGAGCTTAAGTTAGTAAACTCTCTGCTGGTTCTTTTCTCCGTGGGTGCTTACAAGCAAGTTTTCAAACAAAAGCTAAAGTAGATTCAGGAGTATGTAGAGCACATATAAATAATTTCCTTTTCATTGCAGAACAGAGGCTGCGCGGCTGACAGGTCGGAAATCAGAAGATATTATTGATTCTAAAAATAGCTCAGAGGCTAATTCTTCTACCATAAAAGGGGCTTGATTGGAGCAGACATTTAAAGAACATCTGATGCCGTGTGTAGAGGGGAAGCAACACAGCAGTCCCCCTTGCCTCACTAAAAATGATTTATTCACCTTTTTTATATAAAAAAAAAGCTGGCTCTTGACAGCATAGACCGTTTGTTCTAATCAAGGTGTTCCTTGCACCGGATGCTAACATTGAGGTTGAAGCGCAGCAGGACTGCAGCAGGGGAAGTCAGACACAAGTGAAGATGATGGTGAATTCCACTTCTTTCAGCATTTTGCAGACGGGGGTATAGACACTGTTGATAAGACTTTATTTGCAATCTTTGAGCTGCTGCAGCACTTTTGTGAGTTTTTATTGAATTGTAGTACGGGAACTTTAGTCTGGTTTTCACCATACTAAGGTCAATCTTTTAAGATTGAACATTAGTCTGGGGAAGCTGCGCTTTGTTTCTACTGCTCAAGAGGCGGGATCAATGGGCATCGTTCAAATGACTCCGTACGCAATTGGATAGTCCTACAACCAATCAGAGCAGGCCAATAGCGTGCCAGGAGAGAATGGCCGTTTCTGATTGGAGCCAAAGATTCTGGCAATGTAACAGCGAAAGTAAGCCTGAGGGTGTCCAGCCTAAACTGCCGAGCGAAATCCAAATTTCCCGGAAGTTCAGGCAGGGTTCACCCAGCCTACGGGAACTTTTCACACAGAAACACATTTCTGTTCCAGATGCCCATTTATGAACAACTGGCGAGCGGCCTTGTAGTTAAGAGTTGCATACGTTTTAACAGATGGTGTTCTTATCAATGTAATTTTTCATGCAAAAAAAAAAAAAAAAAAAAACACGTTTTTGCAGATGTCCATTTATAAACAACTGGCGAGCGGCCTTGTAGTGAAGAGTTGCACGAGTTTTAACAGATGGCATTCTTATCGAGGTGAGAGGAGACCAGAGAGAATGCGTGGCAGGACGTCTCTGCAGCTACAAAGCAAACAGGCGCCCTCTCTGTCTGCGAAATGTAGCTGTTCAATATGAACTTCCAGTCGTCAGTGATCTCCCTTCCTCTGTATGCCGGTCTTTCCTCTTTTTCTTGTGCCTATCTCTGCCTCGCACTCTCAAAAACAGCCGCAGGTTATAGCTGCTTTAGCTGTAAGCTCAACAAAGAGTTGGAAAGCTCTCTTTTTACAGAGGTGTGTGTGTGTGTGTGTATTCCTGTTCCCTGAAATCTAAACTTGTGCTCCAACCCAGAGTTTCTCTTTTATCTCCATGGAAACGCGGTGCCATCCTCATCCTGTCCTATTCTTCTGAGAATAATCAGCCCCCCTTTCATGAAGTTACACCATGTATAGAATCTTTTTTTTTTTTTAAAGGCAGTGCCCCTGTCAACATCATGATTATATAAGTCGCAAGTTTTCATCATCTTTCTTTTTCTCAGCTGGTTGCGTCTGTGGGAGTCTATATTTTGGGTCTGTGGCTCCCAGGGTTCCCTGAGGTAAGTGTGGCCATCTCAGATGTTTAAATCCACATTACTTTCATGCCCTCCGAGAAGCCACTGGTAATTAAAATTGATCCATCTCTCTCCTCCCTAGAGAGGCACCGAGGCGGAGAATACCAACCTGGCTCCTCGGCACACAGTTCATATTTGATACAGTAAGCAAAAAATGATGAGCAGAAAGAGGACGGACATTTCCGCAGCGATGCAGTGAAGGTTTATGGTTGGCATTTGAATTTCTCATTGCTCATTCCTACTCTGTACTTCCTTTCCTCTCACTTTAACTTAATTGCTAAAGAAATCATCCTTGTGTTCACCCAAAATTACCTTCACACAAAACAATTTGCTTTGCCAAATACCTTGTGTTGGCAATTAATTGCTTTGGATTCGTTATTTACTCATCCAGTAAATGTCACTGACAAAATGTGTGCACAGAAGTTGCAGGGACTAAAGAGGTTGTTGGGTTTATAAAACGCATGGCACTGACATTTAAAGACCAGGGTTCATCTCCCATCTATGCTGCAAAGGCAATGAGTGAGTCACTGTTGACTTTTTTTAATATTTTACTAAAAATACAATCTTTCC
Source organism: Chelidonichthys spinosus (assembly GCA_029853015.1). NCBI lineage: Eukaryota > Metazoa > Chordata > Actinopteri > Perciformes > Triglidae > Chelidonichthys > Chelidonichthys spinosus. The sequence goes on from CM056835.1 coordinate 13,182,597, forward strand.
CTCCCCTTCAGCAAGCAGCCTAAACATTTATAAATACATTATTAAGAGTTTAGTTGCTGGAGCTGGATAATGTAGGGGGAAACCATGCAAAATGTTGTATATGACCAAACGTTTTGTTCCCCCAAGCAGGTCAATCGGTGTCAAGCAATGCCGGGCCTGAAATTCATCAACTTTGAAAAGGCTTTTGATTCCATTCTCCGAGAAAGCCAGTGGGCGATCATAAAAAGTATGACATCCTGGAAAAAAAGAAAATACTCTATGAAGACTGTGAGTGGTTTTATATGAAAAATGGTGTCAAACCAGGATGCATCATGTCAGGATTCCTGTTCCTGGTTGTTATGAATTAGGTAATGAGAAGAACAGCATTGTAGGTGGAAGCTCACATCAAAACTTAACAACCGTGACATTGCAGATTACGTAGCATTACTCTCCTCCACCAAGTAGGAGAATCAAGATGAAAAGACAAGAGAAGAGAAAGAAGCCAGATGAGTGGGACTCGTGATCAACATAGAAAAGAAAAAGGTTTACGATGAAAAGACAAGACATTCAAAAAGTAGAAGGAGGAGCTGAAGAACACACACTCAAACACCAGGGGTGGATTTATCAGATTACAGAAGACCTGGACCTCCAAAAACACGATACAAGTGTCCCCGACCAATCCGTCCAAATTCAATGGCAAGACCAGCACTGATGATTTACTGGAAGGAGCCAGCATGAGGCTGCTGAGTGAGGAAGTGTTGGCTTAGATGGAGGATAAAAACAACAACTGCAACATATCAATGACCGAGATGCTAGAAGACAAGAAGAAGGCAGGCTGGAAGTCACGGAACGGAGTACAGATCATATCTGCTGAGTAGGAGAGGTGAAGGCCTTATGCTCTGTGAACCATGAAAAAAGAGTTAACAAAAGGATAAGCCTTTAGGAAAGTCTAGTTTTCCTCATTTTACTTCACAGTTTTTAACACGTATCATTTTTTAGAAAAGCGGATGCCAGAAATTACACTATTAAGAATTCAGTTTATCTGAAGGTTAGTGTGCATTTTTGGTTGAAATTACATTTAATGACTTGGGTTGAGACCTGTTTAGTTTAATGAGTAAACAAACCTTGGAGAAGACATATCTTGTGAGGGAGTAACGATCATAGATCATCATGCCTACAAATGTACAGCGAATCTAAATTCTAGCCTTTTGCACGCCGATGCTGATACACTTTTCACTCTACACTTTCCAAGGAGTTCTGCAAGTGATGTCAAGGACGAGTAAACAGTTCTTCCTCAGAAGACCGCAGGTTGCAGCAGCAGAAAGGGGGCTCACTCTGCTCGGCTATCGCTCTCCAGAACCCGGAGAGAATAAACACATTTGAGCCGAGTGCACACGTGTGGTTCGTAAGTACATCCTGAAGCTCTGGATGCTCACCAATGCTGACCCCGATGAAAGAGCGGCTTTGACTGCAGTGATCTGTCAAGGATATTGCCGTTATCTTTGGTTTACATAACAATAAATCCCCCCCCCTCTTTTCTAGAAAGTATGATGTATGATGGACCAGGTCATTAAGACTTTACCATTTATTGTCCTTTACATAGGCTGTGATTTTGTTTGTTGCAGTAACCTCGCTTTTATCATCAGAACACAAATGAAAGTGCTTGCCCTTGACATCTCAATACATTTCAAAACACAATCCATAGGCCCCCCTTCCCCCTTTATCTGTCACCCTCAGCTGTACCTTTGTCACAGCGGAATGGCTCGCGAAATTGAAAGTCTGGTGCGTTCAAAGCTACTCAAAAGGAAAAGGGCCGTGTTTTATATTCAGTTAACAGTCGCTTTTTTCAAGGCTTTCCCAGTCGACAGTAAAATAACTTAAGGTTAATGAATAATAAAAGAGCAGCCTTTAACCGAAGGAATGTTCTGGCGTACCTTCGCACATTCAAGTGCATCACTTTACATCTTCAAAAGACAGCTGCCAAGATAAAGCTGATTTCACCCGTTTATTCAAACGCGCTGCCCAGTTGAGAATCAAAGGCTAGCGTTTGTAGCTGAGCCGTAGCTTTCTAAGGACTCTTGCGTGTAAGCTACCATCTTAACAGCTACAGCTCGTTAGCCACCTAGCTCCTACATTTGCACCACGTAGCTCTTTGGCTCGAAAGACAGAACAGACCAATCATATTTTCTTCACAACTATATTGATGATCAAGTCGGCTCTTGTTCTATCATACAGGCTTGTGGCGGTTGTGGAAAATTCAATTACTTCTGATTCCAGAATGTCCAGCTGTACTTCGCTCAGAGGAGCCGTCAATCACAGCATTCAAACATGACATCTCAACCCCTATTTATAGCATCAAATAACTAATTAAAACACAATCTATATCAGTAGAATGAGCGCTGGAACAAACATCAGCTTGATGAGAATGACTTTTGAGCAGGGCCCATGTCCCATCCGCTAATATGGACCCTGCCTACACTCCAGCCAGCCACCAGGGGGCGATTGAGATGTTACAGAAAGAAGGGGTTTTCATTTTACGTAAACATTGCTGTTGCTCCGCTAGCGTAAGCGGCATCGTCTCCGTCTCTCTCCAAGTGTGACAGATGGAGCTCATTAGCATTTAAAGGTGCAGGCACAGAAAAAGCCTGTTCTCAGCAGAGCTCATTTGAGCAACTTTTAGACGGCTGTAATTCAAGACCACGGATGGGTTTGGGGCAATGCATATCGAAAACAGTGTTGTTGGACCTCTGACAGCTGTGTGGAATTGATGAAAAACAGTATAATATGGGATCTTTAAGATGAACATTTTGTGTTTTTTTCATTTTGGCTGATTTATAGCTAATCTTGTTTACTTATGGTCTACTTTCCATTGTCTCTACTCTTGAACACAGGCGCCTCTGATGTTACTGTTGGAAACTCCAAGAAAAACAACATCCGTCGTTTCAGTGAGAGTCCCAGCTGCTGTAGTAGCTACGAGGAAAGTGACGTTACAACAGAGCAACGTCTGCATTGGGAGGAACTATTGATGTATTTTTCTGTTTAAAATATGGAGGACTTGTACTGCAGACTGAAGTGCAGCGGTCCAAACAAGAAGTGAGTGTGCTGCAGTTATCATAACTCATGCACAGAGAAAGCTGGATTGCATAACAGCTGACTCCTTTATTTCTTGTTGTCTAAATTATTTTAATAAAAATAAGTCATATTAGCTCAAAGAGGAACTTACTGCACTTCCCTAATGTTTGGAGACGTCTTCAGGAGGACCGTCATGTTGAAACGTTAGTGAATTGATCATTTTTTTTGGCATCATGGCTATGAGTCTGTGACTATCTCTCTTTCACACATGGAGACTTATGAGTGACAGCTATTTTAAATGGTTGAAATTGATGCCGCAGGGACCGGCACATCAGCTGTCAGTCTTTATGACGTATTCACTTTTCCCACATTTATTTCCAATTTCAAGGACTGTGAAAGATATATTTGCCCAATCCACCACTGGAAACACTTTCGGCAATGCTGATGTTTGGTTACTTGTGGGAAACAGTCACCAAACGTATGTCTCTGGTGGCACATATCTCTGCTCATGTCCTGAGTCCTTGTGTGTGGGTTGCTTTCATATCAGCCTAGCAGCATCAGCATTCAAGCGATTCAGCGCAGCAGGCTGCAGGAGCAATGAAATCATCCCAACTATATTATAAGCATCAGTAAGACCTTCTTACCTTTTCAGTTGTGTGTTGCAGTATTAGACCTTTGTAACCACACCAACAAATTGCTGTACAGTAAAAAGCAGCATTTGCTTATATTTCTTGTTCATAATATCATTAAAAATCCTGCAGAGACTTCAAAGGCATTTTCATCTTTTGTCTAATACTACAGTAAAGTGACTGTCTGTGCAGGGTTTTGCCCAAGGACACTTTGAATAGACACACACATTATATCAAATCCCTATTACAGAGCATCCTTACTTCTTCTTTCTGTCATCAATTTCAATTCATCATGTGCTGCCCACACAAGGGAATAGCCACTGAGGGACGACTAAACAATACACCACAGAAATCACTGAGAGGCGGTTAATGAAGCCATATGTATAGGGAACGCATGCGTCTTGCTGCATTAAACACGCTTGAATCAGGCCGCCTCAATGCACTCTAAAGAGGAGTTTTTCAAGGACAGTATAGGGATATTTCAGAAGCATGAAATTCTGTTTAACTGTATGATTTATTTCTTCTATTTAAAAGAAAAGCTGTGCTTAAAGTGCAAATAATGAAGCCCAGTGGTTTGATTCCCTTCCTTAAGTGCATTTCCCCTCTTTATATCGGTTAACAATGCAGCATATCGGCTAAATATTTGTTCGTATTATACAAAAATTTTACCGGATTCATGTGTTGCTTCTCTTTCACTATCACATTTTTATGGTATTTTGGTCAAACAATACCTCTGCAGGTTTCATGTCTACTTTCTATTGCTGTTGATTTCTTCCCAAATCCCAAACACATGCAAATCTGTGGGACTGGAGGCTTTAAACGCAACTGAAATTGATCTCTTGAATTGAGCAATTTCAAAATCCTTTCCTTCCGTTCAACAGATTCAAGATTCACAGACAAAACGTAAAATTATGAAGTAAGTATTTTCTGTCCGGATCTGGAATTCATCATTTCTCTAATGGCCAGTAATATGAGGCATCCGAAGAACAAGTACACACATGCAATGATCATCATGTGAAAACAAATTAGCATCTTAGTGAATTATCTCGTGTACACATGATAATTAACGGTCGTGACCATTTAAAAAGAAACATCTTATAAAAGGACTTGAGGGTTTCTGTAATACAATTAAAATAATGACTTGCAGAGCACCAACGTGAACCAAGAATTTGCAAATTTCTTAAAGAGCATTTCAAACGGCTGTTTCCTTAATTGTATCATTTCTAAGCATGTGTTTAAAGAGAATGTAAACACAAGGGAAAAATAACTGGCACCACGCCTGTTGCTAAGGCGACTGCTGCCTCTTGAGATGCAGCTCAGCGTGCTGGTGTGTGTGTACATTTAGCTGCGAGGGTGCGGCGGTACGTATGCTTCAAACATCAGTGTGTGTGTGTGTGGGAAAGGGTTGCTGATAGATCTTCTTACTCCATGCACAGAGGCCGCTGTGCCCCGAGGCAGCTGGTGGAGAGTCAGGTGTTGCCCCCTCCTCGACCCCCTCGATCAAGGAGGGCGACCAGATGGGGGAGTCAAAAGGTTGCAATGCTATGGAACGATGTCCTAGAGCTATTACATGAACATAGAGATGACAAAGAGTGAGGGTGTTGACATGTCTCAAGGGAAAGTGATGTATTTATTTATTTATAGGGCTATACTGTATGTTGGCCTCTCTGTGCTTCGTGCGACTTGTCACCTTCTTCCATTTGGTGTTTAAACATTCTTAACAGATATCTTTCTATTTTCCAGTGACTGGGCATTGATTTACTCCAACCACACAGCCCCGGAGGCTACACAGTGCATCCATTTACCACACAAAGCCGGAGATTGAAGTGAACTGTGTCGGCCACTCTTGATTTGGCTCCGTCGATCACAAGGTTTGTCATGTTGTGCTGGAAATAGAGTGTCGACTAGAATGAGGTGGAGTAGTAACAGTGGTTAAGGTCTGGACACTAAGATACTTTCTGGAGGAAAGATCATGTAGTGTGTTGTGATTTAGAGAGACTCCTGACCAGCTCATATTTTGTTTTGCTTGTATCTTTAGCTTTTCAAGCCACTTTCATCACTCTGCCTAGGAGGGCATAAACTACGCTCAACACGAGGACAAACATCAGTTGGTTTACATTACTAAAGGTCCTTAGCTGCTCATGATTACATTATACAACAGATCCTCCATCTGTCTGAGTGGCTTACAACCCAAACATTCATTCAGACTTTATTTCCCCCCCTGGGAGACGGAGAAACTGGTGCAGATAGAGGGAACATGATACAGAGCTGTACTGTAGGAGGAATGTCAGAGACTGTTCTTCCATAATGTTGATGCAACGTCGGATTTCAGAACAAGACGTTTCCGAGGAGATCAGATCAAGCAACAGCGTTTTATTCCTCTATGAGGTCAGTCACGGACTGATAACAACGAGCTAAGTGTCTTTAGTGGACATTAATCGATGGTGAGGATTTGCCATGAACGATTACATTAAAGCCTGTTTAGCAGCTGCCTTCTTCTCACTCAATACTGGACCAGTTTCACCTTGTTGTCCACATTAGTCCACAAAAATGTTTAACTCCTCACATTTTCAAAACAGGGTTGTTGCATTAGTCTTAATGCATTTGAGTGGAATTATCGATTTTCTTATTAATATGATGGAAGATTCAGTTAATGTTGCAAAATAACAGCCAGAAATGTGCTACTTAATATGTTGTGTCCATTTCAGTTTCATACTTGTTCACTTTTATTTAAAAAAAAAAGTTGTATTTCGTATTTTTTTTCTCCCACTCTGTACTTTTCTAGATGTTGTTGTGCAGTTTACTAAGGACACATTTGGGTGTGTGGACTCTGCTGACAACTGAAATTCCCTCCTTGAAAACAAGTTAAAAATTACCCCACTCCCCCATCACTGGCACTGCTGCAACAGGGTTAATTAACAAATCCACTCGCACTCACTTGCAATCATGTAGATATTTTTGAGACGTTGTGTTTACATATTCTTCTTTTTGTGTCTCTACAATAGGAGTGGGATCAATAAACACTGTTTCCCTCTAATTTTGTTTTCTAAAAATATATATTTATCTTGTTCTATTCACTCGAAAATTGCAACCAACAAAGAAGAAAGGAGAAGAAGCATCAATAGAAAAGTTTTCTTCTTCTTCTTGCTTATCACTTTGTCTGCGTTTCCCTCAGCCTTTAACAGCATGAAGATGTTCTGGAGTAATTTGATTGCAGATGCGATTGTGATCCGTCCACCATGCACACAAGACAACTCCAGACACGCTCGCACTAATGCCCTGGGAGGCTAATGGTAATTACCCTTATCGACCGCTCCAGAGGTATCAGAGTCATGGGTTATCAGGTGAGGGATCCAATCACAATGCAAATAGGTAAGTTGAGCAGACCGATGGAAGTCCTGTTTCATGTTCTAGCCCCCCCCCGACCCCACAAGGAATCCAATTATTAGCTCAAACTGCATTGATTGTGTCCTCCCCTAATAGGGTGTTAGACAAACCCACAGAGAAAACAGACACTGTCGACCTCAAAATAATAAGAGGAGTAAGCAGGAGTAACATTTCTTTGTCATCTAATCAAACAGACATTCTGCATCTCCGATGCCTGAACTGAACCTGCGTCTTTGATGAGAGGCACCAGTTGTGCAATTACACCTAGTGACGACTCCGACATACGCCGAGCGTCTGCAATAAATCAAAGGCAGCACATGGCACACGGACAAGAGCAACGACAAAAAAAGCACAAATGAGTCCTAAATGAGGTTTTATGTGTGCGGTCCATGGTGGGTCGTAAGCAGAGATAGGGAACCACATCAAACATGCAACCACATGAATGAGAAAACCTTGCTTGGGTTTGCTGGATATAAAATCACCTTCATGTTCCTCTTCAAGTCTGCCATGTATGCATCTGTGTCAAGAAATACAGTAAAGGACTGGATGGGAGATGCATTAAGGGTCGGGAGATGTCCACATAGCAGGTCAGATTATTAGAATATTTCAAATCAAATCCAAAACACCAATCTTCCTACGTGGGGCAATGAAGTTCACCTGCATTTAGATTACAAGGGTTGAACTGTGGCCTTGCGTTACTGACAGACTTAATGTTGAGTTCCCCCTCTCACAGTATCGGTATGAATTATGCAGCAGAGACCGCAGCCCCGATTGAGTGGAAAAAGTAGTAAAAACAACTTTGCATCCGCAGGTCTGCACTTAAGGTGCGAGTCTGACTGCATATGGAAAACTAATCATTGAAAATAAACCATAATCCATTTCTTTGTGTGTGGGGAATACCTTTGTCACCGTTTGTCAGCCGTCCTCCACTTTGATATTGTAATTACTGTAAAGCTTTGTAGTCTTTGCTCTGTTAGGGGAACATTTCTGTGTCTCACATTCACGCCTTTATTCTGAAAACCACTGGTAGCACTTGGTGTCATTTTGTTATGAAGTGAGCACAATGTCCAAACTATTTTTTTTATTGTAAATGCAACAGGAGACGGCGATTAGACGAAGGGGAAACTGTAGTGACATAGAACCTGCATTTGTAATTCATGACTTATTTATTTTTAATGTAGAACAAAGGGGAAATATTGAAGCACAAACCTTTTTTTCGTGATGTAATCTTTAAATGATTCATGTCTGCAACACAAGTCTATATTTCAAACTTTTATGAGAAAGTACTGAAGGTTAAGTGCCTTGCTTGACAGCACTTCAACGATAATTGCTGAAGGGTGGGGGGTAGGGGTTGGGGAACTGAACAATGTGCACAATTTGTGGTTACATAGGAGCAGATGATAACAATGACACTCAATTGCTAACCAAGGCAGATAACTGAACAGAGTCCTTAAATGACCGACAGTATGTGGGAGCAGAAGCCCCTTTACTACCCATTTTGGTCACACGTAACTAATTTTCAGCTTAAGTGCTGCAGCATGAACACAGCAAGTGCATCATTACAAAACCCTCTTTTTCATTTCTCACAGTTATGAATACTTTCCCTCCAGAGTCAAGGTTGAAGAGTACAGGGAACCAGCTGAGAGGATAAGCATGTCCTGCTGTTTTTACTCCTTTATCTCACACCTCTCCCATCGAACCGCTGCACATCCTTGCCTTTTCTCTTACCCGATAGGCGGCTGGTGTTACCGTGTAATTACTGCGGGTGGGTACAAAACGAGAGCAAACGTGGAATCTAGCACCTTGGGAAGAGAGAGCTTTCTAAAGCCTATCAAAAGGACATGATCACCATGGAAATGACCAATCTGAGAATAATACAACATATCAGTGTGCTGTAATTATAGATGTAGAAACATGCACGCCATAATTTATCTGTCACTGTGTTTCCTCTTCAGAGGGGCTCTAGAAAATAACATGAAATAACATGAATTACTGAAAAGGAATTGTGAAGGACCAATCACAAACTGCTTTGCATGAAACATGACAAAGAGAAAAGACATAATGTCATACCATTGAATCAGATGTGTTATAACAGTAATTACATATCTATATTAAATCATGAAGCATAGTCTTCAAAAGCTTTATAGCCAACTGGACTTTTCTTTTTTGAAGACGTTCTGCCTCTTATCCAAGTGGCTCCTTCCACTCTAACTAGTGGGGAGCTTTTTTTTTTTAAACTCCCCACTTGTCAGTTTACATGACCTGCATGACTGAGAATCTCTACAGCCATGAAGCATTGTATCCTTTGGTTTGTGTAATTGCTGCAGCAATTAGGGAACAACCTTTCTTCTTCAGTTACTGAGGAAACAATCGCCAGACAAGGGCAGCACAATGTACAAGTGTTTGGCTTCAAATGGAACACATAATGTAACACCATCAGGACCAGCGCTGATCAGCAAGGTTATCCTGAGTTGCAGGTTGATCTTGCAGCATTGGTTTGAGAAAATAAGTTTCACGCATAGCGGTCAAATCTGAAAGTCAGTAATTAGTATCCTGAGTGACCTCTTTCATCGCCCCCAACCATTACATCAGTTTCGTCCCTATTTATCTCCAGGACATGATCCATCCCGTCAATGACGTCAGTGAGGATATTTGTGAAGGACTCAACAGAAAATAAACAGGTCTGACAGACGTATACAGAAGGGTATCGTCTGCATAGCAATGAGAACTGATGCCCTGATTGCAGATGATAGGCTCATTGAAACATGGAGTACTTTATGCTATGTTTTAATTAAGGCTAATGGCCTTGGCTAATACAACAATGTTTCTACTCTCATTTGAAGAGGGTAGTATAATTCTGACATTTTCATCACGTGGTTCACCCTTTTTGCCATCCCTATTTATTTCCAGGACATGATGAAAATGATGTAGCCTTGCATTTTATTGCAAAAAAAATCTTTTATTTTATAAGATTTTTTTTTTTTTTCTTTTTTAATAACAAATCGTAATATTTCATCTATCCTGACACCAACAAGCTTGTCATGATGACCACCGATTTTATGGAAATGAAACTGATTGAAAGTGATTTCATTATTGTTCCCCTTAGGCTGAAGTGGAACTTTCAGCAGCATTATATAGGGATGCACGATATTGATTTTTTGAAGCCGATACCGATATCGATAACTTTCTGCTCCTCGGGACCGATACCGATAACCGATAATATTGTTATTCGTTTTTGAATGTATATTCAGATCAAATTCAGGTCAAAAACACTAATGACTAAGCTTAGGTAGATTTAGCATAGCTTTGCCTTTTACCAAACACCATACCAGATGTATCACAGTGACATGATAATTAATACTATGAACAAAAGAAAGCCAAGAACAGTTTTGACTCTTCAATAAAATGACAATATTTATACTACTGTCTATACCTCTCTCTCTCTCTCTCTCTCTCTCTCTCTCTCTCTCTCTCTCTCTCCTCTCTCTCTCTCTCTCTCTCTCTCTCTCTCTCTCTCTCTCTCTCTCTCTCTCTCTCTCTCTCTCTCTCTCTCTCTCTCTCTCTCTCTCTCTCTCTCTCTCTCTCTCTCTCTCTCTCTAGAGAAAGAGAACGGAAAGAGAACGGATAAATACAAGAAGTGTACAAACTTCTTGGTTACAGAAACATGGCGTATTAATTTTATGGGGTTTAATGGAAAAAATAGCTCTGAATGAACAACAGCTGAGCAGAAGCGCTTGTCGACCGCCGCGGAGAAATACGCGTCTGGTCTGAACGGGGGGTGCGCGGATCGCTCGCGATTTTCGGTGGCGCCGCGGCGCTTCCGCGTGCAGTGTGAACCTGGCGTGAGAAGGGAGCGCTCGATTTGTGGATTAACTCCCTCCTCCGAAACCTGTGATACCACAGTAACCACATCACATGCTAAACGGGAGGCACCTAGAAAAAAACTAACGTCCCTCATCCCAATCCACCCGTAGCACTGTTTTAACACACACATCCTATCGTCGGATTATCGGAGGTATTAATAATTGTATCGGATTTTTCGGGATGACATCATAATTCGTATTATCGGGCCGATATTATCGGTCCGATAATTATCGTGCATCCCTAGCATTATACCATCAGGTTAATGGACTTGCCTTCAAGGAATGAGGGGATAGGGTGAAGAGAGGACAAACGGAAATCTGTAAAAAGACAGCAGCTGAGCGAGGTCACACTAAATGTCTTCAAGGCTTTTATTGCTTCGGCTTTAAGAGGGAATGAGAACTCTTAAGCCCCCGGGGGCTTAGCCAGTGAATGTCAGAGCATTTACACAACCATCTTTTATATACCGCTATATACCCTTTAGGGACCAGATTGTGAACAGTCTGGTCCCCGAAGGGCAAGATACAGTATAAATTCAGTCCAAGAAACAGCAAAGTGAAAAGAGGAGATACAGTAGAGGAAATGTGATAAAAGACCTGTTGCCGAGTCTAACTTAATATATAACCCAATCTGTTCCATCCGCTGTAAACACATTTCTATTTCTATTATCATGGATATGCATTCTATCACTTCATCTGTCACATCAGCATGTGGTGCTGTACTTGTTACCTCGGTGGACTGAAGGCGTTAGTGCTCGCTGTGCTCATTGATCCATATGGGAACTGGTCAAGTTAAATGGAGTCCAATGGACTAAGTGAGTAACATAATGGGTTTCAGCAGGTGGAATATGTTAAACATATCAGTGTAATTGGCCTGTGTCCGCATGAGGTCGAGCTTATTACAGTGGGATGTACAATGTATTATTTGTACTAAAAGGAAGGAATGTAGCCATTTTATCAGCAGTAAGAAGGAGATATGGAGAGAAGCAATCAGCTGAGAGGGAAATTAAGTCGGTGGTCATCTTATCTTCTGGTTTAATTAAAATTACCTCAGAAAAGAAAAAAAGTGGTTTGATGTTGCAACGTAGAAGTAATTATATTTCTCAGAACACCAAAAAAACCCCTCTTTTTAGATAGATGCATGCATGTACATCTTAAGCCAGATTCATGTCATACATAGACACATAGAGGGAGGGAGAATGAGAGAAAGCTGCTTTGTTAGAAGTGTTAAGGCAGAAAGCTTTTAAACCAAGGCATTGAATGAAACACCGCAGGGAATCTGTGCCAAAGACAACAAACAACCAAGAAAATAAAAAGGCCAGAGAAAATAAGCAGCATCAGGGTATGTTAAAACAAAAAGGATTTGAATAGTGATACGTTATTGATTCTCTCTGAGACACAAACTTAAATGAACAGTGGGGAGCCGTTTCACTGTGACTTTGTGTTTCGAATCCAACACAAGCAGGCAATTTTTTAAAAAAATCAGAAAAAATTGATTTAGACTGACTGTGATACTGTTTAATTGTTTCCAGGAATCAGAACCACCAGTCCACTAAATAGACGGATGTGAATCTCACTGGAGTTTGACAGCAGAGCATTCGGCGCCATGTAAAGTGAATGCTGCTCAGCTCCATATTAACTCATAGTTTCCATTGAAAAATGATATCCTCATTATGATAGGTTTGTTCGTGACTGCTCCTGCAGTATCTACGCGCACGTCTTTTAGTTCTTGGCATGTACCATTTTAGTGAGATGTGAAAATGTAATACTTTATTTCTGAAGCTCTCAAAGAAGCTGTTATGGATCATGCTGTTTGTGGTGGCCTTCATCTACTGGAGAATACTGTGGTATTCGACACTCTGCAGGCTCTGCAGCATTTTCTTTTTTTATGACAACTTCAAGACTTGATTCTTAGTTTGCACAACTCGGCATATTCAAACACTGAATTCTAACAATCTGCCAAACCCCAGTACTGCATGGCATCTGCTTTATGAAAAGACTGTTTTGACACACTTTGAAATTATTTGTTGACACTATTTTCCACTATATTCCCTTATTTTAGACATCTGTTTGATCACATTTCATTTAAAGGTCATCAGTGTATTTCCACATCAGACATGAGTGTGGATATTAATGCCTTGTGATGAGACCACTCTGTCATTTTGCAGGCACTAAAGTCTCTCACATTTTAGATTAAGATTCACTATTTAGTAGCCTGTCACAGTTCGTTATAAAGTACAGTCTTCTTTCAGGATTAATAATCAATTGCTCAGCCGATGGAGGACATGGTGGAGGGAGTGAGCTTCATATTGGTGATACAATAGGTTGGCCTTGCCGTCTTCCTAAGCTCTCCTTTGTTAAACAGCACAAACTGCGACCAGTTCACAAAGTCATTTATCCAGCGATTCTTCACTTAAGTGTCATCCATCATATTGTCTGCATTTATTTATTTTTTTACTTCTACTTTATGATCAATATTCTGGTAGCTCCTCATTTATCATCCTGAGGCACTCAGTGCTCAGATAATAAAGCCATCACATCATCGTTTCCTTCCTGTAGCTTCCGATGTTTGCTATTTGGTATTATAAAAACAACAGGAAGCTACGAAGTAAAATGTTACTTTTATTTGTATTGCTACAAATAATATTTTAAATATAATAAATAAATATAAATATATTTTAAAATACTTGAATGTAAAGCACATTTGTAATTAAAAATCGATGTTTAGGTTACGATATTTACGATTCCGATAACAGAAATCTTTTTTTTTTTTTTTTATTTCCGATGTGCTATAAAATCCTGTATCGTCCCATCCCTAGTGGGTTCTTACAATTTTGTGCAAGTGGGTTCCTGTATTAAAGCCTCCTGGACTTCAAAGCTCTAAGCTTGATGTTTCACAATAACGTCTTGTTCCTACACATTTAAAATGTGCTTCATAAAACCATGAATGTGTAATTTAATTTACACTCAAATGTTACGATGGTAAAATAGTTAAAAGACAATTATCACAGAGCTTTGGTACATTAATAAAACATAGTAAAACCAGTAAAACTGCCAACAGCCATATATACAGCAAACTAGGTTATAGCATATAATGATTAGAACTATACTGGGATGCAGTTCTCTATAGGAGACGTGGTGACACCAGGATTCAGTAGTGCTTTGCCAATATTTGGGAACACATTCATTGTTTTTCTCTCTAAATTTGAATTCATCTTTTCATGCACCAAAGACCAGCTGATTGTTGATTGTATGGTTGAAGTATAAAAGCAAAGAGTATATAAGATACAACTGCAGTGTAGGGAGATTTTTAATTGGTATTTCCATGGATGTTTCTTTGTTGAAAAAAAAAAGGCTAATTGATGGTATTAGCTACTTGCTGGACACACTTGATCTCCCCTACATTGTTTTCTAACATCATTATAGCATAGCAGATGACCGGCTTGCGTGTAACTTGAGCCCAATCATTTGGAAAACATCCCCTTGCCATCCGGCCGCATCATCCTCCAACTCAGCACCACCCAGTCCTATCGCTCCAAACAGCGTGAGATCATTGTTATCAATGTATTTTACAAGAGATCATTAACTTCTGGTGCCTTTGTGTGACAGTGCATTAGTGGTGAGACACCCACAAAAAAAAACATCTCTCCTCCTGCGCTAATCGCATCACGCTGTCACGCTGTCCTTTCTCATGAATAGATCGCCTCGAGTCCAGCAGCAACCTTTGACACCGCATTCAAAAAACTGTCTAATCAGATCATGAGATATTTTCATAAGATACGTTCCAGTAGCATTTTAACACTCCCCTGAGCCAAAACAGTTTAACATCATCCCCTATGGCTGTAATTGCTTTTTGAAAAGAGCCATAATTTGAGATATATGCACTGGGGAGGAAGCCCCCCTTGAGTGGACAGACTCGGCTAAGCTAATCTGAAAGTACATGCAGTGTGTTGTCAGGAGCTGCCACACTGGATTTAATTGGTTTACTCCCTGTACAAATGAAAATGAACCTTTGTGGTCTGTAAAGGATGATTACATAGGAGTGTGTTGTTTTGATTACACTGTGATTTTTTATTTTTTTTTTACTTTCTCACCAAGTGAGCACTGATTGATAATGACTTTATCATTATTCAGCCTCGGTGGCATGGTGTTCTTTTGCATACAATAACAATCTTAGTTTAGCTTATTAGCACACAAATTAGCACAAAACACACAGTACAGCTGAGGCTTATCTTATTTCTTTTGCAAGAATTTGGTCATAAACTGACTATTGGACAAAATCAGTTTGTGACCTGATGGTGGTACATGAACAATTAGGGTTATCATAAACACCTGCAAAATGTCATAGTTTTTAATATTGCTATCCGTTGGCGTTGTTTTCCACTTGTACTTCCATCGCTCCTCTGGAAATGGCAACAGTAACAAGTGTATGATGAATGATGAAATAGCATGTTAGAACTCTGTTCCATTAAAAAGGTTAAGAGCCACTGTTGGAGGGTGTGTACATTATCTCATGTTGATCAATAGAAATATCAAATTATTTGTTTTTTTCACCATTCAATGCCCGTTTCATCCACAATTCCGTCACAAGTAGTTGATGCATTGATTGCAAGTGTCAAAAGGCCTGCAGCTTACATTGCCACTGGCGCCCGCTGTGGCATCGCGTTGGCAAGGTGACCTTTAATAGTCTTTTTATTAAACGTCAACGGAGCTCAGTGGAAGACTGATGTTATTTGCCGTTTCACTCGAGATGGAATGGAGTTTTTGAAACGTCCTGTGCTAAATTCAGCCGGTGACATTTCAGACACCCGGGATATCCATCATTTCATGTGCATAACAATATGGCCAAACAAATTATTGCTGGGTCTAAAGGGTGAGTTAATGTAGATGACCCAATATGGAGAAATATGCATCAGCAGGTGCACATTACAAAAGGAAAAATAACATCAATCTAGGAGGAGGAAAGGTTATAGTTTTCTTTCGTCTGAGGCGAGCAGATTTATTATTGGAAGTGAGCAGGTGGGAGCTGTATTAATCATGTTTATCCGTGAAGTCCCTAATTAAGGTGAAGAATGAAATATCGCACCCTGTAAAGTTGTTGTATGCCACCACTTGACCACATCAAGGATGATTTACTTCTCTCGGATATGCTGCTTGAACGTGGCTTTAATCTGAATACGTTTTAAACAGCTTTGCTTTCATTGCTGCCCGACAGAATGGTGATGACTGATAGCGTCGATAATCATCAGACTGAATGACGCCTCTCACAGGCGAGCGTGCTGAGATATATGACATTCAAACACACCAAAATCTGAATAAACACTTTGGACAAATGTCAGTGCAATCGAGCCAGTTCAGGTATTTGGAACCAGCATAACGGTATGAGAGAGAATATGGAAATAGCTGCAGTAACACTAAGAGCATTGCTTTTGTGGGTGTGTGCATCTTTCCTGCAGTAACAGCTTTGACAATATTATTGTCAGCCTGGTAGTAATGGTTCACCATGTGTTGAATCAGATATGGCCCAGGGATCTCTGGAGTGCCCTTGCCTTTTAGATGAGGAGATGAGACGGGGAAACCCTGGAGCTTAACTGCCTAATGTGTCATCAACACCTTTAGCTAGTCAAAACACATTACTTAATCAGCCTGACAAACTACTGAGTCACTGGATACATAACAAATTCCAGTGGGTGATTTGGTTTCACAACACAGAACCTCTGCACAGCCTTCAACCTACACTCTCTTGTTCATGGGAACTCATTATTCTCCACTCTTTAATGCCGCCTTTTAGTTTCACATATCAGGAAAACTTTTTTTAATACTCTTTATTATAAACACCTTGAACCAGCAATCCATCCATATGTTAATATATTCTTGGATAAGATCAGCTACCTGCATTGTCTCCAATAATTCAATCCAAAGAGGTGTACATTCAAATGTGCTTCCTCTGCACAAAGCTGTGTTTAAATGTTTACCAAGACCAACACAGTTTAACTTCCTCTTTATGGGGCATCACAGGGCATATATGCCAGCATCACACTTCTCTCTCACAGCAGCTTCCACAAATAACATGTAGATTTGCACTATATATTCGGAATAATCAATCTAAAAAGAGGTTTGTCGATTATTGTTGGTATATATCAGGTCATATGCACATACAGCCTCAGGAACCTGGTGAATACATATACTAGATCTATGTAAATTCTGGTTCCAAGTCAGCCTCCGTGTGTTTAAAATGTCAATGCGTGCAGCTGTGAGAGTAAATTACATTTTCTAGACTTTTCTTCTAGTTGACCTTTTCACAAAGCAGTACATTTTCCCATGATAACAACTGGATAATCACTGATGTTACCTTAGCGATACATCTGGGTGATTAAATCACAAAAACATTTCTTCATAGTGCATGACCGAATACTGAGATATCATACTGTATGTAAAACAGGTGTATCTCCTTAATGGTCAAATTCCCAAATTGTATCCATTCTATCACACAAATGTATTCTGTCCAATTTATTATGAGTTTGCAATACTATCCCTCACTTCCTCTCCTATTGTCCTCCATCTCCTGGGGTGGCCCAGAATATAAAAAGGGAAATTATTAATTCTCAGACATTGAGCCAGAACTTATCTCCATGGTTACTAGTTGTGCTACGGATAAAGTCAATAGCTGGCTGGCGTCTAATCTCTAAACTGTCTTAATTGTGTGATCCCTCCCGTTCTGTCTGGTACTCTCAGCCTCCAACCACCATAATGCAGGGTGCAGTGGGTAGGAGTGCTCACTGCGGTAGATTATGGCAGCCATTGTGGTATTGATCCAGGTCTGTCACATCTATGGTGTAACCGTGCATATCGGTTTTATGATGACTTATTACATTGTGAAGATGGGAGCGAGTCTTTCAATAAAAAGGGATTAAGGATGGTCAATGAGCTTTGTTCACAATCTACAGTGCCTCTCTGTACCTACGTCAGACTGCAATATCCATTAACCTCTACCCCAACACACACACACACACACACACACACACAACCTGTGGTTTCTCTCAAGTGGTTATCCATCTCCCCACAGAGCACACTGCATATAGAAGCACATTATATCAGACTGCTCATTATGCCTGCAACATCTTTTTTTTGTGTATTGGAAAAAAGGACAAAAAAACAATGAACTCAGCCACTGTGACGATGTGAACAAAACATGGTTGACAAAAGCAAGGAGGCCTCGGGGCTTAGGGAGTCTCTTAAGCCCTCAAGCTGTGTAAATTGTTACAGAAACTGTATGTAATACAATCGAACGTGTTTCCATATGGAAACATGTTCAAACAGGAAGGAGGAGAGGCTCAAACATGATTTAAATAAACATTTAATAGCCTGTAAAAGTAAGTGGATTGAAATGATGGTATTACTGAATATTAACAGTCAAGTTTGTTGGGAAAACCCGCCGTCGCCCCGAGCATCATATACACCACCATATTGCTGAATATGCAGCTAGAGACAAATTCATCAGCAACGGGTAGCTAGACTGGCAGGTATCTTGGCAGGTAGCCAGGTGTGTCAGACGGTAGCCACTTAGCCTAACAATCGGACAGTTGCAAACAATAGCCGTGACAGAAGCACACGGGTGGCTCTTTTATCTCTATGAACACACTATTGTGACTCATCGCTCCAGACAGACAGCTAAAATTAGATCACAGGAATTTCCCATTGAGAATAAAACACCTCTTCTCTTTACTGCTTGATGATATAATTAAACTAATCCAATATTGATTCATTGTGAGAGGTTTAGTACACCCTGTCTGTATATGACTAGGAACGCAAAACAGGAGGGTCAGATGGTCGGTTGGTTTGAAAAATTGTGTTATAATAAAAGCTGTAGCAACTTTGCAAGTTATAGAGCAAAAACATTTATATTTTTCATAGAATTGATCAGTTGGGCTCATTTTAAATGCATAAGCTTTCATTTAATGCTTATGAAGAAAACATTGCAATCTATAATACCGTCAACAGATACTAATTAGTAATATATCTAGCTATAACCATGCTTAAAAAGGTCCTATGGGCTCTACTGTTGTGCATCTTTGGAGAGACACATGGAATTTGGCACCGTCATAGAAGTATCATTATGATTGCTTAATTTCCTTCACTAAGACACATTACCAGGGAACTCCCAAGTGGAACCTTGAACCATTGTGCCGGGTGAGCAGAAACACCTCAAACTAATACAAAACTTGTAAAAATGAAATAGGTTGAGGGTACATTTGTTCACTGCTCATAGGAGAACAGTTGCCCAGAGTAAATAATGGTTCATATTAGAGCCAAACAGATGCCGCGGTGCACCGGGGTGACAGCTTTGCTACAGAATTGGCAACAACAAGGTGCTGGCAGCCTCACTATTGTCACTTCATGCCTCATATGCAACATCGGTTCATAACAACAGTTCTACAGTTGACACAGCCATATCTGGTCAGAATGAGTCATTGTTATGTCTCGCTTGGAGCTATGTGGATATCCAATTTAAAAGCACTAACATACAATATCATCAACATCGAGAGCTGGCAAGATTTAGAATGGGATCTGGTTAGACATGCGTTAAGCTGGAGTCGTGAAAATGGTTGTCAACAGAAACGTGTGTATACAACTAACATGCCACTTTGGCTGAGACGAATGGCATCATCCACAATGCACTGCACAAAACGAACGCCCAGGTGTCTCTGAAAGATCACGTTGTCCTCCGGGGACCAAAGTCGTGACATCCCTATACCCCTCTACCTCTGCACACAGTGTGCTGGTGTGTGTGTGTGTGCTGGTGTGTGTGTGTGAGCCAGGCACATCCCTGAGTCAGACCTGCATCACTTCAATATAGCCCCTGCAGTTTCCTCATGCAGTTTCCAGTCATCCATTAAGCCTCTGATAGCTGAAGGAGGCCCTGGGTACGATCCGTGCTGACAACCTGGGGCCAAAAACAGCTTCACTGCTTGAACTGCTTCTCATCCTCTCACCAACTTCATCTTATTAACATAAATACGTTTTAGCATAAGGATCTTATTATTATTCTCCTGCATTTGAGCACGCCTCGGTATGCACAGAACAAGTGCATGAAAACCGACTGATGTTAAACGTGTTTTCTTAGCGCCAATAACGCACACAAGCTGAATTACAGGCGTGAAATATTTCATTAAGAAGACACTGTTGTTTGGAGGATAAGTATTGGGAAATGTTGTTTTGTGGAACGAACTACAACTTCGGCCCGTCCTCAGTTAGTTTATATGGTTTGGGAATAAAATAAACAGGTAAATGAATCCAACTGCTATATGAGCAAATACACTACAGTAGAGATATAGTAGCTTATAAAAAGACATATTTACAGTGTGTCATTAAAGAATATACACACATCTCATCCCCTTGACGTTGCATTGATCTACGCTGAAATCATTAAAGCAGGGATATGCAATGTCTAGGTTTAGGTTTAATTGCTTACTTAAAATCCCTGCTCCAGGAGTTGCTCTTGCCATACAGTAGCCTGACCTTTATCTTCATCGTTCACACAGAATAACCAGAACCTGAATCTCCAGCCCCCACATTCTCTCCTCTTCCTCCTCTGACAATGAAATCCTGGGTTGCAATTAACAATAAAAGGACCTCAAAATCCTGATTAGCTTTCATAGAACTATAAGGAACCAATCAGGAAAGAACTGTTAAGACATTGATAGCTAACAAGCCAACAGCTGATTGCGAATAAACACGTTTCCGATTAATTGTTTACCTACTGCAGTTCCACTCATCGTCTGAATGTGAGCGTCAGCCATCTGCTATGAATGGAAACTGCTTTTAATCAGTCGAGGTGCAACATGGAGCAGTTTAGAGTCTGATGGACTTCAGGTGCGTTTTGGTAATTTTCAGTAACAATTTGCACCATAATGATTTGATGTGCACTTTGCCCTGCGTGCTTGCGCTGCCTCTCATCTCTTCCCACCTCTGTGTTAGCTCGAACAGAGGAGCTCTGCTTTCACGCGTTTCTATGTGTGTGTGTTATAGAAAATGAATTGTAGCAGACGTTCACAATGCAGAATTGACAATAAAGCAATTAACCTGTTGGGAGACAGGGTCCTTCCCCCCTCCTCCTTGGGCCACATCTATCTAGAATATTAAATTATCTCTGACAGGACCCCAATTCAAGCTTTTCCTAACCACAACATCTATGTTAACTGCCCAGTATCCCATTCTATGACAGCCTCGGACAATTCGGTGCTTGGTGTCCTACGAGAACCACATTAACTCGAAATGTCAAATATGATAAATATGCAGTTTTTACCTCGGTTGCATTCGTGCAGAAACATATCACCCAACCGAGTGGCATCACAGCACAAATTAAAAGAGAGAGAGAGGGGAGGACAATACACACAGCGATTAAAGTTTATAATGGACATAATGGCTGCACATTATTCAGCATTCAATTTCTATGTGCTTTCAAGCGCCATGGCCACGTAATTAGGCTGCAGCCAAAGAGTAACAGATGGACTGAACATCCAGGAAATTCATTATGAGGAAGACAGAAACATGGAGACATTATCAATTAGATTATCAATCTAATCAGTGGTAGAAATGCATGTGCCTGTATGGTGTATATAGATAGTAAGTTAGTAAGTTTTATTTATAGAGCACATTTAAACACAGCATACACTGACTAAAAGTGCTGTACAATGTCAATAAAAGGCAAAGATAATACAATATAACCATACAATTTGACCATAAGTCCTAATATCAAATACAAAAATTCAATAACATTCAATAACATTCAATAACAGATGTTTTTCTTTTGTGTGTAACCTGTTTAAGGTACGTAAATCCTATTTCTTTACTATCTCAGAGTTATATTCCAAACAAATATTTACTATTTTCGTGTGCTTGTCTTTTTATAGTTTCTGTGAGTTTTTTTGTAGCTGGACTCTAAACGCTGAACTGTCATTCAATACCATTTCCCCTCACAGCTATAACATTTCAACAATAACATGCATGTCTGGAATGTCTGAAATGTTGAAAAAGAAACATTCATTAAGCTGTTAATCAATCTAGATTTACTTTTAAATGCCACAAACTTCCTGCAGAGGAGACTGCCCTTCTCTGTGACTTTTAAATAGAGTTGTGTAATTAAATGTTATTTCATAGGGCAAATCTGGCAGGTCCACACGCTGGCCACTTAACCATGCATAACACAGCTTTCAGTGATTAGACAGAGCCTTCTTCAACACAATACTTGCAGCATTACAAATGATACCTACTAAACAGGTTTGTATTGACTTCACAAAGGCTACCCACTCCCAAATTAATCTGTCAGGACAAAAACAACAACAAACTAAAGCAAGAAATCTCCGTTTCTATGTGTGGATGTCTTTCACAAATCAAGAGAACAGTCCGAACAGCCATGGCCTTTGATCGAATGATCATCTGTGTAGGTGGAACCATTACAGGTGCCTGAAAACCTTTTAGAGCTTTGGCTCAGGCAAAGCTGTAAATAACCCAAAATAACCTGTTAGGGATGCCAATCATGCAAATCCCGGACTGATCTTGGTACTTGGTTTTCTGGCAGAAACACTGATTTTTTCTCATCTAAATATAGTTGGCTATGTCTGGACATGTGTGACAAAAGAAGGGGATTGGGCGGTAATCATAGGCGCTCTA
The DNA here is from genome assembly GCA_029853015.1 of Chelidonichthys spinosus. Classification (NCBI taxonomy): domain Eukaryota; kingdom Metazoa; phylum Chordata; class Actinopteri; order Perciformes; family Triglidae; genus Chelidonichthys; species Chelidonichthys spinosus. Next base: position 13,205,197 of record CM056835.1, read on the forward strand.
ATTAGTGCTTTGGGCTTCATCTTCTGTCGTGTAGGCAGCTGAGGCACAAATAGAAGCACTGGTTGCTTTTCACTCACAAATACATTATATGCACATCAGTTTTGGGGAATATGAGGAGTAGGCAGCTGCTGTCTGCGTCTGAGAGCTATCTGCCACACATAAGGGTCTCACTTATCTGCATTAATTCTTTCATTTTTGGTGCTTCAGGCTAACCTTCTGTGAGCTTGAGAATAAGGAAACCCACAGGTAAAGCCACCTTAATGCTATTAAGCCCGACTGTGATGGGAGGCTGCTTTAACTGTCAGGATGTTTGATTCCAATCTTTGAGGGAGGACAAAGGTGACAGAAAGATGGTAGATGACATATTGGATGCAGAGTTGTGAAGAGGAGTGGAGACGGCGGAGGAGAGTGGCGCTAAATCTGGAAAGCCATGGCAGCGCATCAGTGACATAAATAGGAGTAAAGGAGGGGAGGGGGGGGAGGAGAAGCAAAACTTTCCATGAGAGAATCATATTTTCTAACTTTCTAACTGTTATACAACACAATACAATACAAACAATCTAAAAAAAAAAACGTTTGTTTCAGCCTCTTCCCACTAAGTTTTTACACAATATGAACAAAGATTGCTGCTAATTGTGTGATATGTTGATAATTCACCCACAATCTCTCCACTTCTTCACAACTCCTCGTGATGTCTGCCTTCCGTTTTCTTCTCTTTCCTATTCTTCTCTCCGAACGCTTCGCATTGTTCTCCATCCATCTCATCACTTTTTGGCTATTCACGCGTCTTTTTCTGAATCGGTCGTGAGATCTTCTTATCAACATCCGACCCATTCAGAGTGAAGCATGTCATTAAAATGGATGCTTGTCTGCTCTTGGCGGTTGCCCTTTAATGCGCTTCTATCAGACTATCACACTGACAACCGTTTTCCTCGCCTTCTACCTGAGCCGCCGTCTCGTCAGTAGAAATGATACGCTGTCGACTGCGAGATTATAAATACGCGCTGTGCGTGAGAAGTCAGGGACGTGCTGGTAGACGAGCTCTACTTTTGTCTTTTTACAGAAACGAATTTCCAGCAAAAAAAAAAAAAAAAGCATGTCGTTTTCATTTCCTAAACCCATGGTACATACACCTGACTAAATTATTCTGTCATGCATCAGTGCATTTTGGTAACTGTGTGTGTGAGTTTTAATGATACGCCATATATAAATATATATATATATATATATAAATATATATATATATATAAATATATATATATATATATATATATATATATATATATAAAATATATATAAAAATATATATATATATATATATATATATATATATATATATATATATATATATATATATATATATATATATATATATATATATATATATAAATATAAATAAATCTGTCTGTGGGCTCAGTATGCCACCAGGATAATGACTTGTTTCCTGAAGAGTGTTTGGGGAACGAATCACCACCAGGAAGGTTAAATACATCAGATTGTGGAGCAGCGCCGTATATATATGGGAGTTATTCACCGCACACACACAAAACGTAAAGGTGCCATTGAAACTTTGCTTATCATGCCCTCTCCGTTTTAGCACAACTTTTTCCATCAGCTCAAATTTAATTACAACTCAGTATGCCTGGGGATTATGTAAAGTAAGTAAACATGAAGAGTGACACAATGGGAGGAGGGGGGGTTGTCTCCTGAGGGCTATTTGCAATAGTTTTCACAGATGATTATTTATCATCATGCTGGATAATAAATTAAGGAGGACCAAAAGTTACTTGTTCAGGATATGAGAATGTTTTATGCTCAATTATGATATATTAGTATCAAGCTATAGACTAACACTTAACGAAACACAGACCTTGACCCAGAGACTCAAAAACAACAGGGGTGTAGAGAACTGGATGTTATTTTTACTGTTAAATACATCAGATAACACCAAACCATGAAAAAATTAACAATGGGATAACGGCAACAATGATAAGATGATCTGCATTGGGTATGGTGACATAACCCTATCGTGTATGACAATATGTGTTAATAGCTCTGAGGTGTAATCTTTTTATTCTCAGAAACTGACAAATTCATACATTTCTGTCAAAATTAATTGTGGGGAGATTTTTAGAGTTGTCAGTTAAACAACAGAACGAGGAACAGAGAGGAGAATGAGCTACAGTGTCAGATTTATTAATAAATCCAGTACATTATGTATGTCTTCAGCAACAGTATGCATATTTGAGTGACATTTTTAATCACATTGGCCATTCACCAACAGTTTGGAAGACATTTCTTCTTAAAAACCACTTGCACAATTTCGCCAAGATTCTGATATTCGCCTATGTTTTCTTATTTGGGGATTTGTTCTGAGGTAAGAACAAAATCTGAGCACACATTTGAGTGCAGGCGTGTGTTTGCAAACATAACTCTACAGTAGTTGCAGTATCATTTCAAATGTTTTAAATACTTATTTTAATTATATGACAAAGCCGTGTGGACAATTCAACACTGAAGGAGTAATACTTAATCTCAATTTCAGAATTTCAAAAAAATGTTTTAGTCTCTATAAGTCATTTTCCCATTCACGACAACTTTACAGGGGGTCAATTTTCACACATTTAAAATGAGTTAAGCCGCGTCGTCGGACAGAATCACCCATCAAGCTCAACAACGTCAAACTGTCGTCATGGAGACAACATCCATATCTTATACAATCTATGGTTTTGAGTCTGGTGCTCCACCCTCTTTAGACTTCCATTTGGGCATTCTTGACTTCATTTCAACTTGTATTTTAAATTTAAATTTAAATATTAATTAGTAATAATTAAATTAAAATAAATAAATTAGTATTTGGCTTGCAAAACAAACAACTCAGATTATTTTCCACCTGTAATACCCCACCCACCTCTAGAAGGACACACACACACACACACACACACACACACACACACACACACACACACACACACACACACACACACACACACACACACACACACACACACACACACACACACACACACACACACACACACACACACACACACACACACACACTTCACAGCATTTTCTTTCTGCTTGATTCAACAACTTTGTTTCTGAAGACATCTTAACAGCGTCATGTTGAAGTTGTCACCAAACAAAGTCAGTGAATCTCTGCCTCGGTGGATGAAGCTTTCCTTTTTTGATGATTTATTCACTCTATGTCTTCAGGCCAAGTGGAATTAGACTACAACATGTCTCTGGTTATTTAACCAAAATGCATTTGTGCTGCTGAAATGTCTGAAATGTCAATGTTGTGAATTTCACTAATGGGGACTTTTCTCTGCATTCTTTTTAAACGATTTTCATCCTATAGATATTATTTCTAGATATTTGTGAAATGGTTTGTTCTTTTGATGACCCTCGTCTCCACGGCATGTAGTGTTTGATAAGCCAAGCCTGGGCTTTGAATCCAGCCTTAACTCCCCTGCTGAGAGGTTAGGGGCTTCTTATAAAGACATTAATTATGAACTACCTCCCTGTCTGGAGCTGCAGACTTTCCTGCAGGTCTGTTTTTCAACTGAAGGAAAATCGAGTGTACAGATGTCATCACAAATCAATACCAGGAGGTCAGGAAATATATGAAAGGAAGTTGACACTTTTCAGATGTCAGTATTGATATACCTCCTATAGGTCAACTATTCAGCTGTAAAAGCTATCGACATGAGCCATGCTGGCTGATTGTGTGGCCAGCTGACACAGAAACATAAAAGCGCTGAATCAAAAGTCTAGGAACATGGAACTGAAATGGATTGAGGGGGTGATGCGGAGTAGTTGTTGCAGAATGTCCAACATATAAATAGAGAATGATATAAGGCACATAGTTCTAAAACACTGGCTGTGGACACAGGATTTCATTTACACACTGTACTTACCAATGACATTTTGTGTTTTCCTCCTGGGTCACCATGATGTCTCTGCCCTTTTTCCTGAGGGTGAGAATATTACATTCTATCAATAATTCTGTTGATCCAGTGAGAAATAATGCAGATGAATCAACATCAGTGACATTTCTGGCCAGTAAAACGATGGATGTTGCATGCACACGAGCACATGTACACCATGCATGTATTATACACCTACTGCATACGTGCATGCTTTGTTGTGCACATGCTTGCATGAATAAGCAGCAGTACTAGCATTGATTGGGGTTATACTTCTGCAGGTCATTGACATTTTTCTCTCTCGACCCTGCTTTTGGTGTGTTAATCAGCTCTGTCAGTGGAGGCTGCTCACTGCGCTGAATGCAGCCATTGTACTCTCAAGCCCGCTCCCAGAGGATGATGGACACCTGTAGTATTGTTGCTTCAAAGCAAATATGTCTTATTAACCACAATGATGGATTCATACAGTCTAAAAAAACGTGTTTCTGTGTGGAACCTCTTCTTTAGTAATTCCCTCTATGATGAAGGAGATAAGATCAGGCAAGAAACGTCAATCTGACTACTTCATTAAAATGTTCCACTGTGTCCCGAATATGCTAAACTAAGTCACTATTTTCATGCCAAATGTAAAACGTGAAATAAATAAAAGAAATGAATGCCCAAGGGATCTCATTGTCTAGAACTAAATGTCATCTATAAATATAATTTTAATATTAATAAAATAATATTTTTACTGGTTTAGCCAATATGACACAGCCCTCCACATTCTTTTATCGTTTTTCTATGTAAAAGTTGTCTTCCTTTCTTCTTTTTTTTTTACAACACATCTCCCCCTGCATTTGTTCTTTTTTTTCAGGGGAAGACCCACCACTGAATCCCAGAGGTGCCGCACTGTAACGCTGAGTCATCATAACAAGTCTGCTCCCATTCTCTTTGCCGTTTGTCATTCCACTGCATCATCCCCCCTCTCCCTCCCACCTCTCTCCCCTCTCTCCCTCCCATCTCTCTCCCTATCTCCCCCTCTCTCCATCTCTCAGTTGACGGTGCAGCACCATGAGTTTAACACGGATTTCTGAAACCAGGACCTGTACTGTACATTTAAGCATGTGTGATTTTGTCATATTTGTTTGAATTAGCAAATTTGACAACAACAATCTCAAACGATCCACTTACTGGCTTTCAAAGGTTTTGAGTGAACCTCAAGGACTTTTTCAGCGAATGCCGCTGGCTGGAGCTGTGGAACTTCAGTCACAGTGGCGTTCTGGAACCTACTCTGCCCGTCCACCTACTTTAATGACCTTTGACTTCCTTGCAGTGTCATGTCCAGGGTGCCCACCATTAACTCCTTAAAACAAATGGTGCAACAATAACTACAATATATCATATATAGTATGTGTTTCTTAAATGATCATTCCATATGGGTCAGAGAACAAAACCATAACCGCCACACCTTCATTAGACCAGCAGTCAGACATCAAGAGATACCATTCAGACCTGCAATCATTCAAAGCCAGAATATAACTGAATGAGTCTGGTTTGTGATTTCCCTTTGGATTGATGAGAGCAGTGAACAGCTTGACATGGCTGGCTACTGAGTGATACTCAGGATTTCCACTGATAAAAAGGTTTCCTCTGAAACGGACACTGCAAAATGCTGCCACTGTGGCCCGACTATGCAGCCATAATGTAATCTACACTCCCTGAAATTACTGATTTTACTGATGTAATTTCATGAATAGCTATTTATACATTTACTATTCTAATAATTGTAAAACCTACATGCATGCAGCTTTGTTCCAGGCTGTGCTGAGTAAGTTACTTATTTGAGGAGGTTATTTAAGAGAGTCCCTGTAGGCCTACCGTTTGACTCTGATAAAGACGCACTTGAAATTGAAAAGTTAGTCCTCTACATTAATAAAGTTGTCTTAAATTCGTTGGCTCCGGCATCTTGAAAGTCTTTCCCGCTACAACATTGCTCTATTCCGAGAGCACCGGACAGACATGCACGAGCTCACGAGCTGCTGAGGCGCGTTTAAAATCTCTCTTAAATTCAACACATTCTCAATGATTGTCTTTCTCCAGCAAGTTTCAAAACTGTGCAAGTAGATTTTTCACACGTCGGTGTACAGATAGTGGAGGGCGTTTTTAGGGATGCACATCGCGTCGAAAATAAAAGCATCTCCTCCTGCAGGAAATTCTAAAAATGTTACTTCAATTTTACCTGAGAAAGGTGCAATGTCGCCATCTCAATTGAAATCCACACGCGCCTAATAAAATATCAGTGCGCTTTATGTTGTCATTTACGGCAATTATTAGTAGTTTGATGTAAATGCCTGACGGTAAATAGCACAAATAATACCTTATTTTTTTAGACGCATACCTCGATTTTGGTGAAGATACTTACAGTTTTGAAAAAAATACCAAGATACTTTTTTAAAAGGTTAAATTACTCAAATAAGTGTCAAATATAGAACTAAATAGATGACGTGTATCTAAGGGTCCTTTGGACTTCCGGGAGTGTGTAAACAGATCGCAAACGGAGTCGCTTCGCCCACAAGATGTAAGTTTCTGCCTTTTCTGTGTATTTTATTCCCCAGAGTACATTATAATTCATTAGCCAACACCGCAGTGCTAATAACGCTGTTGTTGTCCTCTGCATTAGGGCTAAAGTAACGTTTAAAATCACCCTGACGTCGGATCCCCGGCTTCCATACAAAGTGTGAGTAGCTCACCTGTCACGGCTTTAACGAAACATTCAGTTACATTTCTTTCTTTTTTTTAATATTTTAATATGTTTGACGTACCACTACCGCACATATTGGTCTTTCACGCTGTTGTAGAAATCTGAGCTGGTTTGTTTTAGCTACAACGGACGTTGCCAGTGAGACAAACATCTGTTCGTGTAAAGCTGCGATTCACATTCTGATATTACTGAATAAAAAGGTACACCAGCTCCGTTAACTCCCGTTTTAGACGTTTGATATACAGTATGACTGGCATTGCAGCATTTTGTGAGTTCTATTATGAATTAAATGGGCTTTGTTAATACAGATGATGTAACTTGTCATTGAGCTCATTATTTTCTGACAACTTTGAGTCCCATGAGGAAAAACAAAACAAAAAAGAGATGCCAGAAAGGAGGAGCAGCAACATAAATAATCACAGGCATGGCTAATAATTTTACAGTAGACTTTGGAAGATACTGCCGTAGTAGTAGTCAGACTGCAGTAAACAGTACATGTATTCTGTAAGTAACACGTTATTGCTGTGACATTAATTTGGCAGCATCAGACTAGTGGTAAAAACACAGACAGCTATAGACTCAGTGGGGTCGTCCTCCTTATTGGACCCCTCATTTCCAGGTGCTCCATACATGTCTGCTTTGTTTTATCTCACACAATCTCAGGCAATAACAATCATCCTCAATAATAATTTGTGTCGGATATTTTTTTTCCCACAGAGAAAGAGAAATCATAAAATGACATCTTCTTTGTCATTTGTCATTCCAGAATCCATGGATATGCAAAAATCATTGTTAATTCTAAACATTTAACTGCTGGAAACCTCTATTTTACTGTAAATTCAGCTCTCAGTGTGTGTGTCATCACTAAATCTTGTAACGTACACACAGGTCTTAAATCAGATTTAAGGTGAGCACAGAAAAGTCTTCCTCACTCAGTAGATTAAAAGTAAAACTTTGCATATGTCAAAGAAGACATTTTTGAATGGATGAAGGTTTTATGCAGTTACTTTAAAATCCAATTTCATTATTGATTGCTGGAATTCTATTGCTGTCACTCATTATGTTTGAGAAATGCATAGAAAGAAGTACTTTGAAGTTTTGGATTCACTCCAATTTACCACTAGAGCAGTATGTACATGATCCTAGGACGGGGAGCTACTATTAAGTGCTACGTTTTGTGCTGTATGAGGTAACTGTTGCACCATGTTTTGCAATAATCTGTCCGTTACTATTTTCCATTATGTGTTTTTGGTGGAGGATGATTGTGGTAATTACCAATATACATATCTGTAGTTAAGTTCTAGTGGTGCTTTGCATGTTGTGTGTTATTCAAGAGGGATTTTTGTTGCAGTCAATGGGACGTACAATCTGTCAGAGCCACTATGCAACTTCAGAGCCGTATGATTTTCTTTACAAAAACACCAAAACATTTTCACCATGATTTACGTAGCAAATGACATAATTCATTTTATTTGTGGGAGCCTTTCTAGACACTTAAGGTCACCTTACAAAATAAAACAAGAATAAAGCACTCAGTCCATCAAAAAAGACATGACGCTATGTGGTACTTTAAAACCTAGTTATTTTTTATTTTGTTGGAACTTACATATTTGCAATTCCTATGTTGTCTTGTGCATGTTAAAGATCTGCTGTTCCCGAAGACAACATATCTGGTCAAAGCGATATTGAAAAGAGAGATAAAAGTCAGGCAAACATTTTTGAGACCCTTTTTTTCATAATTACTTTTCTTGAGCATTAGCAAATAAGTAGTTGAATAAACTGAGTCCAGGCAGACAATTCTCTCCTTAAAATGTTGACAGGAATCCTCTAATGAGGTCAGACAAGGTCTCTCTGCAGCCGGTAAAGTCTTTCATGAATAGAGGGATATTAATAATAGGAAATGAGGCATCATATTAATTATGGCAGAGGACTGAACTTGAACACATCATCAGCTCATCTTAATAATCACCAGTCACATTCAAAAACAAGTCACCGCTCACTCCCTGTTCAGACAACATGGGGGTCTTAATAATATGACAAGCTTTCACTCTCCCTCACAATGCCGAGGCTGCTGCTTGTATTTTGCTCCTCTCTCGGCTACTTGCTGCTGTACGGACTTTGTCAAATGATTTGCCCTCCACCACCTCAGCTCCTTCTGTATTTCTTTACTTGGTGAATGCAATCTAGCGATTTTGGTTTGCTAGTTTTATCCCACATTTCAGAAAATATGTCTGTCTATTGATTTCTCTTTAGTATCGCCTTTGGACATTGCAGAAGCAACCAACTGAAAGTGTAAAGCTATTTATGACATAAATGCTCTTAAAAATCTCTGAAAGTAATTACTCTGTCGATCGAAACTCATGTCAATAGGTTGCAAGGTGATGTGTCTTCATGCTATATAAATTAAATGGTGAAACAAGGCTGCATTTTATGGTCTTTTTTAAATCCTGTTTACTGCATTGTTTTCTTACAGACTAAGTGTCCCAGACAGCACACCGTTCACGGCAGTTTTGAAGTTTGCAGCTGAGGAGGTGAGCTTACAGTTTCTGCTATACTGCAAATATGTATTCCCTAACAGTCATTTTCATGTGGGACTGCATTGCACTGCACAAGTTGCAGTAGTTAAATGTTGATGAAATCTTAGAAGGAAAAGGCAGGAAAAATACAATGACAAGGTAAAGAAAACAACAAACAACCTCTAAGATAGAAGTATTTCCTCCTGCAGGAACTATCATACATAGAAAGATGCTAACATATTACCAGATTTTAATCTCTATATGGCCTACCAAGTTTACTTCTTGGGCAGATTTGGTATCGGCAATTATAAAAGACATTTGCAAACTAAAACAAAGTCTTGGTATGTTTTAGCCGTCTGGTAAAACAGAATTTGCTTATGTTATGTATAGGTTATTTTCTTCCATTTCATACTTCAACACACAGCACAGCAGTAGTCAAGCTAGTAAGTCATACTAACGGAGGACAGGAGCTGCTGCTGAGCTGATGCTTTCAAAATGTTCATTTACTTCTTTTTTTATTCAGGCCTTTCCTAAAAGACATAACTCCAAATGTAAAATGATTTTACTGACTAATTGTGATAATTTCATGCTCCATGAGACAAATCTCAACCTATTAATACCTGGTCACGTGTGATACTTGTGTTACCTGGCGTGTAGTATGGTGGGCAGCACTTAGATAACCTTATCTCCCCGGTGACAGCCTGCCCCCTCCATCCTTTCACTGCAAATCTCACCAGCCCACATCTTCTTCTGTCCAACGCTGAAGTAGGACATGTTTTGTGACCATGCTGAGTGATTTTCTTCCAGAAATTCAAGCGTGGCTGTCTTCCCCCCCCAGGCTCCTTCCTAACTGTTTGTCTGAGTGTCTGAGTGTTTGTGAAAATGCAAACACACATGCCTGTCAGGCGTAAAAGTTGGTAGACAAAAGACTGCCACACACACACACACACACACACACACACTTCACAGCATTTTCTTTCTGCTTGTTTCAACAAGTTTGTTTCTGAAGACATCTTAACAGCGTCATGTTGAAGTTGTCACCAAACAAAGTCAGTGAATCTCTGCCTCGGTGGATGAAGCTTTCCTTTTTTGATGATTTATTCACTCTATGTCTTCAGGCCAAGTGGAATTAGACTACAACATGTCTCTGGTTATTTAACCAAAATGCATTTGTGCTGCTGAAATGTCTGAAATGTCAATGTTGTGAATTTCACTAATGGGGACTTTTCTCTGCATTCTTTTGTAGTTCAAAGTGCCATCAGCAACCAGTGCTATAATAACAAATGGTGAGTTTGGGGGGAAAGTGACAGCTTGTCAGTAATTAGGGTCTTTCTTTCTTCTCACTCTATAGAAAACTCTGTGTTTAGTTCAGATGAGTTTCCAAATTGGAGAATTTTCAGAGCAGTGTGATACTAGTGAATGAAACGCTGGACAAATCAGATGACGAGGAGGGAATATTGTGTGATTCCTGATGTTTCGATGGGGAATATTGCTTCTGTTGTTTCACTCTAAACTCTCACAGGGACAAGCTACAAGTGACAGTGGGATGAATTTGACAGATGACTGTTGCCAAATAAGACCGAGATGAGATTTGTGTTTGAGTGGCTTTGCCAAGACAAAGTTTTAGTTTTATCAGTGCATGATTAATGGTTGGTCTAATTGGCTGCTGCTAAGGCATAGGCAACATCATAATGGATAAACCTACAAATGCTTTTTCTTCATTTATTTGACTGACAATTTTTTGGGTTTACATTGTTCTTTTTTCTGTTATGGTCGCCTTGCAGATGGAATAGGAATCAACCCTGCCCAGACAGCAGGTGAGTGGTTGCATCTTTATTTCACAGAAAATATGAATTAACAAAAAACACGCTAGATGTTGTTTTCCCCTCCATTCAAATGTGTAAACGTGCTTGGAAGCATAATCAACCAGGGCTGCCACTCGTCAATGTGCTTTCATTAAAGCAGAACTTGAATGAAGTACGTTTCGTTAGATTTGAAGAGTGTGCTCTTAATAGTGGTCAACCGATTAATCCGGCTGATTAATGGCATTTTGAGACTATCGCCATCGACCAATGCCTGCGCTCATGAGGCATAAACATTTCTGCAGACACATCTGGCAGGCTTGTCAGTGTGGTAGCTGTGCAATGGTTAGCGTTGGATCTATTTAAGCAAATAGACAATGCACATTTTTTTATTTTCACATATTGTGAAGGGAATAATACACAAGTGTAAAATAAATGTTCATTTAAGTTCAGCAATTTTGTGTCTCATTTGTTATTATCATTAAATTGTTGTATTTTATCAGATGAAAAAAAACGTTCAAGGTTCTTTATTTGTCACGTGCACAGACATGCAACGTTAAACATGATAACAACAAAAACATGATATCGGCATGATATATCGGCCATCGGCCGCCCTGCTCTCTAAAGGCGGGTCCACACCGCACCGACTGCCCGACTCGTGAAGTCGGGCTACTTAACATGGCAGACTCGAACAACGACTTGGGCGGTTCACACCTACGGAACTAAAGCCGACGCCATACGTTCCGCGCTTGCGCGAGATGTAATGTCTCCAAAACAACAGGCGGCGCTAATCTGTATTGTGCGCCAAAAAACACGAAAACCGGAAGTAGGCGGTCCTCTCTAGACCACCTTCTTCGATTCTACTGGTTATCTGGTATGTTTACATCGTCACTTCCGGGCTTCACTGATTCGCTAGTCAAGCTGCTAGCCTCCACCAATCAGAATGGTAAAAGAGTCACCGACTCGCATGGCGGATTAGACATTTGAATCGGCTGAAATGAACCCCGACGTGGGCCGATTCGAGCGACCACACCAAGCAGACTCATGTCACGGACGCCGACTCTCTCAAAGACGCCGATTTTCGGTCCGGTGTGGACTCGTCTTAAATATCAGCATCAACCATTGAAAAACCCATATGGGTCGACCACTAGCTCTTAATGCATGTAAAAGCCAGCAATATCTAAGTTTTGAGTATTTACCCAATGTGTCCCTAAACCAGAGGCAATATATTGAATGAAAACGCGAGGTTACATCCCTGCACTAAAACATCAAACAACATTTATTTTTGTGTGAAATAAACTGGAGTTACTGAGATAATCCTAACTTAACTGACATGTTGGAACAGGCCTCATGCTTGTTTGCATGGGAATTGTGTTTACTCATGAATATAGATGCACCGCCTCCAGATGCAGTATTTAATGTTAAATTAAATAAAAAAATAAAAAAGTGATCTCCTACTGGAGGCAAACTGGGTGCACTAAGCTGTTTAGTCAGAATTTACTTGACTAGATTCCCACATTATTGCCAAGCCCTGGTGAATCACTTTTTCTTATTCACTTTTCCTGTGTCAGCCTCCTTGGTTTTTTTCCCTGAGGTTCATACTTACCATGTATAGCCGCGTAATGGATGACTGGCTTTTCTGCATCGAGCAGAAAAGGCCAGTGTCTGCTTTGACCGAAGGCAACACTGGGTCTTTTCTGTGAAGAAAGGAAAGAGTGGTGGGCATTCACATCAGCTTTTCATCTGCGAAACGTACCTGCTGTAGAGAAAAGCCTCCGTTCAAACACTGACCAGATTGGCTTCCAATGAATTATACATATATGATCTCAGCGTGATAGCTGGTTGAATGAACAAATTAGCAAATGAAATTGCTATCGGTGGTTCCGTCATGCAGGATTATAAATTACTCTAATGAATGGCTGAGTGCGTGCTCGCTTGAATCCGCCTGGTTTGCGTATTCCTTTAAGTCCAAATGTCTGTGTAGCTACCCAACATACGTGAACTAATCTATGGATTTTAATTACATTTCTCACTGCATTTCATTTTTTATTCATAAAGCCAGATACAGTTATACTAACGAAGTGAAATTGTGTTTTTTTTTCATCAATATTGTAACAAACATAATTGCAGATTTTAGAAAAAGTCTGTTTTTCTCTCAGCTTGTGATTTGAGAGTTAATTTTGCAGTGTATCATATTCAGTGATGGTTACGCCCCTTATTACAGGGCGCAGATTATAAACTGTGATCTTTATGTGTTGCAGGAAATGTTTTTCTTAAACACGGCTCCGAGCTGCGCATCATTCCCCGAGACAGAGTGGGAGGACAAGAAGACTGATGCTGCTCTTCCTTGTTGACGGCATAATGACTCATCTGGCAGAATCCTAACACTTGAGACCAGGAAACACCTCGGTGTGTGTCATATTTATTTTTTGGCCCACGACTGACAGTGACTCACGAGAGAATATGAATACATTTGATGATGACATGCACACACACTTGCATGCTCCCTGCTTCTTTATTCCTTGTCATTTTCTTCTGTTTTTTTTTTTGTTGGTGAAGCTGCATCAAAAATTGAAGTGACATCAAGAGTCCTTAACACACAAAAACACAGCAGGTTAACGCTTAAACAGTTCTTGCTTTTTATTTTTGTAAATGACCATAAATTAGAATGACCAACAACACGTGCCTGTATGGTAATATAGCTACAACATGCTTTTAAGGATCATTGTTATATTAAAGTTGGCTGGCGATGCGTAGGTATGATTAATCTGGTCACATTAGATTTTTTTTTTTTTGTCAGACTATTGTCAGTAATCCACAAATAAGATGAATAAACTTGCATCATGGATCTGTACTGTATCGTGGACTCTTTCCATACCTAGATGGAAGTTAATGAAATAGATTAAAGCTGGTCTAAGGTTTATCTGTCGGTGCAGGCACGTGGATCTTTGCTGCCCTCTGTCAGGTTACGTTTTAACATCAGTTTGTACTCACCGCTCTGTATTTCAAGTCCTGTCTTATCCCCCATCTTCGCACAATAAATATACATTGTGTAATAAGAACTATTTAATATGAGAGTGACTGGAGTCTCTGCTCCTGTGTTTTCTCTTATGGCAGGAACAGCTGGCAATGAAAATATCCCTTCATGTTTAGCCTCCAGATTGTTCTCATCCGAGACAAAATCATGAGTAACAAGTGGACCAGTAGTTTGTTCTGAATATGTGCCTTATTGTTTCTCTGATTAATGAGGGAAAGAGGCTTAACAAACGCTTCACATTAATCACTTTAATCAGAGAAGGTTTGAGTTGTTTTTTTCTGAATTTGTTTCTTTTTTGCATCCTGAAAAAAAAAAAAAAAACAGAAAGGCATACTTGGTAAAGAAAACTAGGCTAGAGAATAATGGAGCGTGCATGCCGTAATGCACCAGAGGAAGCACACCGTTGTGTCTCACCATCCATTAAGATGCAGACTCCAATGAGGGAGGGGGGGGGGCTGGAGTGCCATCACAAATGGATTTTCTCATTTATTTTAATCAAAGTCGCTGCTGGGCACATTCACCAGAAATGTACTTCTAAATGGGAAGAAACCACAGAGTGCCCTGGATGCAGCAGATGTTATACTCTATTGCTGTGTTGGCCTAAACATGCTTAATTGTTGCTGTTTGTAAAAAGAAGAATACATATAAAAGATTGTCTTCAGGCCAGCAACGTTCGACATGTTTTACACACTGACTGAGTACAAAGAAAAAAAAGATAACATTGATTCATTAAATTCATTTCATCACATCCTCTGATTCTGCGCTCTTTTAGGCATGAAATTAAAATGTCACACTTAAACACATCGGCTGCTGCAGTTTTAATCTTCATGGGCAGCGAGATAGAGAGATGCATTATAATCACATTTCAGGTTGAGCTGTCTGTACTGAGCCAAATTTAGGATGAACTGCTCTGCAGAGCTGGCTCCCAGTGTGTCCCCTGGATGAAGTCCTAACTGGGACTCACACAGGAGGAGAATTTCTTTTGATCCGCCACCACATCGACTGCAGGCATCAGAAAGTCCCCCATGGCTCACGGGGAAACGTGTCTTCAGGCGCCCTTCAAACAGACGAACGATAAAAAGCAGTCTGCCTGTGGAACAGATCCTGCAGGCGGAGGTCACATCATGGTCTGGCTGAGAGTATCTGCAACATCTGGGGGAGTCCTTTACTTGTGATGAGGAGAAGTGAGGAGAGGACGTGTGTGTGGCCGTGGGTTGATTGAATATTTGTGGTTTTGTTCCATGAAAACGGGTGTGACTGTGTTGCATTTAATGGAGCGTGGGCAGGTATGTCCTCCACCACTCTCTTTGAATGTATCCATACTCAAAAAACACTTTCTCCTTAATCTCCGTTGCAGCTTTCAAGTCATTCCTCTCCCGTCGGAACACTGGTTCATTTTTTAGGCTTTCACTCTGAGCAAACTTGTGACACTGATTGATTAGACGGGTTTGAATCCTCGAGTATTGTTTTTTTTTTAAGTGTTTGAAGAGGGCAGAGATGAGAGAAGTATTTACTGATTGCAAAGGCTGTGTGTGTGTGTCCATGTGTGTGTGTGTGTGTGTGTGTGTTAGAGCGAGACAGGAAGAGATAGAGGATTCAAGACCCCCTCGCTCCAAAAATGGGTTTTCCCATTGACTCCCACGGCTTTCTAAACGGCATGTTGAGCGTGCTTCTTGGCCTCCCATTAAAGGCAGCCAATCTAAAATGAGATCTGGTGGTCCTCCATAGACCCGGAGCAGATAAAAGCAGCTCCGTGACCACGGGTCAGTGAACCAGACAAGGAAATAGGGAACCAGGGAATAGAAACAGCCCCCATCTCACAGCCCATTTTCAATTAATTCCCAAACACCTGTCACTCAAACACATGCAGTGTGTGTGTGTGTGTGTGTGTGTGTGTGTGCGTGTGTGTGTGTGTGTGTGTGGATCCCATCCATCCATCGTCTACTGCTTTATGTAGAGAGAACAACCATTCACACTCACATTCACACCTACAGGAGCCCCATCCTGCATGTCTTTGGACTGGGAGGAAGCCGGAGAACCCGGAGAGAACCCACGCTCACACGAGAACATGCAAACTCCACACAGAAGGAACCCGAACCTGACCCGGGAATCGAACCCTCGCTGTGAGGCGACAGTGCTACCCGCTACACCACCGTGCAGCCCTGTGGATCCCAAACAACCTAAATCACCACATGAGTCCACGGGAAGATTATTTAATTATATGAATGACCTAATTCTGCCCCCTTCTGTCTTGAAATTAGTATGGCAGCTGGAGGGAAATCCCACGGAGGAGCACTTCACTGTTATACCTCTCTGGTTCACGTTTCTTCCTCTCCAGAACATCAGTGAATTCATCTCGATATGCTTTAGAGATATTTCAGCATCCAGCATATTTAGATATGCTGCAATTTTCTGTAACTCGGCAATGAGAGGTAAACATTGCACATATCTCACACATATCTCTGCCAAGAGGAAGATTCTTCTTTATCGAAGATCAGAGCTTCTGATATCCTTCAAGCTGAAGTGAGATGCGGCTTTAGGGCAGCATTTTAGAGGATCTCTTGATCTCAAAATACACCAAAACCCGGGTTTTTATCTTTTTAAGTGGTACATAACTGTATACAGATGCTGTACGTTGTTTCCCTTTTCTTGTGTCTTGAAATTCAAAATAATCCACTGAGATATATTATTATTTGAACATCGGTTTTGTCCATGGTAATCATTATAAATACTGCTTGCTATCATGTGACTCGTGCCTTTTGCATTTGGCTTTACAGAGGGACTCTGCATGCTGATGTTAAAATGCTCACCATCTTCACCATGCCAAATAGTTGTTGAGATCATGATCCATAAAAAACACTCAGGTAGAATAGCTAAAATCCACAGCATGCCCTCACTAAGACAAAACAAGCTGCGGTTGGAAATCTAGAGCGGCTCAGACGTTGCTCTCTCTCTGTTTTGACCAAGCTTCGTGGAAACAGCAAGAACAAACTAAAGTCGGCCTGTGGCTGTTGTGTCCTCAGACTACACTCTCCACGTGGTTTATTAATACTCCCACAAGCCCTTTAAACACATTGGTAGAGAAAGTTGGTGCAGAGAGAGAGAGAGACGAGATACAAAGAACGAGGGGATTATAAAAGATTAGCCCTAGGACTGCTCCAACAGATTTAGGAGACCACTTAACTCAGAGCAGAAAAACAGTTTAGTGAGGCGAATTTTCAAAT
Organism: Chelidonichthys spinosus; assembly: GCA_029853015.1. Lineage (NCBI taxonomy): Eukaryota > Metazoa > Chordata > Actinopteri > Perciformes > Triglidae > Chelidonichthys > Chelidonichthys spinosus. The sequence goes on from CM056835.1 coordinate 13,222,451, forward strand.
AGTTTTACAACTTGTAAAGTTTCTCCTTTGCATCTAGTATCAAGTCCTTGTAGCCCACACTTATAGAAATTAGAAGAAGAAATAATGTAATGTAAAAAACTGTGACATTCAGCGTTTCAGACAAACAGCGATGAATGAAGGAGAGAGATGAGTCATCCTTTGGATATGAATATTATGAGCATTCGAGGAGCGTGTTTGCGAGCCCTGGTTTCAAGAGGTGTGTTTTTCCACGACTCCCTGGAAGAAGAGATCTTGTATCTCCATGGGATCTTGCTTAAGGATAAATTAAGAATCAAACCAATCAAATAGTAATGAAGGCTAGATAAGTCTTTAAAAATGCATATGATGGAGTCTTAATTGATGGTCTTAATTTAAATCCTAAACTCTGTAACAGTTTACAGACTAGAAATTTTGGGATTGGCATCAAACAGGCAGCATTAATATGAAATCATTAGAACGCCGATGAAATTAACTAATAAAGCAAATGATCCTCTTAAAGCACATTATCGCTTAATGAATAAAGATGACTGAAGTTATGTTTACTTGCAAATGAAGAGTTTAATGCAGCCTCTGAACACAGTTTTATTACATTATTTTCTGGATTCTGGAGGGAGTTCTCTTCACCCAAGGGTGTCATCGGGGTTATCTGGGCTTGGGCTTTAGAGTTGCCTTTTTTAACAGGACGCTGCATTACAAATTGGAGGCGTGGGGTTTGAAATAAATGGGTTTTTAGGAGGCGGGGGGGGGGGGGGGGGGGGGTCTAATGAAAGATATAATTGCATTTTCACTATTAAATCTCTCCTGCAAGTCCTTCAACTTTCTGTGAGTGTAGATTTCCTACACCGCCATCCACCATTAGATGAGCCCCTCTGTGGGAGGCTTACCTTCCTGTCAGGGACTTTGAGGTTGTCAGGAAAATAATGGTGCAATAGCTTAGGTTCTGCAGGATTGGCCATCTTGAGTCTTGAACCTTATTTGCAAGTGAAGAAAAGTTGATCCACAGGGTTGAGTCGACCACATGGACTTAATGTATTTTCATCATCATCAATACATCTTAGAGCAGCTTAGCATTTCTATGATGTATTGACTGATGATCTTTGTGAATGTTTGTTTTAGAGGTCCTTCTCTTCTCACACTGCGGTTAAAATCATCCCAGTGTATCTCGACTGTACAGCTACTTTCACAGAGTCTGTTTCTCACATCCAACTCAAATGTGACCGCTGATAAGATAAAAGCATTGAAGTTCCTCCTTGGTAACTTGTGCACTGATGCTAAATGTCTGTGTGTGTGTGTGTTTATGTGTGTGTGTGTGTGTGTGGTGTGCGTGCGTGTGCAGCAGGTGTTAGTGGACAAGGAAGAGCTCATTCAACAGAGTTGGAGTAAAGGGAAAAAAGAGTGTCGGCTGTTAACCTTCAAAGTAGCCGCACTCTCTATTCAGACCGAGTTCAGCTGTGACGGCTGGGGATTTCTTAGGCACTGAGACGCGCTCACTTTTGCTTTAAAGTCTTTAACGGTCCATCTTTCACACAGTTTCCCTGTCGTCCCTCCGCCTCTGTGGGACGGTCGAAAGCTCAGGGAGCAGATAGACACGCGTCAAGTCAGATGTCAGGGTTTATATCCTCACCGGAGATTGAATTTGTTTTTTTTTCGTGTCCTTCTGCAGTATATTTTTATCCACCCCTTGCATGCACAATGCGGTAACCCCTCTGATTCTGTTTACAGCTCTCAGCCTTGAGCCAGCAAGCTGTGTTGTGATCTGTTGGGAATAAATCACAGGGGGACACACTAGCAGAGCAAATTCTCATGCTGAACAGGTTCTCATTTAGCCGTCAAAGCAACTTCACGTATGCCAAGGTGTCGACACCCGATGACCCCTCGCACTTGACTCGTGAGCCGGTTCCTGGGGTGCTGCTTCTGCTCTTCGCCACCAGAGAGCAGTAGCCTGTTACTGTTAATAATAGCACCGGTTCTGTCCCTCACCGTGGAGATGGGAAATCGTGACTGCCGCCTTATTCAAATTCAGAGAAATGGAGGTGTTCCTTTTCTTTTTCTCACTTCTTGTTGTTATGCTGTCAAGACTGAACCATCTGCAAGATATCCTGTGAGCGTTGATACAGCCGTTAGTTGCATCTACTGCTACTAAAGGCTGGCGTTTCCTCTTATTTCCCTCCTTCTGTACTATTTGGTCTCAGGACAATGAACAGCTTAATTTGTTCTTCGCTGGATGCCTTCTATTGTTATCTGCACTTATGCTCCAAAAGGTTTATATAAAACTAGAAAAAAACAATTAAAATGGAAGTCTTGAAAATATGCTTGGCCGTGTTTCATGGGTTTGAACATTCTTCTGTTCTTCGTCACAGTAAAAGGAAAAAGGACTGTACCAAATGTTCTCCTCCAACAAGCCACAAGAGCTGACAACGAGCTGCAAATTGACGCCGCCTGCAGGGCTGAGGGCTTTGTCTGATGTGTGATGGAGTGAGACAGACTTGTTCCTTATTACACTCATCACCTCTGTGATATCACACAAAATAGAGAGAATACGCTCCGCGGGCGGCACGTCACAAAGCCAACCGGCCGGGAAGAAGCAGTCATTAATGCCAACAGTTCAACATTTTAAGGTAAAAGTCCCACCAGTGAACGTCAACCTGGGAGGGCCAGAGGTTTCACAAATAACATCTGCTATATTGATGGTGCTTTTAAAAAAAACCAGAAAGGGGACAAAGTGGCCCATTGAAAAGGTATTTTCTCACAACTTACAGTGGAATTAATGTAGAAAAAGATTCAGAAACAACAGCCACTTACCTAATTCCCCTCTAATTCATAATAATGACCTTGTGCCTCTAACTGAAAGGCAAAAGAGTTCAGCAGCACTGTCATCTGTGATGGAAATGAGTGTTTGAGACGCAGGAACAAACTGGCAGTAAATGGCAGAATGGCACTTTGTGTAAACTCACACGGTCATTGTGTAGATGATTACAGAGCGGCGGCGGCGGCGGCGAAGATGTTTGGAGGAAAGAGTTCCCGATGCGTCCTCTGAATGCCTACTTTTTCACGACTGTAATAAGGGAACAAAGACGTACCAGATGTGAATCTTTAGGATTTGTTTGTCCTTGTGAATGTGCAATGGTGTAGGAGGAGGAGGGGGGGGGGGGGGCTTCCCATTACACTTTCAGCTGACCCACACAAAAAAGTAATTGCAGGTTGGTTCTGCTGTGAAGTACAACCAGTGGTTTTGCATCTCGCACGGTTGGGCTTTCTCAAGAAGCAACTGGTTTCCGTGCGGTGATGGAGATAGCAGAGGTGGAGAGGTGGTGTTGAAAGCATGAGAGGAACAGCATTTGAACCAAAATTGCGTTACTTTACAACAGCAAAGGTACATCCGTTATGCGGAATAGCCCTTTTCAGAGTATAATGTTTTAGCTAGTCAGGTAGAGGCTTATTTGAACCAGTGATTCCTTAAAACAAATGCATTTGATCTTTGATCTATTGCACGTAAAATATTAATGTGCAAAATGACTATAGCTGTTAAAATATGCTGAGTAAAAATGTGATGTTTGAAAGAGATAAAAAAAAATCCCTAAATAATAAAATAATATCCTGTATACTGTCACGCTTTGACACAGCATCACAGATTAAAGCTCCTACTTGGTGATTCTGTTGGGACGGAGGCGTGTGGGCGGTGTGTGTGCGTCTACAAACAAAGCAAATTTTCTCAGCGGAGCGAAGTCACATTTTAGGGGACTCGTTCTTGCAGCAGGAATCGGCATTAAGTTTGCAGTTATTTCGGGACGTTTTTTGAGGGGAGGGCTTGGTAACCAGACACAAACATTCACAGCAAAACAACAATTCCATCATAAGAATGACACAAATATGAAGCATTGATTTGGATGAATCTGCTCTGGTTCATGATGGAGCCGATTATTCATTTGGCTTTGAAAGATGAATGCGGTCCTGCTCATCACACAAAAAAAAGTATATTCAAATAACATAGCTTTCATGATAAGGGAGTGGTTTCCGTCGGCTGAGGCTTGCACGCCAAGATGTTATGCAAATGCAACAATTTGATGGGTGGCTAACCCTCATGCTGCCTCATTACCTGACGGTTTTGAATTTTTCCCATTCCCATGTAGGCTCAAACCCCAGAATCTCCATGTGTGGCCTTATCACAGCGGAGCAGCTGCTGGGTTGAAGGAACCCCACATCCGCCGCTGTATGAATATGTCATAAATCTGAAGCCGGACTTTCCAAAAGTTTCAGCGTGCTTGGCGGGTGATGGAGATTGGGGCTGCAGGGGTGAGCCTAAGATTCAGTGATAATTAGTCAGATGGGAGCAGAAACAGGGAGTTTAAAATAATAAAGAGGTGCTCATCATATAATATGGACTCCTTTATATGTTTTCCCATAGAAAATCATTTTGTGGGAAAAGAAACATTGTAGCTTCACGTTCCAGGTGAAAAAGTTCACCAGTCTCTAATTTTGTTGACTTAATAATGATCTTTACATCCCTGCTTTGTTCCCCATCACCCCCGTGTGTCTCTCATCAGACTTCCAGTATAATCTGTCCAAATGTGCTCACTTCTCACAGCGAACATCTAACATCTGCTCGTCTGGATGGTTTCTCTTATGTAAAGTCACAAGAAGAATGTTTCTGGTACATATATATATATATATATAAAAAAGTAAGACAGCTGGAAAAGCTGGGGGTACCGCATACTTTGAAATAACAAGGCACTAGAAACCCTCTAATCACCTGGAATTTTAAACGTGGGTGGTGTTGAGTCAAGAACAAAATGCAGTCACAAGCAGCACTTCTGAGGTTCAAGGCTTATGTGTGGGGATTTTGAAAAAGCTCAAGGCTGTCAGTCTGTGAGAACAGCGTGGATCTTTTCAAATATTTATGTTTAAAACATTTTCTGAACCAGTTTCGTGGCGATAGAAATTTGAGCATCTTTTACGAATTTCCTTTATAATGGCAGGAGTGTGAATTGAATGCAATGTTGTACGTTACGCATCATACACGCTGCTGGTTCCCCGTCCCTACAGCCCATATAAGTACCTGAAAGGTACGCCATATAATCATCCAAACTCCTGTGATTATTGGCAGCCATGCGTTTAATTGACTGCAACAGTTGCCAAAGCCGTGGCAGATCGCTCTCCATGTAAATGCGATCAAATCAGTAAACAATTTTTTTTAAATGTCAGAGAATTGATCACACCATAAAAGCCAGTTGACGGAGCAGAGGGAGAGAAATTGGTTTATTCTGTCATGATTTACAGTAGCCTTGACAGATAATCCAACTCGCAGTACAAATTTGCCCCTAGGACCAAACCACATAGATTTTTCCCAGTCTTAAGAAACTATTTTGCAGCAGTTTTCGGACAGTGTCAGCCAAAGGTACATTTCGCATCAGGAAGCTGCTGCTTATGGCAGTATTTTTCTTTTTGACTGACAAGGACAGAGTCATTCTTGCTCCAGCCTTTTACTGCTTAAGGGAAGGTCAACATGTTTCAGAGGCCCACTTTCAACTGCTTATTCTCCACAATTTAAACAGCAAAACAAAAAGAATGGCTTCTATCTCCTTATTGACACATACACTTTCTGCAGGAAGTGTCTGGTTAGAGAAAATGAGGAACATAAGGGGACAACAACAAGAAGACTCATGACATGCCCCTTTATTTAGGGAATAAAGCCCAAAGTGTCACATATTAACTGTATTTTAGCCATGAATCGATCCATGATCACACTGGAAAGAGGGATGTTGAAGTAGCAATATTAGATGAGATTTATTTTCTGAAAAACATAATAATGATAATATGAATGGTCATTGTGATGGGCTAACCTGCTTGTACTTACATTATTAATGTACAATAAATACATCTCAACCTTTTTATTTTATATTAAATCTGCTTGACTTTCCCTTTCACACAGCATGGACATCATTGATCATAAGTGCATGCTCACAGTCTGCATGTCCACAGGTAACATCACCTCTGAACGCAATCGTTAGTGTATATCTTGCAAAGAGCCTGGCAGGAGAAACTCAGTAATTGCACGGTGTATTAATCCAGCTCATCTGCTCTTCCCCGCCTCCCTGTGAGTGACAGCTGCACTGCCCGTTGGAGACGCGGCTGAGGCAACAAGCCCTGCAAACCCTCCAATGCGCGCGGAGGTGGGCGGCGGCGCTCGTTCGCAGGCTCCCAAGTGTCTCAAGTTAAAACTCCTGCGCGCTATTCTCGCGGAGCATGTCGAGGGTCCGGACGGCCAGCTGCACGGGAGTCACCACCGCGGAGGCATCCAGCGGGCTCCGAACACTTTGAGGATTTTTTTTTTTTACCTTTTCGAGTGAAAAAACATTTTTTTTTATTTTACATCACCTTTGCACAGCGACTGTTCCCCCCCTGGATAGGCTGGATGACATCCGTCGCCGCGATGTTTCCTCATAGACTTCTCCTGTGGTTTTCAGTAACAGGTATTGTCGTCGCGCAGCCCGACAGCTCTGGACTATTTTACGCGCTGAGGTCCGAACTGTCGGAGGACGCGATCGTGGTGGCCAACAACGGAGTGCGCGTGCCTTTCGGGAGATCCGTCTTCATCGATCCCATCAACGACTTGGTGATCCAGACGCAGCCGGGCGACCGGTGCAGCATCACCGTCCTGGACAACGACCCGCTCTCGCAGAGGCCGGGCCACCTCTCCCCCAAAAAGTTTCCGTGCGATTTCGGTCCCAACGACGTGTCGTACTCCCACTACGGCGCGAGGAGTCCGGCGAAAGACAGAGTGAGGCTGCAGCTCAGGTATGACGCGCAAACCGAGACCGTTATCATCCCGTTCATGATGGAGGTGGAGGTGGTGTTTACGCAGCTGGAATTACTCACCAAAAACATGCCTCTCACTGTCGACAACCTCAAAGCGACCAGCAACCCCATCGATAAGAAGATTCTAGAGTTCACTTATGACAGAGACTCGCACAAATGTGAGGTGACGTCCCTGTCGAGTGGCAGCACGCTGCCGAGATACGGGAGGCTCGTCGATGGGGGGAAACTTTCCACAATGATGAGCTGCGATGAATTCACACAGGCTGACATCCGCTATGAGCACACGTTCGACCACAAGTCCCCCAACAGGGACTACGTGCCCATGGTGGTGGAGCTGCATGACAAGGAAGGCAACCTGGTGAAACAGGAGTATTTTCATCTCATGATTCGCATCAAAGAGGGGGAGGAAAACACTCCGCCCAAGCCCAGTTTCGTGTCCATGATGATGATGGAGATCAGCCAGTTTGTCATGACGGCCCTCACGCCCGACATGCTCGCCGCCGAGGACGCCGAGTCGGACCCGGACGAGCTCATCTTCAACATCACCTCCCCCTTATCTTATGAGGAGGGCTACATAGTCAGCACAGATGACAGAAACCTCCCCATCACCTCTTTCTACCAGAGAGACCTGCGTGATCTGAAAATAGCTTACAAGCCCCCCTCCCTGGACTCAGACACGGAGAGGATCTTCCAGCTGGAGTTCGAGGTGGTGGACACCGACGGGGCCGTCTCAGACCCCTTCGCCTTTATGATCGTCGTGAAGCCGATGAACTCTCTGGCCCCCGTCGTGACGCGCAACACGGGTCAGCTGCTCTACGAGGGTCAGTCCCGGCCTCTCTTCAGCGCCCAGAACTTGGAGATCAGCGACGAAGACAACCTGGACATGGTCACGGTTACGGTGGTGGACGGGCTGCGCCACGGGGACCTCATGGTGCTGGGCTCCCATGGGAAACTCTTCACACCTGCTGACCTCACGACGGGGGTCGTCGTGTACCAGCACGACGGCAGCGACACGTACAGCGACAACATTGTCTTCAAGATGTCGGATGGGAAAAACGAAGTGGAGTTCCTTTTCCCCATCACGATTGTTCCCACTGATGACGAGCCACCCATTATCAACGCCAACACCGGCCTGGTGCTGTTTAAAAACCAGATGATGCCCGTCTCGCCGCTCATGCTCAGTGCTGCCGATATCGACTCTGAGGACTCCACTATTAAATTCACCATTGTCCCCCCCTTTTCTACCATCGGCGCAGTGCTCTTGAGGCAGTCGGATGCCCCAGAGGACCCCTCCTCTTGGAAATTCAACGCCGAGGATGAAGTGTACGAGAAGGAGGTGACAGAGTGGCTGCAGAAAGACATCACGGACGGGAAGCTGTTTTACAAGCACACAGGCCCTCACAATACAGACACCGTCATGGATCAGTTCGTGTTCACGGTCCAGGATGACAACGACCCCCCTAACGAGTCAGGAGAGAGCACCTTCATAATCCGGGTTTTACCCATAGACGACGTGCCCCCAGAGCTGTTCCCCGGCACCACCCTGCAGATGACCGTTCAGGAGTACAAGCTCACTCACTTCAGCAAAGAGGTCCTGCGCTACACCGATTTGGATTCTGAGGACCGTGACCTCAAATACACGATAGTCCAGCCGCCGATGGACACTGATGAAAACAACGCAGTCGGGTTTGGGTCTTTGGTCGTGACGGACAGCCCCGACACTGAAGTCACAGAGTTCACACAAGCTCAAATCAACCATCATAAGATCTCCTACGGCCCCCCGGACATCGAGCTCGGCATCACAGCCCACGTTGTGCAGTTTCGTTACACTGTGGAGGACACGGCCGGGAACAGCGCAGAAGGAGCCTTCACCATCTACCTCCAGCCGGTCAACAACAAACCACCTCAAATTACAAACACGGGCTTCACCGTGTTTGAACGCGGCATGCACATCATCAGCACCGCAGAGCTGGACGCCGCAGACCTGGACACCGAGAGCAAGCATATCACCTTCGCCCTGAGCCAACCCGCCCAACACGGCCAGGTCCAGGTCGCGTTCGCCGATCTGGAGAAAAAAGGACTTTTTAGACTTGAGGATATCGCAGAGGGGAAGATATCATACATTCACGGTGGGGAGGAGACGGTGAGCGATGCGTTTCAGCTGGACGTCAGTGATGGGATTCATGTCGTAACCGTGACGGTCAAAGTTAACGTGAAGCCCGTCGACGATGAAACCCCGACCGTCAGCCTGTCTCCGGGAACAATCGGCTCTCATATTGACGTGCTGGAAAACGGAGCCACGGAAATCACAACTAATGTCATTCAGGGCCATGACGACGACACAGATGACCTCCTGCTGACCTTTATCGTGGAAGACCCTCCAGCTATGGGTGAGATATTGGTTAAGGGAGTGCCTGCCACGAGGTTTACACAGGCGGATATTATTAATGGAGTGGTTGTGTACGCACACACCGGAGGTGAGATAGGTGTCAACTCTCAGCAGGACGGCTACAATTTGACTCTCTCAGACATGTCAGATGATTGGACAGTGGGTGGCAATAAGGTCAACGGGGTCCACGTCCGGGTCACCATCCTTCCTGTTGACAGCCAGGCCCCCGAGGTCGGAGTCGGGATTCAATTCAGTGTCATTGAAGGAGAGAAATATGCCATCGGCCCTCAGCACTTGGACGCTGATGATAATGACACTCCAACGGATGATATCCTTTGCACCATCATTGTGCAGCCCACTGCCGGCTATGTGGAAAATATATCACCCGCCCCAGGCTCAGAAAAGTCCAGGTCAGGAACAGCTATCAGTGCTTTTACCATCAGAGACATCAGGGAGGGGAATATCTACTATGTGCAGAGCATTCACAAAGGGGTAGAGCCGTTGGAAGACAGGTTCGCGTTTAGGTGCTCTGATGGGATCAATTTCTCAGAGAACCATTTCTTCCCCATTGTCATCATCCCAGCAAACGATGAAAAGCCAGAGATTTATTTGAGGGAGATTGTGGTTATGGAGGGGATGAACATCGTCATCGACACGCCGATCCTGAATGGGGCCGATGCCGATATCCCACCTGAAGAGCTTGTGTTTATCATTTCCAAACCCCCCAAACACGGCGCCATTTTAAACCAGCTGTCCACGGGCTCGGTTTTGGTGACTAATTTCACTTTGGAGCAGATTAGGGAGGCTTCAAGTATTATTTATGAGCATGATGACTCAGAGACAACAGAGGACAGCTTTGATGTCACTCTGACTGATGGGAAGTACTCTGTGCAGAAAACGGCAACGGTCATGATCATGGCCGTTGACGACGAGACCCCCAGAATGCTCATCAACGACGGCCTGGAGGTGGATATCGGAGAGACCAAAGTGATCGACAGCAAAGTGCTCAAAGCGACCGATTTAGATTCAGATGACAGCACGCTCACATTTATCATCCGGTTTGGGCCTGGTCAGGGCCTCCTGCAGAGGAAAATCCCAGCCGGGCCTCTGGAGAACATCACGCTGGGCATGAATTTCACACAAGCTGAAATCGATGCAGGGCTTATACTTTACACACACAGCGGTCAGGAGGGCATCCGAGACTTGGTTAAATTCGACGTCACGGATGGAATGAACCCGCTAATTGATCGTTACTTCTACATCACCGTGGGCGGTATTGACATGGTGTTCCCTGATGTGGTCAGTAAAGGCGTGTCTCTGAGGGAAGGCGGCAGAGTGACTTTGACCACAGATCTTCTTAGCACCACTGACCTCAACAGCCCTGATGAGAATCTAGTCTTCACCATCACACGGGCCCCTGTCCGAGGCCACTTGGAGTCCACGGATACCCCCGGGATGCCTATTGTGGCTTTCACTCAGCTGCAGCTGGCTGGCAGTAAGATTTACTACATCCACACCTCGGACGACGAGGTGAAAATGGACAGTTTTGAGTTTGAAGTAACCGACGGCTACAATCCCATTTTCAGAACATTCAGAGTCTCTATTGTGGATGTGGATAATAAGAAACCTGTCGTCACGTTAAATAGTTTAGTCGTCACAGAAGGGCAGATTAAGCTGATCACGCCTTTTGAGCTCACCGTAGAGGACCAGGACACTGAGGAGAAGCGGCTGAAATTCTCCGTTACCCAGCTGCCTCTTCACGGCAAACTCCTCTACAACCGGTCCACGCCCGTCACCAGCTTCACTAAACACGACCTCAACGAAAACCTCATCAGCTACAAACACGACGGAACCGAATCCTCGGAGGATTCCTTCTCCTTTACGGTGACGGACGGCTCGCACACCGACTTTTACGTTTTCCCCGACACCGTGTTCGAGACCCGGCGCCCCCAAACCATGAGGATCACCATCCTTGCGATTGACAACGGCGTCCCCCAGATCGTGGTGAATAAAGGCGCCCCCACTTTGAAGATCTTGGCCACGGGTCACCTGGGGTTCCCCATCAGCTCTAAAGCGCTGAGAGCAGAGGACAGAGACAGCAGCCCGGCCTCCCTGGTGTTCCACGTCACCACGCAGCCCGAACACGGCTACATCGTTAACCTGGCACAAGGGAACAACTCCATCAGCACCTTCAGCCAAGGTAAACAAACGCCCACCGGTATTATGATGCATGACCTTTGTGTGAATATTGCATGGTGGATGGCAAAATCAAATTTCGTTAAGTACTGTTCAGTGATTGAGTGATGTCTGAAAATGATTTGTGCTAGTAAATTTAATTTGCTTAACGGTTATTCCGCTCTAATATACTAATATTGCAAATTATCATTTTAAAATCTGTTGAATATCATCGTGGTGCTTGTTTTGCAAATGGAAGCTGTTTTAAACATTTTGTAATTCAATAATTACAGCCCCCTGATATTATACTCATGTGATATTTAACTTCAGAGAAAAACATGTTAATGTAAAAAAAAATCCCTGCAAATCAAAAGTTTTGATTAATGTTTCACAAGATTTTAATTTATGGAGCAATAATTATTCAAATGTGTGACAAATGCAGACTTGGGAATTTCAATAGTTAATTTTTTAGGCCTGATTTAGATGTGCCTTCCTCATCAAATCATAATTAGCCGACCAAAGTTAGAGGCTGATGTTTGGCACAAATGTCTTGTAGACGGTTAGAGATGAATAATTTATTATTCCTGCATCTCCGGGGAAATGTTCACATCTGATGTTCTCTACAGTGGTTTGTTAAATGAAGCGGGGCAGAAGTAGAGGATCATGTGAAAAGGTCAGAGCAGATCTTTTAGTGAAAGGATGGCATTTGAGTTGCGGCACAATTTCCACGGTTTGACCGACTCGCTCGGTTCAAACCTGAAATCATTTATGGCAATTTGCGCGTCTTAAATATTCATATAGAAGCCCCTGAAACCTTCCAACAAATAACACATCTCCATACAGGGCGAGATGTGCCTCCTTGGCTGAATTGACTAAACATTCCTGCATGTGTGTTTATTGATACTATACACAGAATCAAGGCAACAATGGCGCTGATTGGGGTTTAAAGCGATGCAATCAATGCGGTTTTTCGAGTCGTGCTGAGGCAATTATGCGAACAAGTAAGAAAAATGCACCTGCTTGTGCCACAGCTCTTGGAAAAGCACAGACGGGCAAAACAGAGTGAAAAGAAGCTCCTCGGTCGACAGCAGACGGACACTTCTGACAACCGCTGTGTTCCTGCAGTCTTTGAAAAAGAGGAAAAAGGGGAACAGATGAGAAGAGAGTGTGGCGAGAGAGAGAGAGTGGCAAAGGGGCAGGAGAGGGGGCAGAGGGAGCAAGTAAAGTGGAAGAGAGTGCAATGAAGGGGGGAGGTGTGGGTGGCATGAGAGAAATAAAGAATGAGGTAAGGGGTGTGAGAGAGTGAGTGAGAGAGAGCAAACAGGCTCGTCAGAGGAGTCAGTCAGGTGAAAGAGACAATCCTTTGCTCTTTATTTACTCCGACTATTTCCAGGGCACGTCCCGCGAGGCGTTCGTTTTAAATATTTGATGAACGATGTGCCCCCGCGGCACACCGCGTTGACTTTACATTCACAAGGTCCTCGGTTTCAAGGCTTGCGGAGAAGATCGTTTTGTCGTCGCCTCTCCCGTGCGGCCGGATCGATGCGCGCTGATCTGAAATCGGATGCACTCTCACTAAAAAACTCAGGGTCATTTAACGGTCCGCGTTAGGAAGGAAGAAGGAGAGGCAGCGATGACAGGAAGGAGGTTTAAGATGCATCCCAGCCGGGAGTTAGGGGTTTATACTTTTATGAACCTCCTTCCTCTGACATCTATTATTGAGGAGGTGGTTCGCAGAGGCCAAGCCCTTTCACAGTCCTGATGATTTTTTCTGCAATGTAATAGACGTTTCTGAAGAACAGCGAGGGAAAAAAACAGGCAGAAACCCTGTAATTCAAGACGCTTGAAAAAAAAAAAAAAAACAGCTGTGGATGTTAACCGTTGGTGTCCGCCGCAATCCTGCTTTTAACATTCTTACCCTCGTCTGTCATTAAAAGATCCATTGTCACCTGTTTCTTTTTGGTTGTGTTGACACAGAGCGCTGGCAGGTTCAGGATTTAAACGTTTTCTGTTGGTTTTAGCTCAAGCTGTCTCGGATGCGAGGTTGCGGCCTTATCATCCTGGATTACGGATGCATGACTTTCAGAATGCTTTCTCCGGTCCAAAATTGCTCGTGCTGAGTGCTGATAAGGAGCCGAATCAGTGTGATACTAGAGACCTGCTGTTACTGTAGCTGATACGGCGCCGAAGCAGGACAGTTTCCATCTTTGAACAATTATCCGACAGAGAGGGGTGTTTGAACGAGCCAGAAAGCCGTAATGCAACTTCAAAGTGCGTTTGAGGCTATTTCTGTGTCGCCAGCGTGAAACTCCACATGAAGGTTTTTTAATTTTGTGTCTCAACATGCTAATTGTTTCATAAATACATATTTTTCATAGTGGCAAGGGCAAATCTCGTCTATATGCGATTTATAATTTGGACATCACCTCAGTTTAAGTCAAGGTTAAAACTTTTTTATCGTGTTTCATCAACGCGACAGTGTGATCCTCCATTAAAATGCACAACGCTGCTGTTCATTTGCATGCCGTTAATTACTTTTAAAACATTGGTTGCTGTCTGCTTGTCATTTTGATTTGTTGTTTGTCTTCCTTTGTTAGTTTCGAGGATGATATTTTTGTCTTGTGCTTCTTGCAGCCCTGATTTTTGTATTTTTTTTTTTATCACCTGACACTCCTAACTTTACTTTCCCATTCCAGCTGATATCGAAGACCTGAACATCTGCTACGTGTTAAGGAATGATGAAAACGCGACTTCTGATCTCTTCCATTTCTCCGTAGAGGATAACGGTAAGATTTCACCTTTTTTTATCTCTGTATTTGCATGTTTTAATTTTAGAGACTTTCGGCTGTATGAGCAGAAAGGTCCTGCATGTGTTGTCAAATGACATTTCAACAAAAACGTTGACGGGCTCAGCTGAAGATCAAATCTGTCACATTTTTGGGGGCATGGTATGGTCTCTCTCACCTTTTATACTCATCAGTAACTCTCCTCAGTTTCTACTCAAGTTGTCAAGGTTACGAGGAATCACACTTGCATCACATTCCTCCTCACATCGAGTTTAATTTTGTAAATTGTACCTGGCAGATTATTGCCAGTTCAGTAAAGAAAATGTTTGATATTTTCAGTCGTAAATTACCGCTTCAGAAGCCTTCCCTCTATCTGCTTCATGATGCATGAGGCGACTGCTATTTGCCATGTCTTCATTGGATTCAGGATTTGCCTATAAAGCGATCTGCCACTCAAGAGCAGCGGTGCATTCGGGGGTCAGAATATCAATCCGAGTCAAACCTGTGTTGGCCCTTTCTCTGTCCGTTGTCTAACTGTACGATCGTATTCATTTATTGTTGAGCTGATGAGGCTCCCAGGTTCATCAAAGACAGGAAAGCAATTTTTGAGGTGTCGAAATGAACGCACATCACTTCAGAGTTTGGTGATTTAATGCGACGGCCTGTGTGATTTGTGAATATAGCTGCAGGATATGTCATTTAGTATGACTGTGTATTCTGTCTTGATCCGAGGCTGATTAATTAGGGCTTCTTCTTTTTTTGTCAGCAAAGACAAGCTTCAGCAACAAGCTACCCGATACATATTGTGGATCAAATTGCTTGTGGCTTCCGTTCTTTTTACGTGGAAAATCGTCCTGTGACTAATTTGAGACGCGTCGTTCACCTCCTCGTTCACGCAGGAAGTGATTGCCTCTTTAAAATCTGTACATTTCGTCGCATGTGTTCAAATGGCATTGAAATTAGACTCCATTTACTCAGGGCAGCAGCTAAGTTGCTGATTGCGAATAAAGATGCAATCAGCAACCGGGAGTTTCCTGTAGGATATTTCTGCAAGTGAAGTAGAGTTTAGGAGGCAGTTTCATTTGTCTCAGATTGGCAATGGGCCCTAAGTGGGCCCTAACAACGAAACATATACATGAGGCAACACATAAACATCAAGGGGAACGCACTCCAAAGGAAGAAATGCTGCACACAGGCACATGTATAAGTTGTTCAACAAACGGAATGACGAAGAAAGTAATGCAAATGTCTAGATTTCACATTAAAGACCACCCACACTTTCATAAAAACTTCACTTTCTGGTTTAGGTTTACGTATCAAGATAACTCCCAGTCCACACTTATTTGTTTTTTAGGGATTCAGTTGTTATTGGCTTCTCGTTTTCCTTTCTTATTTTTTACTCCCCGCGACCCTGAAAACAGGATAAGCATTAGACGATGGATGGATGAGTCGCGCTCATACTTAATTACATTTTCTCAACTCCACCACAGCCCTATGTGTGCAAACGTGCACCTTCTAACGTGTGAAAATTGCTTATTTCCACATAGAGTATACCACCTATTCGCTGTGCGGTCCTCCTGATCTTGAAAAAGAAGAGAGGTGTACATATGTACATATTTAATAATAGCACACATGCATTTAGGTACAGAATGCATTGGGAACAAATTCTCTCAAGTCAGTCAATTTCCCACCTTTATGTTCGGATATGATTGTTCACAGGCTTCTCGTTCACAGGACTCCCAGACTGTCTTTTATAAAGTGTCGATATTAAAACAAAATGTCGAGATCATGGATGTGTGGCATACAGCAGTCCTGTTTCGATGGCGATTCTCTCCTCAAGCTCAAAACTACTCCACTTAACATCCACATTGGAGAAGAGGAAAACCACACATTGCACACTTTTTGTTTAAACTAATGGAAAGTGCTAATGTGTAGGGGAATAACAGTTCCTTTATGCACATGAAAGGAGAAACATTGACTAATTGATTGTCCATGCTCCTGTAAAGTTCTTTTCTTTCTTTTTTTCTCTTCTTGGCGACAGACTGAACAGAACGAAAAGGCTTTTAAAAGGAACTCTGTGAATGAGCTACAAGAGTTCGTATTATCCATCCACTTGGAGTTGGTGTGTCTGATCCTTTGCTAACACACTGTAAACACACTGTGTAATTGCAGCACTATAGTGGTTAAAAGCAGCAGGTACAACAAAGTGCAAAACATCTTTTTGATTGTCTTCCTTACCCAAAAATCCCCCCAAATCAACCTCCGTTTCCACAAGACTGTGTTTTATAGGAAGTGAGCTTTATGAGTCACATTCATGGGAGCGGGTACACCCATCCAGATGTGCACCGGTAGACACTCACGCAAGTAATCCCACATATGCATGCGCAGCACAGAGAGGTAGCCGGAGGCTAAGAGGCCATCGGGCCTCCAGCACAAAGAGGTGTTTGATATTTAAGAGCCCAGGCAGCATTGTGGGTAATGAGAGCCCTGGGCGTCTGAGCCGGGCAGAGCTCCGAGGCAGCTACTGGTAATTACGTGGCCCTATTACAGGCTCATCTACAGGGGAAGAGTGGCAGGAAGCACCTTCTGTCACAGGTTAACACCCGCTGGGAGAACTATAGTTAACTGTAATGGGCTGCAACATGGCCGCTTTCCCAGGCTTCTCTTTCACCGCGAGACGTTGGGATGACAGTTAGAACAGAGCAACGGAGAACACAAATGACAATGAAGCAAATTGGATCATCATGAAAACCAAAATGCTTACAAAATACTCACAATACGAAAATTAGCTCTGCAACTAATGATGATTTTCACTACTGATTGGGCTGAAAATGTCAAAAATATATTTACTGTTTAATCAAACAAGCTGAGACTTGAGAATGTTAGATGTTTTTGCATTAAAGTCACCTACACAATCAATGATTTGAGGCGATTGACCGATTTATTAATGGTTTAGTTGTGTTTAAAGACCAGTTCACTGACATTATAAAAAGCACACAGATTCAAACTCTTCTAGTCGTGCAGATAGTTTGTGTTTTATTTTTCCAAGTGAGATATAGCAATGATTATGAAATCCTTTACAATGCAAACAGAGAAACGCTTTTCTGAGACGGCTGAATAAGACCAGCCAGTCTTTTCTTTGTGTGCGTGTTTCTCCTCCCACTGCAACCGACGTTGATCGTTACAATAGAATCCTTTCATCTCATCCTCTCATCCTCCACATAACAATTTTTTTTTTCAAAAGTTACCATATATACCCTTAAAACACACCCTGCAGCCTTCACACCCCACACTTGACCCCCCGTTTCACTGCACACAATACAACATTGCATTTATTTTTTTGCTCTTCACAAATATCTCTCGAAGATGACAAAATACTATGTTTGTGTGGCTTTACCCTTCAAAAGGCCTTTCTGTTTCCCTCAAATTATTTATAAGTATTCCGCAGTCCATTATAAACTGTGTCTGCAATGTCTTTTAAACTCTCCAACTCGATCGTTAGAATGATAAAGTCTGATGATGTCTTCGCTCAGAACTTTGGAGTCATCCGGCGAACGCGCTGAATGGAAGTGGAAAGCGTGTCATCTGCTTTTAGAGCGCCCGTCGTTCATTTGGAATTTCTGGAATTGGGGAAAAAGCTTTTGAAACTCATTGTGCTGCAACTTTTTTTTTTTTTTTCCAATGCTCTTTATTGAGACACCTGAACCGTTTTTGGAGGTCGATGTGAAACAACACACAAACAAACAATTACAGGCTTAAAGTGACTGTCGCCATGGCCACAAATGGAGATTAATCCTCTGACTTTCCTTATGGGGTTGTCAAGCTGTCCAGCTAAGTGTAGTGTTCAGGGTAGAATTGCAAGGTTTACAGTAGATCAGACACACACACACACACACTCATGCTAAGGCATCGTCTGGTTTGAGGATAAATTTGCTTTATGTGTTTCCAGTCACTCTCTTCTCCAAGGACCAGACTCTCCTATCTTTATCCTCTTCATCTCTCCCACACTGTCAGTGTTCCACCTGCTCGGATGTGTTTTATTCCGTCTTTTTGCTCTGCAGCTCAGCACACGTGTTCATGATATATTTTTTTGTTCTCTTCAGTGTTATTTCTGTCTGTCTCGCAGCCTATCAACGTCCTGTTTCCCTCCCGAGGTACGGCCTTAATGTTTTGCCCTCCTGTCTCGCTGAGTTTAATCTCCGAGTACGCGGCGGTTTGTTGTGCAGAGTGACGACTCCATCTCATCAGGATTTTGGTTTCCGCCGTCACACCCTTGCCGTCTCTGGCTGCCGCCGCGGCGGTGTGTGTACCCGCCCGCCGTGTTTGTCTGTCAGCGTCGTTGCTGATGGATCTCTCTGTTGTAGGATTACAGCACATTCTGCCGGTTGTGAACGTCGCTCGCGATGATCTGCATCTCATTAGAGCGCCGGAGATGAGAGTGTGAGACTTGTTCGGGGGGGGGAGAGATTTTTCATCACGTTAATCATCTTTGATTCTGCATCCCTCTACGCTTGACAGCCGACGCCCGACGTGTAAACACACAAGCGTGACCAAACACCCTAATCTCGAGAGTAAACATAAAGCTGGATCTTTTCAGCGTTTATTTTGCCACCAAAATGTTTCTGATTTACATTTTTGACTATGCGAATACATCCAAATGATTTCTTATCTTGACAGTTTGTTTTTTCCCCCCCTGTGTAATTTTCAGCCTGTCCTTCCCCCTTCTTGAATGATGCATGAGTTTCTCTATACAAAAATATAAATGTGGAAAGCTCACATAAAATCCCTTTACTCCTTTTACTGCCTTTAAACATTTTTACCGTCATTGTTTCGTGCTGTTTTAATGGATCTCAACATTTATTTCATATTTAAATCATAAGACCATAACAATGTAAAGCGAGGCTTTATTTGCATTTTTTCTGTTCACATTGTAATATAAAAATACACAGCGCTGGGAAGCTGCTGTGGGCCCTGCTTTATTGTTTTTTTTACTTTGACGCATTCTAATAAAAAACAAATATCTAAAAGGAAAGGGTTCAAGTAGAAAAATAAAATAGTTTTAAAAAGGAAGTAAGTGAGAAAAAAAAGTGGGAAGGAGAAAGCAGAGCTTTCCATAACTAGTTTATCATCTCTGTGCATAGACGCAGTTTGCTCTCCGGAGTGCCAGTAACCACCGTGAGATACATTAAACTCATCCCTCTGTTAAATATTATATTGGTGGCATGGGGAGACTTGTGCTGTAGCTGGAGTGATAGGCGTGCTGGATGTCTCTGTGATGAGCACACAAAAAAAAAACCCTGCCAGAGACATTCATCTGACACTCAGTATGCACGCATCCGTTTACACGCTGACGCGGCACAATCGCCGACGCACGCGTTCGCCTCGCGGTTCCACCGTTTCTTTGTCCCCGAGCCGTCTTTCTTCAAGCGATGCCCAGGGTCGTGTACGGCTGTCTTTGTAGACATCAGTAGGGGAAAAAAAGCTCACGGTTATTAAGTGTACCACAAGTACTTCAAAGGAGTGAGGATTCTCTGCCCCAGATGTCAGGTTCTTACGGTTTCATGTGCAAGGTCGCTCCAGGTGTTTCTGCAGCGCAATCGTGCCTGATGGCTATTGAATGTAAGGAGGAAACATTACTCTGTCGCATGCAACTTTTTCATCTCTTTTGACGGAGGGGGGGTGATGCATGTTCCCTTCACTTCCTGTTGCCCAGAGGCCCCACGCAGACGCACAATCACATGTGCCCCACATGCAATTCAGATTCAGTTCCCTCTGTTTGGTTTTGATGTCCTGTGAAGCTATCTATCAAATGCGGCGACTAATGGGAATAATGACCTACACGCATGTAAAGCAGCAGTCCGACGGTCAAAATGTACTTGATCCCGGTGCGTTGACAACAAAGAAAGCTCACAACGCACCGGCTTCGTCTTCGCCCTCCAGTTGAGCAGCATTTCAAATGCATGGTGTTCGCCCAGGGCCATGACTTCTGGGTCAGTTTACTGATATCTCACCGCTCCTCAGGAGACTTCCACCATCGGGCCTTTTGCCTTGGGCGCAGTGTAAATGCAGTGGGGTACACCGACAACACACACGGACACACACTGTGAATCCTAATATCACCTGCTGTCAGTCTGATTAATGCATGGCCAAAATCTTCTATTCCGATGTAAGTCGGCATATCTCGGAAACAATTTACCTCACAATATAGCATCTTTTTTTGGTAATTAAATCATAATTTTTAATCATTAATAATTGTCTAATAGTGTTGCACTTACAACTAATTAATATATAGCCAACAGAAATTACATTTAAACCCCCAAAAACACGGTAGAAAAACACCTCAAACGTCGCCCAGGCAGATCAATAATCACACATAAATACATAAGCATTATAAAACAGGAGGGAATGTAAAAGTCATAGACAGAATATGTGAAACCAAAATACAACATTGGCTCAAAAACAAGGCTTGTCCTATTTTCTTATTGAGTAGTGTTATAGATAGAGGGGGAAAGAACGAGTTGGAATGTGCGCTTGTTATTATCAATTTACACAATGTAATTGTATATCATGATTATCATATTGAACACACACTTAGATGCACACACACTTGGTGTAGAAGAAATAAACAAGAAACAGCTGAGAGCTGAACCAATCACAATCCCTGTGATTCTTATTCGTTACACACTCGCCGAAGCCTCCCGACGTTTTTACAGCGACTGCCACACATCCGTCACGATAAAATCACAGGCATTAAAACACCCCGAGGTGGAGAGAGATATTTGTATTTTGTTAACCGTCACAGTTTATCTAGAGAGGTCCTCCTGTCAGGTGGATGGTGTGTGGGCCTCCTACTACTACCAAAAATATTACTGCCGGTCTATTTTAGCAGGAGTGCTGCGGCGCTTCACACGCTACGCGCTTTGTAGAAGGGGAACTCGCTGCCAACTGTATAAATAGCAGATTTAGCGATTCTTTCCTAGTCCAAAGCTGCTCGAAAAAGTTTTTGCATGGTGAGAGAGATCATCGGGTTTGTTGGTTGCCAGTTGCAGTGGGAGATGGGGGACTCTTGTACAAAAGGAGTACAGATGGAGAAGTAACAGGGAGGGAAGGGCCGCACCACCAGCAGCAGAATAAATGTACTGAGCAGCAGACGCCATCGTCTCGCTGTGAGAAATGTCCTTTGATTTTTGGATGTGAAGTCTCAGACACACACACATAGAAAATTGAGACAGCCCTGATACTTTGAGACCGAAGCTTAATCTCACATTAGTTTGTAATAAAAAATAAAGCCGGGGAACAAAATCTACATTTATTCTTCTGGATTCGACTCTAAATGTCATTTGATAAGCACTGGCTGGGACTGTAGATGCTCCAGCAGCACTAAGAAAGGTGACCCCATACAGGATACCCCCCTCCACACTTCACTACCAAACTCACACACTCATTTAACACTTGCGTCACACTTCGCCAAAACCAAACGAACGAAACCTCCACCTTCATCTGTGCATGCCGCACATAAATGTGAGTTATGTTTATTGGATAATCGAGAGTCCGTGCTCCAAAAAAAAGTCTGAAAAAGGTATCTCCTCTGAAGATTTAATGTGGCAATTTTGAAAATTGCAGTCGCTGTCAGGTTGTGGAATAAATGCTCTTTCCATATTTGCCGAGCAAAGCGGCGGCCGTTGACTGTAAAATGTGCCGGTCTGATTACTTTCTCATACCAAGAAGGGATTTAATTGTGCGGCTGTGCTGCATGTAAAACATCAAGGTGACACTCTTCCCTTTGTGGCGTACGTTACCCAACCGGGGCTACAAATATGTGGTTGGTGTATTAACGGTGCTTTGGTTCAGGAATTTGATTGATGGATTCTGTTTTAGAAAACTCTAAAATAACTTCCAATGTCAGTTTGACCCTTGACTTAGCTTAGCCTCGTTTCAGGACATGAATCATTTCCCTAAGCCGGAAGTTATTTTGATGTGCTTTTGAATGGCTGTAATTTTTATGGAAGTTCTCTTTTTGGGGGTCAATGGTCTACATGTCTTTAGAAAGAGAAGGTCGAGGAGAAAAGGTGTGGATTCCCTTCGTCGGAGAGCTTGCACTGGTAATCTTTGAATGAAAAGACATTTTATTTATCAGGTAGTTGATCCGCTATTTGCATGGCAGTGTTTAATTTTAGTTGCATAACAAAGCGTCCCTGTCAAAGCTAACGTCGTTGCAAACAACCTCCGAGCAGGCCAGCGCTAACATTAGCATTCACTTAGAGTTTCTGGCCACCTGAGGAATAATGCAATCCTCACTTTCCTCTTGGCTCTGGTCAGATCTCCACTAACTGATAGATTGGATGTTTAGTTCGCTCTTTGCTCAATTTGCACACCGGCCAACTGGTACACTGCCTGCTCAGCACGGTTTGGTGTTGGGCAGGTCGTATAAAGTGGTGGGCTCTTCTGGACGGATATCTTGGATGTTGTTCCTGGAGCCACTGTCCTGGTTAGCTTGGGGTTACAGCCCAGAGTACTGCATTACCACTCTTGCCTTTACTTCCACATCTTTTCTAGCTCCTCTTTCAGCCCTAGCTATGTTTTGAGCTTCTCATGTTCCATCTTCCTGATGTTGCTGTCTCTTGGGATAGCTACATCTATCACTACTGCTGTCCTCTGTTGTTTTTCCACCACAACATTGTCCGGTTGGTTAGCCATCACCAGTCTATCAGTCTGGATCTGGAAGTCCCAGAGGATCTTAGCTTGGTCATTCTCAACCACCTTTGGAGGAGTCTTCCATTTTTACCCCTGGACTTTCAGCCCATAATACTCAGTACAGGTGTTCCTGATGCTTGGCATCATCCATGTAAAGATGGTGGCTGATGGTTACTCTCTTTGGAACCGGTGTCCTTACCAATGAGTAGGGCTGCAACGATTCATCGAGTTACTCGATTAACTCGATTATGAAAATTCCTCGAGGCAAAACATCTGCCTCGAAGCCTCGTTAAATTCCTATGACACGCCTATGTGCAGGGATCCGATTGTTCCACACGGACCGTTGTTCAGGAAGCACACCAGCGCGTCATACACGGTCATTCATTCTGAATTTAGTTGGCGCGATGGCGGAAAGTCAGACTCAGAAGAGAGTATCGGGGCTAAACAACGGTATCCTGCTTGCCCATGTGAGCGATTTATTTCTGACAACAAAACGAATGCGTAAAGTTGTAAAATGTGTGACTAGATGTCTCCTCGTCTCCGTGGCGCATTTCCCGTTTTGTTGTATATCGATCACTTCTCATCCGCCATCTTGCGAGTGACGTATAGAGTTACGTTTATGCATCGGACGCTCGTATTGGCTCCCGTAGCAGCCTTTACAGCCAATCGGAAAGCCTGATTTACGCTCGGCTGTGAGTTGTTGTGTTTGCCCAAACGGACGGAGGAGTTCAAAGCAGAGAAAAGAATGGTCAAACAGTTACTGTAGTGATAGAGAAAGCTAAATACATAAATGGCACAGAAGAAGTACACTATATACACACATATTTAGGGCAGGGAGAGGAAAGGGCCATTGCTGGCAAAACAAAACGTAAATTAAATGTTATCCATGTTTTATCCAAGTTGATTTAACTGTATTGTTGTTAAATTCTCACTGGCACTTAATAAATGGGCTTAGTTTTGGAGCCAAATTTTGGAGTTCGAATGAATACCTCTGTTTATTTTTTTTAGAAATGCTTGATCATTTTACAGCCACATCATTTTCGTTATGCATTATTTGTTTTGGTTGTTTTTAAAACACAATTTTTTTTTATCCGATTCCTCGATTAATCGATCGATAAAGTGCTAAATTAATCGATTACAAAAAGAATCGATAGCTGCAGCCCTACCAATGAGGTTCTGGCCTATGCAGAACAGCAGCAGAGACAAAGCATCTTCTTGGTATCTGGTTCACTTGATAACGTATGCAGTTGGCCTTTGATTTGTTAAGTGGAGTCTTTTCAACTGCATTCAGTTTTCAGTTATATACTATAAAGTAGATGCTACTACAACTTAGCTGTAAAATCAGCATCAAAATGTTCTGTGCAGAAACGGTGATCCCTAAAAAAAAACAAATGTGTTGAGTTTTTTGTGAGGAAAGCCTTTGAAAGAAGGTGCAAAATGTATTAAGCTTGATTGAGGATGGTTTCAGAGTTGCTTTTTTGTATGGTCAGCACATGTGAGGGGACTTTTATCCTTCTGAAAAGGCTGGAGGAATGAGCCAGTCTGAAGCTCTCAGATCCTTATTGTCTGCCCCTTCGGTGGGAGGTCATACAGAAGGACTGGTGCACTCTCTCTCTCTCTCTCTCTCTCTCTCTGTCTCTCTCTCTCTCTCTCTCTCTCTCTCTCTCTCTCTCTCTCTCTCTCTCTCACACACACACACACACACACACACACACACACACGCACACAGATATCAGGCAGCTTATGCTGCATTTACTATCAGGGAGTTGGCATGAAAGCGAAGGTTACAGTGAATTTGAAATTGAATGGTTTTGTGTGTGTGTGTGTGTGTGTGTGTGTGTGCGTGCGTGCGAGTTTGTATTCATACCTGCTGAAGTAAAGTCTGAACTAGGCCTACAGGCTCTTTGGAGTATACATGATCCCTGATTATATTAGCTGTCTCCTCACCTCAGCACCTCGTTGCTACGTCTGCCAAGCCGTAAAAGTGTTGAACTTTTCACCTTTGCTGCGTTTCAGCACCACGTCGGCATGCCGTGTTAGAGCTTTATTCTAACAGAGAGCTGAACCCCAACGTGCACTGTGTGGAGGTGGAGCGTATCATCACCACTCTTTACAATGCTATTAATGATATTTTATTGATCTGGAAGGGAATCGGTGGAGGATTAGTGAGAGTAGCATCACCCTTTTATTGCACAACAACTGTGCTGCCCTGCTGCCTTTTTGTGACCTCTACAATGATGGAGGGTGAAGTGCTGTGTGTTTGTGCTTTTGACAGCCTCCCTGCGCCAGCATTTAAGAGACACAAATGACTTGAAAGAACAAACAGCTTTGAAATTGTCCTCAATAGAACTAAATGAGATTCCCCTTCTGACAGCCTGCACATTCCGTTTACGCCAACCGCCCTCTACCTCGTTGCGTTTCTTCCTGCCAGTAAAAAACACACACACACAGACGTTTAGTTTAGCACTCGCAGGAATTCCACGCATATTTTGGCATTGTTTTCCACTACACAATAGCAGTAAAAAAAAAAAGAAAGAAAAAGAGCCATCCTTTATTTCTGTTATTCAAGTTTTACAACACTATCTCATTATTTCCTTTTCGTCACTGCAGAAGTCAACACTTTACATCTGCAGGTGGGTAAATTAGCCGCACAAAGCAGAATCCTTCCTGTCTGCTTGTTCAAGTGGCAGCTATTGAGTAGTTCTATTAGCCTAGCACTAACATGGCCATTTACACGTGCACGAGCGAGGAGAAAATACCATTAAGCAAAGGGACATTTCAATTCAATTGTAGAGTGCATGCAATTATTGACTTGTAGATATGGAACAGTATAATAATGTGTGGTTCTTTTTTTTTTTTTTTATGAGTCTGCACAGATTCTGCAGCAGATGCGTTGGGAACACTCGGACCGCACTTTGAAAATAATTAAAACATTTCTTCTTCATTACAGTTTTACAGTAATTGCCCCCTTCGGTCACAGAACTTCCCCCCATTGTTTCCTTACGAGTTTGAACGGAATATTGAACTCAGCGCTTGGTAGTTAAAGAGGCACAGACCCAGCGCAGTATTTCCACGGAGAGAGTATGTTCTCACTCTCTAAGGTTTAGGGTTAGAAGATAAGACCAAAAAGCAACACATTCTGTCATTCCAGGGTGAGAAAGAAAAAAAGGCAGAATGAAAAATCAGGAGTAAAAGAAAAAAATATTTTCTTTTCCAGGTGGGAACAAGTTGAAGGGACAGCAGTTCCGTCTGGACTGGTCCTGGATCTCTCTGGAGAAAGAGTACTACGTGGTGGACGAGGAGGACACCTTCCTGGAGGTGATGCTCAGGCGGAGAGGCTACCTTGGAGAGACGTCTTTCATTGGTGAGTCTCTCTCTGTCTCTCTGATCCACGAGGGCGGGCTCTGTGTTATTAGCCAGGCTGGAGGGTCGACTCAGAGGTCAATCTGTCAATATGTCCACCACATCGGAAATATCACAAATAGGGTTGCACGGTATACCGGTACTAATTTGGTACCGGGGTACTGAGGCATTTAAAACGGTACTATATTGCATTTGGACGGGACCGGTACTTGCAGCGCCGCCGGCAGCGCCCGCAACAGCGCGGCGAACTCGCCACGTGACGTCACTGCGTTGTAACTACAGCTGAGAGGACGAGGAGCGAGCCGCAGCTTGGGGAGATAAAAAGAAAAACAGGCAAGCCGGAGGAAACGGCTAGCAAGTTAGCGAAGCGGCATGGACTGCTTGGAGAGAGCGCACGAGCGAGAGAGAGAGAGAGAGAGAGAGAGAGAGAGAGAGAGAGAGAGAGAGATAGAGAGAGAGAGAGAGCTAGCTAGCTAGAAGCGCTAGAGAGAAGCACGGAGAGGAGACTGGTTGCTGCCACCGTCACCACGCCGCCGCAACGCGAAGTGCGATATGGCAATACTTTAGCTTAAATCAAATGCGCAAGGCGAGGCAGTTAACGCCGATGCACCACTGTGTAAACGGTGTTTAAAACATGCATGGCTAACGGCGGAAACACCTCCGACTTAGCCAAACACTTAAAGGAACAAGCACCCAGACCTGCACACTGAGCTCAAGGATCGACAGGTCATTTACTCAGGAAGAAAAGCCACATTTAGTGCTAAAAGCAAGCGCCACCGCCCTTCACTCTTAACAAAAGTAGCTCTGGAAGAAAGAAAAAAAAAGCTGGTTTATTTATATTATTATAATTTGTATTTATATTTTAACATTTTTAAAATTGTGTGCATTAGAAAAGCTTGTCTTTGTGGTATTTAATTTTATTTGCTGATTAATATGTTATTGTTCTAAGATTTTCTATTAAAATAAAGTCAGTAATGACATTTTTTGCGTTCACTTTTTATTTGAAAAAGTATCGAAAAGTACTGAAACACATGTTGGTACCGGTACCGGTACCAAAATGTTGGTATCGTGACAACACTAATCACAAATATCAACAACTTCTGGATGGTACAGACATTCGTTGCTTTGGTGATACCCCTCATCTCTTTTTAGTTTTAGGTTCAATGTCTCAACAACTATTTTATGGATCACCATTAAATGTGATAAACGTAGTGATGTAAAATGATTTAAAGCTCTAAGCATAAGAACATTTTTTTTTGTTATTTTTTCCTATTACTGTTTGTAACAAGTTTAAAAGAAAATGATCTCAAAATACTACAGACTTCAGGAAGTAACCCACCTGAACCTTATTTTTCTACTCATGATGGTTCCTATTCTGCTCAATTTTGTCATTTCCTTCGGTCGTATTACAAACTTCACCTCATCATTCACTCGGCGTTCTGCCTTCCAATACACACACACAGACCAAATATAATCCCTGACAGTTGAAGCCAAAAAGCAATTGCAACGCTTCCTTTCAACACACGCTGTAACAAGATTCATCCTCTAAGCCAAAATCATTTTGTGTGGCCTTGAGCCACTTTAGAGTTTGTGTAATGACTTTGAGGAAGCTAGATGAGGTCAATGTGTTGCCCGGTAATTTTTCTTTCTACCGGCCAATACGTGAAAACACAAGTTGCTATGTGACTGTTTGTGAAGCAGCATCTCCCTTGACCTTCAAACTTCAGCTTCACTTGCCTCAGTTGGGCAAGAAGTTTGGCCCAAATACCGGCGGGATATCAGAGGTCAGATCAAGTCACTGATGAAAACACATCACTGACACCAGAAGCATCACAATTTACGCAGCTGTCATTGCCTCGTCTGCATGTAAAGAAAGGCTGTATATATGAATGCATCTTGGTCTGTCACATTTCATTCTCACTCAAGCACACCAGCTAGTCGTTGGTCTTTGTTGGTCGTTGCGGCTGCGTTTTGCTACGTTTAGGCCAATTTATGATAATAGACCGGAGGCAAAGCGAGCCAATGCCTCTGTCGACCTTTGTCAAGCTGCTTTATGTAGGTGGGTTTGTTGCGTCACGGGCCCTGAACCGCAGTCTTAAAGAAGGAGTGGGAAAGAGATTGAGATGATGTCATGATCAGACCAAATACAAAAGCCACTCTTACAATTTGACTTAGAAAACTGCCGTTTGCTGCATGTCCTCTGCGTGGTTTTACACGACTCCGCTTGACTCGAGGTTCCAAGCCAGCTGAGCCAAGAAGGTGGAGAAAGAAAATGAAAATGAAGCTACATTTTATTCCGAATTAGACCCGCCATGCTCTTACCAATCAGCTTATCATCGATCTACTGTTATCCATCTGCTGTAGGTAGCGTCCTCTTGATCTTTGAGCTGTATTTTCTCCGATTGATTTCCTGATTCAAAGTGAATCATCAGCATACTTAAAAGCAAATGAAGCGAAATGAGCATTGTGCCGTCTGCAGCACTCATCGCTGCCATTCAAACCACAGAGTGGGCAGAGAACACGCCGCTGGCCAAGTGCTGCTCCGATCTCCAAGCACAGCGACACATCAATGCCAAGTGTTCTGAATAAGCTTTTTCCACCAGGAGATGGAGGTGATTTGATGTCGGAAACAACAGCCCAGCATTGCTTTTTTGCGTATGTCTGAGTTTTTTGTGTGGATTGGAAGGTTAAAAAGATGATGGTGGTTTTGTCCCTGAATGCCCCTCATCCCAGACTTTGTCGTGCTGTTGCTCGGTCGCTCTGGGAGAAGCAGAAGCAGTAAGCAGCTTTTTACTGTCTCCCACCTCTCATCATCACTCTGATCCCTTTTAATCGTGGGGTCAGGTGCTAGCATCACAGCCTGGCGGTTTATGTAAGCTTTAATACTTACCCACCTGTATGTATGCGTGTGTGCACGTGTGTGTACACGACATGATTCCTCTCGGGAGGGTTTTGAACGCATCTCTTTGGCACACATGAAAAGTCGCGTCCTGACTCATCTCCTCGCACTGTTGGCGCGCAAGCAGCTGGTTATCTCCGGCCGCACACACAGCACACGCACGTTCATTCCACTTTTGAATGACTAACGCGGTGCTAAAATGCATCAATGACAAAAGTGCTCTCCTTCCAGACCGACGTAGTTGAGACATTTTCATGCGTGGCTTGAAGGCAGATTAGAAAAGAGGGGATGTTTAAAAGTGCATCTTACCCCAACGGCACATACAAAGTCACCCACCAGAACTTCAAATACAAAGTGCATGTATCTCTATGGGTTTTTGTCCATGTGCCCGGCGTGGCTTTGTCCGTACACTGATGGTGAAATACGATCTCGTTTAGGGGCGACGCGGAATGAAAAACAGAAAGTGATCGAAGTCTAATAACTTTCATAGATTTCAATTTGCTGCCCTGGTGAACAGAAGAATGAAGCGAATGAACCGTTAACGGAGTGGAGACATACTCTGGTGGACAAAATAGCGGGAACACCATGCAATCTTGCCACGGTGACGGTACAGTCTATGTTTCATTTAACGCCATTATAAGGCTACATAGTGTGTTGCTGTTTGGTAGATATCTCATCAATGGTCAGTGTTGTTGAGGCTCTACTAGGGTTCCTCGTTGCTCATTTAGTTTCATGTGTTTGGCTCGAGTCTTAATGATCTTTGCGTTTTCTCGCCGTGGTATATATGTTTCCTGGCATTCAGGACGGTTACGCTTGACTGGCCTCATTTTGCCTTGATGTTCCTGTTGTTGATGGTACCCAAGTTGTAATGGGACTCACTTGTGTCACTACCTTTGTATAATTTGGATATACACGGAATTGTATTATATTAACTTTTTCCAGAATCAAAGCTATAAAATAGCCACTTCAAAAATCGTATCGCAAACACATGAATATCTGATTATTTTATGTAAATGTACCTTCATGGTTTATATTCATTTGCATTTATTTTCACCAGACACTTTAGAAATCAGGTGAATTATTCGGCCAGTTAAAACAGTTTTATTATACAACTTCACTTTTAGGATGCTGTTACATTGTCCAAGAATTTGTCCCAAAAGAATTTTGCCCAAGATGACATAACTCAGACTGGCTGAAAGCAGGACTTGAGGCAGGCAGGTTGTCAGAGAGACGAAGACAGGAAGTAAAACCAAGTAATTTAAAATATAAAACAGGAAGAAACCAGGAAGAAACAATCCTTTAAACGCCACCATCCTGGCAAACTCACGGCCCGTCTTCCGGAAGATGGCGAGGACCTCGGGGAAACAGGGAAACCTGGGTCGTGACTGAAAAACACCTCCTTTCAGACTCCAAAATCAGCCGAAGAAAAGGGATGGGATGGTGTGAGTCAGAGCCCTTTGGGGACATATTTGGTCAGGTTGTGCTGTTACAGGTGTCAGTTCAAAGGAGGACCCACATGCAGGACTCGGGGTAGAAAGGTTGAATTGAACAGGAGGTGAGCTTTAATAATAAAAAAGAAGGAATTCCTGGTACGATGTCGAAGTGTCCATATCTACAGATAACATCCGATTAGACGGGCTGTGTGTCAGGGATTGAACAGAGGGGAGGAACACGATGGGGAGAAGCTTGCTAGGTTTAAAGAGAGAGATAAGAGATATGACAGATCTAGGTTCAAGCAAAGCAGAGCTCAGGCAGAGCAGGGTCGGACAGGAGCAAGGGGATCAGATCGGATTCTTTTCAAGCTTCTCACTTTCTCACTCCTTATGAAAAAAACAAACAAAAATGCCAAGATATCAGCTTAATTCTTCATGGTTGAAGCTCTCCTCCTTACCTGCTGTGTCTAAATGAGTCCGGTCATCTTTCCCTGTCCCCCGTGACACTGACGTGTCCACCCACTTAACCCGTCTCTTCTTTTCATCCCTAATCTCTCCTCACCTCATCTCAGAGAGAGTGTTTGGTCCTTTTTTTTTTTTTTGCTTCAAACCTGTTTTTTTCTCATCAAAGACACCGTGTCTCCTTTCCCTCTCCCCCTTACTGCCTATAGCCCTGGGTCTTTGCCATAGGCTGTCTTATATTCTTCCACCCACTCCCCCTTTGTCATTCATCTAGTATCTACCTTCTTCTCTCTCCCCCTCTCACTCCAGCGCAGCTCTGTCTTCTATTTTCCCTCATCCTTCTGTGGTTGTTACCCATTGTGTACTGCGCTGGTTCTTCTCCATCTTCGTCTTTTTTCTTTTTTTTTCTCTGTTTCCTTCGTGGAAAAAAAGAATCATCATCCTCTCCACATCTTTTCTCTCTCTTTTTTTCCCCTGCTTTCCGGTCTCTCCTTCTCTGGCCTGTCCTTTCTCTGAAAGATAAATGGAGGCTTGTTAACAAGGTGTTCATTTCCCAGGTTAATCATCTCCTGTGGGGTATATTCCAGCCTCATTATTGTAGGAAAGCGGGGTGGATGGAGAAATAATTTAATTTCACTAGGAGAGAATCGAAAGTATTGCTCTCCTGAACCTCTGTTCCACAGATCCCCACCTCAGTTGCATTGATGTGAAACTGACCTTTATTATATAATGAGGATGGAGGTACCTGCAATCATACGATTTTTGCAGTCGTTGCTTTCAGTAGTGAAACAAACCGTAATTCAATACAAAAAGGACAGTTTGTAGCTATACACAGATCGTGTGTTTTTGTGAACAACTCTGTGTGTGTGTGTGTGTGTGTGTGTTATTAAGAGACAACACATGGAGCAACAACATCATAGGGATCAAAAGCCCTCGGGTGCGTATAACTCCACCTGCTGAGAAGGAACCCCAGTGCGACCTCCAGGCAACCTGTCTCTCCCCCCTAGGGAGTCCAGCCAAGGTGCCTCAATAAGGCTCATCCCTTTTAAGATCAACACTACCTCTCTCTTGGATGCAGGTTTTTTTGTGTGTGTGTGTGTGTGTGTGTTTTCATCGGCTGATCTCCAGGACAGAAAGATGAGAAAGACAAGATCGATAGAAATCAACCGTTACGTGGACACTTTGTCGAGTCATCTGTAATTGCCTCTCTGTGTTGTAGTCTTCATTTTTCGTGGTGGAGTCCATCATTAGAGGCCACATCTCTCAGCCCACGGTTCGTTCTGTGCTGTAAACAGACACACTTGTTGAATTTCTGACAAGAACGGCTGCACAAGATGAGTTTTACGGCCACCAATGGTCGACACACCCTTCACATTGTGTTATTAAAACGAATGCCTGAATTTCCAAATAGGTTGCACATTTAAATTATTTAGTTATTGGACAGTCTAGACCCCTCAGAGGTGTTTCTTTCCCTTAGCCTAAAGATGGAAACGATTCTTGGTTATAATATCAAAGCAGAACTATCGTCCAAAGCCAGATATTGAAACAATTTCTCCACAAATTGCCATGAAATTTTGCTCTCAACGGTTCTGGTATTGATCCGTCTCTCGGTTACTCTGCTGACCTGTTCTCTAGAGTAAGCTGAGGATTATCTCTTTGAAAGAGAAATCCGAGAACTCGTGTATGTTTCTCAGATGATAGATTTCTGGGAATCAGAACTTGGATGGTGTGGTCCATCATAAAAGAGTCTTGGTGTCCATTTATTTGAATAAAAATCCACATAAACAGCTTGACCCAGGTTAACCTGATACAGTAAGGGGCACTCAGCAAGTGAACTGAGTTGTTGATTGATTGAACGTCCATTAGTCATGTCTTAGAGCTCCCAGGAACATTTCCGACAGCCCCCAGAGAAGGGGATGTGTTGTGTTGAGTTAGTGCCGCCGCGGTGAGCAAAAGAACATTTCCATTGCAAAACATGACCTTCTCCCGTTGAGAAAAAGCAGAGAGAAGGGGAAAAAAAAGAAAGTTGAGCGATAACAATGCCTTGCTGAATATGATACATATGTAATTTTTTTTTTTATGATTGTGCTGTGGTAACCATCAAAGGAAAATCGTGATTTCTCTGCACTTGAACAATGAGAGACGTATTTGCTGTATCAGCGGTAATTTGGTGTATGCGATGGACAAACGCACTCATGTACTCCACATACTTTGCAGTACAGTCGGTCAGTCACTCATGGCTCAAACCAAATGAATACAACCAGAAAAGCAACCCTCAGACACCACAAGCCTTTTTCATAATCCGAGGCTTTGGTTTTCCACATCGGGGGCTTGTAAACGAATGTAATCACCAACGGTCCTCACAGGTACGGCAACTGTGTCAAAGTGTGTATCCCCGCGTGTGCGATTGTTCCCGGCTTTAACATTTTTGCATACAATACTCGGATCTCGCCGCGTGTACCATCTAATGTATCCCGTCTCATCTGCATGCGTTTGTCACCTCCTTTCTCCTCTCTGTGTCTGCGAAAGGGGAAAAACAAATCCCTTTTATGTGCAGGCACATGCGTCGGCCCGCCACGGCTCCGCTCACCTTGTTCTCGCGAGCCACTTTGAATGTAGATAAAGGACGGCGAACGGCGTCTTTCCAAAATGTAATACCGTATCGCGTGGCTTATGCCACCTGGATTTCCTTGATGTGCATTTGATGCAAAAACCCAGTGGCACCAATAAGCTGCGTTGGTTTGAAGAAGGACGTATTGATGAGCGCGAAACGTCAGATGGATCGTGTAGTGGGTTCACATGAAAGCCCTATTATACATGAAATAAGAGATATTTGAAGAGAAAAGGAGACACACACACACACACTTATACACACACACTTGCATGCGTACCTAACCCTTGGGAAATGATCCCGGTAGCTAATCCATTTCAGCGAGGAAGATGCTTATTTAAACGCTTCAGTCACAAATTCATTTCACACATTCCCGAGGCTCTGTAAGTGATCGGTGGAGAAAAATAGCCGCAACACACTTTTTTTCACACCGCTCTCCGAAACAACATTAAAGGGTGCGAATGTCTAATCTGTTTTTCATCTGTTTCCCTCTCTCCCCGCCTGTCACCCTTTAATGGTCGCTTCCCTTTGTTTTGGATTCTCGTGTCGCTCCTCTGACCCGCTTTCCCCTTTTTTTCTCTCCTTTCTCACGTCGGACCACGTCTGTCTTTTAGGCATCGGCACCCAGGATGGCAGCGCAAAGAAGGACGAGGATTTCAAGGGCAAGTCACAGAGGCAGGTCCAGTTCAACCCGGGACAGACCAGGGCCACGTGGCGGGTTCGGATACTCACCGATGGGAGGTACGAGCAGGCGGAGACCTTCCAGATCTTGCTCTCGGAACCGGTGATGGGGGTGATGGAGTTCCCCGCCACAGCCACAGTGGAGATCTTGGATCCCAGCGACGGTCAGTCCTTTATGTCCGGTACTCATTTAGGGATAGACAATTGGATATTCTTTGGCGGTGATGATGCCGAATCTGTCCAGAGGGAAGGAGGAGATACAGTGTGGGGATAGTGGGGATTTATTGTAGGGATGGTGATTGTGTTGTGTTTGTGTATTTACTGGGAAAAAATACAAAAAAGCAGTATGAATACAGTTACTTTTGTATTCATTTGTCCATTACCATCAGGCCAAATCAACAGTCGCCAGCCAAATGTGATATTGCCGTTCAGCGATTGGTAAAAGTGTCTCCCGTATACAACTTCAGTCTTTTCACTCTCTCCCTCCTAAAGTTTGTAATCTGCCACTTTCACTTTGTGTGGCTTTGCCTGCAGAGTGAAATGATAATGAAGTGTTGGGGTAGTGCGACTAACTGGCTTCCCAGCTCCATCGAGGTCAGACTTACTCTTCTGCAGCTTTTACAGTCGGGTTTATCCTATGCCTCTCTGTTCGGCGCAACTTTTAAGTAATTATAGATGTGCAACAAAGACGGAAACACTGAAGCTTCCATTACAGTGTCACCCAACAGCTGCACTCATCACTCCCTCTCCCTCTCACTCTCTCGTTTGCCTTCTCGTTCACTCTCTTTCACTGTGTCGTTATCTCCCTCCCCAATCTATCCTCCCCTGTGGGTTAATTATGTTGTGTGTGGAGGGCAGGGGCTGGTTTGTTTTCTGGCATCTCCGGGGATTGTCTAATGTGACAGAGATGTGCCACTCTGTACACTAATGGGCCAGTGAAGCTCTAGCTGTGCCTGTGGCGTTAGCTCCGGCTTCTCTCTCTAATGATGAAAACTAGCTTTGTCTGGTCTTCTGGTTAGTTGGCGACCCCCCCGAGGATATATCAGCTAGGCTAATGGCTTTTAGAGGAGGAGAGAGGATCCCTACGTTTTAACCAAAAGTGTTTCAAAATTAAAGAAATCATAACAATCTGGTTTTCGTTCCAACAGTCTCGCTTTTCGTCAGGCTCTTCTTCATTGTTTTTCATCTTTGTTTTAGTTGTTAAAACCCTTCTGTATCAGCCTGTTGCCCCTTTGATTAATAACGAGGAGTGGGCTTGGCCTGTTCCGTGGTTGCTTTCCCCGTGCTGCGGCAGACGGCAACCCTGTGTAATTACAGGCTATGATAGCGTAGCTTTCCTCCTGCAAATCCTTGGGACTTTTCTTCATATATAATCCATGCACACTGCCGAGTGAAGATGAAGGTGGCAGCAGGCTGCTTGACTGTTTGCTGCAAGCAGCACCAGCATCCAGCCACACATTTCTCTTGCGCGGGATGCTATATATCAGCTGTTATACCACGCTGCATCTCGCACCAAGGTCATTCCACTAAATGATGAACGGTTTCCTGCTTTGCAGTTTGTTTGTGTTTTTTCGTCCGAGATGGCGAGGCCAGCTGCAGTCAAGCACACCCTTGTAATTATGAGAGCTTTGTCTCAGTTAGGATGCTAGATCTCTCCGATACTGTCGGGCACATCAAACCGCGGATTGCATTTTTGTGAGTTTGCTGCTGCTTTTGAACGGTGCCAGTTACAGAGCACTCTCAACTCGGTCCCCTGAGGGCTGTTTTGCTTTACATTAACACTGAGAGTTTAGGCATTTAGCGTATGAGCATGAACAGTTTGGCAAACCGGCAAGGAGTAAAATGCAACAACTATCACTCACGAAACAAAGAAAATATCCCTGCATCCATAGAATATTCATGAAATTATCAATAATGGAGAAGTTCGAGGCATAGAAATAAAACACAAACAGATTTTCTTTTTTTTAAAGCAAGATCAGGTGTGAGTGTTCACTATTTTTATACCCTCTTTGAAAGCATGTGCCCCCCTCCCCACCAATGAATTTTTTAAAATGACTGTGGGTTTTCCCCCAGGAGGTGAACTTGACCCACTTGGTTGAAAATTAGCTTTTTCTAATTCTTTGGTGGATTTAGAGAAGAGCAAAGTGTGACATGAAAATGTGAAACAACTGCGAGGAAAGAAGATGCGCAGTGCGTGTGTGTGTGTGTGTATGTGTGTGGCGAGAGAGAGAAGAAGAAGAAAAACAGTGTAGCGGTGTGTGTGTGTGTGATAGGTAAGCAGTGGACCTTAATCCCCTGCTAGGCGTCCCTCGACCCCCCTGGGGAGTGACAGATTGTGGGCAGCAACAGAAAGGAGAAACAGAGGAGAGCGGAGACGATTGAGAGGAGAGAGAGAACGATTTAGGGAGCGTTACGGCGAGAGGAGATAGATGTTTGACTCCCCTGCGGTGCGTGAGATTGTCTTATGTTGATGACTTTGTCCCGAAGAGTCGTCTCAGGTCTCGATCTCTTACGCTGGCCGTCGAAACAAACATCCCAATCCGTTTTTACCGCTGATTTTCTCCAGAATGCGAGTCTTCGTTTTACAAGCGATACCACAAGTGTCTCGAAGCCATCATTCATTCACTCATTCATTCACACTCTCATCGAGGGAGGGGGGAGTTGCAAGAAGATCTGGGACGAAGCTCGGTCCACTCTGCTCGCATTTTTATTGGTCCCCGTGCGTCCGTGGAAAGTAGCTCCTACATTTATTGTTTCTGTAATGCTAGTAAGTCCTTTGCTTTGATAGATGATGCTTTCACTGGCTCTAAGTCTCTCCCTCCATCACAAGCTCCTCTCCGAGACGGGGAGAGGAGTCGGAGAACGGGAGAGAAAGGAATGAAACAGATGCTGACCCCTCGGTGTGTCGAGGAGTTGATGTGTCAAAACTCCCGGCTGATTCCCCCTCTGTGGGATGAATTGAGAAGCTTGCATGTGTAATTGTCTGTGACACGCCAGGCAGTAAGAAAAACTTCCCGAGGGGTCTCTTTGAAGAGCACCTCTGGTTGCATCAAACCGAAAACCTGTGATGGAGAGTTATTTTTGAATATGAATAAGCACACCGCAGGACCCCCACTTCAATAGATTTGAATAAAAAAAATGTCAGCTGCAGCTCACTAATGCAGAGCCAGAACAAAAGCCCGTACCGGTCCTTGATGGCCCTAATGTACTGTAGATCTTTGCAGATAGTTATACATATCATTACCTTTCTTCCTTTTATTTCTCTTCTGACTCCGTCCACCCGTTCTCATTTCTCCTCCAAACAGAGTCGACGGTGTTCTTCCCTGAACAGATTCACTCGGTGGAGGAAGGTGTTGGAGAGCTTTTCATCCCGGTGCACCGCAGTGGAGACATCAGCCAGGAGCTCATGGTGGTCTGCTACACACAGCAGGGTATAGACTAGCCTTTTTTCATCTCATCTAACCCGTTTCCCCTCAGTGTACCTCGCCTGCCTGCCTGCCTGCCTGCCTGCCTGCCTGCAGGCTTGCTGGTCAGACTGGTCATTTAAGATGGTGAATGTTATTATATAAGGCTCAATACATATTTTATGACAACACATCCTGCGTTAACATTCGAGGTATGACCTAATAACTCAAATTTAATTGGGATACGGGACACATTCAACAATAACAGTTTCAGAATGATAGTTGTAGTTTCAATCATCACAGATTGTGCCTTTAAATGGTAAACGAAATGGTAAATGTGGCATCCAAGTGGTTTTAGCGTTATGGTAATGTCCCCGTGTGCACAGGCAAAGTGTGCACCTGTCGCTCCTTTCCCATTTGACGGAGCCAATGAAATGTGTTGAAAACACAGCCAACTGGCAGAGTTGCAGTTCACACAACACATTTGCATTCTCACAAATAGAAAGTAGCAGCATAAGCACAGCAGTGCTGCAAGACGGTGCCTTTTCCAAGTTTTACAGCAGTTTATTCAAATAACAGGCTTCGGTACAACGTAAATGTAATCATTCTAAAGACGTTCAGTTCACTATTATTAAATATTTATTTTGTAAAAAAGGTAAATCTTTTAGCCTGTGTGTTCTCCCCATGCGGTCAAATCTCATGAAATACATTTAGACAAAGAACGCATCCCTAATGAAGACGTTAATGTCAAATATCAAAAGGTTACACCACAGGTTTGATTTAGAGAAACCTTCCTATTGTGTTCTGGCATTAAAGCAAATACACTCAGTGACACGATGGGCTTGCTACTGTTACTTCCATTCCATTAAAGCAGGAAGAATGAACCTGGGTGCTCAGCAGTACTAAGATAAGAGGTCTCCTCTGCAGTTTGTACCAGGGGCTCAAGATATCTGATGTTTTTTAAAAAACCATATGCTTTTTATACTTCCTGTCACCGTTAACTCTCCTTTCGCTGGCCCCTCGGAAGGTTCCGCCACAGGGACGATCCCCACCACCGTCTTGTCCTACTCGGACTACATCTCCCGTCCGGAGGAGCACGCCAGCGTCCTGCGCTTCGACAAGGGCGAGCGGGAGAAGCAGTGTCGCGTGGTGGTTATCGACGACTCCCTGTACGAGGGAGAAGAGAGCTTCAACGCCACTCTGTCGCTGCCGGTCGGGGGGCGTCTCGGGAAGCACTACCCCACCACCAAAGTCAACATCTTGGAAGACATGGACGACGGTAAGGCTGCGTAGATGATCATAACTAGAACTCAGGTGAGAGAATGTGGTGAACTTTGCAAAAAGACGTTTGTATCAAAAGAAAAAGATTTCCGCCTGGTGTGTGTGGGAAGGGTTTAAGGTTAAAGAACACATGCAGATGGGACACATGGATACGCTTTAATTTGACACATACAGGCGTTTGTAATAACAGTGCGTGGGTAGCCGCAGTCCTAGACGTTCTGATTAATTGTCATCTGAGCCACACAATGACAGAAGTTCACTTAATTAGGCTTGTTTACAGACTCGCGAGCTGTCGAGGCATGTTGGAAACACCCCGGCAGAGACTCTTCACCCGCAGCCGACACATGGAATCAAACACCTGTCTGTCATTCAGACGATTTTTTTAATTAAAGTCGAGACTCATACAGGAGTCCACTGGGACTGCATTATGAAGACTCGTCCGTGGTCTGCTTTCATCCTGCTGCAACATTGTATGGACAAAGTAGATTAGATTTTCTGACAGGCAGAGAAATGTGAGCCGGATTTATCTGGGGAGGGACGAGCCTGCTGGGAAATACTTATTCCAATCGACAGGCGTTCTCACTGTTCTGCATTGATTTACTTTAGAGACTGGGAAAGATTGAATGTCTCTGTTTTTTTTTTTTTTGTTAAATGCCATGGTATAGATTGTCATACTTCTTTTTCCTAGACGGGGGAGTGCTGGTGTAATAAATGTGAGTAAAATCCTAGTACGCCAATATTTAAAGATCAGTTTTGAGGAAAACAGATCAACAAAGGAATACGATCTAATTGACCTACATCTCATCAAACTGAGTGTAAATACCTTGTTTCGCAACAATGATCTGCAAACATGGCCGTGCCCCGAATTCATTTTTTACCATCTTTCCTATATTCGAGTCCTCTCCTACCTTGTTATGTAGACATTGTACTTAAATTGTGTCATTCTGTTGGGGGAAATGAGTGTCTACATTTAGCTGCAGGCCAAACTAACAAGACGGGAAATAAGAGAAAAACCTTTCCTTGAACTACTTTAGCCCTCGCACCGTTATCACTTCTACTGCAGTGCCCATCCCTGGACAGCAGTGCTGATTAGACGGAGCTATTAATAAGCCCCAGCCAAGGCTTTACGTTAAAATAATTTGAGTAAACAGCTATTAAAATAACTAGAGAGTGAGAATTAAATGTTCACAAAGCATCTTAATTATGTTATAAACCTGGCTCTAGGTTTTGACAAACCCGGGAAAGACACAAAGAAAATCAATCAAAATGATTATGACAATAAAAACGGTTCATATTAAATGGGCACAGCTTAGCATGCCCATGTCAATCATACCAAATTCAGAGCATATGAATGAGGAATTACCTCCACACAGCTCTCACAACTCGGATTACAACACACAGACTTCATCCTCAGCTCAGGACACTATTACTCAACTACAGTTACGCTGCAAATACGTTGATTGATTTATTTTTTATTGCTCTGAATTTCAGCAAAATGAGAAATTTCAAAAAAACAACACCAAAAATATTGGTTTATGCCGTTAGTTCAGCCGGTGCATGAAACACAGACATGGTAAACATCCTGCATTGCGCATTCGTAAATTGGCAGAGATACTTTTACTTCCGTTAAAGGCGCATTAAAAGCGTATTTAGAATTTTAGAAGAACAAATGTAGGCTAAGGCTGAGCTTAATATTAGAGGCTAGGTCCCTCAGGAACTGCATGCCACAAACAGCTGTTTCAACTCCGCCTCCTATGCTTTTTTAAATGATCTTCCTGAGCGCTCTAATAAAAAATAATCTTTAAATAGCCTTATGTTGTTATTTAGTCTTTCTGAGGACATTGCATATTCATCCTGGTGCTGGGTCTGTATTTATCAGGACTGTGCACCACGGGAGAGCCATACAGGGAGCTATTCAGCACAGAGGGGCACGAGTAAAGCCCTTCTTTCTGTTATATGGAATGCCATTCTTTGGTTCCATAGAGTGATGTAAATGTACCGAAATTGGTTCAAGTGGGTTTTTATTTTCCCGCGACCCTGAATACAGGATAAGCGGTAGAGAATGAATGGATGGATGGATGGGTTTTTATTTTCATGTCACATTAATGGGCTTCTATCCTGTCGTTAGGGGGTGATGTCACACCCACCACACCCCCGCTCCCAACGTCTCTGAATGCACCACATAACAAGGTAACAGATAATAGAGGATCTGGTTGTCATCAATTCAAGATTCTCAAGTCTTCCTTTTAGTTCGTCCTAAATTGTTTGTATCAGAAATAATAGCATCGGAGAGGACTTGTCATGCCTCCGACTGTGAAAACGACTTACAACTGAGAACTTATTTAGGGATACAAACAGCCAAATTGAATGTGTGTGTGCGTGTGTGCACGGAGGCTAGTTAACAAGAAACATGACACACCGTCTGATTGTTGGTATATTGTCAGAAGACTTCAGTCGTGGCGCCGAGTTCAAAGGAATGGGAAATGTGTTTGTGAAAGCCCGACTCCAGTGAGAGATGATGTGTCATTTTTAGCCTCCCAGAGGATAATACACTGTCTGACAATGCTCTAATACCTGCACCCAGGCAGTCAAACTGCACCCTGCTTCACTTTAACACAACCTAAACTCACCAAGAAGACAAAAACACAGCTTCGAACGCTCTGTTTAATTGCATGTGTCGGCTGTGCATGCATGTGTGTGTGTGTGTGTGTGTGTTAGAGCTCGAGTTCTGCATCAAAGGCAAGTGGTGAGAAAAGCACTTGTAAAACTCCCAAGTGTGACTGTCGGTGCTCACTCTAGCCACATTTTTCCTTCCCCCAGGTCAAAGTCAAGTTCGGTCCTTCCATCTCTTTCCCAGCCAAGACCACACACTCAGTGGGACCAGGGGGTGTCTGCTAGATTTAGAGCTTTATCAGATTAAACTCTACAGTTACCTGCCACCCTGAGTGTCACTCGCTCCACAGGGCTGCACACTCTCACTCAAAAGTGAGTGTTGTCATTTCCTTGCACCCCGCCGAGGAGAGAGGAACCTCAAACTCCCTCAGTGGAGTTCATGTGGCCGCGGCTGAAGTTTGTAGAATTGTAGATTAGCTCAGAGTATTTCCTTGGAAACCCGGTCCTTCATTTCAATATTAGGGCAGCCTCACGGTTGGTCACAGTCACCAAGCAGCGGAATTGCTCACTCATTGGTCGTTTGTTCATTTTGCCCGTAC
Organism: Chelidonichthys spinosus; assembly: GCA_029853015.1. Taxonomy (NCBI): domain Eukaryota; kingdom Metazoa; phylum Chordata; class Actinopteri; order Perciformes; family Triglidae; genus Chelidonichthys; species Chelidonichthys spinosus. The sequence continues at coordinate 13,264,657 of CM056835.1, forward strand.
TGAGGATAAGAAGTGTGTGTGGGTGGAGGGAATTAGACCTGGAGGGATTTTGTTTCACTGGTTGTCATTATATGGCAACACATTCCGTTCTGGAAGCAAATTATTTTAATTATAAATGTTTTAATCGTACATATTTAAGGAAAACAAACAAACACACACACACACACACACACACACACACACACACACATATCTAGTAGAATTAAAATGAGGTAGATCTGCACACCAAGAAGCTCCCATGAGGAGGATGTTTAATGCTATGTTACATCATGAGCACCAGTGGTATGTCAGCTGTGCTTGTATATGCATTATGGGTATTTAAGAACTATCTGTTTTCATTTTGCTATTTAAACATATTTTCCATCTGCCACCACAAATCAATTAACATACGAGCAGCAAATTGTGATAAGAAAGTCTTTCAATCTTTCAATTTCATTGACAAAATAGTCAACAATTTGCACATTAGCGTTGAGTGAAATGCATTTTTTACAGTTTTTTAAACCTGAGAACAAGAAACATTAACAAGAAGACAAACAGCAAAACTGAAGGAACAATACAAAATAATTAAAAACAGTTACAAGAAGATTGTAAGTCTTTAGTTTGAGGACAGTTAACAGTTCATTCCACGTAAAAAAAAAAAAGTGCATAGTACCTAAAACCAGTTCTGCCAACCTTACATGATGCGACAGTTGTGTTTAGGACCTGAATGCAACACACAATACGACCAATAAAGCCGATAATGATTGAGAAATTCAGCAAAAACCAGTGAGAGCATTATCAAATAAACAGTGTAGTTCCAGAAAACCAAGCAGAGCCTCTCGATGCTTTAAGCAGGCCCAGAATCCCCAGAATCCCCAGCCTTGTGAGCTGAACAGAAGATATGAGTTCAATTATCCTCATCCAAGGGTGGCACCTCTTCATCCGTGCCCTCAGGCAGATTATGGCCGACGACCCTGGAGGAAGCCGAAGCTGAAGCCCTATCACGGAGAAGAAGGCACAGAGATGGAGCTTCTGGTCGGTGGCTGAACGTTGAGACAGAACGACCCCCACCCCAACATCAGATGCGTCTTCCTCCGCTACAAATTGGCGATCCGGATCAGGCACTTGGAGGAATGCTGCAGATGTGAATTTGGACTCGGAAGTTTTACCAAAGAAAGGAAGCATTGCTGATGAAGCCAAAGAAGGAAACACGTGTGACATGGAATTTTCACTTCTCGGCTTTGACAGAGTTTTCAAAGAGGTGTTGCAGAACAGTGTGGGTGTGATGCTCCTCTTGGGATTGGGAGAAGATCACAATCTCATCAAGATATAAAAGAAAAAACACAAACCAACCCAGCATGTCCCCGAGCTCATCGTTAACTAGGGTCTGGAGAACTGCCGGGGCCATTAGTCAGAGCGAAGGGCATCACAAGATATTTGAAACGGCCCATAGCGGTGTTCTTCAACACCGCTATGTCTTCCATTCGTCACCGTCTCAGACCCGGACCAGATGGCAAGCAAGGGACTGTCCTTTGAGCCACTCTGGCCAAGGAAGGCAGATGGTTGGAGAAAGGTGGTTAAAGAAGACATTTTTGTCAACCTGGAATGATCATCTCTCAACAGAGGAGGTGGTATAAGACATAACCTGTCCTCAGATCTCTCCCCAGACAACAAGCACCACACTCATGTGACCCTAACGACTCACATGGTTTCAGGACGGGTCAACGACTCTCAGGTAACCCATTCACACCCATCAGAACCCCCACCAAAGTGCGTATCACTCAAGTTTCCGTGCGATAACCCAGAAAACTCAAAGATGAACTCTATCGAATGCTTTTGAGATGTCTTGTTGTTCCCAAACTTTTTGGCCTGTGACTCAAGTTAAGCAGTGTCTACTGACAAACTCCTAGTGACAGGTTGCATGCAGAAATCAGTCAAGCATATGAGTGGTGTTGAATGTTTTTAAAGGCCTGAAGCAGTAAAACTGTCCAATATTTTACAATAAAAAATACAAATTTGAGAAAAGTTAGAAAGAAAGTAAACCTAATGTCTGTAGCAGAATATTAATTATGATATTTATGCATTTGAATCCCAAGCATTAATGGTTATAACATAAAGAAGAGCACCTAATTGCTCCAGGGAAATATAATGGCGTAAGAGCTTATTTGTCACCTCCTTCTAATAGCAGGGGCCCTTTTTTTTAAGAGGACAGCTGAGAATGCTCTGTAAACTGTATTTAAAGGTGCAGTGACACACAAATGGAAGCGGACTCCCACACGTAATAATTATCGCAATTTGCCTTTACACCTCCCCCAGCCCTCACACACACTTCAGAGTGCTAAACCGCAGGCGTGTCCCCAGAGGAGAGGGGGGGGGGATGCAGCTCTCACTCATCAGTCGTCGCTCGACTCCCTCTTGTGATGTCAAGAATCTGTCGTCTCCGGGAGCAGTCGAGACATGTACCAACGCAGACATGTATATTAGCGCTCCAGCAGAAGTTTCCTCTCTGGGCATAAAAGGAATGTGTGACAGATTTCCGAACACAGTGTTTACAGACATGCTACATGCTTCCGCTGCTAAGATTGAGACGTGCGTTAACAATAATAATCATCGGGAAAAAATTAACACTTACCACCCCCTGCACCTGCACCACTTACCGGTGTTTAGTCAGATCGTTATTTTATCCATGTGTCCTCCCCACCTACACCATTTGTAATTTGTTGTTCTTTTTACTCGGCCATTGTGCAAATAAACAAATTAAATTTGCATCACAAAAAAAAGCACTACAGCTTTTAGGTGTAACCAGGTGTGTAGGAGGAAAAGGTGTGAGAGAATTACAGATGCACCAAATGTCTGGATGGTGAGAAAGGACCCCTAATAGCGTTTTCCCATTCCCTTAGTTACTGTATGTACACTATGCTTAGCGACTGTTATCTGGCCCAGTTAGAGTATATAAATAAAATATGAACATTCATATATCACTAAAGTAATGTTCGGGGGAAAAAACATCTCTCTGGACTACTGAAGTGTTTTTTGATCATGACACCCACAACACAATGATAACTCAGGAACTATTTTTGGATTATATGCCAGAATATAAGAAAGGAGCCAAGTGAGCGCGAGTGGCAGCTTGAAACAGAAAAGGAACTTTCCTTCTGTACGTTATTTTTTTTTTTGGACTTGACAGAAGGGGGGGGGGGGGGGGGGGATGTGGTTGTGAGAGATGAAGCTGTCAAATACACATTGGACTGCTTCCACTTTGCTGCCTCAGGAAACAATGCCAGTTCAAACAAGCCTTTGAGCAGTCTAGGGGGCCGCTTTCTCTCTGTCTCACCATCTCACAATACCACATTCAGAGAAAGTAGACACACACACACACACACACACACACACACACACACACACAAACAAACATAGAGAGGCCTCGCCTTTCAGTGCTAACTGCATTTTTTTTGTTGTTGAATGTACTCAATGGTTTCCCGTCAGAAAAATGGTATACAATGAGGTGGGATGAGAGGCCAGGAAAGGTCGAAAGGTCACGCCTCCCTGCAGTTTAACTTCAGACTAATGGGCTGTCGCTGTTTGACCTCCGTGTCCGGTGTCTGGCTTCACAAATGAATTATGTCAGACGGCGGGTGGCTGCTGACAGGTCTAATGTCACCACAGGTGCATGTGAGGGGAGAGGAACACTAACACTAAACAAAAAGAGAAAAAGAAAATGCAAATAATGCACCCTGCTGCAAAAGGAGGTCAGGTTTGGGGTTGAAGGCCATTTAACAGACACAAAAGTGTCCATCCACAGTCTGATGTTTGGTTTGAATAAAGTTTTTAAACAACATGAGACAACTAGCAGAACACTGTTAAACAATATTCTAAATGAATACTGCTGATATTATGATGCCTCTTCTGCTTTCTGTGCTCTCCAGCTCCAGTGTTTTACTTTGGAGAGGTGGAGTATCACGTGGATGAGAGCGCTGGACACGTAGAGGTCAAGGTGTGGAGGACCGGGACCGATCTGTCCAACATCGGCACCGTCACCATCCGATCTCGCAAGTCCGAGCCCGTCTCTGCAGAAGGTATTTACCAACAAGATTATTCTGAACAGCGTATCATTATTTGTTTCTGACCTTCCATCCCGCTCTCTATCCTTCCTCTAGCTGGCATTGACTACGTGGGCATCAGTCGTAACCTGGACTTTGCCCCGGGCGTCAGCATGCAGACGTTCAGGGTCACCATTCTGGATGACCTTGGACAGCCAGAGCTTGAGGGGGCCGAGAGCTTTGAGCTCGTCCTGCGTATGCCAGTGAACGGCATCCTGGGAGAACCCGGGAAGGCTACAGTCTTTATTAATGACTCGGTGTCTGACTGTGAGTGACTTGATTTACCTCAAATATTTTACTGTATCTTCTCCCTCCTTCTATATTTATTTATTTTTAGCCATGCTAGCAGTGTGAGTCTGGGGACGGCGGTGCTGGCCCGTCAGTCTGTCTGACGCTGGATTCTGAAGGCTTGTACAGACTTTTACGGGCCCCAAAGGATGAATCCTACTAAATGCATTTGGCGCACAGCGCCGCGGTGCCAAAGAACAAAAAGAACCCAGACATGAAAGCTTTTAAAAGTGGCCTTCTAATGTCTTAGGAACGTGTTTTTCCCAAGCTTGTCAGGAAAACTTCTTTACACCAGTTTATCTGCTTAGTTTAGACAATTTAGAAAATTGGCGGCTGTGTCAGTCCAGGCAGTTCAATTGAGACTTGCTCTTTCATATATGAAGATTGAACTTGTCTGTTTTTTGATCCGACAGTGCCAAAGGTCCAGTTCCGTGAGCCCGTGTACACCGGAGAGGAGAGTGACGGTCACATCATCGGCGACAGTGTACCGCAGCGGCGACATCAGACACGCGTCCACCGTCCGCTGTTACACCCGTCAGGGCTCTGCGCAGGTGGCGTCTGACTTCGACGAGCGACCCAACACAGAAACATCCGTCGTCACTTTCTCACCAGGTATTTCACTAATCACACATCACACGTGTTTTCTCTCGCTTGTTTTAATTTGCCGTGTGTCATGAGAGATCGCACCCTTTTTCGATGAAATAAGAAACAGTGACAACAATCAACATGTTACATACTGTGCAGTCATTCTCAGTCTTTCTTACAAAAACACTAGAGGAGCTGTAAGATGCCATATGGTGTAAAAAAAAAAAAAATAAAAATAGTGTATTGCAAAATTTATTCCATCGTTTCTTCCACCTCAAATTCTTTGACACGTCGCATCGTCACCTCCTCGCTGTGCACTCTAGGCGAGGCGGAGAAGCCGTGTATTCTGTCACTCGTGGATGACACGCTGTACGAGGAAGCAGAAGAGCTGCGGTTGGTCTTAGGGAACCCGAAGAGCGACTCACAGTTCGGTGCGTCAGTGGGAGCTCTGAACGAGAGCCTGGTGAAAATTAAGGACACGGCTGACAGTAAGTGAGATGAAGAGGGGAGGGGAATTAAATACGTGGTGAAATAAAAGCCAGTTAATCTCGTTATTTTCTATCTGAATAGTTGTGTAACATGCCTTCTCTGTGCACCTCAGAACCCATCATTCGTTTTTTGGAAACCAAGTTCAGCGTGAGTGAACCGAAGGAAGCCGGGACCGTGGCGACCCTGAGGATCCCCGTGGTACGAGTGGGTGACACGTCAAAAGTGTCCGTGGTCCGCGTTCACACCAAAGACGGGTCGGCTGTCTCAGGAGAGGACTACTACCCGGTGTCTCAAGGTCAGCCTGGCACACATCTTAATGTCCCTATAGCTATATTGCAATTAAACAGCATTGCCATGCAAAAAGTGATGCAACTATGACAAGAAAAACAATACAAAGAGTAGAAACCAGTGGATGCATCCAAAAATCTAAAACACCACTGCACAAAATATGGTAAAACCACTACCTTCAGAGCACCACCAGGGATCAAACACCTCACATGATACATTACCTTTGTTCTTATGGACGAGCAGAGATCCTCTGATATATGTCTGCATTAGCAGCAGCTGCAGTGGTTAGACAAGTTCCCTGTGGGAGTTAAATGAATGGAAAGTGGACATAAGGATTTATTTGAGCGAGGGGTCATGATTTCTGTTTTCATCCCTAGCGGGGAAAGGTAATTTCTGCAGTGGAGGGTCATGTCTTTTTTTTGTTTCTTTTTTTAAATTGAATTCCACTATGCGTCATGCTTTGTCAGCGGGGTAAAATCTTCTTCCTTTCTATCCACTCAGCTTTAAGTGCAGTCAACCTTTTACAGCTTAATAAAGGCTTCAACTATTTATATGAATACATTCAATCTATTCAAATCATACCTGCCCACCACCGTTCACATTTCCCAGCAGTTTTGAATCATGCAGAGTTGGATTTCTCATTTTACACAATATTTTCTCAGTGCAGCACATTTCTAATGCAAAGCCCTTTTTACTTACCGCCGTAGAAATGGACCACTTTCAGCCCTATGCAAATAACAAACCCTGCAATGCTTTTTAGTTAAGTGATATAGTCCACTGAAGTAACACATTTAGTTTTTCTTTTTTTTCTTTTTTTAAAAAAGGGGGGGGGAAACTTTTTATCGCCACAAAAAAATATCACCAACAACAAAAACTCAAATTGCCAGAACCATGGAAGCGTTATTGTTGTTCTAATGATGATGTGCTTCTTTTCCTGGTGTTTGTGTGTGTTTTTGTTTGTGCCCAGACATCGAATTCAAACAAGGGGATAAGGAACATGTGGTGGAAGTGGAGGTGCTATTTGATGGCATCCGGGAGATGAGGGAGGCCTTTACCCTCCACCTAAAGCCTGATGAAAACATGGTGGCTGAGACTCAGGTTGGTAATGCATTCCTGCCAGCCAGATAACACAAAAATCTTTTCAAACTCTTTATTTTTTTTCTGATTTGACCCATATTTATGCAGGTCGGACTAGGGATCCCTTTTACAAGGGTGTCCTCGCCCAGACAACTTTAGTCGCAGCCAAAAGGGGGATGAAAACATTTCCCAATAAATAATAGATTATCCGCAGAAGAAAATGAGGCAGAGGGAGAGAAATGAGAGAGAAAAATAGAAAGTGAGGCCAAGAATCCGTCGTGATTGTGAGATTGTGAACGACATCCAGCTCTGTGATGATGCTAATCATTTCATTGGAAGTGATGACTTGATTCACAAACAGCATCATATCAGCAGTTCTCATTAGTCTTTTTCTTTTTTCTGTAACAGGTGACTAAGGTGATAGTTTACATCGAAGAGACCAACAGCATGGCTGACGTCACCTTCCCCTCTCTGCCTCACGTGGTGTCGCTGCTCCATTACGACGACGTCGCAAGGACGCCGGATAACCTCCATCCACCGGCCGGCTACGCTGTCATCTGTGTCACGGTGAGGCAAAAAATCAATCCACGTTCAGGGACGCAAGTGGCTTTGAAAAAATTACTCTCAAATTATATTGCTCACTCTCAAAAGCGTGTTCAACCTTGCAACACCTGGGAAACGGTTACTCGACACACCGTCGTTCATTTTGTAGGCTTGTTTCCGTAGCGAGGTAGCAGGACGTAAACAGAACCCACAACATCTGGGAGCAGAAGGTAAAATGGTGTTCCTCAGGGCCTGTGCTTTCCTTCAGCAAGGAGTCATGCTGTTCTGGAGTCGGCCATCCTTAAAAGACACATTCTGACTTTGTGCCTTCAGACACAGGAGGATCACTTCCACTTCTTGGGTATAGGTTCCAGTGAGACACATGCATCGATTTTTGTGATGTGTTAAGTCAGTTTGTCTCTGTGTGTGTGTGTGTGTGTGTGTGTGTGTGTGTGTGAGATTAAATGAAATAATCTTGCCCAAACTGAAATGTTGAGTCCTGCACCAGGAGGCATGGTGCCATCAGGTTCACAGAAACACTTCAAAGCTGCTACAAACTGCCGCCTCAATTATTGTAAATGAAAAAAAAAAATCAAAAGCTTCAAGACTGAAACGTAACCCACTGAAACATCTGGATTTCGGCGGCAACAGTTGTTTACTCATTTGTATTCCAGACCTCTTGTTTTCCCTTTTTGTCCTCTGGCATCTGACGTATCTTTCCCATCTCTCTGCTGTCCCTGCCCGCCCGCCCACTCCTGCTTTTATTCCCCATCCGTCCTCCAGGCCTGCAACACAAAATACCCAGACTATGACAAGACGGGCTCTATCTGTGTCAGCGAGCACATCAACAACACCTTGACCCGCTACCGCTGGCTCATCAGCGCCCCAGCTGGCCCCGATGGCGTCACCAGTCCCATGAGGGAGGTGGACTTTGACACCTTCTTTACGTCCTCCAAGATGATCACACTGGACTCAGTCTACTTCCAGGCGGGCTCCAGGGTCCAGTGTGCTGCCAGAGCCGTTAATTCTAACGGGGATGAGGGTTTAGAGCTCAGCAGCCCCATCATCACTATCAGCCAGGGGGAAGGTGAGGACAGAACAATGAACAGCCGCCTCTATGTCTCTTATGTTGCCGTTTTTTTTTTTTTTTTTTTTTCCGGAGAAGGAACTGAACAGGGATTTGGCCCGATGTTGCAATGAGAACCCAAAAGGGCTTTGTTCTCCACGAATCACGAATACTCAGGAATAGTGCTTTTGAAGGTACAGCGCTGTAGTGTGCAGCATGACTGCATAATTCAAAATGTTAACGATTAAAATACGTATGCATCATAAGCAAAAAGTATTTAATGCCAAAAAGTGAAATGACTCACCCCTTTGAATGTCAAAGTATTATTGTATTGTAGTATTATAACTGTTGCATTAATGTGTACGTAGAGTGTTCCTTGTTATAGTTGTAACAATCTTAATCTATAAATGTCAGATATATTTAGTGGAGTAAAAAAACACATGAAATGCAAAGGAAATCCTCAAGGATCCGAGCGCTCACTCCTCCTACACATCCTGAACGCAACCAGTTCAGGCATACTGTCGGGGTGTTCGCAAGGTATTCTTAGAAATACTTCAGGCAGCTTATGAAAAAAAAATGCATTCATCTGTTTAATGTATAATAAAATATACACAGTATAACATTGTAAACATACAGCTGATTCTTCCTATATGGGACACAGTCGCAGCCATTCAGTGTGTCTTCCCCTATGTTCACAATCTCTCCTCTGTCATGTTAAGGTATGTGTCAACCACGTAAGATGGGGACCGTCGGCGCCGAGCCTTTCTCTGCCAAGCTACGCTACACCGGAGCGGACGACCCCAAACACCCTAACCTCATCAAAGTGACTGTCACCATGCCTCACATAGATGGTAGGTCGGAGCTGGAGGCAGGTCTTGCGCCGCAGATGAAGGGCGGTCTAATGTAGTGTGTGTAATGTTCACGTCCGAGGATCCTCGGGAGTGTGACAGCCAGAATGTAGATCTTCGCCGGGGTTTGTATCGAAGCCTGCTGCAGAAACCCTCCAGCACACCCGCTACTTAACATTCCCTTCTTGATTTTTAATCAGTTTCCTTCTGCCTCGTCTCCTCCAGGTTTCCTTCTTCCTTTTTTTCCGTGTTGCTCCCCTGCATTTCTTTTCATCACTTTTTCCCATTAAACTATTTCTTCCCACTAAGTTTTTTTGAAATAGTAATTCCTCTCTCAGCACCGGCATCAAAGATCGTCCAGAATCACCCCGTCTCCCCTTCGCGTTCGCAGGCATGCTTCCGGTGATCTCCACCCGCCCCCTCATGAACTTCGAGCTGACTCTCAGTCCGGATGGGACCCGCGTCGGCAACCACCGCTGCTCCAACCTGCTGGACTACAACGAGGTCACCACGGGTCACAGCTTCATCACCGCCTCGACGCGGAGCCCCGAGAGCACGGGGGACGCGGCGCCCTATCAGTTCAGCGGCTCCCTGCGGGGGAACAGCACGTTGCGCTTCTACCGGAACCTCAACCTGGAAGCCTGCCTCTGGGAGTTCACCAGCTACTACCACATGTCTGAGCTGCTCACGGACTGTGGAGGCACCATTGGGACTGATGGACAGGTGTGTGTGTGTTTCTATGTACATTTGTCTACAACCTATACATTCCAATCTCGGGTTTGTATGTACATCTGTTTGACTGTTAGCCCTCTGTGTGTGTGTGTGTGTGTGTGTGTGTGTATGTTCAGTCTATTTACAGCCTCCTGAAAAAGGGCCGCGCAGACAGAACGGCACCGTCTCTGTTTGCCCACATTTTACATCTCATTCTCTGCATGTTTGTGTGTGTGTGTGTGTGTGTGTTTGCCAGCGTGCAAACATGTGCACACTGAAAACATACGCACCCCAAACAAAGAGTTTCCAGCTTGTCATCAGTCATTCCCCTGACGCTCACCCCGCCGCTAGTCGTATCTACACGGATGTTTAGACCTTCTTCTCACAGGGAATCTGTGAAGTCATGAAAGGGAAGTCACTTTAAGGAGTCAGCTTTAGCCCAGTTTTCCCTTTTAGTGTCTCGGTGGCCTGACGGCTGAACTCGCCTGAGAAGTCATTCCGTTGCAGACTGTCGATTTGGACGCTAACAAAAGTCCAGTAGCTGTTTGCTGCCGTTGCATCATCACAGCAGATGTTGCAATTGTTGTTTGTGTTGATCTGCGGCGTTGTCATGGGTTCTTGTTGTTGTTGTGGATTAGGAGACAGACCCTTGCTCCCTCGCTCATGTCCTGCTGCTCTTTTGTGCTCCTCCAGCCTTTGATCTGTGAGCTTCTTGTTGCTGATCAGACTGCTGAGTGTGTGTGTGTTTTTTTGTCTCTTTTCGTGTGAGATGGAGGAGATGGAGAAGAATTTTTTTTTTTTTTGTCCCCAGTCACAGCAAGAAGCGCTTGCACACATAGTTACAGATGACGCCCGTCATCCTCCAAGACCTCAAGTCCACTTCGTTAAGAGAGCTCACTGTCACACTGTCACTGGGGTTGTGTTTTTCCAGCCAAAAGACAAAAAAGAAGCAGTCAGAACCTTGCCGCCTCTGCCAGGGTGCATGAATCAAAGCACGCGGAAAGAATTAAATAATTCAGCTTCCTCTCAAAAGACCAAATTAATGTTAAAAAACATTACATTTTGACTCTAATAATCTTGATCAATGCTTTTATTCTTGGTTTTTCGTGACAGCTTTGTATTTTGATCTCCATAACTGCTTTTTTTCTTCTTTTATCTGGGGAGAACAGGCACTAATTGAAAGGTTGAACTTATAAGAAAAGCAAAGTTCATGATAAATCGAGACAACTCGCTGTGAGCATATGCAAACTTTATTGTGTTCAATGCAGTATACATTTATTTTAGGAGCTTGTGTGGTGATAACATATTTTTCTCTGTAGAACCAGACCACTGAAGTAGTTTGTCTCTCAGCTCACAGTTATTTAATTTCTTACTTGGATTCAGCCGTTGCACATCTCTGCTCAGAGACACTGTGGTGGATTATGTAGGTTTCGGCTGTGTGTGCTCTGAATTTCAGCTCGCTGGTGGAGATTCTCTCTGTTTGCAAAGACATACTCTTAATGTGGTGTTTTGTGACCGAATGTTACTTTAGAAATTAGATGAGATGTTACAATACGCATGTTTGTGCTCAAGTTATGAAGGATGGTTGATCAGGTATGTACCAAACATATCTTCTTAAATGATTTTCTTAGTTTCTCCCGTCCTGCCTCGGCATTCGGTGCAGTAATTAATGCAAACTGGCACATTTTCACTCAAAGTTAAACAAAGATTTTTGGATCTGTTTCTAAGACTTGTGTGGGCACAGAACACAACATAGTTGATATAATGTTGGAGAGCAGAGACACCTAGTGGTCGCCTTCGTGTCAATACATCTAAGAGTGCATGTTAACATTACAAGTTAAAATATTATCCAGAACAAAAAGAAGAGGTTTTTTTTTTCATTTAAAAAATCAAATTAAATTTTAAATACTTGCATAACATAAAAAAAGGGAAACCAAGATAGAAAAATAAAAATGCAAGCCCACATGGCTGCCCACTGTGGTTTCTTGTGTAGGCCTACAACAAAGGAAGAGTGAGTAGGAGTGAAAGGTTCACACACCCCATGGAGGAGAACAATGTGTTCATCTTTGAATCTGCTCCGCACTTAATATAGCCTTTCGACCTGCCGTCACCCCTTAATCTAAAAGGATACTACAGAGGATTTCTTGCTCATAACTTCAACCATAATATCAATAAACAGAGCAGTAGTACATTTTGAACACATTTTATATCGTGGGCCTTAAATTGTAACTGTTTGCGGTTACAGGTGCTGAATCTGGTCCAGTCCTACGTGACCCTCCGCGTGCCTCTTTACGTGTCCTACGTGTTCCACTCCCCCGTGGGAAGCGGCGGCTGGCAGCACTTTGACCTGCAGTCGGAGCTGCGGCTCACTTTCGTGTACGACACGGCCATTCTCTGGAAGGACGGCATCGGCAGCCCCCCCCAGGCCGAGTTACAAGGTGAGCTCCCGAGACTATGAGAACGGTGCGGGGGGTCTGGATTCAATGTCACATAAACAAAAAGCAGTTTTGTCACATCCCGTGTGTTTGACTGCATTTTGCCAGGTGCGTTGTATCCGACCAGCATGCGCATCAATGAACAGGGACGTTTGGTGGTAAACTTCCGCACCAAGGCTCGTTTCAGGGGTCTGTTTGTGGAGTCTCATTCTGGAGGCAGAATAAAAAGAGCTGGTGAGACAGATTATTGTAACCCTATCATTTTGTACTAGTCCTCAAACGTGTAACTGAAGATAACTGCAGCACATTTTGATTGTAACTTATGAACTTCTCCCCACCAAGCGACCTCCATGTCCTCCATGGTGATGAGTGTGGACCACCCCGGCCTGACCTTTAACCTCACCTTAGTGAGGAGTGAGCCCACCTACAACCAGCCGGTTCAGCAGTGGACCTTCACCTCTGACTTTGCTGTAAATATGACCACAAGAAAATGGATTTGTGCTCTGGAGCACAACCTGAAATAATAGACGGACGGATTCTGTGTCTTTTCCTCTTTTATCTGTACAGGTGAGAGACTACTCTGGGACCTACACAGTGAAGCTGATCCCCTGCACAACAGCCCAGAATATGGAATACACTCTTCCACCCGTCTGCAGCCCGAGAGAACCAATCACCTTTGATCTAGACATCAGATTCCAGCAAGTAAGCCAGTTTTTCTTTGACCCTTAAGCTCCAAATGTGGCACGTTTCTTTGTTCAAGGAATATTCTCTTTCTTCTTCTCTCTTCTTCTTCTTCTTCTTCTTCTTCTTCTTCTGCTTCTTCTTCCTGCTTTAGGTGAGTGACCCGGTTGCAGTAGAATTCAGTCTGAACACTCAGATGATCTTGCTGTCCAAGAGGAACTTGTGGCTCTCTGATGGCTCAATGGGCTTCGGTCAGGAGACTGACGTAGCCTTTTCCGAGGGTAAGTGCCCTCTTTTGATGTCTTAAGACTTTTCAGTGCAGTGAAGATTTAAAATACATGTGGATGTAGATGCTTTTTTTCTACATTTCAAGCACACATTGCTTTGGGTTCATGTCAACACAATATGAAAAAATACTACTACTAAAATGTATGTAGTTTTATTGTTGTGTGGAACCGAATATGCAAAAGTAAAGAAAATGTGGAAATGATACAGTGAATTAAGTGCTTTTTTTCTACGTAAAAAAACAAAAAATCACTTAGACCCTTAATATGTTATAATAGCTTGGTGTGGGCTTTGGATTTCACAGCTTCTTCTTTTACGTCAGGTGATACGATCTACGGCCGTGTGATGGTGGACCCCGTGCAGAACCTGGGAGACTCGTTCTTCTGTAGCATAGAGAAGGTGTTCCTCTGCACTGGTGCTGACGGTTATGTACCAAAGTACAACCCGACCAAGTTTGAATTTGGCTGCCTGGCTGATTCCCCGTCATTGCTCTACAGATTCAAGATTCTTGTGAGTATACCCAGGTTGTTTATGTTGCAATTTCAGTATGCGGAGGGACAACATCATTTCCTTACTTTGTTTTTTCCCACACGTCACCAGGACAAGGCTCAGCCGGAGACTCAGGCACGCGTGTTTGGTGACGTCAGTTTTAATGCTGTGCTAGCGATCGATGATCCATCAGCCTTGTCCCTCGTCAGACAGCCTGGGTCCGATGGCTTTAGGGTGGACTCTACAGCCATGTTCCAGGTATCCTTCCACTTACTGCTCCCAGTGATAGATTTATAATGTGAACCAGCAGCTACAGCAAGTAATGTTGATATTAAATGTATTGAACTTCAGAAAGCTTTACTGTGCAAGTGCTATTGTGAGATACAGTGTTTTACTGTTTGCCTCGGCTGGTGTTTTATGTTGTATTGTGTCCACCGAAATGCATGTGATTTAATCCTTGCTGGTACTTTTAAAACTGAATTTAGATCATTATTTTTGCATAATGTGCTCATTTGGGACAATTCTATTTGATTGATTTGAAAACATAATTCTAAGATGTGCATATTGTTGGTCTTTTCCTCAGGTCGCTGCAGGCCGCGAGTGGTACATTCACACCATTTACACAGTCCGCTCCAAAGAGAACGCTCACAGAGGCATCGGAAAGCGCAGCCTGGAATACCACTCTTTGGTTTCCACCAGCGATGATCTCGCCCTGACCCCGTGGAGCGACAAGGGTCAACGCTCAAGGAGGTCAGCCGGCGAGGACGTCCCAAAGATCACCGAGGACATCGGAGCAGACAACAACCGCGGCACCAACATCATGCACATCGCTCTGGACCGCGCCAAGCGGCAGGCGGGGGGGTCGAACGAGCCGTTTCCCAACGGGCTGGAGCCCAGCGAGCTGAACGCGGAGGAGGAGGAGGAGGGTCTGGTGACGGTGGTGGGGGCGCTGGTGGGGCTGCTGCTGACCATCCTCATCGTCGTCACCATCGTGCTAGTGCTGAGATCCAGACAGAAGGACGGGAAGGAGGGGTGGAGGGAGGGGGTGCAGGAGGTGGTGAAAGGGTCTGTCAGCACGGAGCCCATGTTGGTGGTGAGGATGCAAGACTGCCACAACAGCTCGGAGGTCTGAGGAGTGGATGGGAAGATGGACAAAGGGATGGGGGAGTATGTGAGGGGTTTTATACAATTTTGGATTTTATTTTATTTTTTAAAAACTGGTATTAAATTACTTTCACAACACCAAAAATCTGCGATTGATCATATGTGTTTTGTGTGAGTGTGTGTGTGTGTGTCTGTAGGGGGGATTTCTACAGCATCGGATCCATCACACACTTTGATCACCGGTAAACAGCACAGAACGCAGTCCTTTATGCTGTCTTCACTTAACATTCCGACTTGTTCTGCTAGTAGCATGGTGTTTCCTCTCCTCCCTTACTGGCTTTATGGTGATCGAGTGCCTGAAGCAGCTAGATCCCTTCAGGAGAGTCATGAAGTCACACAGGCCAAGTCGGAGATTTAGTGCTGCAGGTTTACCTCGGGTAAAGGGGGACTAGACGATGTCAATGTTCATACTGGAAGGAACGGTTCACCTCACCTCCTGTGTCATAGTCAAAACGTGTTCGTGTGCTCCAGTAGTTCTCCGTGTCCACCAAAATATGGTTAAATAACGGTTACATCTTTTCTATCGGACACAACAGATTTCTGCACAAGCACATTCCACTTGTTTAGTATTTTCACGATTGTGTTATGAAGCAAAAGTTCAATGTTGACACTGTAATCTCATTTCCTGTCCTCGAAGTTAAAGTCCATCAATTGCCAGAGGATAGATATATTTTATGAAACAAGTTGGGGAATTAAAAGTTAGCTGTAGAGCCCGTAGTTTAAGGCCTTTAGTTTTGTCATTATGGACTACACAATTTATAAATCAAACATTAAAAAACATAAACACAAGATGCCACCACCTTTTTATCATCTGTGAACTAAACCTGCAGAAATCTCTTATCACACTACAGCAGATTGAATCCACTGCAGTCATATGTTATGTTTATTCACTGTTTTTTTATTTTGTTTACCATATGATGAGGAATGTTAGCTGTATTGAGCATTTCTGTTGCTGCTGAGTTGGATTGTTCTTGTATTCTTGTAAACTCAGTTTTTTTTTTTTTTACTTTGTAATGTGTTTACACAGTTCCTTACTGCTGGTACCACGGTGTTTACTGCTATTCATCCTATTGATCCACTTTGTGTTTCTGTGACATATTTATTCAAGAATGTTTTGGGCATAATGTTTTTACACTGGTTAAGGTATGTGTGTGTAAAAACACTCATCTCAGGAGTTATTGCTGTTACAGACAATGAGCCGTGTGTTGTAACACAATTTTCTACAGTTGACTGAAGAATATCTCCTCAGAGCCACTTCCCACGTCTGTGTTACACTGCTAATACGTTTGGTGCTGTGAACATGCAAGTTTGTTATCCACATCCAATGACTTGAACACTACTCTTCTCATATTATGTTCCTGTATGCAGGCTTTATTTGTCACTAGTGCTGTGTGGGATTTCAGTGTTCTGAGTCATGTTTTTGAACCAAGGATGCAAACAAAATAGCTGCTTACAAGTTGGTATTACACATTCGATTGTTACGTTTGAGGCATTTGATATAATCTGCTGTCTCATTGTTTTGTTGATATCACTGGTGAAGATTCTTGTTTACATTGTGTTGTCTTACTCTGCTATGGATATACAACAGTGTTCCTGAATATTTGTCTTATTATGATACTGTCTTCATTGTATAATTATTTCCAGTATTTATCAGGGCTAGCCAATGTGAGGAAGATGAGCCGGAAATCATTTGAGGTGTGAATCAGTGAGGGATGTGATGGTTTAGAAAAGTAGTAGTCGTTAGTTTTATCTTAGTTTTTTTTTTTTTTTTTTTTTTTTGGCCCTGATGAATTCGGAAATAACACCATATCTGACATCAAATACACTTTTTGAGTCACATCCCTCACATGCCAATCCAAGCTATGCAATGCAATGTATATTCCACAGTCAGTTATCCCCATGCATATGACAATTTCAGCACAAACTTGATATTCAGTTTGTGTGTTTCTATGAATGGGTTTTTATGTATATGTATTTAAGAATAAATATTGTTGCTTATTTCCTGTCAATTTATTCAGTATTGATGCAGAACTGTGGACTTGAGTTGATTGATTATTGAGACTGCATACTTAGACCTAAAGAAGCAAAAATCATACAAATCCCATGTTGTGGCCTCAGACCAATGGAAAATATATAAGGCACAAACATGCAATAGCCAAGCGTTGCACAGCATTGCAAACACATTGCATATTTGTTTTATATATATGTATTTACATTTGATCAGAGACCTGGAAAACTTGCTATTAATTTGCTACATGCCCTCATTGACTTGACACAAAATTTAGACTCAATTAATAAAAAAGAAAAAGCACACCCATTTCTAAATTAAATTCATGGCCATATAATTATCCGTTGTGGTTATTATGAGAGAAATATAAATGTCACAAAATAAAAGTGTGATTTCGTTAAGTGTTATTTTGCTATCCTCCCATTGTGACAGAACTCTTTTCGCCAGATTACATAGGAACGTCACCAGAGAGATAAAGAGACAACGAAAGAGAGAGAGGGGGAGAGAACGATGAAGCTGATTGGTTAAGATGGAAATGACGCACCACAAATGTGCCCCCTTTCCCTCCCGCCCTCCTCTCCCTTCACTTCCTGCACTGGCGCTGTTGTGCTCGTGTTAGCTTGTAAACATGGCTACCGCTGGAGCAGCTGGAGACGACCTGAGGAAAGAGCTCACGTGTGCAATTTGTTTGGACTTCTTCAAAGACCCCGTTATACTGAAGTGTGGCCATAATTTCTGTCGCTTTTGCATCTGCATGCACTGGGATGAAAATGGCGGAGACTACGGTTATCAGTGTCCTCAATGCCGAACGGTAAGTTAATGCAAGTTTATATTTCCCTACCGTCCTCCTCTCAACCAGTTATGTTTGATACTCTCGTGACAAACATAATTAACTTACGTTGAAATGTTTTAAGATGATTCCGAGTATCTGGTTGACAGTTGGTCCTTTTGGAATAAATATTAGCTACGCAGTGCCGTTGCTATGATGGCTTGGCTAGCTGGCTAACGTTAGCTACCATTAACGCCAAATAATCCGTTGGTTCAGGATGACCTAACCATGCGTTTTAGATATAAACCATCTGCTTTAATGCTGAATAAATACTTTCTCACGGACTCTGGTCTTGGTCGTAAACAGATATCTGCGTCTGTCTCAATTGCTTTCTTTGTTCTCTCAGGTGTTCAACAAGAGGACTTTCACTAAAAACTACCTTGTGCAGAACTTGGTGGCCAAACTGGACGACCTGGAGTGTCTGGGATCTTGTCCGGCACCCTCCAAGCCCGTTAAAGTGGACGGGAAGTGTGACCAACATGGAGAGGAGCTGAAATTATACTGCCAGACTGATAAAAGGCCCATCTGTGTGGTCTGCAGAGAATCTAGAGCACACAGGTTGGTCGCATCTTTATAGCAAAACTATAGACGCAATTAGGTTAGTCATTGCTCTGGAAAAAGATATTCCTCTTTTTTGAAATGCATCACTGTCAATGCTTTGTTAGGAATGAGGAAAGAGAGGAAGATTGGTTAATTAGTCACTCAGACTGCACAGGTCAGGTTACCATATAGACCTCGCCAGTTAAATAAATCCGTACAAATACGTAATGCCCACACAGAATAGTTTATTGCATTATGAACTACAGATATCCCTTGTGTTTGTCAGTAAGCAGGCATCTTAGTTTATTTTAAAAGGTTTAAGAATGAATCCGTTGAAAACTGGGACTTCGCCATTAAAAGGTTTCTGAACCTTTTTAACAAAGTTGCCATTGAAATATTTTAATGGAGAAATACAACTCGCTAATGGGAAATTTTGCTCTTTGCCTACTTTATTATGACTACCGCTCTGAATTCTACACTTATCATCCTGTTATTGGTAAGTTTCACCACGGAGGACATTGGGTACCCAACCTTGTGTCCCTGTTCTCACGGCCATCAACAAATACCTTTTTAGCCAGCATCCGGGTATAAAGACACTCTTATTTGTGTGACTGCCTTATCAGTCAGCCTGCCCTGAACATTTTGCAAAAGTATATTATATTAAACCAGACAAAAGCAAAGTTGTCCTATGAAAACCCAATGACGTTGACCAATGGGAATTTAAAATAACGGGCCCGTCTCCCTGGTTCCACATAGACGGGATGTTAAAGGAGATGCTGTTGCGGTTCTTTATGAACGGTGTGAGTATATTTTTGACTCTCCTTATCGTGTTAACAGCAGAATCTTCTGTATAAAAACTCCTCAACTTTCTCCTTGAGAGCCTTCTGTATACATCATGGCCTAACAGTAGAATTATGATGGGATTATAGTCAGAAAATAAGTTATTTTTGGTCCAAAACAGGGAAAGCGTGAGCTGACTGCACTGTGGGTGCAGGCTGTGGAGGATGGCAGCCAAAAGAAACAGATTTTATCTGTTTTATATCAAGACTAAAACTGTGTTTCTTTGAGTCTGAAAATGTTCTAAAGACAAGGATGGCTGAAAGATCATCCAGATGTTTACGTTTGTATGGAAGACATCAAGGATGGTTGCACTCCATGGTGTGTTAGGTACTTTCATACCCTTAAACTGACCATTGGTGAAGAGGGACTGCAGGTATATCCTGCTTTGGATTTTGAGCAGGGTCTCTTTTAAAGGGTCTATCTTTTAATATTCAGAGCACTGAACACCCGGGCATTTGTTTTATGTTGTTTCAGACACCACGAGGTAGCACCTGTGCCAGAAGTTGTGAATGACATGAAGGTAAGTCTTAATGTATGAAATAGGGTAGATTCTCTTGTGTGTTTTTGGCCAATACATCATAGATTGTAGGACTATCCACTACATCTAGAATATAAGCATTTCTTTAGTCTCTGATATCATGATTCATTGTCTCTGCTGTCCCGTGAACTTGACGTACGTCTTTCTTACAGATGGAGCTGAAATTGAGGCTAATGGAGCTCAACTGGCAGAAGTCTCAATGTGTCAAAGTTATAACAGCTGATGAGCGTACCAGAAGTGAAGTGAGGGTATGACCTGAACCTTTTTTTTGTTGGTGACATTTACATATGTATGTTGGGTTTAAGTAGTCTCTCATAATTACAGCCATCTCTATCTTCCCACACTGCACTGAAAGCTTGCACTTCTTCACGCACTTCACTTCTGTCTTCCAGTTAAAAAAGAAGAGACTGAAAGAAAAGATTGAGTCAGATGTTGGTGCTTTGGTCCAATTCTTGCTTGATGAGCGAGACTCCCTGCTTGAGAGTCTGGATGCTGAGGAGGTGGCGACGATGGCTGTCATAGATGAGAACTTGAAGATTGTGGAGACGGAGGTGGCAGCTGTGGACAAAGCTATAGCCGATATCCACACCCACATCAGTGGGAAAACTAGCTTTGAGGTCAGTCTAATATATTGGCTGTATGATTCACAGAGGTGATTTAACAATAGCCTAATAATGCCTCTGCTAGAGCTTTACTGTAGAGATGGATTTCACAGTTAATGTAAGTGTAATAAGGAACCAAAGCTTCGGAAATATGCTATGAAAAATAGTTAAACTTGAATGTTAAAAACATTACTGACTGCACATGGGTAACTGAGATCGACTATACCTTTTTCTTGTTCTTCCAACAGAGCCTTGCTGAGACTTTCAACGAGTAAGTAGCTTACAGTTGTTTATTTGATATGAACCCATAAAAATAACTTCTTTTTTTTTTTTTAAATCGAAACCTTCTGCACAATTGTAATTTTTCTTTCACAGGGCCATCCATTGCAAGCCTTTTGAATCTCTCGACACAGTGAATTGTCTGAATGAATTTGCAGACTTCTCAGGGCCCATCCAGCTCATTATGTGGAAGAAGATGATGCATGTGCTGCATACCAGTGAGTTTTCTCCACAAA
Source organism: Chelidonichthys spinosus (assembly GCA_029853015.1). NCBI lineage: Eukaryota > Metazoa > Chordata > Actinopteri > Perciformes > Triglidae > Chelidonichthys > Chelidonichthys spinosus. Next base: position 13,285,557 of record CM056835.1, read on the forward strand.
CGTGCTTCAAATTGCAACACTTTTTGCCCGTGTTCAGTGCATGACTGGCATTTATTTTGGGTGCCATGTTGGTGCAGCGGGTAGCTCTATTGCATGCATGTTTTTCCTTCAGATCTTAGAACTAAAAGACAACCACATCTCCAGATTATGACTGCATGTTTGTTTTTGTTACTATTCCTCTGTGAGCCGAGAAAAAATCCAAAGTTAGCATACAGAAGGGAAAAAAGAGAACTCCAATTGGCATTTTGTGCGTGTACAAAGTTTATTTGTTCTGTGTGTACTTTACACCTCTTTAACCCAATAGAGCCCAATGTTGGCTTGTGTGGCGATAAAAGCCAAATTATTATTTTTTCTTCAGATATACTGCCCAACCTCCAGAGCAAGTTGAACTAACTTCTCCCCATTTCTTTCTGCGTAGTGCCTCAGAACCTCACCTTAGACCCGGACACGGCTCACGTAAACCTGCTCATCTCAGACTTCGACACCAAAGTGGAGGAGGGCCGTGTTCGTAACCAGGAACCAGACCTGCCAGCCCGCTTCACCCGGTTCTGTGGTGTCCTTGCCACAGCCCAGTACTCCAGTGGCCAGCATTACTGGGAAGTGGACGTGAAGGACAAAGGTGTGTGGTACCTAGGAGTCACCACCGAGGGCAGCAACAGGAAGGGCTATGTCATCCTCACTCCCTCCGCAGGATACTGGAGCTTGTGTCTGCAGGACCGGCTCTATGCTAATGGGGAGGACGGGCGCATCCCCGTCGCTGACTACTGGAACTCTCCACGGGTCGGTGTGTTCCTGGACTACGACAACGGGCGCCTTAGCTTCTATGACGCCGTCACTATGAAAAGATTGTATATGTTTGACACATGCTTTGATGAGCCTGTCTATCCTTTCTTCAGTCCAGGGAAGAATGATCCATGCAGCAGGCTGCAGATATGCCACTATTACTGAGAGACCAGCATTGAAAATAGTTGTCGGAGGGTAAACTCATGTATGCCAGTGTTTTCAGATTCCATGTTGGCCGGTCTGGAGTTACAGGGTGATGTTGGCCCTTTTGAGCCATGTTCTGTATGCAAATAAGCTGTTACTTTTAGGTCGCCCTGGTGATAGAAAGTCAGAGTTACACTGAGTAAGAGGTACCAGATGTCTCATCACACTTTGGTTGTCACGAAAAGCTTAATTGTTCTCATTTTGAGTTTTGAAAATGTGAAATTTGCTATCCGTCAACCTAGACACACACTGGAGGCTTCTACCACTGACTGCTGTGACTGGGGGTACGGAGTGGTGCTTTGTTGTCTGTATAACTCTGTCTACTGGGATGCAGATGCCCCAGATGCTCTCTTTGATTAGAGCAGGTCTTGTCCTATTTACAACCACTATGGCGTATACTACTGTACATTTAACTCTTTGGCAATTTATTTGCCAGGCAGGTCAGTGCCGTTGCCGAGTTGGGTAGAACTTGAAGGCAATCTGATGTCGTTATCACATTGGTAGTTGTTGACCGTTAGGATCCATTCATATTTTGCTTGAAGAACAGTCTGTTAAGTGCTGATACCAAAATGATTTGGCTGGCTTGTACTAGGATTTCAGCTCCCAAACTATAATCAGACTTTCAAGAAGGAATGGCTTGGGTTGGTTTTTGTGAACGTACAAATTATTTTATCATTAGACTTTTAAAATCACCTTTTTGTTTTTGTTTTTTTATTTATTTTTTATTATTACTACTCTCATTTCCAGACTTTCAAATTGCTCTATATATTGCTCTAAGACACATTTTACAGTTTACATTCTGTCGCACTAATTCCGAAGGGATGATGTTTTGCCATTTAGCTTTGTTAGACGTATTAACAAACGTAAACATTTTATTAATCTACTTGAAAATGAGCGGGGCCAAGCAAACACTCTTTAGATATTCCAATGGTAAACAATTTCACATTAACAGCCATGTCCTCTAATATGTTGTTGCTTAACAGGTGAACATGTAGACATGTTTACTATAATAGGCGTTCCATCAACAAAAGCCAAGAGCCTGGTGAACTTGACTTAAATGTAAACCTATGGGATGCCGAGAAATGTCGTGTTTTTCCTTTCCGTTTTACAAATGAATAGCAGCATTTTCTTAATTCCTTTTAAATAATCCTGCTTTAGATTGTTAATTGCTGATCTAATCTATTATCCAACTTGGTCCAGTGTGATTTCTATTGTTCATTGTTGATGGTAAATGTATCTGGACAATTATATATATATTTTTTAATTCCTTCATAATTCCCTCATTTCAATTTAAACATAGTTTTATTTGAGATGATGATCATTTTGATCCTCATGGGTTATTTTGCTTGTGCAGTTTTCCATAGAGCGATTATCGACGTACAAGTGTAATGTTTCCATCTCACATGTTCGTACGGTCCCCATGTGATCTTATTAAGGCGCATCGTAGAAACAAAAGCATGACCACTGATGATAATTGGGAATCCTAACAGCCAGGCTCAATGATTCCTTTTTTGTGTCCTCCCCCAGAAGTCTTACGTGTTCACATTAGGACTGCAAATCTCTGTGCTCTTTATTTGTGAATATTTGTTGATGAATGTTTTGTCTAAGATGTTATACCTCATTTGATACCTAATACATTTCGTTCATCTATTCAACAGTGTTTGGGCGTTGTCTTTTATAGGTTTAAAAAATACTAATCTTGGTCGCCCCTGTTTATGGCCCTTTCATCTGCTATGAATGTGCTTAGGGCTTCTCAGAGATTTAAAGAGGAAAGATTATTTATTTTCTTTAAAGCCTTTATTATCCACTTGCTGTACCCACTTTACTGTAACTACCCTTCTTTTCACAAGTCAGCCGTTATATGTGGGTGATTATAAAAACAAAGCAAATATATTAGTTAGAGGTACATTAAAATGTATCGCTGTAATTTGGAGTATCTGATTTGTTTGCCCACATTGGCTTTTGCAAATTGAAGTCAGTTATTTCTGTATTCTCCCAGTTACATGAGATTCAGTGCTCTGAATTCTAGAAATTCAACCTTCAAGAATCTCGATGGTGTCTTTCGGATGTCGATTCTTCTGTATTTTGCCACCTAACTGCAAAAAAATATTGAACTTGTTTCATCATTTCCTTCGAAGTTAGATAATCAGAATTTTACACCCAAATCACCTTGGAGGTTCCCGTTAGCTTTTTTTTGTTTACATTCCAAATCACACTTTGAATAAAAACTAAGGTAATGGACACTTTGTGGTGATCGAGCTACTGCTCAGAGTAAGAGGCTTCCTCTAGAGATCTTCTGCTCCCTGTTTGCTATTCTGGTCCAACATTCACATCTAACCTTTTGGGACAGTTTGATGTTCCAGTTGATGGGATTCAGGTTTCGTACTGCCAGAACATTTGAGGAGGAGGTGAGAAAACAAGAGTTCTGTCCTCCCCCTGCTCTGGTAATGACTCAGTAGAGCCTTTATGTTATCTCTGTGCTGGAGATGTGCTTTTGAATGAAAGGCTGTTTAAACAGTTGACCATAGACCGTGCTACATATTCATAAACATAACGTCTCCTCAGAAGACCATTGGCACGGTTCAGACGTGTATCCATGGCAATGCCTCGTGCCTTCCAACAGAACACAACCTAGTTAAGTATTATAAAGAGCACAAATTGGAATGGCTGCTTGTGTGAACGATCAGATTCAGACAGTGTTTTATAAAGAAAATTAAGAAGAAATACACTTAAAAATGCATTTTTTTTTGCACAAGATGAAATGTCCACTCCCCCTCAATGAACTGATTCAGTTCCCAACTTTTTACATATTTTTTTAAAAAATGTTTTTAAATTTTTTGTCATTTTTGTTTGTCTTGGAAAGAAAAGAAATGTCAGTGTACTTTAATATAAAAAACAAAGTCAAAGTATGCCATGAAAATTGATGATCTGAAAAGTGAAATGTCAGACTATAGTATATCACAAAAATTGCTGTAGTATACTGTCATAAAGAAGTAATTGTATATTTTGCCATCATAAAAGAAGTCAAAGTATGCCATAAACAATTTCATAGTATAGTGTCATAAAAAAGTACAGAATTTAGAGTGTAGTGTGAAAGAGTGGGTTTATTTCATATAAAAGTCATAAAAAGTAATAGTATATTATATGACAAATGGCCATAATAGATTAACATGTAAACATCTACCAACCAGTCAAGTTGTAGTCTACATCCATGTCCGTCCAAAAGTTTATCACGTCATTATTCTGTCTTATTGAAGTGTTGTTACACAAAAGTGAGCGTCCACACAGCAGTTCGTAGTGTAACTTTTTAATATTTACAATCATACTTTCGCCATGATTACATAAATGAAGTAATGACTTCTTGTAATACTGGCCTCTTGCAGTATACAGTAGGCTACACAAGATGATTGATGCACCGTCCCATTATATGTGCTTCCTTTATTTCACACAGACATGAGTATGTCAGTGACAGTTACAGGTGAGATAGACATAATCTAATTCAAATAAAAACCATAAGAACACAGGGGTCTGATGATCTATGGGGCAGTTTTACATTAAATGGGAGATGCTGATGGAGAACGGGTCACATATGGATTAACCGGGACTATTTATTCATAAAAGCGTTCTGGTTTAAGCTGGTCTGTGTTCCTTTAAAACACAGAGCAACTGTCCAAATTAATGCAAATACTGTGGAATAAAAGGTGCTTGTCAACTACAACAAGAATGCGATTGTAATATACAGTAAACGTTCTGATTATGTTAAATGATAACTATACACAGAGGCATATATTACTCTTGCAAACGATATAACTCTTATAGTATTTGTAGTCTGTGCACTGTTCGACTAAAAAAAAAACTCACAACATTACGTTTCGGCAGCGGGGGGGAAGTTACTCTTACTGAGGCAAAAGAAAGAACGGCTTTCAGTGCTACAGCTCACAGCGGCCTACGTACGAAGACAGTTCAAATGCACCGATTAGAAAAATAATTTGTAGAACAAATTATGTAGAAAACAAAAGAGAAAAAAAATAAATTAAGTCCTTTGGGGGGGGGATACATCAAATAATGTGTATACAACTGTGTTTGCGGCTACTACTTGGCATGACCTACTGTGTTCCAGTGTTGATTCTTTAAGTGCTGCAATAAGTCGGCTATATAGTGAAATAACATCTGTACACCTTGATATGCATACTGTATGTACAACTAAATCAGCTCGTAGGTCAGATATAAGAAATGTGTTTTGGTTAATAGAAGACGACCAGCTAGACGTCGCGTTCAAAATACCGTGTTGTTGTATGAACCGTTTGTGCTTCTTGTTTGTCTTTGGGTACCAAAACAAGACATGTGCATATAGAAACCAGAATGTCCGTGTGCAGGGATCTTGTCAGGGTTGACGATAAGGTGCAAAAGGAGAATGAGTAGCATTTCCTTTTAAACAACACATTCCTGAGTCTGCACGTTCAGCGATGAGAAGTTGAAGGCAGTGACGATGGGGCGGTTCGTTGGAGGAGCACACTGACATGCAACGGTGTTGGAGGGAAACGAGGAGTACACTTCTGCGTCCGTGTCTCACTTTGTTTGCTGGTTGCTTGGAGTGTTGCCCAAAAAAATGTCAGGCTAGCAGGCTATCAATTGGTGAGAATTCTGTTCCAGAAGTTCCTTTCCAGTTCATTTATCAGGGGATTTGGTTAAAACTATTTATAGCAGTTGCTTAGTTACATGTGACATTTCATTTCTTTCTTTTTTAAAGCGTTACTTCACCAGGAAAGTCTCTTGAACGTACACAAATGAAAAAGAAAATTTGAAGGTGGAACCTTGGGGGGCCACTGCGTGTTGCAGGTCTACGTGGATAAGCAGCGATGTGTCACTGCTGTGTCGGCGATGTCTTCCCTCAGTCTACTGCAGGTATCTGTAAACCTTAAAGCAGTGGTTTCCAGAGTCGGCAACAGCCACGTGTCCGTCCGAGGTGAGGGCGAGGCCTTGGGGTCCGTACAGTGGGTCTGCTGAGGTGTTGATGTAAGATAAGAAAGAGCCTGTGCTGTCAAACACCTGAAAGAGAAAAACACAGTGTTTGAAGGACAGAATACTGGAAAGCTGCTGTGACATGATCTTACTGTGCTCTTTATTATAAAGTCATCCTATTCCGTGGCATTTCATCGCTTAATATAGACAGTCTCACCTGTATTCTGCTATTACCCCAGTCAGCTACGATGATGTTTCCGTTGGCGTCTGCAGCAACACCCGTGGGTGCATTGAACTGGCCGTTGCCTTCACCATGAGAGCCAAATTTGAACAAGAACTCTCCATCGGCATTGTACACCTGGGACGGGGAGGCAGTAAGAACAAGACATTTTCCATGTGCGTCTGACTCTACAAGCATCTAAATGAAAGAGAATACTCAAGTTCTTTTGAGTGCAACACGCTTGAGACAAAGCATGTCTCACCTTTACAGAGTGATTGTGAAAATCCGTCACAATGATTTCGTTCTTGTTGTTCACTGCGACAAAGTGCGGACCTGGTTGAGGAGAGAGAGAGAGAGAGAGAGAGAGAGAGAGGCAGATTAATGTTTAATCTGCTGTACCTAGAACAGATTCCTGTAGTTTGCACCATTCCCTTCACTGTTAGTATAAACACAGCTTTCAGCTCATTGTGCCTGAAGCTGCAATTACAATACCCGGTTTTAATAAAAATGTTTAGCTGTTATTTGCCTGGAGAGGTTTGATGGCATGCATTAGATGCTTTAATGTGAGTTAAAATGTTTTTTTCACATCGTCAAAACAACATTAAGACTCTTAATTAGATAAAAACTCAAGGCTCTGCTATCCACCATCAACAATGATGGTTTACAAAGAAATGTATTGTGGGTAGCAATTTATGTGAAGTGAAGCTCATTGGCTGAGTTACCCACAAATCAGCTCTGTGGCTTCCAACACTGATTTTTTGAATAGTTAACAGGGAGCATCGGTTAGTTTCACTGCAGTGATAATCATTCACACTCATCTTTTAACAGCCATTGAATTCACACAAAAACATGTTAATTGTTGTAAATCATTCCTATAACGGCATTGTGTTTCCGATCATTACACGGTTACAGTACAAGCACAGCTTGGATCAACAATCTGAGTTGTCGGGAGGGCAGACAAATGATCAGGAAGTCGGGTTAGACAGAGGGCACCGCACTGTGGGATTAAGGTTGCAGCAAGGCCACACTTAGTACTTACTGAACACTGAGCCAGATTTATTAAAGTTTGGGCCAAGTTTTTCTGGATTGAAAAACAGGAGGAAGAGCAGAAAGAAAAGGAACATAGATAGTCAGAGATAAAGGATAAGCAAAGAAGAAAATAGAGTAGGGTGTGTGTGTAGGGGGGAAGCATGGGTTATCGCCCGGGGCTTTGCCTACAAGCATATACAAGCTTCCATTTTTAAATAGAATGGACCATGTGATGCAATGCATTGGTCTATGTTCAGACATAAATGAGAGCAAAATAATACATTATTGTAGAGATGTCAAGTTTTTTTAATCCTCACTAGTAATATTGACAGTATTTATCGCTTTCAAAATCCAAAATAATGTATCCACAGGATATTTTGTGGTAATATATACTACGCTAATTAACTTTTTGAGGGGCTCGCCATCACCTTCTCCTTACATACTTCTCACCTGCAAACTGTCTGTCAGACGTCCCCCTGCCTCCAAACTTCGTCACCAGCTTCCCATTGGACTGAAAGATGAAGACACAGCAGGCCTTGTTGTCCACGGTGATGATGTGTCCATTCTTGTCCACAGCCACACCCTTAGGACCCATGAGCCGTCCAGCGCCGATCTTGTTCTTCCAGGGAGGAAGACAAAGAGGACACAGATTTAAAGACATCGGCCAAAACGGCTTCTAAAATATAAAAATGTAAAGTATGATATAAACATGTCATAAAAAGTCATAGTATAATGTCAACAACAAAGAAATCATAGTAGAATATGCTATAGAACAATAGAACAAGTGTATGTTCTAAAAATTATCTAAAAAAGTCATCATATGGTATTATAACAAATGTATTGTCATAGTCTCAAAAATGTCACAAAAAGTTAATAGTATACCATAAAAAATGATTAGTATCGCATGCAATTATTTTTTTAAATAGCATGTCAAAAAATAAAAAAAAGAGTATAGTATTTCATAAAAAGTCATGGCATAGTATGCTATAAAACGTCTTTAAAAATCATATGTTATGCCATACATTTTTATATAGAGTCATAGTATAGTATACCACAAAATGCTGTAAAACCTCAAAGTAAGTATGTCATAAAATGTTATAAAAATCAGAGTACAATATATCATAAAAATGCATAGTTTGGCATGTGATTAAAAAAAGTCATTGTATACTCCGAGTTTTAGCAAAGAATGTCATAAAAAGCTACAGTATAATTTGCTTTAAAAATGTGATTACAAATCATATTATCATAAAAATCATGTAACCTTATGAGATCTCACCTTAAATTTGCCGTCGGAGGAGAAGATGCTGACCCATCGATTGTCATAGTCGGCCACCACGATGTCACCGTTCATGTCCACGGTGACGCCCGTCGGTCTCTGCAGTTGCCCCGGAGACCGACCTCTGACACCAAAGCGTAACTTAAACTGTCCGTCGTTGGAGAACACCTAAAAATCAGTGCCATGTGTGTCACAATCACAGCACTGCGACCTTATTTCCCCTTTCTACGTGAACACAAAGGAGTGGTGTTTGTTTCGTGTCTCACCTGTATGCACTGGTTGTTGCTGTCAGCCACCACCACTCGGCCGTTACAGGACGCTGAGATTCCCTGCAGGTTTGTGAACTCCCCCTTTTCTCTTCCCCGGGAACCTGACCGACAAACAGTAACACACTCAGTCAATGTGCCCGTTCATGTTTTCACCTGTCTCAGTGATTTAGATTTTGCATTCAAGTTGTTTTTAACAAACATGTCTGATATACTGATCATTTTTTTAAGTGTTTGAATCTATTTATTTATTATCTTTGGATGGCACGGACACTTACATCCAAAACCACAAAAAGTATACATCTTAAGTATGCAACCGCCAAATTCTCCCTTTTACCCTTTTCACTACATCTATATTTGTTTGCTAAAATCTCCTGACAACATAATGTAGCTTGTGAATAAGTTTTTCTTTAAAGTTCTCCTTATTATCTATAAAACCCTCAATGGCCTAGTAGAAATTGAAAACCCACTTATTTAATTTTTTAATTTTTAATTTTGTATTATTCTCTTCTTACATGAACCTTTTTGTTTTGTTTCTGTAGTTTTAAGCTGCTTTGTTATTGTCTTTAAATGACAACAGATATAAATACATTTGACTTTGACCTTTGACTTTGACTCTTCTCTCAAGTCACAGTAAATTGATGTTCATTCTGTGGTCTACTGGCATGCAGTGAAACCACGAAGCTGCCTGGAGGGAAGGATGTCAATCTGAAATAATGATTTAAAAACAAGGTAAAGAAGGTCTAATGTCATCTGCCTTACCCACTCGGTAGATGAGCTCATCCTCTATGGGGTTCTCCTTTTTCTTGGTGGTGCTGTACATGCTGGAGGGCCGACGCACCGCTTTCTGCCGTATGTGGCCCCCTGTTCCGCTGGGAGACTTGACCCTCCTCTTCACGTCATCTGGAGACTGTGGCACGTCTGAGGGCTTGATCGCCCGCAGGCGGAACGGACTGCCGCGTATCGGCTGGCCGTACAGCAACAGGGCGAAGGAGTACTCTCCCTCGGAGCGTAACGTGTAGCCCACCTCATACGTCCCATTCTTATTGTCCACTATATCCGCCTCAGCAACGCGGCTCCCGTCAACGGACGTTATCTCTGCTTTCAAAACAGCATTTCCTGTCCGGACCAACTCCCCATCCTGCAGAGAAAGAGAGAGAGAGAGGTCATTCATTCAATTTCAGAAGAAGAATAAATATCAGGTGGCTCAAGCAATATTGCATCATAATAATCTGTTAATTGTTTTGATGACAATAGCGATTTTTCCACATCTAGAAAATGGCAGTACTTTGTCTTTTGTTGTCACGGTAATGGTGTGGTGCTGCCCGGTGGTGGCGTGGCGGAGGCCCTCTCCGGTGGCGACGGAGGTGTGAGCCACCGCGGCTGTGGTGAGGAGAACTCCCAGGTTCTGGATCGAGCGCCGCAGGCCTTCAGTCTCCACCTAAAGCAGACCGTCTCAATGTTATGCACACAGAAGGACTCACAAAGGTATTTTGTGATTTACATATAAATTAATCTTTCCACAAAGATATATGTTTTCATTGCACACAAAAATAGTTTGCGATATAAATGTAAACAAAATCCTCATACAAAAAAGCACACAATTAATTTAATTAATGTAATAAAATAAATTAATAAATAAAAAAAGACATGTTTGTTTGAGCATCAGAAATATAATTGAGAACCTTATTTTTTGTGGATGTTTTTATATATTTATAATCTTATGGAAGAACAAACCTCATATTTCACCTTAAGATTATAAGTGACACCAATAGAAAACGTTCACAACCAAAAAAAGCCCCATGCTGTGACCGTGTGGGAATATCAATCAGAAATCCAAATCACCAGGTCATACCTGGCAGTCCAGATGTGCATTCTGATGTGGTCTCTCTGGGAAGTCATGTCTGGCCAGTGCCGTTACACGCTCACTCATCTGCTTCTGAACTAGCAGCACCTACAATTGCAAGAGACACGGATTGAAACACATGTGATCACATGCATAACCTGCTTGGAAAAAAATAATGTACAATGTGCCATCCCACCTCAGTAGCACTCCCATGGCTGAGCGCCTGCTCAGTAAAGCTGCAACTGCTCTGGATGTGTTCCTTCCCCTGGAGGAGGGATGAAAGCTGGGCCTGCAGGACCTGATAGAGTGATCAACAAAGGGAAGAGTGGAAAAGTCAGCAGGTCCAAGTACGTTGACAGGAATGTAAGGCGGGTCATGTCTCAATGCAAAAAAAAAAAATGTGTGAATGCATGGATCCACATTTTGTCTGGAGAAAGGAAGGAAGCTGCTTTGTCTCTTGTTGGTAAGTCAGAAACTAATTGTAGATTTGAGTTTAGGCATTGTGTGAGTAAAGCTAGTGGTAACATTTAGTCTAGTATTGATAGCTTGTTGTTGAAATTCTTGTGAAGCTGTCTGTGCTAAGTGAGCAATCAGCTTGTTTTTGAGCCAGCTCACCTGTAGTGAATAGACTTGATTAGAGGGAAGGAGGAGCCACAGTCAGAACTTAAGGGACAGCAGTAACTCTCTTCAAACCACATTTTGTCTGGAGAAAGGAAGGAAGCTGCTTTGTCTCTTGTTGGTAAGTCAGAAACTAATTGTAGATTTGAGTTTAGGCATTGTGTGAGTAAAGCTAGTGGTAACATTTAGTCTAGTATTGATAGCTTGTTGTTGAAATTCTTGTGAAGCTGTCTGTGCTAAGTGAGCAATCAGCTTGTTTTTGAGCCAGCTCACCTGTAGTGAATAGACTTGATTAGAGGGAAGGAGGAGCCACAGTCAGAACTTAAGGGACAGCAGTAACTCTCTTCAAACCACATTTTGTCTGGAAAAAGGAAGGAAGCTGCTTTGTCTCTTGTTGGTAAGTCAGAAACTAATTGTAGATTTGAGTTTAGGCATTGTGTGAGTAAAGCTAGTGGTAACATTTAGTCTAGTATTGATAGCTTGTTGTTGAAATTCTTGTGAAGCTGTCTGTGCTAAGTGAGCAATCAGCTTGTTTTTGAGCCAGCTCACCTGTAGTGAATAGACTTGATTAGAGGGAAGGAGGAGCCACAGTCAGAACTTAAGGGACAGCAGTAAATCTCTTCAAACCACATTTTGTCTGGAGAAAGGAAGGAAGCTGCTTTGTCTCTTGTTGGTAAGTCAGAAACTAATTGTAGATTTGAGTTTAGGCATTGTGTGAGTAAAGCTAGTGGTAACATTTAGTCTAGTATTGATAGCTTGTTGTTGAAATTCTTGTGAAGCTGTCTGTGCTAAGTGAGCAATCAGCTTGTTTTTGAGCCAGCTCACCTGTAGTGAATAGACTTGATTAGAGGGAAGGAGGAGCCACAGTCATTACTTGCGGTAAATTGAGCACTTAAAAGGCTGTCACTTCAGCGTCAGCTGCAGCGTCGGGCCATCAGAACGAAGACAGCTGAACAAAGACACAGGGAGTCTATCTGTGGGAGTCAAGACAGCTGAACAAAGACACAGGGAGTCTATCTGTGGGAGTCAAGACAGCTGAACAAAGACACAGGGAGTCTATCTGTGGGAGTCAAGACAGCTGAACAAAGACACAGGGAGTCTATCTGTGGGAGTCAAGACAGCTGAACAAAGACACAGGGAGTCTATCTGTGGGAGTCCATCGAGGAAGCCCATTGAGGTAGGTATAACATCTCAACCCCTCGCAGCCATGTGTCTTATCCCAGTCAGGACATCGCACTGGAGAAGATTTCACCGAAGTCCCTTCACTCGAGGCTGTAACCCATCCAATCTCTGCTACCCACCACTCTCCACTGGTAAGGAACTTGAAGTACTAGGAGGGCTTTGGAACTGCCAGTCTGCAGTCAAGAAGGCGGACACCATCTCAGCCTATGCCTCCCTGCAGACTCTCCACTTCCTGGCCCTCACAGAGACCTGGATCACCCCAGAAAACACTGCCACTCCAGCTGCCCTTTCAACTGCCTACTCGTTTTCACACTCCCCAAGACGAACAGGGCGAGGAGGAGGAACTGGGCTCCTCATCTCACCCACATGGTCCTACCAGGTCCTTCCTCTCGACCACCTACCCCGATCTACGCTTGAATTTCACGCCGTCTCTGTCACGCTTCCTCTCAAACTCAACATCATAGTGATCTATCGCCCACCCGGTCCTCTTGGTGACTTTTTGGATGAGATGGATGCCCTCCTGAGCTGCTCCCCTGATGATGGCACACCACTCGTCGTCCTCGGTGACTTCAACATCCACCCGGGAAAGCTGCATTCATCTGAATTCATAGACTTCTTTTCCGCTTTTGACCTTACACTGTCCCCCTCTCCACCAACTCACCGGGCCGGGAACCAACTTGACCTTGTCTTCACAAGATCCTGTGACATCTCGGTACTCTCTGTTACCCCGCTCACCGTGTCCGACCACCACTTTGTGTCTTTCTCCATCCCCATGAAGCCCACCTCATCCCTCCACTCTACGCCTCGAATGGTCACCAGCCGCCGCAACCTGAAATCCCTCACACCCTCCGCTCTCTCCTCAACTATTATCTCCTCGCTCCCATCCTCGGAACAGTTCTCCTTAATGTCTACTGAGGAAGCCTCCTCTATCCTGATGTCCTCACTCTCCTCTTCTTTGGACACACTCTGTCCCTCAATCTCACGACCGGCGCGATCATCTCCCGCCCCTCCCTGGCTGTCTGAACCTCTGTGAACCAACAGATCATTGTTGCGAGCGTCAGAGAGAAAATGGAAGAAATCGGGACATCACGAGGACCTTGCTCACTACCACCTCCTCCTCTCTGACTTCACCTCAACTGTTTCGGCAGCCAAATCTGCCTTCTACCTGGCTAAGATCAACTCTTCTGCCTCCAACCCCAGGAAACTCTTCTCCGTGTTCTCTTCCCTCCTCACCCCTCCTGCCCCTACCCCCCCTTCCTCCCTTACTGCCGATGACTTTGCAACTTACTTTACCAAGAAAGTACATGACATCAGCTCCTCATTCACGCCTATTCCCTCCCAGAAGACATCTCCCCCAACTCTCAACTCGGATGGTCTTACCAGCTTTAGCCCCCTCACCTCTGAGGACGTCCACGCACTTGTTACATCTAACCGCGCCACCACCTGCTCCCTTGACCCGATTCCCTCCTCTCTTCTCCAGGACATCTCACACGACATCTTGCCATTCCTCACCACCCTGATCAACTCCTCCCTCACCTCAGGTGTCATTCCAGCGGATTTTAAGACCGCTATCGTGAAGCCTCTCCTTAAAAAACCCACCCTAGACGCTACTGACATTCAAAGCTACAGACCTGTATCTCTTCTTTCATTCCTCTCTAAAACCTTGGAACGTGCCTCCTACAACCAACTGTCATCCTATCTCTTGCGGAAAAACCTCCTAGACCCTAATCAATCAGGATTCAGGACTGCTCACTCCACTGAGACGGCCCTCCTCACAGTGACCGAGTCCCTGCGAGACGCCAGAGCCTCGTCCCACTCCTCCGTTCTCATTCTCCTCGACCTATCTGCTGCATTCGACACAGTCAACCACCAAATCCTCCTCTCCACTCTGGCTGAACTTGGCATAACTGACTCTGCTCTCGCCTGGTTTACATCATACCTGACAAACCGCACCTTCCAGGTCACATGGAATGGCTCTATGTCCAAACCCTGCTCTCTGGACACGGGCGTCCCTCAAGGCTCAGTATTAGGACCGCTTCTGTTCTCACTATACACCAGATCACTAGGTTCTGTTATCACATCGCATGGATTCTCCTACCATTGCTACGCAGATGACACCCAGCTGTTCCTCTCTTTTCCCCCGTCCTCTGACGCTCACATTGCAACTCGCATCTCAAACTGTCTGGCTGACATCTCTGTCTGGACAACTGCACATCACCTCAAGCTTAACCTGAATAAAACCGAACTCCTCTTCATCCCAGGGAAAGACTGCCCTCGCATGGACCTGTCGGTCACTGTCGAGGGCATCACAGTATTACCTTCCTCAACTGCGAGGAACCTGGGTGTAATCCTCGATGACCAACTATCCTGCACCCCCAACATCACTGCTGTGGCCCGATCCTGCAGATTCGCCCTCTACAATATCCGCAGGATTCGGACCCTCCTCACAAAGGATGCAACGCAGCTCTTGGTCCAAGCACTGGTCATCTCCCGCCTTGACTACTGCAACTCTCTCCTGGCCGGACTCCCGGCCTCTGCGATTAAACCATTACAGCGTATCCAGAATGCCGCAGCACGCCTTATCTTCAATCTACCCAAATTCTCCCACGTGACCCCCCCTCCTCCGTGACCTCCACTGGCTCCCTGTTGCAGCACGCATCCAATTCAAGACGATGACACTGGCCTTCAGGGCCATCAATGGAACGGCACCCTTCTACCTTCAAACACTGGTCAAACCTCATGCCCCGAAGCGAGCACTTCGCTCTTCTACTTCAGCTGGCCGGCTGGTACCACCATCGCTGAAATCAAGCAAATGTCGCTCAGCAAAGTCCAGACTCTTCTCTGTTCTGGCGCCTCAGTGGTGGAACGAACTCCCGACCAATGTCAGGACAGCAGAGTCATTTGCCATCTTCCGAAAAAGGCTCAAGACTCACCTGTTCAGACTTCACCTTGACTCTACATAGCATGACCCACTAGCACCCTCCCTCGACACCCCCCCCCCCCCCAAAAAAAAAAAACAAAAAACAAAAAACAAAAAAAAAAACAAAAAACAAAAACAAAAACAAAAACAAAAAAAACCTTACCTATAGCACTCTGATCTTAGCACTGTTGCTCTTGAAGTACTACTTTACTCAGATGAGGACCTAACACTTGTTCTATTTTTAGCTCTTACTTTATCGGCAATGATACGTCGTGGTTTCTTTGTTTCCTTCTTTTGACAAATGTACTTATTGTAAGTCGCTTTGGACAAAAGCGTCTGCTAAATGACCTAAATGTAATGTAAATGTAAATGGATCGGATACATGAATCCGCGTGAAACACAACCTTCTGCTTAGTGCTGCAGATGTTTTCCAGGTCTGTGATGAGGGCCGACTTGCGTTGATGCTGCGCCCGTTCCAGCTCTTCAAACGTGCTGGTTATCTCCGCCACAGCCTCGTTCTTCCTCTCGTTCAGCTGGCGAGAGATATCAGTCACCAGCTCGATGGATGCTGTGAGCTGAGGGAGCCTGCAAGTCGACACAGTGGCAATATTTCTTCCAAAATATCGTAGATGAAAAAGACAAATCTGATGAAGAACAAATGTTTTTGAAGTCCCCACCTGCTCAGTATGGCATCCAGCTGTGTCTTCAGTGCAGCCTTGTGCTGCTCCACCACGTCCCGCAGAGGGACGGTCACATGCTCCCGGTGCTCGCCCTCCGTGCAGTCCAGACACATGGCTGTCTCACACGACTCGCAGTAGAACTCCATCACCTGCAGGGGGAGACAAACTCATTTAAAAAAAATGGACTCTTTATATTTTCAGGTAAGAAAGGGATTTGAAGAAAGAGTTTATTTTACATTAATTGTTTATAAAAAAAAAAGGCCAGTTTTTTTGTGAGGTGATTCCACAAAAAAAGGCTTCCCACCTTTCCCTCGTGGTTCGGGCAGCAGAGGGGCTTCCCTGCAGCTGCAGCGCTGACCGACTCCAGGACGCTGCAGGCCTCCGGCCGCGAACACTCCGGGTCTCGTTGAAGGACCTGCTTGGAAACATTCTGCTTTTTAACAGTTTTATCAGACTTTTAGGATAATAATCACATTTATCATGTATTTGGTTTGTTTCTTTTGTTTTTTAATGATATATCTTTGGGGGCGTTTTTCCTTTATTTGACCGTGGACATAAACAAAGGGAGACACTGGAGCTCTAAAAAAGAGCCCCTTGACAAAAAAAAAAGAAAGATTTCCAGAATGACATCAGCCTGCAAAAATGTCCTCACCCTGTTTAACATAGAGTTTCTCACAATAACAGCAGTGCAGGCACACAGACTCCCATTACCTTGAGTAATGTCTCAGCTACTAATTATTTTAATGTCATTAATCACATAATTCATTTCATCTGTGTTTTGACGTTTTGTTTTGGTCACACATTTGTCACAAAAAGAGATGAAGAGTCAAACCTCCATGAGATTAGTGATGAAGAAGTTGTTCTGTAGAGCACAAACTCCTTTCTCTGGCAGGATGGACGTCTGCCGACACACTGGGCAGGAGAGCGTCAGAGACTCTGGGGGAATGTAGTTCTGGAGACAACTGGGAGGGAGGGAGTCGACAAATGGAGAAAAGCAATGATTCAAGTTAAAAAAATCCATTCTTTTGTGTCATTCTGTGTATACTCAGAATATCAAATGTACCGATTTTCCAGCAGAGAGACAAAGAGGGGAAGACGCAAGACTGAGAGCTGTCACCTTATCACAGTAATTGAGAGTCAGTGCTTAAATAGTGCTGCTGTCACAACAAATAGGGGGGGAAGTGTGAATCCGAGTCAATCCACACAACCTGAAGCCTCAGGAGCAGAAATGCACACTTCCTCTTTGAGTTCTCAGGCAAATCAATCTGCCTAACAGAAACACGAAGACACAAGAGACTTAAGGGAGAATAGACGCGTTTGTTGTGAGCATGTTATGAAGGTTGGATTGGCCTTAGGAGGCAATCTATTTAACACCAGACAACCTTCAAGCCAAAAACAAAGCCACAGTCAGCAAAGTTCAGCTGCAGTACGCAGACCAGCAGACCGCAGTCCTGGCCTGCAGCCCGGCTGCCATGCAGCATGAGACGTGCGGTTGGTTTTCCTTTTAGCTTCTGTTATCAATAAATTGGCGGTTGGTGCTGTAAGGAACTCGAGGAACCTGTCCTGAAGTCTCTGTTGATTTGAAGGTTTCTGGCAGCTGCTAAGATATTTCTGTTGAATTTATGTTGCACAACCCACGGGAGACTCCTGATTGCCGCATAATGAGCACACAACTATAATAACAGAAAGAGTAAAAGGAGAGCAGAATTAAAAGCGATACCGTACCAAATAGACGAGGCAAACTACATCAGCCCGTTCAGTATTAAAACATCTGTCTTTCAGCATCCTGTATAGCTCCACACAAAAATCTGTTCACCTCAGCAGGGCTCCAGATCACATGCCATCCAGTTAAACCGGGGATTAAATGCCCCTAACGCTGCCTGGAAAAAGGATTTATCCTGTAGTCTTTGGGGCTATTCAGAACTATTCCATTCATTTTTTGTTTGATGATACATTTCGAAGTTAACCAGAACCCCAGTTATCCTCTGTGCATAACAACATATACCCCCCCCTTCTTCATGAATCACACACAAGCTTTCCAAAAGCCTCCTCTGCTTTGCTCGGCACCAAAAGGCCCCGGTAAGTATCGCCCGCGGGGTGTCATCTTTACATCCAGGAATTGTAATTGTGTCCTCCAACAAAAAGCCTTTTTTTATCAGACTTTGGTGGTCTGAGGAATGCACTTACTGTATCCCAGTGGAGCTGGTAAGGAGAAGTGCTGCGAGCTGTTTAATCGTGGCCAGGGATTTGCAATAGATGAGGTTCCTCTATTAGGAGACATATAAACATGCCAATAATAATTCTTAAATCTTAAGTAAGGGGAAGTAAGGACTTTTTCTGGCTGCCATTAAAACAGAGCACAGATGTGAGTTACCTTTCACAGAAGGTGTGCAGACAGGGCAGGACCTTGGGGTTGTGGTAGTGATCCAGACAGATGCTACACACCAGAAACTGCTTGTCTATCTGACGCACCACTGGGCTGGTGCTCCCAGCCTCACGCTTCGCCATGGCAGAGGACACTTAATGCCACGGACGATGACGGCGGTCAACCTGCAGGTAGACAAAAGATTAAAAAGAACATGAACATTTGCCTATATTTGTCCAGAAAGTGTTACTTTTTTGGGGCTGCCAATGCTTAATAAACCTAGGTCAGGATGTACCAGGAACCAAAGTGAACAAAGCTGCTTAATTACAAGATTACAGTGGTAGAAAAATGTGTCTATTGTTGCGGTGTTATTTCTAGGTTAATGCCAAACAAAAAGCCTGCAAATAGAAAACAGTGTAAAATAGAAGAATGCACAGGACAGCAGCAGATGTATGGCTATGTGCCTGGCTTTTATTTACATCTCAAATAACACCAAAGCAGGAAAATAAAGGTGGGTTTTGTAACCAAACAATAAGGCAGTCTGTGTTTAAAGAGCTAGAAATCCACAACCTTTCTGAATTACAAATACACACTGCTGACCTGTTGTCTAACGCACACAAACACACACAACCTATCACGATATGGGTGTAAAACAGAACTCTTATGTGCTTCACACACTTCTGTCATTGTTTGCTGTTTAAAAAATGATATTAAATGACAATTTTAACATACATGTCAGTGGCAATATGAAGTAGAAGCAAACCTCTTTAAAGGTGACCAGAACAGAGCAGCCCCACGCCTTCCATGATCTCATCCATTATAGAAATCCACTTGCAAGGTTGGGATATTCTGCCTAGCAACACAAAACCGGTGCTCAAACTTGGCCCACTTTCACATTCATCTGTTCAAGCCTGAACACATAGGCTACGGCCAGGGGCGGGCTGGGGTTGAAATTCAGCCCGGGAGCTTGGTTTGGAGAGGCCTTTTATCCGATCGCACGAAGGGCACAAGTAGAACCGTAATTTAATTTAAACACAAATACTTTATTTTCAACCAACAAAACTACTGTGTGTGTGTGTGTGAAAAAATACCTGTTCAATATACTGTACAAACTGCTGCTCCTCCTTTCTCTCTCTCTCTCCCTCCCTCCCTCTTCTCCTCCTCTTCTTTCTCCTCTCCCTGTTTAATCCTCCTTTTTCTACTCCTCTTCCTCCTCTTCTTTCTCCTCCCCTCTTCTTTCTCCTCCTCTTCATCTTCTTTCTCCTCTCCCTGTTAAATCATCCTCTTTCTCCCCCTCCTCTTCTTTCTCCTCCTCCTCCTTCTTTCTCCTCTCCCTGTTTAATCCTCCTTTTTCTCCTCCTCCTCTTCTTTCTCCTCTCTCTGTGTAATCCTCCTTTTTCTACTCCTCCTCTTCTTTCTCCTCTCCCTGTTTAATCCTCCTTTTTCTACTCCTTCTCCTCCTCTTCTTTCTCCTCTCCCTGTTGAATCCTCCTCTTTCTCCTCCTCCCCCTCTTCTTTCTCCTCCTCTTCATCTTCTTTCTCCTCTCCCTGTTAAATCCTCCTCTTTCTCCCCATCCTCTTCTTTCTCCTCCTCCTCCTCTTCCTTCTCCTCTCCCTGTTTAATCCTCCTTTTTCTACTCCTTCTCCTCCTCTTCTTTCTCCTCTCCCTGTTTAATCCTCCTCTTTCTCCTCCTCCCCCTCTTCTTTCTCCTCCTCTTCATCTTCTTTCTCCTCTCCCTGTTTAATCCTCCTCTTTCTCCTCCTCCTCTTCTATCTCCTCTCCCTGTTTATTCCTCCTCTTTCTCCTCCTCCTCTTCTTTCTCCTCCTCCTCCTCTTCGTCCTCTTCCTCCTTCTCCTCCTCCTCCTTCTCCTCCTCCTCCTGTCCCTCCTCATCTGTCCCTCTCTCCTCCTCACTCTCATGACTGGCATTATCTGTGTCTAACATTAACAGCAACAATGATAACATTTATAGTACTTTTGCAAATAATTCAGTGTTAGAACACAAACAAAATCTAAAATTCAATTTAAGAAAAGTGCCGCGCGCGCACACACACACACACACACACACTAATGCAGAAACATAACAGGAAATATAGCCGTATTATATTATATATATATTTATAATTTTAAATTATATCTTTAAAACAGAATGTTATTTATTTATTTATTTATTATTGCAATGAATTTTAGTGTTTTATGGTCAGTTGGTAGCCTATGGATTTTATTTTTAATTGACAAAGCAAATTAATGATTTATTTATTGTGTAACTTTACTGATAGCTCTGTCTGTGTCCTGAAACACAAACACTATATTGTCTGGGTCTGGGATGATGGCGCGGTGTAGACGGTGCTTGTTAACCTGCTGTGGCCGTGCTGCTCGGACCCGTGTCGTCATCACCGGCCTGGCAGACCTTGGTCCCACCACGACGGAACATATCAGTTAATTTCGCGCATTTTGCTGCGTCTTCTATCAACTTTCTTTTCTTTTTCATCCTCACTTTCTCTGCTCCACCCATCTCTTTCTCTGGCTTCTTTCTTTTCATCATCGCGATCCTGCCCCTCTTCCTTCCTTCCTTTTCTGTTTTTTTAACAGGAAAACCAGCCGTTCTTCTGACTGAGCGGCTGAGCCAATCACATGTCAATAGGAACAAGGATCAGCTCAAATTGAGAGGGGGGGCCGCTCGTATCCCCCCTTAAAATGCAAGATATTAGAGTGACCCAGTCTGGCGTTCCAATCTGCCACCTACAAGGGCTGTAAGGGCAGGCTGCCTGTTTAATCGCGGGCCGCGGCCCCGTTTTACATTAAAAAAAATAAAAAAAATAAAAAAAATCTGACCACCGGCCGGTTCGGCCCAGAACAGACCGGCCGTTCGGGAATCCTCCCGAACCTCCCTGTGGCCACCCCGCCCCTGGCTACGGCACAATAAATGCAGTGTTTTGGTGAAGATGCTACTGCAGCGTGTTGTCATCGATATATCGTCGCCTTTGAAAAAATACCGTGCGCCGTTTTTTTATTTAATTCTTATCTCTGTGTTGGTAACTAGCTCCAGCAATGTAGTCCAACCACATTTTGTCAGTGGCTCACCACAACATGCATGGCCTGAAGATATATAGTAGTTATGAACATCACACACTCAATGGTGAGGAAACTCAAGAAAAACACACACAAACACACTGATAATACATACTGACCCCCCCTCCCCCTCTGTGCACATCTGTCACTACTGGATCTAATACAGCACTCAATCCCCCCCGTACCATCTAGCTCATGTCCTATTGTTAGCTGGTGCCCACAGCACACATACAGAAACACACACACAGAGGGTCAGACATACAGTCTGTGGACTGGGAGGTTAAAGGTCACTACTTAAGCTGTCAGCCATGAGAACATTCACACTCGGGCTCTAAATATGTTCTTTAAACTGGCACTTCAAGACAATCCAGTTGTCTCTGCCTCTGAAGCTTGAACTTCTCTGGATAGACAGTAGAATTAAAGGAGAGTAAAGTAGTACCAGAACACACGGATAGGAATATCATCTAAATTTAAACATGTATTAGTGGGGAGGCGAGCAGTGACGGTGAAACTAAAATAAGCCTGCAGGTTTTAGGACTGCTGCATCTAGTGAAGTCTCTTTGTTGGTTATATATATATATATATATATATATATATATGTTTATTGGGTTCAAAAGCAAAAGAAGAATCTCGAGTCTAATGCTGTAAATCCCAAGTAAGATTTGTGTCTCAAAACATCGGGCTGAAAAATAAAAAATGCAGCAGGAAAGCTAAAACCATCTGTCTGGAGTCTGAGAATGTAAAAACGCAGTGAATCTACAGTTCATCTGATGCATTACAGGTACAGGCCTTTAGAAAAGCTCTTGTATATTCCAGCTTTGTGACGATGTGTGTGTTTATGGCTACATGCATGTGTCTTCACAGGCTCCCAATTCCATTTAAACTAAGTAGGCCACCGTGTTTAGATGCGACGCTCCAAAGTAACCACGACCAGTTAGCTGGTGAAAACCTGCAGACACAAGGCTCTGCAGTTACAGGCGGCAGCGTGGGATAAAGTCAAGCCCGGGCAGGACTGCAGGAAGCTTCTAACAAATCAAGCAGAGCTGTCAGCTAATACCATCAAACTGATGTGTGTTATAATTCTCCTGGCCATAATATGCGCAGTAATAACAGCAGTAATGTTGCCGGAAACCTGAGCCTGACTAAATCCCCAAAGTCTCAGGATTACAGCTTTTCAATGTGTAACTAATTGTTTGTGTGTGTGTGTGTGTGTGTGTGTGCAGCATGTTTGTGTGTGACAACAAGCTAACACCCGCAGAGGTAACACACAATGAGCCTATTCACTGTTGGCTTTGCCGAATACAAGAGTAACACTTTTCTTTGTCTCGTTCGGCACAGAAACGTCTGCTGTTGCTTTTACTGTACAATGGGATCGTCAGAGCACGTGTGTGTCTCTTATAACACACACACACACACACACACACACACGTGTAATTTAATTAGTTGGGGCAAGGTGGGAAATATGACGTCTTCTTCCCAGTTCATCAAGAGGACAGAATAACAGTAAATCTGATCGCCGCCACACACCTGCGCTGCCATGGATACGTGCTGACAGCTTGGACAAACACACACTCACACACTCCTCTCTGGTAACAGCTGATCAGCTCATGGAAACACACAGACGAGGACCAGAAACACAAAAAAAAAGCCCACCTACTGTCAGTGTGGAGTGCATCGGTGTAGAATGCTCCATGGCAGCTCTTTGTTCCCGGACTCACACACGCCCACTTCCTCCCTCGTATCTCCCCATGGCCCTGATGACCAGTCTTCCTTTTCCCTTTTCCCTCTGTTGCTTTTTCCCTTTTCCACTTCCACGATCCCCACACACACACACACACACACACTGAAAAAAAGGCTAAACACGAATGACAACAGAGGGCGGGACGGTAAATTGAAAGTCCCTCCTACTGTCAGTGCTGTTTACAAGCATGAGCTGACTGGATACCGTCCAACTGCTGCGCTCTGATTGGCTGGGGAAACTTCAACTAGCAGGCGATTGCATCATGGGCCAAGAATTTGTGCTGGCCGGGGGGAGAGAAGAACAAGAAGAAACAAATATCGCGACTGGAGAGACGATCTTGAATCCGGGGAACACGTCGAAGTCTTAATCTGCAGGTGGGATTATTTCATTTGTGAACGTGCGCCGACTGAAAACTGTGATTAGGAGGAGAGTAAGCGGGGTTGGCTCTTGAACGCAGCTTGCTCCCTAATAGAGAAGAGGAACAGCAGCTGAAGGTGACGATCAGCTAAACATTAGGATCATATGGCCTCCAGTTACAGTTATGAAGCGTCATTGCTTAGCCAGCCGAGCTCACGCACGCTGGACAGCCAAGCAAAAAATAGTTACATAATCCATGATGTCACGTTTAAAAAAAACCCCCACTTAGAATAAGAATTTTAAACATATGTCCCCCCACCTTATAGTATCATATGCAGGGATTAAGAAAATACCTTTAATACAGAAAAGGGGATTTTCACTTTGACTTTCAGGTGAAATATCTTCGTCAGGGGATTATTTTTTTGCAGCCAATCCCTTGAACGCCCTGGCCTTGTGAAGTCAGAGTTTAATCTGGTGCAAGAGGTGACGATTCTCTGACAAAAAAACATCAATCGACAGATAATCTGTTGCGGATTGAGTCCAGTCGTCTCTCCTCCCTCGCTTCCTCCACGCCCACGCACACCTTTCCAAAATCCCATATCCTGAACTCACAGGCCAGACCGCTGCCGTGGGTGATCTTTCCAAACCAAAGCACTGAGAGAACATCTAATCTAATCGAATGGGACGTTTTGTTTTGCCCTGATATTTTCCGGTCTTCATGGTCAGATGTTGGTTTCATGGCTTGAAAACACATATTTTCTCAATAGAAATAATTTAAAGGTTTTGAGCACACAACGATATGAACTGCCTCAAATATTACACATTCACATCAGAGACATCAAGGTCAGCGTGGGTGGGAGTAACAGACACAATGTGTTTTGTTTTAATGATACAGTACCATTTTATAATTTATAGCATTACTCCCGAGCACTTTCGCTTTGAGGCTCCGACTAAATAGTTCATGTTGCTTTGAGAGGAACTTTAGTGTCAGATAAAAAGATCAGAAAACCCTGCACACCCACTGCAGCACTTAACTCATTTGATGTGAACCAAAACAGGCTGTTTTGCCCCAGGGTCAGTAAGAGAAACCACACCCACTTCAGGCAGCAAACAAAGAATACTATTTCCCTAGAATCACCTCTCTTTTATGCACCTCTTGGAAGTCACGCAACAAATAATGTGACAGTGACAGTTCTGTAACTTTTGGTTTGCCGCCAACATCAGTGTTACACCTGCTGCCTTGTTGTTTTTTTGCTTAATGTTGGGTTTTCTGTGCTCCCCATACACAATGTACTGTACATCCTCCTGACTCTGCCTGCTGCACGCTGAAACCTCGGAGCTGGTAGATGTGGAGGAGCAGGAAGGGGGGAAAGGGGAGAGGGACTCGAGAATAAGATGAGAAGGGAAAGAGATGACGAAGAGGAGGAAGAAGGGACACAGAGTTACTGTATATACAGGACATTTTCACACACTGCATAGCGAGAAGGCTCTTGTGTAACAGAGGACAATCCTGATATCTCGGGGCAATCATTATGGTATCGGAGTCTAAAAGCTCCGGGCCTGGCAGCATCCCTCACATGCACGTGTACACGCACACGCACACAGTCAGCTGTTTCAATCTGCAAACCCCTTAATTTGGTCCTCACAAAGATAGAAGCCCAAGAATGCCCGCCCCTAGATAATAGATGGCGTGCATGGACCAGCCCGCGTAAACCCTGGCTAGTATGCTGGACAAGCCTCCATTCTCCCGCACGGTTCCATCTTAAGCCTCCACATACATATACGTCTATATATAGAGCCATCACTTCTTATCCCCCCTCACACCACTGACGGGCACGTGCTCTGCGCAGCATACACGCTGTGAAAAAAGAAAGCGCAGGGATCCTCAGATGACCAGTTATGACTCAGAACCACTCGAAAAGGATGCACATGCTAAACATTTACATGAGCTTTGTTCCATGAGGGTCCAACACATGTGATACACATACAACTGATCTGAGATGATTCAGAAACTCAATTATGGATGCTTACTGTAGTATTAACATCACAAAGCATTCATATCGTTAAGATTAGTGTGTTTTTAATTACCAACATGTTATAATATGCAAAGTTAAGACACATAATACATATGCAAACACCTCACAAATGCTTCATACATTGGAGACTGTGTGCACACACCGCTGCAAAAAAGAGGCTTCATATTGGCGGCTGTTAATAATGCAGGTCTACTCTGCGTGCAAATCCCTGATTGATTGATGGGTTGAAAAGAAAATAGTGACTCTTCCTTTCAGCTACCCAGCTGTCTTTACACCACAGCTGGTGTGTGTGAGCGCAAATGATATCCTTTCATTTGCATCCATATGAGAAGAAAATCACTAACGTCAAGATCAACACAAATTATTATTATTATTATTTTAGCAAGGCAAAAAGTAAAGTGTCTAACAATTCAGAAATACGTGAGTCATGTATTTATATTTCAGTTCCTTGCACCTCTGGAATAAACCACCATCTGTGACTGCTGAACCCCCCCTCCTCATTCATTCTATTGAAACAGAACTTCATCAAGACATCAAGGCAGAAATCAGAACATCCGAACAGCAGCTCGACTCCGATGAGCCTTTAGAAACAGAAACACGATAAGAAAATACAGGATCCTTCACATCTATGAGATAAGGGAAGACAAAGATAAGACTTTATTGAACAAAATATCTTAAAAACAGCACACACATATCAAAATAAACGTCTGCCGGGTCACCCTGCAGCGGCCATCAGAAGATACGACACAATGCAGCGGCATCCGAACACAACCGTTCCCCGTGACGCTCACATCCCACATCCAAAAATGTTACATAATTCCAAGCAGAGAGCAGAAAGAGCCGGGCCCTTGTGCGAGGACAATGTATGGCGGTCACATGCATGTCCACGACTCCAGTCTCTGCTGTGTGGGTTCACTCTCTCTGTGTGAGTGAATGAAGGCTTCTGTTACAGGCTCTTGATATGGGATTACATTAAAGACAATATTGCCTGGCACCCATGGCGGACTCTACTGATTGGAGTTCCTGCATGTGTTTTACAGTGAACACCAACATCATTTCCAAAGCTTTTAATACCTTAGACTGCATTATAAAACGTGTATATTCATGATTTTGTTGTTAAATACATTAATATTATATGACGCACAGATTCTTCACCGTCGTACTTATCTTAGAAAACCCTCTCCAAGCGGAGAGCTTTTTTTTTTTTTGCAGTGAAATAGGAGCATGTGCCACAGGGTAGAGGCACTGATCCCGAAATAATTTGTTTCTTTAAATAACTGAGGGAATAGAAGCCCTGAGCTAAACATATATTAACATAAACAGCCAGACCCGTGTGACGGGAACAGTTAAAGAAGCACACCACAATGATGTTTCAAGTAGTTTACAAGCCCTTCCATGTCTTTGTTTGGATCTATCCAGGTGTGTAGTTTGTCATCTGGGTGCTAGAAAACAAAAAAAAAGGTCAAAAACGTGGTTTATGTAAGAGACAAATATCCAGAACACCGATCACAACAGGAGAATGAAGCCATGGGTGCTTTGCTCACGTGCCCTTCACATCACAGACATGCACCAACATCAAGCATGGAAGATGTCAAAGACAAGAAAAAGGTCAAATGTAGGGTATGCGACATGACCTGAGCTTTTTTTATATGTCTAATTATAAAGAAACATAATGGAAAAACCCTGTCACTGAATCATGAATGTGCATTAAGGCTTTGATTTCTAACAGCGTGGAAATTCATTTCCTTAAGGGGATTGGAGATTCCATCGTTTGTTCGTCACGTCTGTCAGCATCCGTCAGCGTCTGCACATGAAGGACTAGCAGTAATAGTGTAAACCACACTCCTGGTGGACAAATCAACACCCCTTCCAATTTCAGGCCATCCGGCCTCAAAACGACCACAGGGTTGAAAATCAGAGACTAACGCGCATTCGTCACGTGTAGTCCTCTGGCGAGGATGATGGGAAATGTCGAGGAGTGGTACCTACTCGTCGCTGTCCACACACAGCGGGACTGACTGACATGAGCGCTGCTAAAATTATCAGCTTGGCTGATCTGAGCCAAGCTGGACAGGAATGTGTCACAGGAACAGCCTGTATCAGCATATTAACACACGGCTCACACTCCAGCACGCAAGCACATGTGAACACACACACACACACACACACACACTCAAGCTACATACATCATTACCACAGCATAATGTTAATAGACTAGAAATCATGATTCTTCTCACAGCCTAGTGACAGGATTTATTTTTATTCGTATTCACAGAGGTATGACCACCATCACCAAGCTAATTTCTTCTCTTTTTTATTATTTTTTTTTTACAATCACAGACATCATAAGAGCCGTGATTCTTTCATTTCTATTCTTAGGAACGAATGCTACGTTGGCCCACTCCGTTTTATGGTTATCGCTCATACGGACAGAAATAGAATCATTTTGTGAAAATGCTGACATCTGTGTGTGTCCTTCATAAACCAATGAACCAACACATGAATGATTCAAGGATTACTACCAAGAGAGTGAACACAGGGACATCAATAGTACATCATTTGAACAGATCAGCGAGTTTAACTAATCATTTAGTCGTATCTAATAGATTTACTTCTTCACTGGCAGACAGGGAAATGCTAGTGCTACATAATACAGTCAATATGCTGAATATCTTCCTCTTAGGACCTTTACATCATAGCTCAAATGAATGATGTAACTACTCTGCATTACTATTAAGGTCAGGACTTCAAACATAGATGGAGAACAGGCAAGGAATATCCAGTTTCCAAATGACCAAACAAGGCCTTCTTTTTTCTTGCAGGTTACAAATTCTGCGAAACACTGATGTGAAAATGACACGAGAGGTGCCAAAAATGATTCAAATGAGAAAGAAACGGCTATGCATATAACCTTTTTAATGTATTGCAATCGTTTTGAAATCAGTAAACTCTCAGCAAGTTCTCTCGTAAAATGTTTGACTGGATTGAGAAATGGGCAACACTCAGAAAAGCGATTTTTTACACCACATTTTAGTCCTGATGATATGAATTGCTGAAGAAATGGCAGAGTATGGCCAGTGCTATTACTGAGCCTCCCTGAGGGATCTCTCTAAATATATCCAACATGACTTCTCTTAGCTCAGTCAGTGCTTTGGAAAACCGGAATGGCCACAGCCAAAGCACAAACATGCACTCACATAGTAATCTCACACATACACGCCATGTGCACACAACCTAAGCGTGATCAGACACTCTTGTTACAGGTCGCTTTTACCTATCCAGCCTGTCTATAGCATGTGGATGAACCAAACAAACAAAGTCATGTGATGGATGAGTCCATGCTGTTTAGAAAAATCAATAAAAACTTGAAAGAAAAAAACAGTATTAGCCACCACAGCTGTTAGAGCAGAGGGTAATAATAATCAAACTTGACAAGCTGAGAATTCCCGACAGACGCTGTTACATCTCTCAGAGGAACTCCACCAGCTTTTAGACTTTACTCACATTCGCAAGGTTAAAACTCAGAATTAATAAGCCTGAGCTGGACTTGTTTGATACGGGTTGCCTTCTCTCTGATCGGCTGATATCAAAGCAGCATGAAATACATAGATATATATAATTGCAATTGCATAAATGTAAAAACATCGGTTTGACTATGTAGAGTGGAGAAGGGATTCTGTTGCTGTTACCCATGGCAACGCAATCACCTTAGAGCTTAGTACACCTTCACACACACACACACACACACACACACGTTACTGCAGGTGTCACATCATTTGTCAAAGCGCTCTTGATGCTCTTGATGCCGCTGTACGGCTGTCTCTCTCAGTGTGTGTGTGTGTGTGTGTGTGTGTGTGTGTCTCAAGTGTCATAAGAAGAAAAGCCATTTGGATGTGTGTGTACACATTAATCCACAAAGGCATCATTAGAACACAACATTGGCTCCACCCCTCTCCTTTCATTGATTGCTGCACCGGTTGTTGTTGACGTTCACTAAGTGAGCTCATAATAATGCAAAAGTGTAGACAGCTCTCTGACACTGACTACACCGACATCCGTGGCAGTTATGACACCAATAGGGGAAAAAAACCCAGCAGTTACAGTGGCGACCATTCAGTTTCATTTCCATGTCTCCTCATCTGACTCTCACCCCTCCAGCTCTGGTGACATTCCTCCCATACCAGCTGGACCCCCCCACCCACAGTGACCAGAGGTTCCCCCCGGATCACTATTTTAAAAAACGAGTCATCTTCTGAGTCCCCCTGTGTCGTGTCATGTTGGAGTGTAAGGATCTGCAAACAACATCATCAACTCTACTTTAGATAACAGCATGAGACCAAAGTTTGGAGCCGATGAAAGATTAAATTTAAATCTCCTGAAAACAGTTTGACTGACTGAGTATAAATAAACTGTACCAAGCAAAAAACAAGAAAGAAAATAAACAATACAGAGAGTTCTGTTCTGTTTTTTTTCTGGACCCGACATGTTGTGGATAAAGCATTGTTTATAATATAAAGGGAATCTTTTCAAATGGCACAAAACAATCACGCGCTCTGAAAGAAACACTGCTTTTTGTTTTGCCTTTAAATTTCCTCAATAAAAGAAGCTCTCATTACACACTCAGTGCAAACAGTACAGCAAACGCACAGCATGATGCCATAAATCATCACTCAGAGTGCCCCCTAGTCTGCAATCACATCACCAAACCACACAACCAGCAGATCCCCGTCTCACTCATCTATAACCACAGGCAGGTAAGCCTCACAGAGAATCATTACTCTTAGACACGAACAAGAAATATGTTCAGGTTGGGCTGCACAGCACCCATCACAGGCTAGCGAATGGCCTGTGGCATTAGTTTGCATACAGACAACACAGTGTATGTGTCCACCCTTGGGAGGGAGGGAGGGAGGAAGGAGGAGGGAGGGGAAGCAGGAGGAGAGACGAGGACAAGGCTGCCAAAGGGAGAAGGGTGTGAGGTGGAAACGGTGGAGGATGAAGGGACGAGCGCTGGACACAGTGGGGATGACTTGAACGAGTGACAGAGAGGTTTACTTACAGCAGCTTCCTGACAGATGAAGGAGGGGTACGAGGAAGTTTCAGCACGCTCTCCTCCAAAGGGAGCCATATCCTTCCACAAAAGCTGACATCGCACAAAAAAAAAC
The DNA here is from genome assembly GCA_029853015.1 of Chelidonichthys spinosus. Taxonomy (NCBI): domain Eukaryota; kingdom Metazoa; phylum Chordata; class Actinopteri; order Perciformes; family Triglidae; genus Chelidonichthys; species Chelidonichthys spinosus. The sequence goes on from CM056835.1 coordinate 13,316,280, forward strand.
CCCACCTCACGTAGAGAGTTTAGGCGTGGAGGCAGGAACGGGGTTAGTGTGATCAGGGTCTGGCTTTAATGCATGTGTGTTGTAGCGAGAGGGAAACGACTGAAAGAGAGAGAGAGTGAGAGAGAGAGAGAGGCGCGCTGAGGCAGGAGATGCTGAGAGATTGTATGAGCTGACTGGCTGGTGTGGAAATGGGAGGGGGTTGGATCGACCAATAGTGTAAGAGATGAGCAGAGTGAAGGAGAGATAGCAACAAAGAGACAGAGATTTTTCTTTTTTTTTTAAATTCCTGTCCTCACTCTCCTTTACCTCTCCTGACTCTCCTCCTTTCTTCTCCATTTTTTTTTTATTACATGTGTATAGGGAATGAGAAAAGCCCAAACTATCAAACAGAACATGTGGTGATGCTGTATATAGAGGGAAAATACCATTTCTATAAGTAGGGACTACTGAATCCTGTTAAGATAAATGAGGAGCTCAGCTTAAAAGGCAGGTAATTGATGGAGTTGTAAAAAAAAAAATAATAAAAAAAGGGAGAGAGAGGGCGGGGGGCGGGGCAGAAATGAGTGAATGAATTAAGTGGATTGATGCACACAGGGTTCAGGTTCTTCTCAAGGATAACTAACAATGTTTTTAATTCTGAGTCTATCATTTAGAGCTGGGGGCAGAGCAGAAACACAAAGGTGAAGAGAGGAGAGGATTTTTAATATCTGTGTGCGTATGGACAGCAGAGGCATGAGCAGCTTCCTCCTCCTTACTGTGCCTGTGTGCATGCGCAAGGGGGTGGGGACCACAGCATCTTCCCAGGATTTTACTGCGGGAGCACCAGGTTGCCATGGAGACTGCATCCATTGCAGCAGAACACGCAGACGACTTCTCTCTCTCTCTCTCTCTCTCTCTCTCTCTCTCTCTCTCTCTCTCTCTCCCTGACCAGCAAATCATAAAACCTGGTCTCTGAGCAGGTTTTGAACCCCCGCCCTCAGGTATAGACAAGGTTTTGACTTCCATGAGCCTATGTTAAGTGTACGATGGTCTCTCTATACTATGGGTGAGATATTAGTTTCAGTTCATGCCAGGATATATGAAAATCGGAATTCTTTTAATGTTAATGTCCATTGTGGGAGATATTGTGTGAAAAAGCCCCACATCAGCCCTTCCATTTGATTCTCTCAGCTTGTCGATACATGATATTTAAGTTCTGCCGCTATAAATAAAACATGTTCACTTTCATGTTCAGACATGCTCCAGGTGGAAGGAATTCATCTCGGTGAGTGTTGAGTGTTTTGAAAACATTCAGGCCCGGGAGTTGAATCTATGACATTGCATTTATTGATCTAGATGGCCAGAAAGAATTGTAAACATTTTTGAAAAATGGTTTTGCATTAAAAATACTTTACAACAAAGGCTGCATATGTTATAGGTATATAAAAAGCTGGGTAATTCATATAAAATGTATGGCTTTGGGAAAATGGTCAACACTAATGTACAAAACTGGCTAAAATATGCAAAACCACTTGCACTTATTTTCAGAAACTAGAACTTAAGTTATAAAGCGTAACTTAAAATGACTTAATATTTTGCTCAGATATACTGGCAGTAACAGTATGCCTTCTGTCCCAAAACCTCCACTGAAAAAATCCCTCCAGACTTTCAGTTAAGTGGTAGATCATGTCTTAGATGGATGTTAAAATCCAGCTAAACCCTTGTGAATGTGGTCAGATGGGTATTAGTCGTGGGAGATGGGGCAGGAACGGAGCTTTGACTGCTGCAGCAGTGAGGTGTGTGTGTGTGTGGGGGGGGGGGGGGCTCTGTGAGCTGGACGGATTTGACTTCTTATTCTGTTTCCAGATAGCAAGAGTGAGAATTGTTGCTCGTTTTAAATTAAGCTTCTGTCTAAGTAGATGCTGAATAAACACAGATTATGGTCATAAAACGCAATAAAAACTGTGACATTTTCTCATAACTGTCTTTCAGACTTTCAGCAACAAAACAAATGCACAAATGTGGATGCATACATTGCAATCTGACCACTGTAAACCCAAGTCTCATGTATAACTCAAGCTGACCTGTGTCCAGATTACATGATGAATATTTTGATTGGGAGAAAATAAATCTGTCTTTTGGTGTCATAATAAACACAAAGACATATATATTGACAGCATCGCGCTCTGTTTGCCTTGCTGGCCATAATGTGACATTTACCCAGCTAATCAATGTAGCCTACGCTGCTCCACCTCCCTGACATTTAAACCCATCTCATCAGCGTCAGACAGAAAGCAGCATGCATCCTAATCAGAGCAGCTGCAGCTGGGACAGCGAGGACACTAACAGCAGCACTGAGCAACCCCACTCAAGGTGACTGATGAATATAATTACTGTTTCACTGATGACAACACAAAAGTTATGAAAGGCACTGAGTTTCAGCTCGGTAATGTCTATTTCAAACAAAAATCAATGCAAAATATGTGTAAAAAAAAAAAAGTGTATATTTTGTGCACACTCACCCGTCCATTCTGCAAGGAACAAGGCCGGTCACTAATGAAGGTTCACTGGTAAGTGTCCTAGATTCTCCAGATGCTCCTCTTCCTTTCTATGCAGAAAACAGCTGGGATTAACACACAGACCTGAACGCATCCGAATTACAGGTTTTCCATAAAACCACAAATTATTTTACACAAAGTTCTACTCAGATTGAGTAAAGTTGGACTATAAACATGGACAACTATGTACATTACTTCAAAGCAAATTTAATAATCCGTTGCTTCGTACTTGGTGGATGGATGTGGAGACACCAACTAACCTTTGTTGAATTGCACCATCTAGTGACTGACTGGGGGTTTCATCATCGACAGGGTCTTGACATCGTCCTGGAGGGAACTACAGGGCCGTGTGCACTTTATCTGGGACGCACACTGAGACGTGTCTTCTCGTGTATGCTTATTTATACACAACCAGAATGTGATGACGTCTCTGAGTTAATTAAGTTAAGTGGTGAGGCAACGTACGTGACCTCGTGGCGCAACGGTAGCGCGTCTGACTCCAGATCAGAAGGTTGCGTGTTCAAATCACGTCGGGGTCATCATTTATTCGCTTTGTCAGATATCGGGATCTTAGCCAATTAAACAACTACACAGAAGTACCGGAATTATGACAGGTCAGTTTGATGCTCGAGATTTTTTATAATTAACATATCAGGGTAATAATACCCAGATAAGACAATTACACTAAAGTCGATGTAAAAAAAATCTCTGAATTCTGAGAAAAAAAATCTTACTTTAAAAGACTTTGAATTAAGACCAAATTCCGTATACCACACAGTGCACAGGTTCAAGTTGTGCACTTAAATAGTGTCATATTTGACCCCAAAATGTGATTTAAGATGCAAATCTGCAAACCCAACAGTTGTGAACAGTCTAATAACCATAGCTGCCTCTACAGATTAAGTTTCCACACAGTGTGTGATCTTCTATCATGTTACCAAAGAGCAGAAACACTTCAGTTCAGTGATTAACACTTTGGGTTTACACAGGATTAAACATATTACTTTGACTTGACAACATACCTCATAGCAGATGATGCATCCTCAAAACAAGTTGAGCAACCTTTAGGTCCAGCTGCCGGTTCCCATGTAAAAAAAAAAACAAAGCAACATGTGGGTTTGTCACTAAACTTGCTTTTTCCTTCTCGGCTCCTGATCCTCAAATGCTTCCTTCTCAACCCAACCTACAAGTCTCCCGCCCTCCCTGACTTGGTCCAAGTTGCCCCCCGACCCCACCTCCTTCCTCTTCTCTAGTCATGCCTGTTTCTCATCTTTTAACCGTGACACACACATTCTCTGAACACGAATTAGAATAACCGCCCCGGTGAGAGACGGGTCACCTCGAGTCCTCGGGAGTCGACTCACATGAGATGGCCCCAAACATTTGATCACAATGGCCCACTTGTCCTCTGGAGCTCTCCTTTTACACAAAAAAAGGTCAGTTGCTGCTGACGTAGCGCTCAGCTCCAACGTGCAGACTGTTATCTGTGTTTGTGTACAAGGCCGAGCTTTTATTAGACTATCTTCAACCTTGAAGGAAGGACAGTTTGCTTGGTTATAGCTAAGACAAAAATTCTTCAAAGAGAAAAATACTTCAATTTAATGTCACGCAATAGTTAAATTACATAAAACTTTCTGTTTTACTCTATTCATTGTGCCCCCTTTATTTGAAATGCCAGGCGACTGGAAAATGTCCCGTTGAGCGCTTGCCAGTGGGAGGGAGATGTGGGAGGACAACAGAACAGTGAGAAAGGAGCCAGTATCGAGCAGTTTGTTCAAGAGTGTATTATTACATCGAGAGCTCGGATGAAATGGCTGTAAACAAACCCTGTTGCCTGAGTAACAGCTGAATGTCTCTGTCTGAGACACCGGCGTGGCACGGCGGAGGTAGCAGACATCATCTGGATACCAGCGTGGTTCAACAGCAACTACGTGCCCAGATTATTATTTTTTTACGGGCTGAAGTTCATATCTTGTAGCTTTTATATTTGGGGTTGTCTCAGTGTTCATATCTATACAAATATTAAAAGCACAAAAGCTGGAAGGCTCCCTTTGCTACATGAACAGCCAGCCAGCCAGCCAGAAGAAATAATAGATGATGTGAGAGGAAAATGCTGGACGCTGAGCAGGCGTCACTAAGGAGACAGTACCAGTCAGACTTTCAAGGATTTTATGCAAAGGGTGGAGGAGGAGACATTTCAACCTATACTATATATATTATATATACAAGTAAAAATAAAAAAGGTAGAATTACACCCTTTATTGCACACAAAAAAAACAAAAAGAAAAAAAAAAAGATCTTTGAATAGGGTTTGGTTACCACAAAATCAAAACCTTCAAAAGTTCAAAGCAAGTGCTCATTTGCCTTGGTGCCGCTGAAGGGTAAACCATAACGATAAAAAAGACAAAAACATTTGAACAATCAAAAACACACAAACACAAACAGACAAGCTTGGCCTCTGTCTCTTAACTAAAATTTGAAATCAAGATCCTTTGATGCGCTGTTCTTCCACATCATCTGGCTTACTTCTGCCTCCAATGCGTCTGAAGAAGGATATGAACCCAGAGGTGCTCACTTGACCCTCTGCAGGACTCCCTGCCTTCCTATCAAGCAATGAAGAGACTCCTGCTCCTTCATCTCTCGTGTTTTCTGTCCTTGATCCAGAGGAGTACGACCTCTGAGACACGCTTTTCTGGAACAAGTCTCCCAGCCGGAAGCCAGGTGCTGGAGGGTGACTGGTCTCATCCATGGAAACGGACCTGAGGATCAGACCTTTCGACAAAGCTTTCTGACCCGGGCACTCGGGGAGAGAAGCCGAACCCCCAGGCGGAGATGTTGGATTTTCCCGACTGCAGGAGTCGGGGTGATTAATGCCTTTGTCACTCTCCCAGATTCCGTCATCGAGGTCATCTCCAGCTGGCATTGAGGATAGTCTCCGTAGGTGTGATCGTCTGTCGTTTTGGGCATTTCTTTGGGAGCAAGCAAAAGGGCTCAGTATAGTCCATGGGGAGCCCACACCATCGTTGGAAAAGAAGAAGTCTCTGGTTCTAGGTCGAGGGGTACTCGGAGTGGCTGGCGTGTCTTGTGCTCTATCCGACCGGCGAGGAGTGCCTGAAAGTCGTTCCCCATCGAGGCTGCTTTTGTTGTTTTGGTAGCAAAGCACCTTCCGAGTTATCTCGCGCATCTTCTCAGCTTCCTCTTTGTTTTCTAGCTCTTTCTGCACTTGAGGTTGCTCGTTCTCGGGTCTCTCTTGTCTGGTATGTGGCGTGGCCTCATTTCTTTCTACTGGTGGAACCGACTGAGAGCTGCGCTCAGAGGGCGATCCCTTGATTGTGGGCAGTATGTTCTTCCTGCATCTGACTAATCCCTCGGGAGCGGTAGAGAGAAAGCTGTGTAAGGCCGACTCCAAGCTCGAGGAGTCCGGATCAGGCCCGGGTCCGCGGCAGGACACTGTGGAGTGGCGTTTGGCTGTAATACGCATGCTCTCCTTCCGCTTGCGCCTCTGCTCTGCTGCCTCTCTCTCTCGGTTCTCCTACGGGCGCGTCGAGGGAGAATGTATTGAAGTCAGATACAGCACATTGCAAACTAATGCGACACAGTTTATTCCATAGCTGCTTTAGGTACAGTCTTACCTTCACCGCCGTGTCAAAGCGCTTGCAAAACGAGTGAAAGATGGAGCAGCACTCCTCCAGTTTGAAGGCAGCTGGGTCTTCACAGAAGTACTCGGCGACGGCATTGCTCACGGCCTTTAGCTCCTGAAGGGAGGACTCCAGATCTGCCACCTTGGCGTCGGCCCTCTGTAATAAAGACATTAAACAAAAGGGTATAAAACGGAGTGAAGTATTCACAAGCACATAGGGTCCTTTTTAAGGGGGAAAACCTTACCATGAGAAATGTCTCCATTTGTTCCAAGAGAACAGGTTGTCTGCTGCTGTACAATTTCACTTCCTTGACCTTCTTGACTTCCCTCTCAAAGTCTGCGATGACCTCCTCTTTACAGATTCTGTGTGATTTAACGACACGTTGCAGGTGATTGTTCAACATACCAACCAGACACAACATCCGATTGAAATGGATCGGTGTCGTAATGATAGCCACCTCGATCCCATCCCAATGTGTTCAAGCTGGGTATGAAACGTCAGCAGCTCCGGATCGATGTCCTCTGCTTGCTGTGGGTGGAAGATGAAGGAGGTGATACATAGATGGAGCAGGACAATCCATTAGTTACCCGACTGTTTAGAGACGAAGCATGACAGTGTGTTTTTTTTCCTCCTCCTCACCTGTGCGACGTAGTGCATTAGGTTCATGCCAGGCTTGTTGGCTTTAGTGTCTGCCAGCTTGAGCAGTGAGGTCATCCTGAAGCCAATGGCATTGGAACTGGCACTGCAACCACCCTGAATAACACATTATTTGAATGGTCATCAGTAAAATAAATGCTCAGTAAAAGGGGTGGCTTAAAATGCATCTGATACATCAAACAATAAGTCATAAAAATGGGATTCTTAAAAGAAAAATACCAACAGCGTTCATGTAATTCCCAGCTTTTAATACCAGCCGAATGACCGAGTGGAGGTCATCACACTCCAGCAGCTCTAAGGGGAGGAGAGACAAAGAACCTCAACAAAACAAACTGGTGTTAAACACATATGGAAGGTGGGGATTGTTAGCAGCTTTGGGGATGTGTGCGATGTTACCATTAGCTGCTTTGGTCATGACAGCAAACGAGTTCTTCACCTCCTCCATGAGAGGAAAGAATTCCTCCCTCAGCACCATCGTTTTCAGGCGTTCCTCGTAGCTGAAGTGCAAAAGTGCAAGGTCAATTTCTTTGACTACCATGCAATCAAACATTTCATAAATGTTTGGATTTTTATCCCAAAACATAAAAAAGCCTCCAGACTCACCCCGGCACTTTGACCAGCTGCACCATGAAGCGGTCTGCCTCCGGTAACACAGAGAGGTTTCCACTGAACGCCAGCAGCTGCTTCACCTGTACAGTTAATAATTGGAGAAAACAAAATTGATAATAAAAATGGTTGTTTACTTATCATGAATTATAAGTCGTGATGTTAAACATCGTTAGTCATCAGTGTAATATTGAGTAGAAACAGAACATTTCTTGAGTTAGAAAAATATTTACTGTATTACTGTAATTAATCTTTGAAGTAGCTGACATTTTTTGGTAGTTTATACTTCTACATTTCAGAGGACAATATTGTACTTGCTACTGAACTGCATTATATATTTACTTAACCCATTCAGATTAATAAAACAAAACATAATCAACTAATACGTTATGTATTACTATAGATTAAACTATATAACAGTTTGTAACCTAATTCAATTAAGTCTTTACCAGCTGCAACAATAAAGTGAACACATCAATAATTATAATATACATTATTCTACATAAAGAGCATTACTTTTGGTTCTTTGAGTACATTTTGATGACAACACTTTTGTATTTTACTTACCGATGATGCATTATTTTTTAATTGTTATATCTGTAATGTAACCAGTCACATTTCTCTGTCAGGTAACAGTAGTACAACAAAGTTTACAAGTACACAATAAGACAATATTTTTTGGAACAAAAGGCCTTTTTGTAAGTTGTGTCAGGGTAAAATGAGTTAAATAGTAAGATATGCCAAACCCTGGATGACACCTGGCCTGACTGTAGCTTTTTAGTCCAAGACTCTTATATGTTCATTGGTCTTATTTGATGCAAACAGGACCAAATGGGAAACATGAGAATCTGTTTTTACCTCATTTGCTTCTGGCAGCAGTTTACAAAGGTCTTTTAGTTTGCCCGACCCGAACCTCAGCCAGTTCCCTTGACAAATGTCCTGCACCATTTCTGTCACCGGCCTGCAGGGGAAGACAAAAGACAACAGTAACAAAAAGGCACTTGTCCTGCCTTTAAGTCCTCCCATAAACAACTTATCAATCCTGCTCATCAAACAAATTAGAGACATTAATATTGAGTCAGGTTATCCATCACATGAACATCATGCTTAGCGGTTTGTTTTCTATTTTTTTGCTGTTTTTTACCTCTTACATTATCGGCAATGATACGTTGTGGTTTCTTGTTTCCTTCTTTTGACAAATGTACTTATTGTAAGTCGCTTTGGACAAAAGCGTCTGCTAAATGACCTAAATGTAAATGTAAATGACACACAGCAGAGCAGTCACAGAGTCAAACCCAGAAGACAAACAATTACCAAACATGGCTGTCATGACAATAATCATTTTAATTTAGTAGCCCATTGCAATTAAAGTTGTCAGTCGGCAGTTGGCTTTATAGATATTGGATGTTGCAGCTTCCTGGGTGACCTCTGCTGCCACAAAGATATAAACCAGATGCCAACATGATGACAAAATCACCCGTAACTCTACTAGCACTTAAATTAAATCAAGTTAAGTTAGCACTATTTTTTTATTTCTGATGTCCAGGAAAGTCTGAATCATCGAGTCCTTTTTTGGTCACTTCCACACGGAAGCAGATGCCATTTGAATTTGACTGACAGTTCATTCCAGTTCTTTGCTTTCGACACACATAGAGAGTGCATTTGGTATTCAAAGTGAGAGCTGAGTGAAACTTTTACTGGGAGAGACTTCACATTGAAGGTTCAGACACAGAAACTGGCACCAGTGAATACATGTTTAGGCAGATTAATTTAACTTTGTAGAATCATAATTTGGATGTTAAAAATCAAATTAATTAAAGTTGTTTTTGTTAATATTTATGTATTTAATATTTAGAATTTTATTAAATTAATAAAAATTTAAAAACTTACTGCAAAGAAATATTTTTAAATTAATTAAAAATAAATATTTTTAAAGCTTTTTTAAGTATCAAATATCAAGGGAGGTGAATTTGATGAGGCTTTGTGTATTAATAAAACAGCATTTAATTTTTCAGTAATCTACCATCATCATGACAAGCATGATAAACACTTTGTTATTGTACAATTATTATTTGCTATATTATTTATTATAGACATAAATATAAGAAAAGGCTTATTTTCCCCTTCTTTTTTAACACTTATTCTAGGAGCATCTGACTTTTTTTCTGAAACTAATTCTACATACTCATATACAATACATAATGCATGCAATGGTCATGCTCGTCCAAGTCAAAACAAGCACTTGAGTCCCCATTGTTACACTAGAAACTTTATATACATAGACAACTAAATAGCGAGCATTACATATGCAGCTACATTACACTGGTCATCCAACATGGCTGCTGGATGTCGGTGTTGTCTTTAAATGTGCTCTATAAATAAAAGTGGATTGGATTGGATCTCCACTCAGCCTCACCCACTGTGTCGGTGCTGTGTTTCCCCATCATTTATGTGTTCATAAAGTGAGTCATAAAATGTTCTCCATGTCGATACTGAACATTCTCAAACGATATTTAAAAATGCATTTCCATTCATTTGAATATGGTCCGCTGAGATAAAGAGCCTGCTGGTTGGGTAATGATTAGCTCTCTGGACTTGCGTGTCAAGAGTCGCTTTCTTGATTCCTGTGTCCGACATTAAAGCACCCTGCTCTGACCATGGCTTGCTGCTGCAGTTCTCCCGCTCCAAGTTCCTTTGGATTCACCTGGGTTTGCATTTCGCGGGTTCATTCATTAAATTGTGAAATTTCCTTTTTTTAAAGACAGAAATTCAGCAATCCTTACCTCTTGAAATGCCTCAGGAAGATCCCAATATTCATACTCTTTTTAGAATCAAGGATTGTGACCTAATGAGAGAAATATTCAAAATCTTACTTAAAATAAAAAAAGGAGGTTACACCTCTGTACAACCATATTAAGATGAGAAGACACATCAATACTCAACAGTTCATGTGATCTGTGAGGAAGCACAAACTAGCCCAAACATGATTTCACTGTAGCAGTTCCCCATGATGATTGACTTTTCAAATTCAGTTCCTTTTAATGTGTTCATTACTTCCCTAGTTATGGGCCAATAAAACATAGGCAAGTCTTCATCAGTTACTAAAATTAACCTCTGTTATGTCTAACAAGATTTCAAAAATGACCCAGAGGGCAACCCTAGCTATTTACCTGAGGCTCCGGTGGAAAGAGGTCTATGCCATCGCCTGTCTTCAGACCCATGACCCTCGAGAGGCGCAGCGAGGCCCGTTTTTCTACGTGACTGAACAACTCCTCCATGCTCGGGATATCCAGCACGAGGTCCCTCTGAGGCCGCTTAGACGTCCAGACGTTCAATTTGCCCAGGACACGCTGGCTGGGGATGGTGTCCCAGTTCAGCTTTTTCATGGATCGTCGAGTGACATTACCAGAGCCAAAAGGAGGAGGAGGAGGAGGAGGAGGAGGAGGAGGAGGGGGAGGGGGAGGAGGAGGTGGTGGTGGTACAGCAGGAGCACACATGGGTGGAAGCACAGCAGAAGATGTTTGGAGATCGGAATCTGCCCGAGCATCCAGTGACTGAGGAGGAGGAGGAGAGATTTGAGAGGAACACTTGGGAGGAGACGCAGATTTTAAAATCAGCACTCCCTCCATCTGGATCTCTCAAGTCCAAGGTGATGGAAGGAGGAAGTATCCTGCTGTTAATGACTCAGATCTGAGGAGATACAGAAATACAGGATTTAAATTTAGATGTGGATTATAGTTTGGAACACTAGACTATGTATCAACAAAATATCACACAGATGTTCCATTTCTGGAACTGCTGATTTGCTGACAGGCGGCTGAAAGGCCTTCATTTCTTGGTTAACATATCCTGATTAATTAAAGAGTAACCAGTGAAATTGTTATATCCATTGTTTGTCAACAAAGTGATCACTGAAATATATCGTCATGTATCGATTTATCTTCTAATGCTAACCTTAATTCATACAATGTAGCATAACATTCTAATGTATCTTCTAACGCCAACCCTAATTCATACAATGTAGCATAACATTCTAATGTATCTTCTTACGCAAACCTTAATTGATACAATGCAGCATAACATTCTAATGTATCTTCTAATGCTAACCTTAATTCATACAATGTAGCATAAAATTCTAATGTATCTTCTAATGCTAACCTTAATTCATACAATGTAGCATAACATTCTAATGTATCTTTTAATGCTAACCTTAATTGATACAATGTAGCATAACATTCTAATGTATCTTCTAATGCTAACCTTAATTCATACAATGTAGCATAACATTCTAATGTATCTTCTAATGCTAACCTTAATTCATACAATGTAGCATAACATTCTAATGTATCTTTTAATGCTAACCTTAATTCATACAACGTAGCATAACATTCTAATGTATCTTTTAATGCTAACCTTAATTCATACAATGTAGCATAACATTTGCTCCATAAATATAATGTCTTCCTCTAATTATGCTTCTTCCCTATGCGAGCCCAGTGGTGTGTATTCGGCATGCATGACGTCAAGCATTATTTTTCACTTAAAAATTCTACTTCAAATTTTGCTAGTCCATAAACGCTGCTCATCCCCGAGGAGGGAAGCTGCTGAAGATAACTTGAGTTTAATTAATTTAGAGAGAAACACATCCTAGTTGGTGAGATAACTGTTAGCCGAATAAAAACATTGACACAAGCGACTTTAAAACTTTCGTTGAAACACGTCTGCGCGTTTTAAACAAACAAGGATTCATAAATTTGACATTTTTTAAACGGAGTTTCGCTGTGAGTTCTTCAACTAGGGCTCGCATCCTTAAAGAACATGTTCCTCACGTGACGCGTCATCCACCATCCACTATAAAAACGTACGGTGGCTCTTTAACGTACTTTGAACTAAATTAACGAAGAGTTTTCTTTCACTCACCGTGGGTTTGAAACCGTAGCTTAGCTGTCATATAAATCCGCACGGTTCCTTGTCGCCTCGTGCTCACGCAGAGTTCAGACTGCAGCCGGTCTGTCTCACAAACAGCAGTCACAGGTGCATGCCGCGCCTCCACCAATCACATTCAAGTTCGTTCCGAGGTAGGGAACGCCCCTTTTGGGAGACGTCAAACGTAAAATGAGGATCAACAAAGGTCAAGTAACAGAACATAATTCTAAAAATACAAATGTATCCTAAAATGCTCTACTTTACATTCATTACCGAGGGGAGGTGAAACATAAGGTTCAGCCTCCTCAATGCGGCCATTCTTTTTTATATGGTTCCTGATATTACACACAGGTAATAAGAACAAATTGGCCTGCAACCAGTAGATATTTTTCACAAAATGTTGTCCAAGTTCCCGTCCACATTTCCTCTGTGTTGAAAAGGACAACAGTCACTGGGTGCAAAGGAAAGGTTACTACAAGGATAACAAAAAAAACTAACCCTACCCTCATTGATATAAATGAGATGAACCTCTAAGCAAAACACAATACGAATGTTGGACCAAAAATGACAATCAAAAATGTCCAGTCAACCATTAGGTCAGGTATGACCTGCTTGTAAATAAATACATGTGTGACAATGTTTGCCAACAGAAGAAATGATTGACCTTTTAGTATTCATTGTGGTTTCTCCGGTAATATTGTCAGACAGTGATTTTTGTGGATCTTGTTGTAAACAATGAAGGTGTGAAGCATTGATTGCTGTTTAAGCTGTATCAATCTTTGGATTTTTTCAAATGTTTAGTTTGTATGCACAGTGGTTATGTTTATGTGAATATATGGTGTATTGTAAGGTCACGCAGGCTGCCACAGTTGTACTGTAGGCATAGCACAATACTGAACATTTATATCTGATCTGATGTCACTAATTTAACAACATGATGAAACAAAGTAAACTAAAAGAACTAAAACTTCAAGTGTAAACATTTAAATCAAAATTCACCTTTTTTAAAGTGTATACTAGTGACTGGTATGAGTTGTAAGCTCAATCAGAGATTGATTTCCCCTTTTCAGACTTTTCCTGTTGAGTAGTAAGTGAGCCTCTAGAGGCCTCAAGTGGTAAAACATAATAGTTAAAGGAATACTTCACTCATTTGCATTAAGCTTTGTATAGTTAGAAACCCGGTAGTATTTTTGAATGGTCGTGCATCATTTCAATATTTTCCACAGAGAAGGGAGATATCTGTATTTCTTTTCTGAAAAAGAGCCTCCGATGACGCAAATATCGTCATTTTGCATCATCTGAGGCTGCTTTGGTTGGAGGGGGTAACACTAGTACAACACTAGTACCTCATGTTTTCAACCTGCGTATAGGGGGCGGGGCCCACTGAGGCTACAGACCTAATACAGACCAGTGGTGGGACCTCACTTCAGAGTCGGGGTGTGAGCAGAACTGCACAGGTCCTTTTATATTACAAATGCCGCTTGGCACTCTTTCTAAAATCCACTTGCCACCAGACCGCCGACCTGCCCGGTAGGTTCACCCCCATCCCAGCCAGCGAGCACCAAATTCTAAATTTATTTTAACATTTCGACTACATATATGACCCACTTTCAATACAGATTCATGTTTCCCCCGGAGAAGTATTCCTTTAACCGAAAGAAAGCAAAACATGGACAAAAAATAGACAAATAGACATTAATGTGTTGCAGAGCTCTGTATACTTCTTTATCTCCATCCTCAACCTAAGTTATTAAATCTTATTTACGAATTACATATTCTGCACATTTGATTTATTTTAAATATTTTGGTTTTATTTTTCAGTTTCTATAATTGGTAGTAGTCGATGTTGTCATTGATCATAGATGTAAACTAACAACTCATCTGCATTGTGAATTAAACAAAGACAAATACTATTAAAAATGATAATACAGTAAGAAGCAAAAAACGTTTGAAAACATGTGAACTGCTGATCCTCGACACCGGGCCACAGTGCAATATAAAGAGGGATGAAAGAGCAAACATAAAATACAGCGAGAGCATTCGAAAATGTGTACTTTTAATTTTGTTCCCTTGGGGTGGGGTGGGACTTTTCAGGTCTAAGTGAGGAATGAAGGCAGAGTATCACATCAATCCATGAAACAATTTCATTTATCATCTTAAATATCATTATGTGCAATCACTCATAAAGTACAATACACCAACTCAACTTAGAAAATATTGATTGTACACAAATAAAATATCTCATTTTTATAAATCTTGTTTCTCTCTCGGCAACAATCTAAAGACTCCTATTCAAATGCCTGTCACACTTTTTTTCCCCAATTGACTTTAGGTGTCACAACTACGGAACAAGGACGTCCTATTGCCATCCGTTTCGGTGTCGGGGTTAGGAATCTCAAAGGGGAAGGTTTTTGGAAAAGAGGAGTCACATTTTCTAAATATTGCTGTGTGACGGTCAAACAGACCAGGAGCTGATAAGTGAAGCTGCAATTTTAGCCGCAAAGTGAGGCCGAGGTTGTACTGAACGACTCCGCCAGAATAAAATACACCCATTTGACACACTGACACCGACAAGGTCAGTAAACACAAGCCGAACAAATCACAGAATCCAATTTCCATATTTCTTCTTCATCAAAAAACAAATCCACTCCCCTTTCGTAATTGTCCTCAGGAGTGCAGCATCAAAAGGAACCCCATATTTTGTGTTTGGCTTCAGTCAGTTTCAAGAACTAAATGGACCACCATAAGCATGATGTTCTGCAGAAGACCAAGAGTAGAGCATCAGTGCATTCACGCCTGCACTTTGGATCGCTGCCTGCCATGCAAATACAGAGAAGACCCGGAAGGTGGAGGACTAACCCATTAGGTGATCATGATTTCATTTCAGCATGGTGGAACTTTCATTATCCCGGATTATCTTCATTTGACTTTAAGAGGTTTGACACTGGGAAACTGCTTTCCTTCAGTAAGTTTAGACACAGCTTTTGGAGTAAATCATTTACAGATTTGGTTAGCCTGAGACATGTTTCCACGTAGAAATTTGGGGTACAATTATGTTGATTCCAACAGATTAACGCACACAATGAACATAATAAATACAGTGATGCATCAAAATTCAACATTACATAATGTAGTACCATGCCAATATTTTGTGGTAATACCTTCTCCTAATTGTCAACAATTTATGATTGTTTACTACCTTTTACGAAAACGACATTTCAGTTAAAAATGAAAAAAAAAAAAAAGATGAATCATTAGTGTTTTCCCATTCCCCAACTATTAACTCACAAGATTTAATGTTGAAATATTAGGATTAGTAAAATTAGACAGCTACAGTAATCTTCAGTGTGAAGAAAGGTAACCATAAACAAATATAATTATATATTCTGCTCTGGGGACAGTGAAAGATGTCAATGACACGTCCTTGTTCTTAAAAAAAAAAAAAAAAATGAAGACAAAAACAGATGTCAATGTATCAATGTGAGAACAAACAAAATAAAACATCATGAATGCTGTTCAAATAGTCTGTTAAACAAGTTTTTTGGATCTTAACCGTCTTGACATACCCATCTTACGCCTACAGTGAGACTGAACCAATCGACGTTGCTTTGATAACCCGTGAAAACAAAGCAAGGGTCCAGTTAACATCTCGATCGATCATCTTTGGGTGAATAACATACAATTAGTAAAGATTCCAACCAATGTAACTTTGGGCAGCTGTGGTAGTGTGTTCCTTATGTGATCGTTGCATATACCAGCTGAAAAAAAAAACAAAAAAAAACATCAATTTACAATTGGAATCTGTAGTGTTTCTGATTATTACAGACTAGCACTACAGTACTTGCAGTGTAAAGCACCAGCACACATTGCCTAAACAGTATACTCTCCTTCACTCTGAAGCGTAGGACATACAAGCCGACTAGAATGACAATAATTACAAAATTAAAAAAAAGATTACAGTCAAATTAAGCAAAAACTAAACAAAACACAGCAGTGTTTTTTTTTAATAAGCTACAAACAATTGTATACTATTCCTTTCCAAAGTAAATCAGTACTTCATTTGAAATGTACATTGAAATGATTCCTTTCCAGTGTACCATACAAATCCCCTTCATGTGGAGTCTGAAATATTTTTTTCTAAACTTTCTTCCTGCAGGGCACGTGGTCATTAATAAGGTTATTGACAAAGAGGCACACGAGGATGTGGATATGGTCTGGAAGAGTTTTGATGTAATGTTTGGGTACAGCCAAGTGTGTTTGATGTAGGGTCTTTTTTTAATTTAAATATGTTTTTTCCTTTCGTCATTGGTCTCCATTACCAAGATGGTGTGGGGTTAACTCAGAGCACTGGGAGCACTTGATGAGTACAACGATGAACATGAACATGACTAACACAAGCTCACACAGCAAAAATAGTGTTGAGATAGTACGGGGGTTAAGTCAAATAGGAGAGACGGAAGAGAGAGATGAACAGTTCCTCTGGGAACAAAGCACAAAGACGAGGTTAGAGTGGAGGAAAGTAAAGGAAGTTGGGAAGAGGCACTAAAAGCCCCCAGACTGTTCATGAAACTGGCCACTTGGTTTCCTGCTGCATTTCGCCCACTCATCAATAATACCCTGCATTCCATCTGTCCAGTCATCCAGCCACACGCTCATCTCATATCTTAATCCACCCAGTCATTTGAATCGGTTCCCTCTGTAGTGTTCCTCTGTAAGTCGGGGGTTTCAACATGTAACAGGTGGAGGTGGTCAAGAAGGAGGCTGCAGGAGGTCCAGCAGAGCCTCTCACTGCTCCTCTAACCAGGAGGGCTTGTCGGCCCCCGGAGGCCTCAACTTTATGTTGAATTGCTTCAGCGTCTGCTCCAGCTGCTGCTGGTTGCCAGCAAAATATGCCGAGATGGCATTATGGAAGAGAAGGAGCTGCTTATGCATCACCTTCACCTGAAAGAGAAACACATGGTGGATGACTTTTTTTTCCTTTGAAGGTTGATGATGCTGCAGACCTACGTCGCCCACTAACCTTGTTCTCCTCCAGAAACTTGAGTTTAATGATGACGTCTGAGCGGAGGCGTTCATACTTGTCCTTCTGGACTTGGTACAGTTGCTGAGCGGCATCTATGCGGGCCATGGCTACAGCGTCCCTGGGACCCAGACTCAGTTCCTCCAGGTCTGACCGGTAGGCATCAAACTCCAGTCTGTTCACAGGAGAAATGGAGAAAATACAGTTTTGGGCCCTAAAATTGTACATCACGTAATAGATTACAGTATTTGCGTTTGTGTGTCCTTACCTGGCACTTTCATACATCTTGATTGTCATCAGGGTGTCCTCCATGGTTTTGTTGACCAATGTGTTGATGCTGGACACAAAGAAGTTAACGGCACCAAGTAGAGTCTCCCCATTTTTACACAGCAACTTCTGAGTCTCAGCGTTGTAGCCAAACTCATCCTGTGAAGGCAAACAAGGCATTAATGCAAACAACAGAACATGAATTCTATAAAAGCTTTAGAATCTTGTCTTCGTGAACCCAAAATATTGCAAATCAACATCTAAGAAATAAAACATGAAAGCTACATGAACAGATTTTGAGGCCTCACCCGCAGCTCTGGAGATTTCTGACTAAGGTCAGCAAAGGTGTCGCCCAGTGCATGCTGCGTCTGCACCATGTTGTAGAAGTGGTTGGTCAGCGCTCTGGCCAATCGCAGCACATTCTCATATTTCCTTTTAGTGTCTCTCAGCACCTCAATCTGGGCCTCGAGCTCCAGGTCCACAGTCCGGGAACCCCGACCGAAACGCTCCGAGATCATTTGCTTTGTACACTGAAACAATACAAGGATGACGCACACACAGACATTAGTAACACAATGCATGTCCTATCTGTGATGGTATCATAGTGGATAAGGGCATGGGGGGAGGGGTTCTTGATTTCGTCGTGAAGCTCAACGCTACACAACCTCAGCTACCTTGTAAGTGTTGAGACCCCACTTCTTCATCGTCTCTAGTTTCTCCACAGCCACACCGCGGTTCGCTTCTTCCGCAGTCATTGACGAGCTGCTGCTGCTGTGGTGCATGCTGGAACCTGAGAGGAAATGTAGAAACAAGGGAAAACATGAGCAGACACAAGGTAGACAACAAAATTAAGCCCAGAAAAGAGCAGGGTATAAAGAACCCCAAATCAATTAAAGTACATTAAAAGTGTGCCGCATTCAATAAAGACAAAATTGAGGATAGTTTCTGAAATCTGTTGCCCTTGTCACCCGTGTCCATCACCATTACCCCTTAAATCACTGCATGCATAGCTGGAGTTAATGAGGGAGTAAATAGCAGGAAAATGCAGAAAATTAAACGGAGAGGAAATACTGGACTAAAGAAAACAACATTAATAGTGAAGACACCAGTTTTTTTTTTATTGCACTGTGATAGAAAGATAAGCACTTTAGGGATATTTAAGGTCACTACAATCAATCTGAGTAATCAATCCCAGTACCTTGGTATTCATTTGACTGACTTGCTATATGGCAGGGGAAAGAACTGATTGGGGGAACGCTACTTCGCGTGGCCTTCATACGCAGCACTGTGACCGTGGGTGGTCGGGTATGGATGAAGGAATGGTTCAGGGTGAGTATGAATTAGGGAATGGGAGTGGGATTTGCCAAAAATGTCAAAATGCAATAATGTAGGAAGAAGATTGTGGGGAGGAGCAGGGAGAAAAGTAAGATGACAAAAGGGAAGAGGAGGATGAGGAACATGAAGGACGGAATGTTGAAAAGGAGGTGGAGAATAAAGACAGACAAGTACAAAGATGAAAATGACAACATTTAGTGCATGACAGTAAAGATAGATGAGTGATGATAAAGTCGTGGGCAGTTTAAATAACAGCAGAACTAAATAGTGTGATACGACATAAACTGGATTTGCCTTTTATTTCATAATGATAACTTGAAAAGATAAACATGAGACCAATGAAGGCTTCTTAAAACTAAAAGCTTACTGAGGTTCTCACAAGAGCTCCTTACTTTAGCCATCAATATTTAAAGTGTGAATACAAATTGTATAATGATATCGCGATAGACGTGAAAATGGTTTCTTTTTTGCTGCAAAGAAGTTAAGTGATCTATTCTGGAAAAATTAAAAAAGCACAGACCCCTTAAGGATGACTGTATAACTACAGGAGAAACCGACCAGAAAGAAATGCAGTGAAGGCCACAATTTAAAAAAGAGGAACGTCAAGAAATACATTTTTACTACCCTCCTCTCCAGTGAAAAAGAGTAATTTCATGAAGATAAAGAGAAGAGTAATACTGGTTCCCAGCTATATAAAAAAGACCCACAAAGTATAAAAAGCATATTTCCAAAATGAGATAACCATCGTGTAAGAAATATCTAGTAATATCAAAATGATGTACTACAGTTAATTAAAACAGTTAATGCTAACCAAGTACTGTACTGTACATTTACAGACTGGAGGTTTTAGATCCTATAAACATGGCCCATCTCCAGAAATGGTTCTATCACATTTTGGAAATAAGCTCTCCATTATTATTAATAATAATTAGGTCTAAGAAGCCACCTAATCCTGTAACTGGGATCCTTTTGTTAAATTCTGCATTGTAGCGTACAGCAGGGCCTGAGAGAGAAAGTAGGACAAGACGCAGAAATATTAGTATCAAATAAATAGTAAAGAAAGGGTCATTTCTCTTTGCTTAAGAAAATTACATTAATTCCTCAGTGTAGCTTCAATATAACACATGTGGAGAAACTCCAAGACATGAAGGTATTGTTGTAAGTTAATTTAATGAGTACTGGCTGGCATAGGGTACCTTGACATGGTATGGCTTCAAACCATTGACTAACGTTTAGACACACTGACATGTTTGATAACGAACTTGTCTTTCAGTAGCATTATAGTACAGCTACAGTATATCTGAAAACTTGATGAGTTTTGATAGATTTCCTCACTGTTAAAACAATGCAATGGGCTGTGTTGGTGGGTGAGAGCTGTCCAGGTATCGCCAGTGATCCTGGGTGACATTTACGTCTTTGAGTGGTTATTTGCTCAAAAATATACATTTAAAAATATTATGAAATAAGTTATTGTAGGGGTGGTGGTGGGATAAAAAAATAAATAAATAAAAAAATAATAATAATTGTATTTTTAAATTAAAGGAGCAGTGCGTAGATTTGAGTGTAATCTACCTGAAACCTGAAAAAAATAAAACATTGCAATTTTCAAACATGCAGTTTGAAAGTAGATCTAGTAAATGCATTACTATCAGTAATGTATTGCTGATGATAATACATTACTGTCAGTAACCACATGTGGTTTTTGAAATCGATATAGCTCATCATTCACTTGGCCACAATGCTATCTCCCAATTCTGTAAGAAGAACCATTAGAGCATAAAGAACCATCAAGTAACCACAAAGCCACATTTCCAGACGCAGCGGAGGCAAAAGAGAAGCTAGGGATGAATCAGTGCAAAGTGACCACCAATTAATTGCAGCATGATCTCAAGGGAAGAATGGTTAGAGGCCCCATACATCAACACACTTTGTAATTATAAACACTGAATAACTTCGGAGTCAGAGGAGCAGAACAGTGTCAGCAGAAGAAGTCAAAATACAACAGAGACAGGATATCTGCTGGAACGAGACTGAAAGGACATCAGAAGTAAGTGACTCTACCTTTGATTGAGCTGGTGGAAATGATCCCCTCTGCTGTTCCTCCATAACCCCCAGATACAATGCTAGTCTCATTGAGATTGGGACCCGATACCATCACCTGCTGTAGATCCTGCAATGTTTAAGTAGGGAGGTAATAAAAAAAAAGAAGAAAAAAAGAGAGCAAGAACAAGGGAAGGATAGGGATAGGGTTTTGGGTTGGGATATGTAGACAGGAGGTTATGACTTGAGTGTTAAATTCAGAGAGTGTAGACACTGTTTGTTAAAGTATTGTTATTACCGTATGTTATTCACTAGAGGGGGACAAACACTACTATGTTAGAAAGGTTAGTACGTACACACAACCTTCAGGCAGTGTTTTACTTCAACCACTCAACTGGAAGCCAACAGGAAAAACTATAAAGTGTGTGGAAGACAGCAAACACACAGCTCAAGTATTCAGTCAATAATCAAGCTATAACTGATGACTCCAACAGAGTCTCCTTTCGAGATGGAAAAAATACAATATCACAGCTATGCTAGACCTCAAGTGTAACCCAAGCAACGATCTATGCAGCAGGAAATGCTCACGCAAACTATTTTCTCGTTCCAAAAACAATCACGTTTCAATGACGCTCTGGATCGTGAGGGTAACTGTGCTAAAATCCATCTTGGGTGTTTTCCTTAAGTTAACTTACTGGTTTTCTGTTGCTTGTCTTTCTGCTCAATTATCAGCTAGTGAAGAGGAAAAAAACAGGAATTTGTGGAAAGGGAACATCTGAAGAGATTTCTCACTTTCTGGCAAACAATATAGGAGCCTCGATTCCTACAATCAACAGGTTTAAATTTAACTCTTGCCTGTGCTGTAAGCAGGCCTCTTATTTAATATGCGACCGACACAGCACTGAGCACTTCCTGAAACTTTGGGCTATGACTCTTACGACTATGATAAGGAAACTCTTAAGCTCTAGGGAGGTGATGGTTTCCTTGTTGTAAGCAAACAAGAAGAGCATGTTTGATACCACCAAAAGGAAGAAAAGTACAACCGCTGTGATTTGTGCCGTAGGAGGTTAAACGGAGAATCATCAGCATTCACTCCCTGAATTTCTTGCCAGAACACAACTAAACTTCTCAGTGTGACTGAAACATCAAAACAGAACCAGCACAGCCAATTCAAATCAATATTACAGCAGTAGTATGACATTATGGTTATTGGTACAACAGTTTTATTAACCAACACCCACTAACATTAAAGAATCACACTTAAACACCACTCAAGTGCACACAGACGCTAGGCTATATTAGCTCAACACACACTAGATTAGTGTTAATAATCAAATGTAAACAGATTGAAATGTTGGGTCCTAAATGTTAATGCTATTTTGTTAATACTACTTAATGTGAGGGACTCACTCAACACAGAGAGGTTCCTTCTATAGAGTTAGTGGGAGCCAAGTTAACAGGCAGCACAATTCAAGCAGCACAGTGGTTTGACATTAAAATGAAGTATTTGACATTTTGTGAAATAACCCAACGTAGTGATGCAAGGCAATTTATTGGCAAGTCAAACCACTGAGCAGAATTACACACCAAAACACACAAATGCACAAATGGCCTGCTCACCCTGGTGCCTCTGGAGCTCCCTACCTTCTCATCTAAGCTCCACTGCAGTTGTGCAGCCTGCACAGAGATGAAGGGGGGATCGACAAACAACAACGACGACAACGACGACAACAAAAAAGAAACAAAAAGAAAGGAGACAAAAAGAAGAATCCATGACTGAAATCATGAAGCATGATAGAATGATACAAAATAAATCCCAGAAAAAAAAAAAAAAACATCATAATGTCCAGACAACAGGGATGTATACGATGGAGAGCAGTGATGACTGATATCAGAGCAGCTGAGGTCAGGGTTCATCATTTAGCAAGTTTATGTTCAAGTTTCAAGTGGATCATCTAGCCCACACAACAGGTTTTGCTTGGTACATTTCCATATATCATGTCTTCCAACAGCCTTGCCATGATATTATTCCATCACTGTCTGAGAAAAGAAAATACAGATAATCAAAGGTTCCCACGTAATGTTTTATTTACGTGCATGGTTGGGCTAGTGGGTATGAAATCTACTTGCCCAAAGTCAATATTTGCTTGCCCGTATACAAACGGTTTTATTTGTTAGAGGATATCTAATAACAACAAAGACTAAATCAAGTCCCCGGGCAATCAGGCAATCTTTACTGTTGAGCCCTGCACTTAACAAATGAAGACATTTATTGACAAGACATTTACAGACATTAAAAAGATGACATTAACAGTGAGGAGACCAATTGTGTAAACACCTTGATTGCTAGAAGAGGTTGACATTAACATGCAACCTTTCAGCTTAATGCTCCGTGTTATAGCAACAGTGTAATTTATGTAACCTAAAATGACAATTTTCACAACTTGAGGTCTTGTAAAGATGAATATTTTAACCACAAATTCACTCAAGTTTCCAGTAAAAAGAAGGTCAGAGTTTTTAAACTGCATCTTCTCTTTCTGTATGTGTGTGTCTCTTCCTTTAGAGATTTGCCTTGTGTTGTGGCATCTGTTCAATGTGGGCGAAAGCAGACACTGATGCCTCCCTGGACACTCTGTTGACATAGTGCCTGTTCCTTGAGATGAAAAAAACTACAGAAGCATTAAGTCATCATAGAATCTTATGGGTGTCATGTCTCAACAGTGAGGTTTGGAAGACTTAAGAGGACGTCTTGCCTGGTTCTGTACAAAGATGGAACTGAAGCAGAATGCTATGGCATGAGATACACAGGCTGGAAAGCAGAGGCTCTGATTAAAAATGCCACCTACCGCTTTTCCAAAATAAGTGGCTAAGCAATTCTTACAGCACAACTGGGATAAACCCAAATTAATAGCACAAGTCCCTATTAAAATTGTGTAGCAAGAGCATGCATCTCATAATGTTGTTTTTTTGTTAAGTAGACACCAGTGAGCCACTGTGATGCATCTGATGTGTTTGCCAGGATGCTGCTGGCAGTCAGTCTTATCTCAGCCACTGTCAAGCTGCCATTCACCATCCCTATTCTGACAAAAGTGCAACGCTACAACATTCGAAAACCAAGATTTGTGCTTCTCTTTAACCTGCCAATCTTCTTCTTTATGTGCAAGAGCACAACAGAATGCTGCAGCGTTTCACAGCAGATATCAATCTGACTTCAGAGGGCTTTCACCCAAGGACAAAGCAGAGCCAGTTTCAGATTAATTGCAGGGTTGCTATGACAACTGGTTAATATTCAGCAGCAAACGGTGCAGCTAAACACTTCTCATACGTGAACACAGTAAACTGGGTTAGCCGCACAAAATAGTTGAATGCTTGCTTCACCGTGTAAGACTGGTGAGAAGGTAGGATTTCCTTTTACCGCTTGCGTGGCGCCCTGGTGGAGCTGCACAGGCATTTGGTGATCAAATAACAGGATCCTCCAGGATCTTAAGTCTGTTTGCTCAACAAGGAGTGCCTTGAGACACAGGAAATGCACAACCTGTTCCTCCTAACTCCACATCTCATCTGTTATTTTATTCTAACTGACACTAACTAACCCTGAAAATGATGGAAACAAACTGAGCTGGAGGGCAGCTTTTGCTTTACAATGAGGCCAACAATGGCTTGTTCGTCCCATAAATGAACAGTCTCCACCTACATCTGACAGCTTCACATTTCAGTTCTTCAAGGACTTCTGGTTGTGTATAACAGGCAATACACAACACAATAATAGTTAAACGCAGGCGGAGAACAATACAGTATTTAAGTGCACAACAAAAGACATTCATACAGCCAGTATTCAAGACTGACAACTGTATTTACTAATAAGATACGTTGCAAAATTGCACTGTACATATTATCACAGGGTAGTACTGTGGTAGAGTGAATGGTATGAAAAGAGCCAGTTCACTTAGCTGATCTCGTGATAGCTGAGAACAATACCCACAACCACAATGTCAACTTCAAACAACTGAAGGCATTTATCCGTCACACTGTGTTAAACCAACTGGAATACCACGTGACGACATCAGGCCTTAATGCGGGGTTTTATATTCTTCATGTACTCTCATGTGAATAATATAACCCTTAGGCATGTTCCTGAATCATCGAATACATCATCAACTTAAGGCTATTGTTAGAATTCCATTGCCTTAGGACAAAAGCAAAGTAAAAAAAGAAGAAATATCTGGGTGCCTAATAAAAGAACTGAAAGTTACTGTGATCTCATAATAAAGTACAACTTGTTACAAAAATGCAAGCGTGCACTTAAGCTTACATGAAAACTGACAATAAGGAAATGCCTAGAAAATGTGTATTTAACAGCTCAACAGAAGCAACTGCAAACTGATATTATGGCCAACGATGGTTTAGCAGTATGAGAGCTTTAGATATCTATAGTAAAAAAAATAAGATATATTACTGACAAAAGATAAATAAGAAAATAAACAAATCTGTATTTGCTTTTGAGTATGCAAATTATCTTTTGTCAGCTTTGGGTTGCAAGTGGGTAAAAGTTTGTGTAATAATTGCTTTGAATAGGTTCACAACGACTTCACAGATTGGACTTAAAATGTTACACAGAGTGTCAACTGATTTGGTAGCTGTGACCCACCTGTTCAAGGCTGTCATCTTCCGGTAGTGTCCCTGTGTCTCCGTTACTGTTGATAGGAATCTCCATTGTGGCAGCTTTGCTCATAATGCTGTCTGTCATAATGCACTGTGTCTGTGTGGGGGAAAGGAGAGGGGGGTGAGAAATCGTGGGTACAGTAAACTATTCTATGGAAATTAAATGGAAAAAAGGCAGAGATGGAAAAACAGCAAGGCCTAACGCTGCTTTGAAGAGGAGAGACTAAAGAGTGCAGGCAAAACAGCCCAATTATTAGGCAGATGAGAATATGATTGCCACAGATAAGCGAGTGGGCGGTTTATAAAGAGCAAGGCTGCAGCTCAACATAAAAACATTACACCTATGAAAGCTGTCACCATCACTACAATGAGCTGTCTTGCTGAAGCAGCCACTCTACTCTCATTATAGGACCAGACGATAGCAGCACCCACTCAATAAAAACCCAGACCAGTGGGGAGAAAATGTTCACATCAACAATGTCTAGTCACTCTAATAGGTAAAACCTATTTAGCAAATTTAATGTGCAATCACTAGTGCATTAATGACACAAAAAAAATGCTGGACAAGCAGTAATATAGCTCCTATTTTTGGCCTGGAAGGGAATAATAAATGAATTCACTCGCACTAAAAAACACTAATGAGAGCTCTGTGTGTGTGTGTGTGTGTGTGTGTGTGTGTGTGTGTGTGTGTGTGTGTGTGTGTGTGTGATACAAGGCCACAGATGATGGTGCAAAATTCAGGCTGACAGATGTAGCAGATGCTTAACATGGTTCACATTGCAGAGCAGGATGTCGGGTAGAAACAAAACGGCATGCGATTCACGTGTTGTGTGGCTTATTGTTGTTTGAGCCCAGAGAAAGTCAGGGTAACGTGTAC
This sequence comes from Chelidonichthys spinosus, assembly GCA_029853015.1. Taxonomy (NCBI): domain Eukaryota; kingdom Metazoa; phylum Chordata; class Actinopteri; order Perciformes; family Triglidae; genus Chelidonichthys; species Chelidonichthys spinosus. The sequence goes on from CM056835.1 coordinate 13,342,848, forward strand.
CATGCTTGCACACTTATGAAAGTGGCCAATTTGTTAGAAGCCAGGAGAGAACAACTGCACGGCATGGAAGTTAAACATCAGTTCAATCCACTATTTGGGGGAAACAGAATAGAGGGGTAGGGACTACAACAGATAACAGAATTAAATGCATCCATCACTTTTAAACCTATTGGATGTGTAACCGCACATGCCTTTGAATTACTTTACAGCATCGCTAAAAAGCAGGAAACCTGGCAGGACATACAGGATAACTATTGACTAACTTGAATATAACCCGTATGTTAGGTTTATGACGGTTAGATCAGTTGCTGGCACAAACATCACAGATGTTTAAACGGAGCTAGCGTGTGTTTACATTTGGCTGACCTCGCCTATTGTAAGTGGGCTTGTGTGGGGCCATGCCCAGGCCATTTCCTGATGGATGACACATCTCTGTTGACTTTCAGACAAGAAGCTTTTGGTTCTCTTGCCCTTGGCAGAAAAAAAACCCCTCCAAAACATCTCAATGCACCTGTGTCGGATAAAAAAAAAAAACCTGCTCTGCCATTTTCTCTATGAATATTAAGACAAGCTGATTTAACATGTAGTGTCATATGCTGGATTCTCTACAGGCGAGCAAAACGAGACACTTATCAGGGACAAAGATCTTCATAGACTTAGCAACCAAATACTGATTTGCATAACATCTACATCTGAAAGAGGCCCTGATCTAGCTACAGTCTAACAACGCCTTTGAAAAAAAAAAAAAAACAATTCACTATATCAGTGTAGTCTGGAGGTAAACCAAGCTGACTCAACGTGAAATGCCAAAAGGGACATTATCTAATATATTAAACATCAAATTTCTCATTATTGTAAACAGGCAGCTTCCCAAATAACTTAAAAACGTGTGTTATACAACAGAGGCAATGTATCGTTACGAGCAGGATAAGATAACGTGGGTAATAGTTTGCTAGTACAGTGAGAGGGCTGGGACGTTAAAGGTTCATATCAACCCTGGGAGCCATGACAGGTGCACAGCACAGGTGTACAGTTGTTCTCTCTCCAGCAGGTAACGCTAGATGCAGGCCTCCCCCCCGGCGGATTCAACCTGCCCCAACACAGCGGGGCTTTATTCTCGCAGTAAAACATAAAAAGAGATTTTCAGTTGAGATCACCATATTGAAGCAAAATATGCTTTCTCAAAAAAAAGGCCTTCTTCTATTTCCAACAGCTGTTTACCGGCTGGTTAAAAAAAACAACCCAGGGTGTTCACGGCGCAACGCTCTTTCAGTTAACAGTAGTGGGATTGTAAAAATGACATACTGAAGACTACGTGTATCGGTTAATATCATCGTTTTCAAACACTTTCACTTACGGTCTGCTTGGTCCCGTCGTAAAAACGGTGCTGTTCGGGAAGCTAGCGAGCAAGCTAACAGCAGGCTAACGGCGCCGCATCCCAGTTCACGCGCGGCTTAGAGGAGACTGCTGTCTTTTGTCAGTCCAATGGAAAAAAAAAAAAAAAAAAGTGTCCTCAAAAAACAATGTAGTGCTCTTGTTTACGAGTATTTTAATAACATAGTCAGGTAAAACCTTGTTCTAGCTGCGTTTGTCTTCTGACTCTTCGTAAATAATCTTCTAGCTTCTTTCTTTTTTTAATGAAGCCAGGAGGAACGCTTTACGGAACTGACGACACAGTGGGATTCATTTTGCAGACGCGCTCCGAGCCAAAGAGCGTCTATTTACGAGAAGATGATTCACGCGTTACAAAGCAAAAAAAAAAAAAAAAAAAAAACCGTTGACTGGCGCTAACCTTTATGCCACACATCTTTTTGTGTTGTTGTATTTTTATACATTTATAAATGTATTTATGCTGAACATATTTAGAATACAGCTCAGTCACCTGACTATGCATAATACTTATGCTGTGTAAGTGAAATACATTGTCAACATTTGACCAGTGATTTCAAACTAATAATTCCCTGTAACGACAGTTTCCCAAAACATCTTTAATATCGTTAATTATATATGTGCATACCAACGTGTTACCAATTGACATTGATGCATTGACAGCAGATCTTGAGCACATTTCATTTCCCCATCAAACTATTTTGTACCCGGAATTGTACCTGAAAATTGGGATGAAGTGGGAGTTCATAACATTTCCTCCACAAGTCTATAACCCATCTTTGGGAGCGTCTTGCAGGTGATGTGTGCATGTTTCAGCCAGCTACTGATGACTTTAACCCTTATTAACACAGGGACGTGTGTGTTATGTGATGTTTTATTTTTTCACTGTGAATCCAAAGGTTGGATGCAAAGAAAACCTCATATAAGATCATACAATTGGAACACATTAACATGTATGCCCTACTGCATCGCAATATGAGTAATTAATTATGTAAAAAACTACGCAATGCAAGTTTGACATGAGTGATAATAACAATACTAATAAGTTCACAACACATGCAGGAGATCCTAATGTCACCCGTCCTTGTGCACTTGTGCAATTTTGCTGAAAGCCCCCTCCCCCTGGAAAGAATTAACTAGGATTTTGATCTGAGACAATTTCTGGCCAGGTCAGGCCTCAGATGTACCTCTATGTTTAGAATTTAACATATTTATGGGTCATGAACCTGAGCTTTAAACTGCACTGTGAGCAGCAGAAACATCAACTGTTGTGTCACATGGGGGCAGCAGAACCAAGTTGTGAACATAAGGACCTTATAAGTAGTGAACTTGTTAGCAAACAGTTTAATGTTTACACATCCAGCAGTTATGGAGTATTTGGAGTCAGCTGTTTGGATCCAAATCTAAGAGGAAATATCTGCTAAATGCGTCACTAATCTCACCAGTTCGTCTCTAACTGTGTCTGTCTCGTATGGTGCAGAGCTGATATGCACAGTGGATTTTAAAGGAACAATGTAGGATTTTGGGATATTCATTGGTAGAAATGCAATAGAATATACCTAACTATATTTTCAGTACTGCATAATGACTATAAATCCTACTTCTCTAAGAGTGTTTTCATTGAAAACAGCTGCTTACTGCAGTGAATGATAGTCTGAGGGAAGAAACCAGAATGACAGTTAAAATTAGCTGAAATTGAGGTTACAATATTGCAAGCCTAATTCTATAAGCTGCAGGTGGAGCACTGGACCCTCAGGTTAAACTCTCCTCCAATAAGCATGCATGGCCAATGGAATTTTGCATAAGGGCTGGCCGGTCAGGACGCGCCCAAATACATGCAGATCCCACAAAATGCTGCACACAGTGTTGCCTGGCATCGAAGAACAGGGGTTTTCTTACTTACTGCCTACCTCCATGGAACATAACCTGCATGTCTTTGGACTGTAGGTGAAAGCTGCAGAACTAGAAGAAATAAATGAAAATGATCCATATTTTCATTTATTACCCTAGATCAGAGGTCTTCAACGTTTACCAAGCCAAGGACCCCCAAGGCTTACAGTGACCCGGTGGAGGGACCCCCTATTACATATCATGAAAAATTGTGTTGCTTATTAAACCGGGCTAATAATAATAATGTGCAGTGCTTGTAGTGCCATGTATAATATATTGTTATGATATTTATACAATGCTAAGCTGTTAAAATAATAATGACATATTCATATTTTAATTCTATCACATTACAATTTCACAACATCATTTATATTTGCTTATTAAAGTTTGTATTCACGTTAATGTGTATTTTTGGACATATTTAAATATTTATTTAATCCCCCTGCAGTAACTCTCTGGACCGCAGGAAATCCACACAGTACTGCTTCACAGGGAGTCCTTATATTAAGAACAAACAAAGCAAAAATGTCATGTTCGAATAACAGGACGGTAACAGGCAATACATACAACTGTAAAACTCATTACGATCCAGTCACAATATGCATGTCATGCTAGATCATGCAACATGGAGCATGTAACATGGGCACTTAAAGCTTATGATATGTTCTCTCAAATTCTGTAAGCCATGAATGAACCACTATGACCCATGTTAACAGTGCTGGATGAGATCCTACAAACACTGAAGGGCTGAGGGGATTCACACAGCTTCTGCAGTCAGTCAGAGTGTAAGGGAGGAGGTGGAAAGAGAGAGTGAACGTTTTATTAATGAATATTGGACGCTGAAAGCGATGCGGAGCCAAAAGAAACGCTCATGGGTTGTTTTGGAAATGGGCGTGAATGCCATATGGGAATGTTTTACTGATGGAAGTGTACTTGGATACAGTGTGGATTTTCCAGCTGTCGGTGTGTGTGTGTGTTTTGGTTTGGGCTTTTTTTGGGTGCCAGTCTGGGTTTCTACCTGTTCCAGTGAACATGGCGTGCAGGTTTCGTCCTTTCTATCCTAAATAAAGCTTGTTGACATATGAATAGCCACAGCTGCTGCTACTGCAGATGTGTGTGAGCAGCGCCGTCCGCCCAGATAGCTGTCACGCTCTCACTTTGGCCAGTGACTACCAGTTTGTTCTAATTATGATAATCATTCAATTATATTGCGTAGTGAATGCTGATTAATTGGATTAAGTGTAATTATTGACTCTCCTCCACATGAATTACATTACTTCCATGTGTTTTACACAAACAAAATGCACCTAATCCTCTTTTGCTTCTGAGGCTCTAAAGTGCAATGAAATCATTTATTTAAAAAAACCCACACATACATGATTTCAGACCAGTGTGTTATAAGAAAACAACATGTTGGGTTTCTAACTTGAAACTCATCCTGCCAACAGGCTGACGAGATGGAAAATAAGAGACACGCTATGAAACAGCTGATTTTTTTCATCACAGCATGGGCTGTAGAGGTGAGCTGACTCTGCAGAGACGTATGCTTCAAGTTATTCTTTCTACCTTTGATACTCCACCACCTGAACTTTAAATCAAGGCCCCATAATTCATGGCTGCTTCTTCCTTCCTGTGCTCAGACCTGCGTGTCTTTTGCTTTTATGTACATGTGGAGGAACTGTATTGCAAAGAATAAACACCAGTTGAATTCTCACTAGCTGCAAATTAGTATGCAAATAAACACTTACATAATAAGAGACAGCAGGAACATACGGGGTTGGGAACCAGGCTCATATAAACCAGTTGTGGGTGATCACTCATTGCTCCTCTGGAAAAGTTAGCTGCATGAAGCATAGTTTTGTTCTGTTAAATGCCATGGTTGTAGACAGTTTTTTTTTCATCTCTGAGTTAGTCAGCGACCACATGTGAGCAGGAGCTTGGCTGCACAAGGACTAGTTACTGGAATCATGGGATGTTCTTCCTCACTCAGTCATTAGTGTGCACATTCACCTGTTGAATCATGTGAAGACTCACGCACACGGAAAATCTCACGCCATCACTTTCTCCACGAAGCCTGAACTTAACTAAATAATTGCATTCCGCGTTTCTTTGTTTTACTTTTTTTTAAATACTTTTTATAGCAGCACACATGTAGTCCGCTATAAACAGTTTACTGTCTGCCAACACAATCACTAAATACTGAATAAAAAGCAAGTTTTTTGGTTCATCCATACCTCGTATGCCCTCACGATGGCACCAAATCCCAAGCTTAAATACAGTCAAATAAGAATCACATCTATGCATATGAATACATGAAGAGCAGACTTTATTCTAGCCACTGCAGACATAACAAGATGAGTTTGCTCTCATCTTCAAAAAGACAAATCAATTCAATACAAATCAGCTGGTGTATCCTCTCTGGACTCTGGAAGGGGAAAAAAACAACCTGGCCACACGATGATGACTGCAGCAGCTTTTACGATCATTTTCATGATCCACTGGATGACTAACAGCCTTTCGGAGCCACTCGGAATCATCGGCCAACTTCACATGTGGGCTTCCCGGCTTATTGTAAACAGGACACTTAATGAGCACGCCGACGACTACCAGGCCCACAACTAATGACATTGATATATATTCCCTGAGACCATGCCAGCTTTTGATTGCTTTTGTTCATCAGCTAATCAGAAAGGCTGCTAATAGACTGATGTTCTATTTGAAGTGTTTACACAGTGAAGAGACACCCTGCCCTCTTTTCAAACAGGGTTTGACCTCACAGTGGTTGCTCCACTCAGATGTTGTATTCATGCGGACACGTTTTCTGTGAAGCAGCCAGCCACACACACACACACACACACACACACACACACACACACACATGCAAATAAGCCGTTTTCTCAGGTGTATCACTGTTTAAACATTTTGACTTAGCACGAAGCTCCTGAACACACAGTGTTTCAACCTTCAATAGCAACAAACCCCCGAAATATGTCCAAAAAAAGTCTCATCTGTTCTGCATCAGGAGCAACAACAACAACAGGCCTCTGCCCCAAGGTGTGCCGGGCCCTGAGTGAGCCATCCAGGAGTCACCCTCTGTAAATATTACAGGTCACTGCCGTCGAAGCCTTTTCTTTTTCTTTGCAGGATGTCCTGCTGCTGTTTTCTTAAAGCGTGTGTTGTTGAGCTATAGCATTAGCACGTGAGCTTTCACAGCTCAACAATGTAAATCATTTCCTTCCGCTTCCAATGACAATTTCTGAATGTGTATTCAAACACTAACAGTTAGAAGCACATTTCCATATTTGGAAGATTTCTGTATTTGTTGTTCTGCTTATACATACAGTGAAATATGGTTTAACCAAATGTATATGTTGAGATAAAATCTTAACTCAATGCTCATCTCCTAGCTTTTCTGGAGCTTTCAATCGCATCAGACCTCAACAGTCTCCTCTGTTGTCATAGCAACAGTAGCTCAGTTGTCATCAAATATTCTAACAAGTGAGCTCCACATAAGCAAACTCTGCTGTGCCATGAAATGCAGTTAAAGCTCCAATAGGGGTAATATTTCTAAAAATGTGGAGTAATTCTAATAACATAGTGTTGTAGCATTAGCCTGAACTCTTAGGCCTTAAAGTATTGTTTTACTTTAAAACCCAATAACAATGTTTCATACCAACATCAATAAATTCAAAGAATAAGTCATTCATATACGGGGGCTTTAGCAATGTTGGAAACATTCAATTTTCCCGTGTGTGCCAGAGATGTTATTAATGCTTCCTGAGTTTATTTTGCTCTTGAAATCAGCTACCTGTACTTGGCAGAACACACCATGGCTTGTTAAAAACTCCCAGAAATGAACAACGTACATTCACATAATGGGACACACACGTGTGCACACAGACAGGCAGACAGACAGATGTGGCCAAAATGAGCAAGCTGTGATCAGAAGTGTTTGCCTGGGTTGCCAGGTTTGGTGTTTTACAGCTGTATTTGTTCCTGCACGTACCCCTTCACCTCAACCCCGCCACACGCGCCGCCGTGAGAGGCCTGCCCACACACACTAAGCAACGCACAAGCCACATCAAAGTGACTGCACTAATCCCAGCAGGAAGCCGGGGATCCATAGGCCTAATCATGAAAGGGGGAAGAAAATGCATATGGAATCAAATAAATAAAAACTAAACTCGTAAACATTTACATTAGCTGAAGTTAATGAGAGCCGGGGTCTTTTTCTAAACTTTGATTTACTTGAGGTAACATCTTATGGGCCTGTTATGGTGATTTGTCTTCAAATAGATTTAATGAGTAGTGAGCTCATGCTGGAATAATCTCCAATGAGAGTTAAAAAGGAAAACAGGATCGTACTATTGAACATATTGAGCTATATTAGCTACACCTCATGATAATCTCTGACTAACGGGCTAGCAAAAGTGACATTGATCATCCAAGGCTAAAAAATATGGCAATCCAGTGATTCATTTTCACATGAGCAAGGTCATGAAAAACAAACTGTGGACTTTGAAAGACAAAATATCAGTACACAGCTAAGAAACTTGGCATGATCAGCAAAGGCCAGGATCGTTACAAAAACTTGAAACTGAACTCTCAAACATCTCAAACCAATATTTCAATGAGATGTTTAGGAGCTTCGAAGACCTACAACACATTGTATATTCAGAGGAATCCCCCTTTTACAAATCAAGGAGCTTAAAGGCACCTCTTTGATCTTTTTTGTGTTCTTTGAAACCCTCCCGACGAACCCATAATTTTTGCAGCGAGCCCAAAAAGCCCCTAAACTAACCTCGGTGCCTCCAGGAGGCTGGAGCACGGGTGGGATCGCTGGGCAGCCACCTGCAGGGGCTGTGGGAGAGGGGGAAATGGACTGTAATCAAACGAGCCGCCGCAGAAACACCAAGCGTTCACTGGGTTTATGAGGCAGTCAGATCCAGTCAACCACTAACAATGAAAGAGGAAACACCTTTTTTTCTCAGACATTCCACGCTGTTCTTTGTCTTGGAAATGTATTCCACTCATGGTGCCCTCTCCTGACACTATAAAAAATGAACATCACTTTTGCTTCTCCCATTGGTGACAAGAAAAAAGGTTAACCTTCCATGATAAAATCCAAGGAATTAATGAGTTGAGATGTTGTATGCATAAGATGAGCGCTGAATAACCCACTTCTGGACACGGCAACGACCAGCTCTGTTATAATACAGTTCTTTCACACGCACAAACTCAGACACTGGCCCTCTTGGATGTGTCTGTGGTCTCCGTCTGGACTCCTTGGTGACATTTACATTATTCAGCCTTGTGAGACCCATTAGGCTGACTGCACTGTCCGTTGAGTCCAGCATGGTTTGGCGTGGGGCTTTCCATTACGCTGGTCAGCTGGAACAGTTGGGAGATGCTTGGAGGGAGAAAAGAGAGAGACAGAGAGAAAATACAGAAATAGGATAGATGCACAATGAAAATGAGGAATTTGCTACTTGAGGAAGAGTTTCTGTGTGAAACGTTGTGTTTTTCCATCTTGGAGGCGTCCCAACGCTGAAGACATTCTAAACGCATGATCCCAACATCAGTAGGGGAGTAGCCCTGATGCTATCTCACAACGATTAATAATTACAACTGCAGGGAATTATTTGGCAAGAACTAAAAGGGGCATCTAAATCTTAAAGTCAACATTTACTCCTGCACAAGCAATCCAAAGATAAACTCCTTTGTGCACTGTTGCCTCATTTAATGTCAAATCCAACGTTGCGGAGAGTAATGCCTAAGATGTCAAGAATGTGTGTGTTTACCAGACGGATTCACAACATGAGCCTCACTGGAGCATTTATAAGCAAGCTTGCAACTGCACGGATAAATAATGAAGAAGGATCCTATACTTTTCTTACGGACAACACAATTAAAACATTAAACATTAAAACCACTTATTATATGCCAAATTAAAAAAATCTAAACATGGAGAAAACAAGAAACCACGTTACAGAGCTGCACGGCTCTGTAACGTGGACTGTACGACCTCATGTCTTTCCCCAGAATGCACCACTACTACCCAGCCCTCACCTCTACCCCCCCCCCCATGTACCTCCAGCCATAACAGCAGTGCGGCAGGCCAGATGTGTGGGACACGGAGGTGCAGAAAGATCCTACCCAGCCCCCCAGAGATTCCCAGGTCCGTTTGGTCCTCATGTTTCAGGCTGGGCTGTCAACCCCAGTGCCAGGCTCCACATGACGGCGGCCTATAGCTGCTGTCAGTGGTCACGCTCAATGACGGCTAATTCAAATGATTTAAAGGGTGATTTTGTGAGCGAGGGTGAGAATGCATGCGCACATCTCCTGACATCTATTTTTATGATCTATTTCTATCTGTATCCCCCCCCATGCTTTCATTCACTACACAGCATTGTTTTCATTCCTTCTCTCACAATACATGCACGCTGACATCCCTTTGGACTGATATCTGGCTCTGGAGACATATTAGTCTGACAGCAATGACATTATGCTGTATATATATGCACGGTGCATATCATGCACATACGCCTAAAGTCACAAGAGACTGATGTAAAGTAGATGTATCACACCATGCAGTGATAATACACCCACAGTCTGCTTATGTACTGTTTATCGACAGGCACAAGTGTTTCTTAAGCAAGAGGGCTGAACTTTGTTTTGTTAAGTTCTAAAAACACAAAATCTCCTGAACTTCTGATGAGTGTGTTAAAATGTAAACTGGTTTCAGGGGATATTAGTTATACGGACTATTTCCCCAAATCATGTCAGGATAATGGAAATTCCATTGAGATATTTGCTTTAATAACGGTATTTTTCCATATGTGCTGCTGGGGCATATCTGTTGGAGATTGAGCAATCTGTCACAGGGCAGAATTGGTCCATTCCTCTTGGGCTTTCCCCCCAAAAAAAATGCCCAGAAAGAAAGATAGATGTGTCCAGTCCTTTTAAGCCATTAAGAGGATGAGCAAACAAAACCCTTTAAAATGACAAGACTATCTCCCCCCCGGAAAAAAAAGCAAATAATCTGTCCTGCTCCTCCTGACTTTCCTCGCATCCTCCGCTGCCCCTCCTCCTACATTCATTTGCAATGATGATAATGCATGCACAGGAGTTGAGTGTCTACGGTTACTTGCGATGGGACTGTGGAAGACACACAAGCTCACGTGGAAGTGAATTCCTCAAGGAGAGCTTAAGGGTTTAAGTATGCAGGGGACCGCAGCCCCCCCAAATAGACACTTCCTAAGCCTCTCTCCTGTGGATAAGACTACTCATCAAAATGAACTTACGTCAAATCTGTTCAATTAGGGGCCGACACCAGGGTGGACTCATTCCAGAGCTCCCCACCTCCAAAATGTTGGCCTCTGTGTCTGCGTCTGTTTATCTGCCTCTCCAGAGTGACTTTCAGGGTGAGCACATTCGTGACCCTCCCCACCCTCGGCATGAAGCGAAAGCGAGTACGATTTGGCACAGGATGTCTTTTCCAGGTCGGACACGAGAGCGCAGCCCACCTGCTTTCTCTTCCCCCTCTTGCACATTTTACACTTCCTCGATTTTTCCCCTCTTCTCATGCTTGTGTTCCTTCCAGACCCATTCCGTGTTTCATCCCCGGGCTCCTTTAAGAAACGCTGTGCGTACGAGGATCCAGAAAAAGCTTACTGGATGGGGAAGTGTTGCATTTTTGGGACATTACAGCACGATTCTTCTTACAGTTGGGATTGAGAGCGCCACATGTGCCGTTGTAAAATGGAGAAATAATATTACACTGACAGTTTTTCATTGATTCCTCTTTGAGTGGCAGATTCAACCTGATGTTTTGTTTCGGACACGATACTGTAAATAGCAAAGAAACTGAAATAGAGTTGATATTTAATTGGACGTGGTGAAATATATATTTATATTTATTATACAACACAATAACAATCACAATACCTAACCCTAACAACTAGCATCCATGTCTTGTCTTAACCCCGAAACTGTGTAGAAGGATTGAAAATGTCCTTTCTTTATAAAAAAAGGGCAAATTGGTGCTTATACAAGAGCACACACACACACACACACACACACACACACACACACACACACACACACACACAGCTGCATTTGAGATTGCAGATCAGAGACATATTGTCCTTATATGGCCATTTCTCCCTCAGTTCTGCGAGCTGGACTCAATCTCAGTGTGTTTAGAGAGTTTTTGAGAAACCTGTGAACTTGGGTTGGCTGGGAGCGAAACACACCAGAGCAGCTCCTCGAACTGAATTGTTTTGTTGCTGCTCTGATGAATGCACAACTGCCCGTGTGTCACTTGAGTGCAGCCCAGGGTCACAGTCATGCAGCACGCTGCACTGAATGGACCTCACGGTGAGTTTCTCTCTTTTTTAAAAGAAAATGGCATCAAGCAGGTGCAAACTCTTGCTTTTGCCACATCTGAAACCCCACCAACATGGAGTATGGATCTACTGTATCACACCAATCAAAGCCATAAAACCAGTTATCCCCACATCCTCTCACAAATCCTTATCCTACTAAAAGAAAGAAAAAAAAAGTTCAAGAAAACAGTCCCAACTTTATTCTGGGCGAGCATTGTGGTTTACTGTGAAAGCTGCTCATCTCAGCCCTGCAATTGCCGCTGATGTGACTGAGACATCTATCCTTCACAGTTCAGAAATATATTCAGCTTAGCGTTTATTGTGTCACATCCACATCCAAGAGATACAGTGTATCTAGGGTAAAGCAGAAAGGGTCTTAACATTGTATATCCATCTGTTGAAGCTTAAGAAACAGTTTAATACCTTTGGCTGCTTGAAGCTCAGCAAGTACTGCCAGCGATGAGATACAGCAAATACGTGTTTTTTTAAATAAATTATCACCAGGAAGTAGCCTAAAAAGTAAACTTTTACTAAATGTATATATATATATATATATATATATATATATATATATATATAGAGAGAGAGAGAGAGAGAGAGAGAGAGAGAGAGAGAGAGAGATGTTTCTTAATAACAGGATGCATTATCTATCATCTAGTCTTGAATTGGAAACTTCATCTATTATATATCTCTTTCAGAGTGTCATGGAAGACACACAAATTGACGTATTTGCTAGTGACAGGAACAACATTTGTTATTCACAAATAACACCAAGTGCACATTTTCCTTTTCCCAGCTGGCTAAAATGTCATAAATATGAAAAGCAGATTGTGTTTTTTTGTTTTAGTCTTTTGAGTCACACTTGGCAAAACATTTCCACCCAAAATAGAAGCACATGTTGCTTGATGAGTCCTCGTTTTGCTATGAATGCATGTTAGGATGGGCAGATTTGTGACCAGCTTACACTTGCGTTCACACATATGCACATGTGCACAAACACAAACACACACACACACACATACCACACACCAGAAGCAAACCCCACGTTTTACAATAACCCTGATTTACTACCTCCTGTCACTGTGATTGTATATTCCATTCTTGTCTCTCCCTGCCAAGCTCATATTTTCTCGCTTGCTCTAGATTTCTTTTTCCCTGAAAGGGTACTCTACTGCTTTCATACGGTTTCATGTGTCTTTTTCCCTCAATCGTGGATCAGGATTTAACGTTGTCTCAGCTAATAGGATAATATGTCACAATTATTAAATGCCGTTATACTCAAGAGGCTGAAAATAGTTTTCTTGTATATGGAAACTCTAGATTCCAATGTTGTGCATCTGTTTTATGTTTCAAAAAGGGCTTCAAAGATGTTGCAGGCTCGTCAAAGCCAGGAATAATCTAAAAAACTTCATTATTACATGTCATTATATACGTATTTTCCTGTGTTTTTACGTAGATGGAATTCAAAAAGAGGAAAAAAACAGACTGCTGCATAAATGATTAGAAAATACCATTTCTGGTATGTGATGTACAAACACTTCGGCAGTATGACTTCCCTTCGGTCACATTGCATTCTGGACTTTAAGATGGTTGTTACCATTTCTGACTTTCTGCACCAAAGGGCGTCCGGTTACAATTTGAGTTTGTTTTCTTTTCTCTCACACTCAATCATCCTTGTGTCCTTTCTCACCCTTCTTAAGCACTTTGTATTTTGACCTTTGACCTCTGTACCCACATCATGCGGATCTTCTTCCCTGGGGACTTGGATGAAAAAAAAAAAAAAAACAGCACAAAAAGTCACAGCTCAATGGAACGTTTGTAGACAAACTGTTGAAATATGACAAGGCTTGAATCTCACATTCTTCTTGTAATTATTCACATTCCATAATTTTGTTGATGCCTTGTTGTCGGTATGTTTTATATACTTTAGGTTTGACTCTGTAATGGATCTGGTTCTTTATTGTATGAAATCAACGTTACTCGATATACAGCTTACATACCAATTGGGTTGTTGTGGTCAAAGGTCCAGTGTGTAGGATTGGTGGCATATAATGGTGTGGTTGCCGATTGCAACCAACTGAAACCTATTCTGTGAGCCGTGTAGGAGAATGGCAGATAAATATATAAATACATTTTCACTTCATTCTATATTTTTGTGTTTTTTTTAAAGGGAACTAACTTATCGAATGACTGGACTTGTAAAACATCACTGTAGCCAACAGAGACACAGACGAAGCCCACAGAGAAATCCTCCAACCTCACAGCAAAGTAAATCAATAGATGAATAAATTGTCCTCTTCACCACAAGGGGACCCAGGGGAGAAATCCAGGAGAGGGAAGGAGAAGGGCAAGTGTGCATATCTTAAAAGAAAACTGGGCCTGAACCACAGATGCATGGACTGGATTTTGCATTAATGAAGAGAGGCTCTCTTTCTGAATTTCAATAAGTGAGAAGCAGAGAAATACAAGGAGAGAGCAATCAGAAAGAGAAGCAGCACCCTAGATAAAAAGGCGTCTGTACTCCATGACTTATTCATGCACCCCGTGTGGCTGGTTAGAGTCCCATGGGAAGAATTAGATGGGATGCCTGTCGATGTCTCCGGCACCGGGAGGTCACATGTGACCCAGCCGGTAGGCAGAGACTCTCTGAGCCCCGTCTGCCCTCCGCTGACCTGTAATACTTAGCCTCAGACAGCCCGCGAGACTGCACATCAGCAAACAGAATTACCTCCCCATAAATATACAGTAAATGTCTCTTTGGGACATGCGGTCGGCCACAAATTCATCATCGTCTCTCTTTGTTCAGCAGATGCCTCTCCAGAGCCGTGTGGACTTATGGAGCGCTTCATTCGTTTTATGAATTATTTGTATGGATGAGGGAGTCTTTGGTCAGTGCCCAACAATCCCAATCCCTTCCCCTTGGAGTCTGTTATTCGAAAGCTCACGCAAACTTAACATCAATAATGGACAGTGTTTGTTTTGACAAACAAAAACATGGCCTCCGCTGGCTACGGGCTGTAGCGCATGCCTGGGAGTTTGCCCTGCAGTGATTGCATTGGCTGCCGAGTGTGACAATCTAAACCATACCATGCAGGGAGAGGCGGAGGGAGGCTGGAACGACATTAGCAGATGGATGTATTTCACCGTATAGGAGCCCCCCCTCGGTTGACGTTGAAAACACTTAAAACGGTTTAGTCGCTCCACCTCCAGCAGCACCAGAGCTCGCAGTGCTTTTTGATCCCAGTGAGAATTTAATGGGACTTTAACTTGTGGTTCAGATTGTCTTGGTTTAGTGTGGTAACTATTCATTATGGTAGGGCGAACGGAGACTGCACTCAGCAATTCTGTTTGTTGAATTGATTGGAATATTCAATGCTGCTGTGCTTCACTGCGGTTGTTTCCGCTGCTGCTGGGAAGGGAAGAAAGTTAAAAAGATGTTTTTCATCGATAAAAAAGTGAAGAGAGTTATACTTTATTTAATTGAATCAGGATCTTCAAGGCATTTTCAGAAAGAGCTGGAAAATCAGGTCTTTGCCCCATGAAATATATATTCTTTTTTTCACTATGACTCAAAAATCATAAACAAAAAAATAGATCAAATCAGATCAGAGGTTTTTTTTTGGCATCTGTCTTTTAGTGTCTCCCTTTATTGCCTCTCTTTTCCTGTATCGCGGTATTGGAAGAGAGAGCAAGTAGCCTTGACTACAGATGTAAAACCTAGGCCAACATGTGCAAATGCTGACTGTATAAACAGATGAAAACATACAATAAATAAAAATGCCTGCCACTAATTATGTAGTTAGCAGGTAGCTCTTTCTTTTAGACGGATAAAAATGGTGGTAAGAGTCAAAATCTTTGTCAATTTCCCCTCAAATAGTTTTAACTACGTGTAGTTTTAACTATGTTTCACAATCATTTCCAACTGGACAAGCAAGGAACAGACGCTGGTCATCAGACATGTACCGATAACAAGAAGGCATCTTAGATGTGTAGAAGGTAAAAGATATTTCAGCACACATCAATAAAAAAATACACTCAAGTGTTGCATACGAGAGGGATCATATCTGCCCTTTCCATTTTGACTCATTTTAACACCACAGGACAGTTTTATTTGCAACCAGAGGGGGGAGAGGGGGGAGAGGGGGGAGAAGGGGGAGTTAATACAGCGAAGCTCGCTCACATTCAACTCTCCGAAGCTCTCGCAAAGTAACAATAAAGAGAATCTTGCGCTAGGAATATGAGATACCGAGGGGGGAAAAAACGCAAAGGAGAGAAGGATGGATAGAAAAAAAAAGAGAAGGGCAATAAAAGTGTTCAGGAGGGATCTTTATTTAGTTTAGGACTCAGACTCTAAAGTGAAAGCAGATGGGACTTTAGTCTGGAATAGTTTCCACTTGAAGTCTTGGACTCGTGTTTGCTCTGCTCGCTGTTTCTGAGCCCATTCCAGTTTCCTTCAACCTGTGTTTTTGGGCCTTCGACAAGAGGTTTTCAACCACAGATAGGAACACACGCACACATCTGCGCAGCAGTCACCGGAACGTCCATACGTACAGAACTTTTCATGACAAAGCCAGAGTTCACTGTGTGAGGTCAGCTGAGTGGCGAGACCCTCCACGGTGACAGGGTGAGCGTGAGAGAAACCCCAAACGCAAAAACAATAAGACGCCTGGCCCACCGAGGCTGCAATGCGAACACTAAACAATGCGAGGGAGGTTCGCGAGAGGTCAAGTCGACAGTGTCGTCGGGCCGGCACACAATAACTTACAAAATCGAGGCACTTTGTTTTTTTTCCCCCCTTCAGATGGCAAGAATGATGTTTGCAACACATCTGTCATGTGACCCTGAGAAACAAAAGTTCAGGCAAATAACCAAGCATTGTATTTGTCTTCGTGTAAACGCACAATGCACTCTGCGATGGCGTCATCTCATCTCAGAGTGCAGAAAAACACGTATCTGTGATATGTCCTCCGTCTGGGTCGGCATTTAACCCGAGGGTGACGAGTGTGTGTGTGGGTGTCTCATGGATTCACTTCTGAGTTGACTGTAAAAAGATCCGTATATGTATTTATAGCCGGCTGTAAATAAAGTACAATCAGCACCATGTTGGATTCTCCAAACACACGCAGGTTGAGTCATGAGTGATAGTCTCGCTATGCAGCTTTGGCTCTTTGAGACACGTTTGCTGTGCACGGATTCGTGCAGCCGCATCGTCGGGAATGATTAAGCTGTTTCCAACATCTCGAGTTCTCCGGAGAGGCACTATTTTTTGGTCACCTTCTCCTTTTTTTTTTTTTTTAGCTAGTGATAAATGGCACACACTATTCCTTTGTGACCAGTCTCCCAACGTATATGCCCCATTATTCAGTGGAAAATAAGAACCCGGGAATAAAGTAATTCTGCTGCCGTGAATTCAACCCATTTCACACACTATACCATTCACGAGGTCGGTCGCCTTGGATCTAGTTCAAACGTCAACCTCATGATATGCATTTTTCACAAATCTGAGAGTCTGCTGCCCTGAGGATTACATTGTCCTTCTCCACCCTCAATCTTTTTTCCCTGGGACGGGCCAGAATTTGTAAGATGCCAGCCTCTGTTTTGGCTCTCTGCATCACTGCCATTTGAAAAAGTGCAGTAGCTTGTTGACATAGAGACGAACCTGAGAAATCGAAATCCAGACTAAAATAAAATAAGGTTTTTGCTCTGTTTTTTTTTTTTTGCTTTGTTCCTCAGTAAATGTCATATTGTACAAAATAAATGAGATATAACATGTTAATTGGTGCTGCTAGACAGAGATGTTACCTTTGGACAGAGCCTATTTTCAGTGCACATGCTAAGTTAAGCTAAGCCGCGCTAAGCTAATATCGTTAATGAACAGATATAGAGGTCTTTAGCCTCTCATCTCACTCAAGGCAAGAAAGCGACTATTCAAAAAGTTGAAGTAATGCTTTAAAAATTTAAGCTAGTCATCACTTTTAGGAATATAGTAAATCTCAGTGGCAGTCCATTATAGCGCTGTTGGCTGATGTTTAAACACCAAACTTTTAGACATTCACTACCTGCAGTAGTGAAAAATAATTCATAGTAGGCAGAAAATTCTTTATGTCAAAATAGCAGAAAAAGAAAATCTTTTTTTCGTTCTGGCCGGCTTCCACGGTGAAACTGAATTCTCACCTCATCCATCTTATTCCAAGAGAATCTCATGGGCTTCCCCCCTCCACACTCTCTCTCCCTCCTTCATTCATGGCTCGCTGGCCTTGACATCTTACTGTTCCTCCGAGTGACATGCCACGCTGCCAGGAATTCAGTTCATCTGAACTATGTACAACCGCAGCCCGTATCCTTTACAACCTGGACGCCCCACACAGCAGGGGCAGAGAGGAGCGCGAGAAAGGGCTGGACCGAGGTTCAGCGCTAAGAGGGGGGTGAAAGGCAAAACTAGCCTCCTGTCAAAAATCCCCCCCCTGTAGTCCTGAAATGTGAGGGGAGACAGTGTTGTGTATTTACTGGTGTGTCTATAAATAGCAACTGTGGTGCTGAGTGTTGATTTTCCGACTGTTACTGAACAGAATGAGCTGACAAGATGTCACAAAGCTGCATACACAGTGACCTGCAGAAGACAAATGGTGCCAAACTTGGTCATGACATTTGATTTTCAAGATCATGGCGTCTTCATTTTTCTGACTCCAGCTCAGCACCAGATCTTTACGACGGCGTATTAGGGCCACTGTAGGAAAAAAACAAAACAAAAAGGAGCTGAGAGTGGGGGGCATACTTTATTACGATGCTAACAACCTGCATCTTTGCTAGCCACCTTCCCACGAATGTCCAATTTTTGTTCTTCTAACTAATACATCACAACGTGTGACAACGCCTTAAGGTTAAGGTCCTTAGTGTGATGGCTGTTGATGATTATTGTTGTTTTTTTTTAATATGAGCCAAATTGTCATCTTATGTGTGTTTATTGCTCGGGCGGTTGGGCTACGTTGCTAGCGGTAGCTTTCACTTCCTCTATGTCAAGTGGAAGCTACCGCTAGCTACTTAACCCAAACTTTTAGATAAATGATAAGAGTGAATTTGGTGAGCAAATTCAGCACAATTTCCTCCGTGTCAGCATGACCTACTAATGGTTTAATCAAGTATGAAGTAGATGGGCCACTGACTCTGGCTCTGGATCATATTTATGCTCCAATCTTAACGATTTAGCCACCAAAGCCCTCGTCCAAATCACCTCGTTCTGTCTAGGGGGAAGAAGAGTTGCAGCGCAGCCATCTTTCATATCGCTTGAATACAAACCTTGGAACGCTGAACCTGTTTTACTTCAAATACAACTGGGAAGAAACCAACCAGTGTCAAGTGAGTGCAGTGATTCAGAAGGAGATAATAACATATTTAACACTGCCAACGAAGCTACATTCACAGAGGGACTTTCAAAAATACCTTTGTTTTTTGGCTCCACTCTTCCCTCCCCGTCTGCCACCAGAGGCAGCCAGAGCTTCCCATGTGCTTATTTTTTCCACACTAGATATAATTCAAAATGACAGTGTAAGTATGATCGAAAAGGGCTTTGGAAAGGTGCAATACCCGGATGCATCTATCTAAACCTCTATTTTGGGGGAGAGGGGGAGGTGAAGGGAGTTAGCAGCGACGGACTCAGTAGGGGAGGTGGCAGTGATGAGAGTGAACTCTCATTCTGAGGTTAGGGAGGGAGTCTACTTTCTGGACAGGACAGGAAATGTGGGAGCCATAGGGGACACCTCGAAGATATCCACAGCTCCCCCGTAAATCTTCATTATTCACAGCTCACCCAGTCTGATATCTCTATTATGCGGTTTGCGGCTGTCATCGGCTAAGAAGCCAAACCAATTCTCAGCGAGTTCAACCATTCATTATAAGAGTAAACCACAAAAACAAAAAAAAACAACAACTTCAAACATGACTCATTTCATCTGAAGACCACACCACCCACTTTGGCGAGGACAATCCAGATTCAGATCTTTTGACCTTTCCGGTGCAAAAGAAAAAAACGCTGCGTATTATGAATCACGTGAAGCTGAGCGCTGTTATGAATCAGTGAAAGTAATCCAGGTTAATGTCAGCCTGAAAAAAAATTGGAAGAGTAAACCCAAAACCATGTCAATTTTTATGATTCTCCCTCTCCTCCTCCTTTGCGTGCAAGAGAAAAGAAATGTGGTTTCATTACGCATGTGGACCAAAACACATTGTCCCTTTTCCCTTATTTTCCTCACAGAAACAGTCTGAGAGGGACACCCTGGGAGACATGTGGAGCTCCAAGTCTCTGGGTTATAATCAAACACAGGAGCCACAGCGTCCTGACTCAGCTACTACATACTCCTGGCAGCTGCAGTGACTCAAACCTTTCAAAGGAATACTTAGCTGCCATTTACAGCAATTATTTATTATATAATGAGCACCTTGGATCACTCAGTTTCCCTGCTGATTTTTCTTAACGTTGGTGGTTCTGCGTGTAGGAATCACGAGCACACCTACACACTGTGGACCAGCCATCCGGTTGTCAACGATTCTACTGATGTGGCCAACACGGAATATCATAAGCAAGCCACAAAATGGCTGCAATGGTGAAATATTATAAGAGTAATAAGTCATAAAAGAACATTACCTCTACACACCACAAATGGTGATAGCCATCACTGTCATTATGAACTATGAACTAACTTATATAGTTTATCAATTCTGCTATATGCCACATGAATAATATAATATTCAAACTGAAAAACATTTTCCGGAGCAGCTCAAAATTTAACTGCTTATATGTGAATGCATGCTTCAAATCTGTCATTCTGCAAAAGAGTGTGTATCTGTCAAAATAACCTACAAGGAGTCCATTTATTTAATTGCAAATGATATGGATGTAAGCCATGCTGCTTACCGATACTTTTCCTCTCGACCTTAAGCTAAACAAAGTGTTGAGCAAATGTTTCGGTGCCTAGAGTACTTAGCAGTCCTGTGCTTTAAGCTGTAACGACAAGCGGTTGGCTTGTCTCGATGATAAGCCTGATTCATGTCTCTTCTCCGCCAAAAAACTCCATACAACTGATCTCCTTCCTACTAAATACTGCTTAATTCCCTGTTTAACTTCTCCGTGTCGGGCAGACTCATCCGACGCTAAGACTCGTCTGTCTGGAAGACAGAGAGATGGAGCAGCTCCTCTACAATCAAGCCACGCTGCTGAGATTCTTCTGGTATGAAGACAAGCAGAGTGAGGGAGAGAAAGTTTGGAAACATCTTCGGATCTGTAAAATGTGTCCAAACAACAATTATTCATTCTGTCACATGGAAAAAAAGTTACTTTTTTTTCCATACACGACTTTAATTACATTTTCAATAACAAAAATTAAGAAATGGAGGAAACCTAACCTTTCTAGATGTAAGACATAGTGACTTTTCTCAATGCAAATCATCCTAAATATAGGTTTCTTTCAACTTGAAACTCTGTGTGGTTTGATTGGAAGCAGTGTGCGGCTTTGCAGGAAGAAGATAATAAAAGCCTTTTGCCCATTATAGTCTGTTATCGAGGAATATTTATTAAACTTGTCAGTTATTATTACAGGGTGAAATACTGCTTATGGATCTGCTAATGCTCCTCCATCTGAGCATATGCAATGTAAAGCAAGCAATAAAACAGCTGCACGTCTCATTCTCGTGGAGAGACGCTGTGCATCACATAAGCACAAGAGAGACAGAATCATAATAGAATTGAGTGAACGCAAAGATCCAAAATGACACTGTGAGTAAGTTCACAACTGGAAACTAATCACACGAGTTCCTCTCTGAATAAATCTTATAAGAGTCATGTAAAAGGAATTAAAAAAGGAGCTCACAGAGAACACAGTGACTCTGGAAAGCAGCGACTCTCTATTGTTTTCTCTGCTCTGAGATCGGACATCTCCGTTGATTTGTTCTGCTCTTGTTGAACCCATTAGGAAAGGTTTACATGCGTGAGATTTCGCTCAGACGAATAATCTAGATGGAATGCCGCTTGTAACCCCACAAGTAAAGCTCGCTGTTATTGTTTTTTATGTGAAAAACCTGCAGAGGATAAAGCCTGTCGTTTCCTTGACAGTGAGGGGTGAGTGACCTACACCTCCTAACAGAGCGCAGGGATACACAGTGGAAAAACATCAGGTGTGCATGTGATATGCTGAGCTACGGGGGAAATACATGGTCAACTGTGGGGTTTTAAATGCTGAAAACACGTCAGTGTTATTGATGGAATTGTATTTTGTCCATCTGAGCAAAAGCTTGATCCAGTCTATCAATCTATCAATCATAAATCAACGTAATGGCTTGTAATGTGAACATGTTTCGCCTCCACCACAATACATTTTTCCACTTTGAAAGGCTTTTCCCCCTCTTTTAAAGTTCCGTTCTCTGTTTGCAGCGCTGGAAAGAAGCGGTTCTGTTGTCATCCTCGCAGCCCATGTGTTGGTTTAACCTCCCTGATTGAGGGCCCAGAATGTTTCCTTAAGTTCAGTATCACTGTCAGACCTTTGGCTCACATCTCGGACACGAATGGAGAGGGCAAAGATGAAATGAGGCTAGGACACGACAAGGAGGGGGGAGGTTCGTGTTGGTAGAGGTAGATGGAGAAATGGTTAGGTTTCATAACTGACTCACGGACAGAGAAGGACGAAGAGAAAAGGCAAGTCGGGACCTTCTTGTGAACTCAGACTAAGCTATTGCTGACATACTGGCAATCCTGGCTGACTAATAGGCTGACGGGCAGTCGGACCACGAGCAGCTCTGCTGCTGCAGTCGCCGACCGCAGAAGGACAGAGATGAACATAAAAGAGAGAGCGATGTGGTGTCTATTCAGGCTTTTGCAGAACAGGGAAGATTGAATAATCCTTGAAACACTTCCCTCCCTTTGCTCTGTACTTTACAACTTCGTGCCATCCCCACGACCTTTGAACTCCACCTTAGTAACCATGGCCCATAATTCATGCAAATAAAGAATGGCTAACCGATTTGCCCATTCAGGCCCAGATTATTGACTATGATTGAGATTATGAAGAAATGTGTTTCTACTCTTCATTCTTCAAAGTCAGTAAAAACAGTGGATGACTACAACACGGTATTGTGTTGTCAACATGTTAATCTTGGCTTTTTGGAAAATGATCGATATTGCTATGTATGGCAACTTTTTGAGATCCAGTATTTATGTATATTATGTTGTTCACTGAGGAATATGTAAAAGTAAAAATGTATTTCTGAACGTATTAACAGCATTGAGAAACTGTAGCCCGGAGCTGAAGATAAACTGGCCAAAATGTTAGCAATTTTTTGTACACACAATGTGTTATAAAGTCTTGATATTTATACTCTCTGGAAAAATAATGCAAATGCTAAAGACATTTGTATATTCATAAAGGGATCATGGAACAATTTATATGTCATTCATATTTCACATCTTGCCTGAGGTACTTCCAGCCGTCTAAAAGCCAACAGATTGATTGACTGACCATAAACCGAAATGTTTGGCCTCTCATTGAGTAGTTGACACCTGCAGACTCTCACATGGAAGCACTCAGGAGTGTAGAGAGATTAGCTTTTTTTTTTTTTTTTTTTTAGCACATTGTATTTTTCTCATACATTCATACTTAGACTTTGCTTTGCTGACTGATTGCACTGCGCTGATATCCAGATTTTTTTTACATTCAAAAAACTTGATTAATGGTGGTATTTTTAAATAATGTACAAATAACACACATTAAACACTCAAGACGGCAATTAGAAAAGGCTAAAACGGCACTAAACTCTCAGTGGAATTATTCCCTTAATTCAAGTAATCGCTCGCTATTTACCAATGTTGCTGAGTTCAAACACTGGACCGTTATTTTGTCTCTAACAGAATCAGATTTCATTTCTAAACCCCGACCAACTACCACGGTAAACTTTTTCCCATCTCTACCCTTCTCCCCTCCACCTCACCTTGCTTCCCTCCAGCAGAGTGAAGTGTGAGTGACACTAGTGAGGGAGTCCTGGAAAGCAAGGTCAGCACAAATGAGAACCAGGCTCACACTGACTCAGCTGGCTCCTTTCTCCTGTCACTTTTTTTTTCTAAGCTTGACGCCACAGAAAAGAAAGAAAGTGAAAAGTCACTAAAAATAGCAACCTGGAGGCCAGGAGCCAAAGAGCCCGAGTGACTGTTTTTCCTGCACGAGTGGAAGAGTGGAAGAGCACAAAAGAGATCCAGTCTGGAATTCTTTGGATTAACAGAAGTCATTGAAAACTATTGTAAATCAACTTGATGTGTGGTCATTTTCTGCTTGGTCACCGTAGAAACACACATCACAAAGAACATCACACCGTCTCAACACGCATGCGTATATGGGACAAACAGAAAAGCGATGGGAAACAGTGAGATAACAACTGACAAACAGCATGAAACAGGATCTCAGCACCTACTGCTGAGAGCCTTTGAATGTTAGTGTGTAGGGATGTATGTGTTCATGGTCATTTCCTTGGGTGGGGGGGGGGGGGATACTAGGGGGAACAGATTCACTGGGACTCATCTGACCTTGGAGCAGAAGTTGCCTTAGCCAACTTCCACCGGTCCTGTTTGGAGCTCTGGGAATCTGTTCAAAGAGGCGAAGAGGTCACAATGAATAGTTTGTTGAACTGAGATAATCTCACTAACTTTGCAGGGAAATTTAACATTGTTTTCTCAAATAAAGTGAAATGCGAAATGATGGACGATCTTAAAATTCAAATTGATACTTTTGATTGCATTATACGTCATAATCCGGACATCTAAAAACGCACTTCTGGGTTATAATGTGTGTTGCAGAGGCCGAGCTGTCCGTTTTCTAGTCCTAATACGGTTCATGCTGATCCTACATTTCCCATGAAACCATCCCTGTCTCCTAAACGTCCACTTCTTCCAAGTCCCACACCAAAGACTCACAGAAGTCACAGAGGACATTATACAACTGTCGTAAAATGAAAAAGAAAATTTGGTCACCAAATATGTGCGTGTGACTGTTATGAGGAAATAAGAAAACATTCAGCGTCGGTTGTGCCATGTCCTTAAGCATGCCAGATGGTTGGTTTCTACTGAGGTATTTGAATGACAAAGTTTGCAGTTAAAACAGAGAAAGCCTCCACATGGAAACTTGACATGAAAAATAAGTATTAGTGTAACTTGCCATCAACATAATTAATTTCTCCATTTTTAGGGTTTAGGTTACAAAACAATACCGACAAACCATACATCTCGGATGGCTTTGGTTAAAAAGCAACTGCCAGAAATTCCTTTTTTCATCAGCATTTCATCAGAGCGAATTAAACTTAAGTATTAAGGGGATCCTTGAGGCAAAATAGTTAATATCTTTCAGATGCTTTTAGCTTTTGCATTTGGCACTTATTTTAACAACAGTTTTTTTTTCATTTATATGCCTTAATGAAAAGAAATCCTTGCACGACCTCAAACTCAGTTAAAAGTTACAATTATTCCTTTTCTTTCTGTTTCGTCCTCGCCCTCTCTGCGCTGACCCACATTCATGAATAAGGTATCAACTGCTAATATTTGCCTCTAATATTCAGTGCACAATAATTCATATTTAACGGTTGCATGCATACTTTGTGTTTTAGTGGTTGCAAGTGCCTGTCCTGATTTATCATTCAATAAAGCTGAACAGATCGAAATCAGAATGAAAGAGCACCTGGATGCTAACTACGGCGTGGGCCAAGTCTAACACAATATTTACAGGCTCGATTCCTAAAGTCTGCAGCTGCAGATTACCCGGACCAACTGGAAAGAAAACATGGGCTTTTAAGAGACCGTGCTTTCTCGGAATGTTTTTACAAGAGGGACATATTTTTGGAGAATGAGATTTATAAAAGTTTCTCGAAGGCCTTCACTTCTGCTTGAAAAACTCTTGGAATTACTTTTACAGTGGGATGACAAGTACAATTAACAGTCGGTCCGTGAAAGTGATGCTTTCTTAACAATTGGAGGTTACATTGAAATTCAGTTTTCGTGCTCCACCGTGTCAAACACGCGTAAAAAGTGATACATTAAAATGACTCTTGTGGAGTAGCTGTGTCACTGGAAGTTAAATTAGGTGAAAATGTCTTCATCGACCATTGAAATCAACATTTTTTTGTGATATTCCCAGAAGTCTCGGCTGACTTAGAAGAGTAATTTACTCTAGCACTTTATATAATGTATCTATCGCTATAAGTAGGCAACTATAAAAGTATTAGTCAAGTAAGTAAGTAGGAGAATTCAGTATTATATAATGACTGTTAGCAGTGTCACCTCACAGCGGCCCGGAGCCTTCTGTGTGGACTTTGCATCATTAGTGTGGGTTTTCTCCAGGAACTCCAGCTTCCTCCCACAGTTCAAAGACATGACATTTAGTGTAATCCATGACTCTAAATTGCTTGTAGGTGTGAATGAGTGTGTGTGTGTGTGTGTGTGTGTGTGTGTGTGTGTGTGTGAATGGTGGTGTTCTATGTTACAGCCCTGTGACGGACTGGTGACCTTTACAGGCTCCAGCCCCCTACAAGCATCAAGAGAATAAGTGGTCACAGATAATGGATGGATGGATTATTTCCATAGGATATTGGTTATAATGGCGATATTACCTTGAAAATTTTGATTATATAGTAGGTGAATTTATAAATTATATGTTTCCCTTCACTGCATCTCCACTTACTCTTGAATTGTAATATAAATACATATTCCTTAGCTTCTTACCTTACCTTTTGAAATGAGACCAGAAATGTGCACATGGAGCACTACCTCTACCAAGCAAGCTATTTGAGTGCCCCTGCTATTGCACGGATTAACATTTCAATACTTCACAATAACACACGCACACACACACACACACACACGCACACAATATCATTGTGTACCAGCAATTTTAGATTTGTCTTACAACATCTCCAGGGGATAGACTTCTGCTGCGGACAGATTTCTCCCACATTTGCCTAAATAACCTGCCAAGTATGTGCCTGTAGTTGCTGGATCTGGGCCAATATCAGCTGGGGAGATTGCTGTGGGCCTCCAAGTGTGTGCGTGGAAGTGTGTATGTGTGTGATTAGTGTGTGCGGTTAGGGAAGGAGTAGGCTGCAAAAGAAGTCTTGGGGCAGCAGCCTGTAAACACAGCTGTGTTGAGGTGAACGTGTAAGTGAGGGCAGGAAGGTTTCTCCTTAGACCTTAGTTTAGTTAATGTGTTCTTCATCCTGTGAAGGCATTTATCCTCAGCTGACTACAAATTCATGATATAAATAGCATGAACAATATCAACATTCAGTTTGTATTTTAAATGTGCAATTTGTTTTCATCTTTTATTTCACAAGAGGTTTTATGTGTGAGCTTCTGTCTCTGGCACTTCCTTTTGCATCGTGTCAAACACCATGTCCGGTTCCTTCCATCCATAATGACTACAGAATCACTGCAGCACGGCTGTGTGTGATGGACACATGCAGCAGAAATCTTCAACAGCTATGCAAACACATCTGTGCTCCATAAGAAATAAACATTTTTGCAATTTTTCAGCTACATCAACATCATCTGCCTTCATATGAGCTGGGAGAACTGAAATATACTGTTGATTGGATCTTGGATGAAACTCAGGTTTCTCTGATACTTATTAATATATATATATATATATATATATATATATATATATATATATATTAGGGGTGTAACGGTTCACCGAAACCACGATTCAGTTCGACTTCGGTTTTTGACTCACTGTTCGGTTCAAACCTCGGTTTTTAAAAACATACTGAAAAACCTTTTGGAAAACTTCCAGAAAAAATGTCTGGATTTTATTAAAGGATATATCAAGAACATGAACATAAGTTATATTAACAAGTATAACACTTCTCTTTAAACAAGTCCACAACAAAAACTTTTTTTTTTTAAACACTTAATCTCTTAAGGAATACAAATAATAAAATTTGTCTTAAGACCAGTCTACATTAATAATGCATGGAATGTTACCAAACTTCTGCAGTAGTACACATAGGGTTTGTACTCACAAAACGAGGCATTTTAATGTTTGTAAGTACACCAGGAGTGTATTTAAAAAGAACACTTGCCTGAAAGCTTCTACTGCTAAAGCTACGCTGTTTGCGTAAACTGCACCGTGTTTACACAGCTTCTTCTTCGTTGGTGTTTCATGGCAGTCGGCGTTTACCCAGCTGTTTCTGTGACGCGAGTTTCACGCCAGCGTATAAAAAAGTTTCGCCGATTTTTTATAAATGCTTGTCGACCTGATAATATAAGCATTTATGAAAAAAAAAATTAAGCGAAACCTTTTCATACTCTTGCGTGAAACTCGCGTCATGGTTAACAGCCAGGTATACGCCGACTGCTATTAAACACCAACGAAGAAGAAGCTGTTTAAACACGGGGGATCCGCTAGTTTAGGATTATTAGCCATCTTGCAGAAATGAAACTAACCTGAGTGACCTGACACACGTGTGCGGTCGGGGCGGGGATGAACCGAGGTTCGGGAAGATAGAATGAGTTTCTGAACCGAAGTCCTCTGAACCAAGGTTTTCCGTTTCGGTTCAGAACCGTTACACCCCTAATATATATATATATATATATATATATATATATATATATATATATATATATATATATATATATATTGTATATTGTCTGCGTGTTGCAATGTTGGAAATAAGTGTAAATGGATTCAACCAAACCCAAGCGAAATTTAAATCCAATCTTATGTCATAATGCTAATAAACTGTATTAGATAATACAGCATGTAGGGCTACTTCAAAGTTTTACAGCTGAGTAGTTCTGGGTGTTCTTTAAAGCCAGAAGGTGACCATACTGGGTGTAGGTCTCTGTCTCCTGACCCCTTGTCCTTGTAAGGTCTGCAGTGATTCTGCCCAAAGCCCTCCCTTTAGTAACAGCCCTCTCATAAATCACTTAAGTGAAATACAGCTCTTCAAAGTTACCATCCACAGCTAAGATAACTGGAAGATTGTTAAACTTTAATTACTTTTCAGTCGTTCCCTCAAACCCTTCTGGAAAAAAAAAAGATGAAGCCTGACTCCAGTTTGTCAAAAGAGATCAGTAGGAATTTATTATTTGCTTTAAATACATGTACAGCTCTTTTTTTTTGTCCGCCATCGCTCCGCTGATCATTCATGGCAGTCATCTCAAACTGAACTCTGAAATGGAGGCCCTCCAACGCAGAAATGTTTCTGAGACACCACGATTATGAGTGGAGAACATGTTGTGCCGGAGCTCGGCTCGTGGCATGTGGAGCTCTCAGCTGAACCGATGCCAGCTTTGCATGAGGCGATTTATAGACTTATGTCGAACAAAGAACAGAGGTAGACTCCATCCCTTGAAAGGACATCCAATCGCTGCAATTACTCCGGAAGATTAAAAACAGACCAGAAGGATAAATACAAATGGATGAATAAAAAAAAGGCTCTCTTAAAGTCTTTTTTGCCTCTTGCTACGCAAACAGATCACTAACAGTGAATCATGAACAATGGGAGGGAAGAAAAAAAAAGGTGCAGATGATGAGTTAAACACATGGAACCAGAAAACACCTCATCATGTCGATGACAATCTCGATGAGTGAATCACACCAATGAAATGCACAGAACAGAGAGTTGAGATGGAAAATAAATACTGCACCGGTTGCTAAATCCTTGTACATTCATCAGGGCTCATGCAGGCGATCGGTTCCCACTCTGGCTCGTGTGCTACATTTCTCAAAGTTCTGCCACTTTTCTACCAGAATCCCAGCATCTACACATTGCATGTTGTTTTTGTTGCGCTGAGATGAGCAACTTCACAGTAAAATGCATTTAAGCTTAATCAAGTTAATTGACTTTAGGAAGCACTTTCTGTCAAAGACAGAGGCGATCAGCAAATTGAGTTCTCCCTGAATAAAAAAAAGGGAATGTGCTGTTATGCATAACAGCAGAAGTGATGAACTGCTGAAGAAGCAGGCATTTAGATTGATCACAGGTTCTCATCCAGCTGCTGTTTTGGATTAAGGATGATCTACAGTTTGACAAAAAAAAAAAAAAAGAAAAAAATCTTAAGGTAACGACGCAGCCTAGTGTGAGCTGTGCTTGGTTTCCTACTGTCGAAAGTGTGGCAGCAAGTCCTCTTTTCATATAAATAATGCTAAAAACACAATGCGTCCCTCTCACTCACTGTCACAAGAGTCTCTAAAAACCTACGAGACACATACAGTACATAACGTAGCCTGCATACATACAAATATACATATATGCAAATACACACAAAAACAATAACCCCCTCCATGTGGAATAATGGCATTTCCCGATCTGAAATCATAATTTCATATAAAAATATATAAAAGTAAAAATCAAAAAGAAGTGTCGTCTGAAGTGATGAGAAAACAACAATAATCTCCATTATGGTTCCACTGTGCGATGCATTGCCAGTTCAATGAATCAAGCTTCCTTGTGAACACACCGTTTGTCCGTCCAGGAGGCCATTTTTTTTTTAACAGAGGCCACCAGATGAGTTTAATACTGGAGTGTAAAAAAATGTCCACAGACACAAAGAGAGGAACGAAGGTCCTTAGCTCTCTGGCCAGCCAGCGAGGTAACACGAAAACGACACATCTATCTATCTACATACTAAGGGATCTCTGACTGCAGGGCTTGGTAAGTGCACATTCAATTTACTGCCCTGATCAGTTCATGGAGACCTACGTCACTGTTGACATGGAAGTGGGTGGTCCTGTCAACATAGGCACACGTTCTGTGTATTCCTGTAACACTGCAGACCAAAAGGAAGTACTTCAAAGAATGCAAATATTCTACCAGGAGAAGGTTAAGTATGTTTTTTTATGGCGGTGTTTATTGTCCAGGATTCATATGGTCGGACACTTAAAAAACAAAACGTCGCAACATTCCCGTCTGGACATCCGTGAAACCTTTATTCTCACGATGAAAACAACGGTTTCTGAGAATGACAGTACAACCGATGTCTCCGATTGCTTTCTTTTGGTCCATGAAAAAGCCAAAAGGATGCTTCATCGTGCTTTGTTCAGGTTGTCTGTCTTAAAAAAGGTCTTCCTTAAATAGTTTTCAGATGTTTCCATCATATTCTCATCTCGCGATCGGGACTCTGGTCCAGTGAAGGCTCTCTGGTGCTGATCATGGACGCTGAGGGCCCTTGGTTGACGCCGAAGGGAGAAACAGCCGGAGATCGGGCTGCGAGAGGGGACAGCGAAGGGGAGAAGCTGGGGGACATCGCTGCTGATGAAATGGACCCCTCGTGACTGATCGGGGACCTGCGGAGTGACGCCAAGTGGGGGAAAGTCCGTCCAATCACAGGGACTTTGGGGGGAACTGACATGGCCCCTGGGTGAGCAACTGATGTGATGAGTGGCGGAGGGTCAATTCTAGGTTTGGGATCCAGTTTGTGCTTGGGCTGGAAGGGCTGGCGAGGATTCTGGCTCTGCTGGGCGGTTTCGTCCTTCAGCCTGGCGATCTCTGTGAAGACATTAGCCAGAGGCTGGAACTGAGGGCACCAGTTGAGGAGGTAATCCCAGTTGTAGCTTCCGCGGAGCTCCTCGTCGCTGGCAACGATAGCTGTGAGGGAGCCATCCACTAAAGGTTTGCCGTCCTCAGGGAAGGGGTAATCCTTGGGGAGGGAAATGTTGAGGCCACGGCCTGCTCCTAGGTACCCTCCTGCCTCGTCCCTGTAGACTGGGAGTTGGCCAGAGAGCAAGGTCCCACTAAGACTGCCCCCCAGTTTCTTTCCTTTGAACCAAGTGCTACCCTCCAAAGCTGCAGGCTCACAGGAGATATCGGAGAGCTGGTCGGCATCCTGCTGAATCCCAGAGTCTGGTCCTCTGGCAGAGATGTGCTCCTGCATGGACGAGGTGATGGAGGCGACGCGGGGGTACTCGTTTATCATCCGGATCTCGTCATCCTCCGCGGCCTCAGCTGATCCTCTTCCACTGGAGTGAGAGGGATCCAGGGAGCCCCCTCTAGTGTAAGGTCCACCACCGGCCCCGCCTTGATCTCCAGCGTAGCCTGGCAAGGCCTGGTGATAGATCCTCTCCCCTCCTTGCCCCGACTTGCAGTCATCCAATTTCTGCAGAGCAGTTCCAGAGGCAGCGGTTCGGTTTCCTGTATCCTGGGCTTTCTTCCGTCTGCGTGACTTGACGAGGAAGACGACCACAGCCATGATCACAAGCAGTATGATGAAACCAAGCGACACAGCAATGATGCTAATCAGCAGGATGTTGACATCGGTGGCCAGGCCATAGTTGGTGTTTGTGACATCAATGGAGACTTGGGCTGTAGTGGTGCGGGATGCATCTAGAGGACTGTGAGCCCTCACATCCAGGGTCATCAGCCTGGCTTCCCGTTTGGTGCGGCCCGAGCCGCTGCTACTACGGCTGCTTGAACCGTCCAACTTGAGGAAAATGACCCCAGTGGTTTTGTTTACATCGAAGTACTGAGAGCTGGTGGGAAGAGAATAGAGAACAATACCATCCACCCCTCCATCCTCATCATTCGCCTGGACCTGGCCAATGCTCTGGCCTTTCTTAGCTCCCTCTGGCACTTCGAAAGAGAAATCGGAGGATGTGAAGAGTGGGTCATACTCATCCTCACCCGTGACAAACACCTGTACAGTCACAGTGGCCGAATGGTTCCCTGAATCTACCGCCACTGCTACAAAGTTAAAGGAGTTGACCTTCTCAAAGTCAAAGGGAATTTTGCTTTTGATTTCTCCTGAGTTCTGGTCCACGGTGAAGCTGTCTCTCCCCACCGCAGACCGCTCCATGATGTGGTACTTCAGTTGGCCAAAAACCCCCGTGTCATGGTCTATGGCATGTAGGACGGTCACGGCTGAGTTTGCTGGTTGGTTTTCTCTGATGCTGACAGTCAGGACTTCCACTGGGAAGAAGGGGTGATTGTCATTCACATCTTTGACCTCGATAATGACCGGCGCTAGTGCGAAGTGACCCTGTCCATCTGTGGCCTGGATGATAACAATATGCGTGGACTGGTGCTCACGATCGAGTGCCTGCTGAAGCCGCAGGGCTCCGGTCCATTGGTCCATGGTGAACAAGTTCACCTCATCGCCAGAGCTGATAGTATACTGGACCTCGGCGTTGGGAGTTGAGTCTGGGTCTGGCAAAAAGAGAGCAATAGAGTCCAATGAATTAACTGGGAGACAACGTAAGAGAGAAATAATGCAAGATAAATATTAAAATGCCCACCAGTAGCAGTCAGTCTTATGATCTCAGTCCCAGCGGCAGCTCCCTCACTTAGTGACACAGTATATTCTGCTCTGCTGAACACTGGCGGGTTATCGTTCACATCGCCGATAGTTATCACCGCAGCGACACACGAGCTCTTCTGGGGCACGCCGCGGTCCGACACCACCACTGTGAGGTTGTAAAGGGGCTTGGTTTCAAAGTCGAGCCCCTCAGCCAACAGCAGAGTCCCAACTGTCTGGAAGCCCCGCCCCTCCAGGAACCGCACGCTGCTTTCAATCTGGAATGCATTTCCTTCATTGCCGGTGGCAATAGCAAAGTCGAAGCCACAGTTTTCTCGAGAGAGGTCGCTGTCAAAGGCCTCAAAAGTCAGAACCGTTGACCCTGGGATGGTATCCTCGGCAACTGTAGCCCTGCAGACCAAAGAACATCACATTTTTAAAGGCCAGCTGTTGAGGATACACCATAGCGCATCCGGGATCTATTGCCGGCAGGCTGACCTGTACTCTGATTGGTGAAACACAGGAGCATTGTCGTTGACGTCGGTGATTTGGACCTGGACAGTGGTGAGGGAGGAGAGTGGAGGCTCACCTCCGTCGCAAGCTCAATAACAACACTAACTGACGGACGTTCGGGGTCAAACTCTGCCCTGTGATTGATGAACAGGGTCCCTGGAGAAAGAAGGCAGGGAGAGGGGTTCAGACATCGTGGAGGGGAAGGTCCTTTCAAAATGTTAAAGAATAACATTCATTTATCACGGAGGAAGCCGAGGTTGCTCACCGTTGTTGGGGTCAATGTAGAAGCCCTCCTGGGTCGAAGACATCACCCTGTAGGTGATCTTTCCATTCTCCCCCGAGTCCCTGTCAGTTGCTGTTACCGTGACAACTACACTTCCTGGCGGTGTGTGCTCCAGCAGCATTACCTGGGATGCAGAGATAATAACAACAGTTGAGCAACAGGGCAAAAGAAACAAGTAACCCAACAACGAATCACATAAATACTGTGTCTACAAGTACAATATAGTCTGTTGGAGAGAAACTTTCTGAAGTTTAATTCCTGATCAAACCTTATAAGATGTGTAGAAATCAAACATGTAATCACACTTATTTATTTTCCTCAGGGAGTACTCTGCAATGGTCACCTCAGACTTCTTACAACACACATGTAATCAATATAGCTGCATAAAGAAAGAGTATCAGTTTGATTTATAAGACACCCTACCTGATAGAGATCATGGGTGAATGTGGGCGCGTTGTCATTGATATCCTCCACCAGTATTGTAATGTTAGCCTCGGTTTGGTGCTGGCTGTCTGTGGCTCTGACAGTCAGGGTGTACCACGTCTTCTCCTCAAAGTCCAGCGGGGCGGTGAGTGACACGCCTCCACCGTAGCGGTGAATTCCAAACTTGCCTAGAGCTGTTGGGTCCAGCTGCAGGGAGTAGGAGAGGGCAGGACTGGAGTCCACGTCGTTGCCCGTCACAAGAGTGATCTCTGTGCCGATCAACATGTCTGAGAGGTGGAGAAGGAGATTGAAGAAAAAACACTCAGCTGCATATAACATCCTGGGGATAGAAGTATGCTTTTTTGTTGTTGCAGTTTTTATATTGTTGCACAATCATCATTCTACACACACAGGGGTTTTCTGATGACCGATTTGTTTTTATAAATTGGATGCATGCATGCTGTAAGCTGGCCTACATAAGGCAATAATAATGGACAGAAAGGACAAAATCCCTTTAAATGAAAGCACTTACTTTCTGGTATGCGGACTTCCTGGGGCAAAGGAATAGTGGGACTGTTGTCATTCTGGTCAACAATGATAACTGTCAATGTTGCTGAACCAGCCAATCGTGGACTTCCTCTATCAGTTGCCGTAACTACAAGCCTGTGGGTGGGCAGAAAAAAAAAAAGGTTGACCAAAAAGTTGCCGTTTCTCTCATAGTTCTAAATGTTTCTAATGTTGGTAATCATTGAGAAAACGTATACATAATGGGCTGTTTCTGTACCATGTAGCAGCTCAAACATTTATTATAGGTAAAACACATATCCATCCTCAAAATGTGCACATAGAGTGGTTCTCGTAAGATCTATCCAACCACATATCCGTTCTCACTTGGTCTGGGTGAAGATCTCACGGTCCATGATGGCCGCTGTGCTGATGCTTCCTGTCATCGGGTCGATCTTGAACAGGCCGCTTATGCCTGATGACTGGATGGAGTAGGTCACCTGACCATTCTGGCCCTGATCCACATCCTCAGCCATCACCTGGCAGAAGGTAAGGGAGAGGAAAATGAATGAATGATGAGAATTTATTTTGACCCTTAGGAAAACTCTAGCAAACCTAATACCTGACTGTGGAACTTTTTCCTATGCCAAGGAGGTTATATTTTTGTTTTTTCTGGCCTGATTTTCATGAAACTTAGTGGAAGGGTCTAGCACGGGCAAAGGAAGAACCAATTACACTTTGGACAAACACCTTATTCTTCTCATGGAAATAGCCTTGGTTGAGGTCTGTGCTCTCAGAGTGCCCTTCTAGTTTATTATGCAGTTTATTTATATTTGGAAGTACCTGTATGATTGGCATTTCATATCCCTGTGCTTCTCTCATGTAGGCCACATAATTCTGCAGCTGAAAGCGGGGGAGGTTGTCATTGACATCCTGCAGGATCAAGTTGATAGCCATGAAAGAAGTAGAGGACACCGTTTCAGCCTTCACAACTAGACGTAGTCTGGGGCTGTCTTCAAAGTCAAGTCCCTTGGAGCTCTGCACCATGATTTCACCTGAAGATTTCAGTGGGAAAATGATTGTCATTTTAAATCATCAAAATTAAACACATTAAACTGATGTGTTGTCACATACACATTTATGACCAAAAAAGGGGCTAATTAAAACATGACTGTGTTTTATTGTGAGTTTCACCTGTTGAGGAGGTGATGCTGAAGGCCTGCTTTCTGTTGCCACTGAAGAGGCTGTAGCTGATACCCCTCCGTGTGCCATCTGGGTGTTGAGCCTGAGCCTGAGCCACAGCTGTGCCTGGATTTTTTGAAGCAGAGTAGAAAGAACATTTCTTAACATCGACAGCTGATAAATCTACCAACATGTAAAGTGGAAAACATTAAACTGATGTCATTATTCTAATCCCAAATAAAACAGTATCAGTGTCAGACCTTTTATAGCGTTCTCCTGTAGGCTGACGTCTCTGGCATTCCTGGAGAAACGAATGCCGTCGTACTCCACCTCCTTCACGTAAATCACCACCACCCCCTGAGCCGACTGAGCCGGACTGCCCTGGTCCATGGCCTCCACTATGAGGGTCCTCTGGGCCTGGGTCAGATCCCCGAGTGGCTCGGTGGCCTGGATCTCTCCGGTCAGGGAGTTGATGCTGAAGCCCTTTACTGGCATGGCAAAGCGGTAAAAAACGGAGCCGTTGGCTCCAAAGTCTTTATCCTCGGCCTTCATGGTCGCCAGGACCCGCTGGGAACGCCTGCTGGACACTTCGATGACAAGCGGATCCTGGATGAAGAAGGGAGTGTTGTCGTTGACGTCCAGGATGGTGACCGTCACCTAGAAGGAAAACGGTCACATGTGAGTTAAACATGCACTGCTATTGCAATAAGCATTTAAATCTTCTCAATCATAAACATCTAACCCTTCATTTACCTGAGCAGAGGCGTTCCTGGGTTCAGCAGGTGAAAGGTCAACTGCAAAAACCTGGAAGCTGTATGACGGCCATTTCTCCCGGTCCAGAGGTGCCGATGTGGTGATGGCGCCGGTGCTCTCGTCAACGCTGAACGCTCCGTGCGCCTCGCGGCTAAGGAAGTACAAAACCTTCCCATTCAGGTCGTTATCAGCATCTGTGGCTGACACCTGGAATTAGATAGAAATACAGATTTATAGGATTAAATGAGTAACTGTTGACATGTGAGAAGTTTTTGCTATAAAAGTGATATATTTTGAGTGAAGCATCTTCTCATTTCTACTTACCTCCAGAACTTTGGACCCCTCTGCCGCATCCTCTGACATTTCCACAGAGTAGCTACTCCTGCTGAACACAGGGCTGTTGTCGTTAACATCCAGCACTCGGACCTCCACGGTGGCAGTAGTGCTGAGAGCAGGGCTGCCCCGGTCGCTGGCCACCACCTCCAGGGTATACTGGTCCCTCGTCTCCCTGTCTAAGCCGCGCGAAGCGGACAGGGCTCCCGTGCTGGCGTGAAGGTGGAAATCTCCATTAGGGTCACCAGCTGGTTGGAGAATTCACATGGCAGAAGAAAGAAACATCTTTAAAATCCAAGCATTTATGTGGACCCAGTTTGCCAACTCTGCACTTAAGGCAAATGATCGACTGTGCTCCAGACAGGTAAATGGAAAGTTCTTTATTGGAAATGAGACAGAAGAATGCCAGGAGCGAGTTAGGGAGGAAAAGAGCGCCGTCAAAAGTAGGACACTGGTCCAAACGCATGTATGACCTTTCTACAATAATGTAGACCAAACTACCAAACAGTCCAACTAGATCAGTCACCAAAAATGGTCCAAGCCAACACGATTCTTAATAGAAATGTGATTTAGTTGCAATAATCACATCGGTCATTGTGCCAATTGTAATAATCTGTCAACATTCTGTACATTTAAACCGTTTTAATCCTTAAAAGCATTCACTGTCTCACCGAGGATGTTGTTAGTTTCCACATTAGACACACG
Organism: Chelidonichthys spinosus; assembly: GCA_029853015.1. Taxonomy (NCBI): domain Eukaryota; kingdom Metazoa; phylum Chordata; class Actinopteri; order Perciformes; family Triglidae; genus Chelidonichthys; species Chelidonichthys spinosus. The sequence continues at coordinate 13,380,463 of CM056835.1, forward strand.
CGCAGCCATTACTGCAATTGTGGTGAACTATATCACTCTTTTAACCCATTCTAATAAAAGACTTGGTTTGGTGCAGTTTCTCACCAGTAATCCTGTACTCCAGCTCTCCACCGGGACCAGAGTCGGGGTCTGTGGCCTTGAGAAAGCAAAGCTCTACGGGGGCCTGGTTCTCCGGCACCTCAAGTCCGTACCATGACTTCGCAAAGACCGGAGTGTTGTCGTTGACATCCTGCACCTCCACGCGGACTACAGCCTTGGCGAAGTTAGGAGGGAGCCCTCCATCCCTGGCGTACACTGATCAGAGATACACATTGAACTTGAGATCTGTTGGTGTATGAAAGAGTGAATAGTTGGTAAGAGGACGGATGCAATAGTACCAGTGAGTGTGTAGTGATCCTGCAGCTCGGCGTCCAGTTCCTTCGTGGTGGTGATGACTCCCGTCACAGGGTTGATGATGAAGCCTTCCTCTGTCACACCTCCATATGTTACTTGGCCATTAGAACCTGCATTGAAAAGATTAAACTAAATGCTGGGCAAACTGCCGAACTGGGAATAAAGCAAATAGGCTATATTCAAAATAAGAAAGTGAGTAGTTCAAAAGAAAGCTCCAAAAATATGTGCTGTAAATCAGCTGTACTTCTTTACTCATTCCTCCTTCAGTGAATTTTTGAACTTTTTGTTTCTTTTGAAGCTCTATGCTGTTCATCCATAATTCTTACTGACCAAAGGACGTGTGTGTTCCTGTGTTCCTCCGTCAAATATATAATATAAAGAGAATAATTCAATATTTTACGTGTTTTTTTTTGTGTCTATGTATTTCTGAAAATTATTCTTGTCCTATTGTACCTGCGTCCACATTTCCAGGATACTGACTGAAGGATTATTGAAATGTTTTAACGAACCTTGGTCCCGGTCAGTAGCAGTGACTTTTAATACAGTCGTCCCCGGGCCGTGGTTTTCCGTCACCTGGGCCACGAACTCTGATCGCTGGAACAACGGAGCTTCATCGTTCACGTCGATCACCTGCACACACAGCACCTGAGAAGTGGAAAGCTGAGGCATCCCATGATCCTCTGCCACGATGGTCAGATTGAAGACTTCCTGCTCTTCCCGGTCTAATGCTTTGAGAATGGAGAGAGAGCCTGCAAAAGAGAAAAGGGAACATGTTGTAAAAAAAACTTTTCCTGGATGACATCACTTCCAATGTATTTTTCTCTTAGTGTGTGTATTTGTATGTCTAGAAGGACCAGTAAAAACTAAATCTTTAGTTTTGCTTTATGAGAGTTTCCACAGTAGGTGTGAGACCACAGCCAGGCTATTCAACTATGGCACTTTGAATTTGCATTTGAGTATAAATCAATGCTTTATCAGTGAAACACGTAGGGTTTAGAAGTTTGTGCAGAACCACACACCAAGTCAAATCCCAAATTTTCTTTTTTCCCTGCCCACATCACTGTATCAGTTAGCTTTTGAATCTGTAAGGCATTAGTTTGTGTTTACGTGTGTGTTTCATATCAATCGAGCTGGTTCCCATAGAGTCTGTGAATAAGACCACCACTTCTAAGACCCTGGCTTCAGTTACTCTTCTACCTTTTATGTCGACACCCCACACCCCTGTCATCACCCAAACTACGAGGAGGGTCAGTCAAAGTGGGAATATGAAAAGTGCATGTGTGTGTCTGTGTGTGTGTGTGTGTGTGTGTGTGTGTACTGCTCACAGTAGCGTACGAGTCTAACTGGCCTGCGGTGCCTAAGAGACGTGTGTGATTTCTAAAGGCTGCAGCATGCCAACACACATGCAGTGTGTGTTAAGCTGAGGCTCTGATGTTGCTGTGGGGTTTTGCTATATAGCTCCCATGTTGCAGCCAAATGCAAACAGATGCAAAACATTTACTGTTGCGTTCTGTTGCTGATACAGTACCAACCACACAGCACGCTAAATGTGATCTTACCCATGAGCTTTGCTAATGTTCCATGTGCTAACTCATGAGAAATGTTATTTTAGTTTTACCAAAGATCTCAATGTTATAGCTGATAAAGAATATATTATCTATGTTCCAAATAGCATTAATACAATATTTTATCCAATATTGAGGCTCCTTTTGATGAAATTAAGCGATGTATAAGAAACATTAACTTCCAAATGGTTATAAAACTAGCATGAAGCAGCTGTAACGCTAAATAACTCGAGGTTCATATTGGCAGAGCAGACATATCATTTATAAGCAGTAATAAGGCTAATGATGCTCTGAGCTTTCGGCAGGAAGTTTGGTAAATGTCTTCACAAAACAATGCTAATCTGATATTACAGCTAATATCAACCATAAGCGCAACACCGCACAGTCTGAGAAACAAACCAGAAGTGAAATCAGGCCGGGCTAAATGCAGTAATGAAGTAAAGACTTTCTTCCATCTGGAAGCTGCATTAGGTGTCTGTCTGATGGTTCTTAATCCCATCGCAGGCAGGCCGAGCACGCCCACGCCACCCAGCTGCTACCATTATGACCAGATTACACATACACATCTCGAGATATCAAAGAGCGTCCACGTCCCTCGCGGCAAATTAACGTTGGTTCCCATGAAGAAATCCGTCAAGAAAAGGACACTGAAGCATTATTCAAACGGAATATTGCTTCTAAGGCAGTGAAAGACCATCGAGTATAGCGTGTTATGAGGGTTATGAGTGTTTTAGCAGTTGGGACCCTATAGACGCAGCACTTCACTGGGTAATTATGATCTTCTGGAAAGTTTTGTTCATCCAGGGGGGCTTCCCCCCGGGTGGGATGCTGATTATCTATCAATCATGGAGCCCTCACAGAGAAGGGCCACATGCTACTCTGACTGTGGTAAAGCATTCAAAGCGGGATTTGAAACGCATGATGTGGTGAAGTTTGCCGTAATCATCTCTTGATGGAGTGTAAATTGGGTATTTATGGGGAATCCCCAGTTTCCAGAGACCTTCTTATACAGTATTATTGGAACATTATAATATTTTTACACAAAGAAGCTTACCGGTGTTGGGGTTCAAACTGAAGCGACCAGCGCTGTTGCCGGCCTGAATTCTGTACGACACTCTGCCATTTTCTCCCTCGTCTTCATCTCGAGCCATCACGTACAAAATCACAAACCTGTCAATAGTGATAAGTTTAAATACCAGATTAGAAAGACCCCTTTCAAACTAGTAAATGCATTTGATTGCTTTTTAACAGGCTTCTTGGGTGAAATAAGTCTGTGTAGATAGAGTTAAACTCACCCTACAGGCTGATCCTCCATGACGCTGACTGCAGACGGAGAGCTGAAGACCGGAGCATTGTCGTTTTCATCCGTCACGAACACGCGGGCGGTGACTGAACCCCAGCGCCTCTGAGAGGGATCCACCGCCTGGTCTGTGGCCCGCACCACCAGGTAGAGGGAAGGTGCTGACTCGCGATCTAACTTCTGTCCAAGGGTCAGGACTCCACTCGAGGGGTCGAGGGTCAGGAGGTCAGCCGTGTTAGGCCAGTAGTGTTCGATGGAATAGTGCAGCTCACTGTTGGGTCCACTGCCGTCCTATACAATAATTAGAAAAAAGGAAAATTTAGCAAGGAAAAAGACTTGAAATCACAAGAAATTGACTTTTATAGAACTTTTGAACAGATTTTCTATTGTATTTTCATCAGCAAGTGGATGGAATTTGAGAAAATCCCATTGAAGTCCAATATGATTGAAAGCTCATGAGAAAATAATAAGTAAAAGGACCTTCAGTAATCAATCACTGGTTAACATTGCACCTATTCTTCAGTAGATAATATATTCTCTTTCCCACCTGGTCCACAGCCTGGAAAGTATATATGGAAGCCCCGGGCTCCATGTTCTCTGGGATCACAATGGTAACAGGGTCTTCTGTGAACTGGGGAGCGTGGTCGTTGCTGTCCTGCACGTCGATATCCAGCTCCACGAGGTGGCTGCTGGGAAACGCCTGCGAGAAGTCTGACACCTCGATGTGCAGCCTGTACTTCGAGCCCTTCTCGTAGTCCAGCTCACGCACCAGGTACACGTCGCCCTTTAAGCGGTCCACCATGAAGGTCCCATCGCGGTCTGTGCCCCCCACAACAAGGTAGGTCACCTGGCCTTCCAACATATTAGACGCATGCTGGTCCTGTGAGCGGACGGAGCCAATGATGGAGCCCGGAGCGGCTCCTTCAACTGTGTTCAGGGTCATGGAGAGCATGTTGGGCTTGGGGTTGGAGCGGGAGGAGCTGAGAACCTGAAGGAAAGGAAACCAGGCTCAAACAGACTCATTTTAATCTTGCATGTCTTAGAGTAATATAATAATTCAGATCATGTCATGCAAATAATGATTTTGAAATTATTTTCTATAATAATCAGCAAAGAAAACAGAGTGAAAAAACCTTTCAATATATTATTTCAACCAAATATAGAAGAAAAGTGTCAAGACTAATGCTGTATTGTGTATGTTGCTGGGTCTCATTTCCTTTGGTGTTCTGCAGACAATGAAGCTATATGGCTCTCATCCCAGCCCATCCCTTAACATAGCCTTGGGCTGTAATCTGTTTCTGTTTTGTTGCTATTATTATAATAACCCCTGACAGGCATCCTCATTGTGCATGAAGACATCATGTAGAATCCTTTCCAGTAAAAAGTCCTGACACTGACGCATTCTGGCTTCAAGATGAGTCGCGGCTTGTGACCTGTGACAAAATAATGGCGGGTGTAATGCAAGCTGTCAATATTCTAGTCCAAACAATGCAGAGCAATAAATGCCCCCATGATGTGCCAGAGGGGCTTTCGCCACTCAAGAGCAGTAGCCTCGGGGTTCGATAATGTTCTGGGACATATCAAAGAGCCCTGAAAACAGCATACTGGAGCAGATTTTAACAAGCTCTGGTTTCATCATCAACACACACACACACACACACACACACACACACACCATAACCTCACTCCAACACCAAACATCTGTTGCAATGAATTGCATCTTTCTGGTGTCTTTATCGAACTTATAAAGCTAGAGGAGGAGTGATGTGGATAGTTTGCAATGCTAACTAAAAAGACTAGAAAATAGCACCTTGTCCTATCGTTTTTCTCTTCTGTGTTTCACTGAAATGGTGCAGCAAGCCAATCAGAGTCCACTACGAAAGTGGAGCAATGATTTTGAAATCCATGTGGAATTCAGCTACAATTGAACGTTGTTGTCGAATTGGAAATTTGTGGTGTGTCAGCCACATGAACATAGGACTCCAGGTGCAAGTCATTTGCTCAAATACATCCCAGTGTTCCCATTATCTTGAATAAGGTGCTTTACTACACTTTTCTTTGTTTTACTCACTGCCTACAGTACACACACACACACACACACACACACACACACACACACACATGCTAGCGTACTGTAGTACTTGTGGTGTACAACATTATCCCTGGGTCCGATTCAGCAATGCGAAACGTTATCTCAAAATCATTTTCTGGAAACGTTGCCCCATGAGAGTGTTTGAGAGTGTCATTTAAGCCAGTGTGTCTGCAGCATGTGTGTGTGTGTATATGTATCACTGCCTGCTACCGTACAGTGGTGGATTCCCTTTCTCTCTGTGTGATTCGATACAGCTGGCTCCCATCAAATCTCATCTGGGAGCATTTGATTCCAAGGTGCCTGTTTCCCCTCTGACTAATCTCAGTGTCACACAAAGCAGGGGGCGCAGGGTGAGCACTCCCGTTGTAATTAGCATCCTTTTTCCCGTTCTCAAATCACATCACGTGAAAACACTGAGCTCAAGAGTTCCACAGTCAAAGCAAACCACCACCCATTTCTGGCGAAATGCCTCTGTGGCAGGTCCCCCCCCTACCCCCGATATTGCTGATATGCAGGGTTGACCCTCCTACAGAAAGTTCAGAACAATAACTCAGTCCAGACCAGGTCCCTCCTGCAGCTCCAGGCTTCTCACCTTGGGTTTTGGTTACTCCACTAATCTTTGGAGCAGGAAACGCACACCGGACTGCGTACATGCTTCTGTTTGTACAGGCACAGGTTCAGCTAACTCTCCTTCTCATATTTATCTCCTTCGCTAATTCCTCTGACAGTTACACTCTTCACATTGTGCACAGTTTGAGGAAATGACTCGAAGCAAGGAATGCAACGGGACCGAGGAAACGCCCAGATGTGACAGTTTTGTCAGTAACTGCCAGATGCCTTAGAAATGTTTTGAAAACAACAATGTTTCCGTGGATGTAGCTGGAGGATAGATGAGGAATGTACAGATTTTGACTACCTGTATGCGTAGCTGGCAGGTGGAGCTGAGGCCCGGGGTGCCGTGGTCGGCGGCCGTCAGGGTGAAGGAGTACTCGGCTCGCTCGGAAAATCTCAGAGGGGAAGCGGTCCTTAGCTCGCCGCTGATTGGGTTCAGGGAGAACCGCTCGGCTCTGGAGCCTTCAGAGGATGCAATATGGATTAATGTCACCTCGAGTAGTTAATGCCATGATGCGGTTTGAAATGTTAATGATGGCACTCACCTGATAAAGAGTAGTACACGGTCCCATTCTCACCCTCGTCTGGGTCTTTAGCTGTCACTGTGCCCAGGACTGTCCCGGATGGAAGCCCCTCCATCACCTACAATGGAGAAAGAAACAGTATCTTCCTATTATTTTTATCCCTATGCCTTATTTTGTCCTCCCCCCTCCCTTTCTAGGGCTATGAATTTTGCTCATACATCATACAACTTCACAGCCTTCAAAAATGAAAAGCAGGTTGTCATAAAGTATGTGAATTAAACAGTATAGGGAAGCTGGGAGTTGGGAAAGCGATATGTGACTTGGTTGACTGATGTCCCTTCTTTCTCACCTGGTGCAGCAGCTCCCTGTCCGGCCTGACGTGAGTGAAATTTGGGGCGTGGTCATTTTCGTCCAGCACACTGATGTGAGCGGTGCCTGTGGCGCTGCGAGGAGGCGTACCCCCGTCCTGTACCACCACACCCAGCTGGTAGCTGGACTGCTGCTCTCTGTCCAGGACAAGGCGGGTGCTGATCTCACCTACAGAAGGAGAGAAGGCCTTAGCGTGCATTGCAACAGTTAGGGGAGAATTACTGACTAACAGCAAATCATTCAATCCTCAGGGGAAATCATGCTGTATTAGTGCTGCTTACGGACTTACTACATTTTAGCCGCTGTAACACAATTACAACAAACTGCTTCAAGTGTAATATGAATGCTCTCAAATTCAAATACGGTACGTGACGGTGTTCATATTCACCTGTTTGTGAGTTGATCTGAAAGTGCCTGTCAGTGTGCAGCAACCTGTAGGTGAGTCGAGCATTTAGTCCCGCGTCCCGGTCCGTGGCGGACACCCGTCCGAAGCCTGTCCCTGCCACTAGGTTCTCTCTGACGGCCAGGAACACCCTCTCCTGACTCAGCCTCGGCGAATTGTCGTTCTCGTCGGTTACCGTCACCCTGACCGTGGCGCTGCCGGTCCTCCCCGTCCCTCCTGGGCTCGTAGTGGCCAGGACGGTCAACAGGTACATGTCTTTGACCTCGCGGTCCAGAGAGCTACGGACAAACAGCCAGCCGCTGTCCGGCATAATACCAAAACCCGCAGCGTCACCGTCAGGCCTGAGGCGGTAGGAAATAGGGGAGGAAGAAGACGAGGAGGAGCCTCCACCATTCCCAGAAGCCTCTCTGTTGAGCGCTCGCACCTGGAGGAAACGTGTGTTGAGGGGCGTGTTTTCCCGGAGCTCCACGCGATAGGTCAGGGTGTCGAAGTTGGGGCCTTGTGCATCTTGTGCTTGGACGTGGACCACCAGGGTGAAGGTGGAGCTCAGCTGGGGCGCTCCGCCGTCTTTCGCAACCACCAGAAGGTCATAGCGTGGGACACTTTCATAAGACAGAATCCCAATCAGACGTACTTCCCCGCTGCCCCGGTCAACGCCAAACGTCCTCTGGCCACTATTTCCTCCGGCCCCGGCAGAGACCAGGTCGAAGCTGAGCTGGCCGTTATGGCCAGAGTCCTTGTCGGTGGCTTGAATGCTGTAGATGACAGTCCCCATTTTGGTGATCTCGGGTATAAGCAGGGACTCTGAGGAGGAGGGGAGGAAGGTCGGGGCATTGTCATTGACGTCTGAGATGGTTATCCGCACCCGGCTGGCTCCGAATGCCGGAGGAGAGCCGGAGCGGGCCTGGATCTCCAGGTCAAGACTGGAGCAGGTCTCGTGGTCCAGAGGAAGGGCAGTGCGAATGGTACCAGAGGAACTGTCCACTGTGAAGTAACCATCGGGGTCTCCGGAGGAGATGGAGTAGAAGATGTCCTTAGAGACTCCTACACGGAGAACACAGAGAGAGAGCAAAAAAGAAGGTCACGAAGGGACTAGGGTTGCAAAATATCATAAAATGGTGAAAAGGCATCTCATATTTTCCACCCAGAGTGTTTACAATATAAAACAGAGATAATGAATTTCGCTTGATAATCAATCATCCAAACGTTTCAACACTAGAAGGAATATTAAGAATTTCAACATAACCGTATCCACAACGTGAAAAATGAACTTGACCGATCCAGATTAACTTTTTTGTAGACCGAGATGTTTATTATTATTATTGCAAGTGTTAACGAAGGGCTGGAATCACTGAAAGCCTCGTAGAGTTACAGACCGAGATAAGTATTCTCTACTCTGACTCCCACTCAGAATTACAGGCCCATCCAAATTCATGTCTCCTTTAATAACACTGACACAAACTAAAAGTCTGGCCACAGTGGAGATAACCCCCTGTAAAGCACACACCGTGTGATGGATGTGATTCCTAATGGGATGTATGTTCTTGTTGCTTGCGTATTTGTAGAACTGCTGAAGTAAGAGAGATGACATCATGCACTCTCCAGCCTATAAAACAGGCTCCCCCTGGCAAAAAAAACAAACACTTGATGACTTGACAGTACAGGCGTCCTCACCTGTCTTGGTAGCGGCTCGGACCACCCCAACCGCTGTCCCCCTGAGGACGTCCTCGGACACGGTGAAGAAATACTGGGCCTGGTCGAACACGGGAGACGCCACCGAGCCTCCCACCACGCTCACGTTTACCCTGGCGTTGACCGGGGCCGTCAGACCTCCGCCGTCCTCTGCTGATATCACCATGGAGATCACCGTGTTGGCTTTTCCATGGAGCGAGCGAGAGAGAGAAATAACACCTGTAGGAGGGAGAGAGATTAGTAAGGAAGACACACACACACACACACACACACACGCACACACACACACACACACACACGCACACACCTGTGTCCTTGTTGAGAGTGAAGAAGCCGGAGCCTCCTGCAGGTACCGTGCGGTAGGTCACCCTGCCGTTTTGCCCAGCATCGGGGTCATTCGCTGTTACCTTGACGACGGAGGTTCCCGGGGCACTGTGGGTACTGAGACTCACTGTGTAGAGGACTGGATAGAAAGTGGGCCGGTTGTCATTGATGTCCACCACTGAGACTCGTACGCGTGCTACTGAGCTCAGGCCACCCTGGAAAAAAAGAAAAATACTTCCAATTAGATTCGAATCAAGATGTTGCATTAAAACAGTGACGGTGACATGAACAGGCACCAATACAGTACTGATATTATGGACCTTAACTGATGAGTAGATTGAGAAAAGGGGAGGCTAAATCATGAGAATAGCTATTTTAGTTCAACATTAATAAAATACATCCCCGAAGACAACATTCAATTTGTTGTCCATCGCATGGTGAAAAGCAAAAGTCCGGGACTCGACAACAGATTTATGTACGACTGCAAAAAAACAAAGCAGCTGCAAATGCAATAAAATACAGAAGTTGAGATGAGTTCTCCGTCAAAGATCTCTGAAATATGAAGCCAATCAACCGTTGTGTTTGTCAGCGAGGAGAAGAGTTTGTGCTCATTACGCTGCATCTGCCGGCTTAGCTTTACGAGACCATTAAAAAAGGGGGGATAGTTGAGAAGCAGGAAACAGATGAATCAAGCTGGGAATGTGCCGGGAGTCGGAGAGAAAATGCATTGTGGGAGCCAGGTGGTGAATTATAGACCTGAAGTCAATCTTTACCTGATAGAGCAAATAAAAAAGTCTGACTACCACTCATATGACTAATGATAATACTTTTAAAACAATGGCAAAAGGATTCTATTTCTTTAAGAGAACGAATGCTTTATGGCACATTATGTGGAGATTCAATGCCTGCTTAAGTGCATCCAATGTGATTAATTGACACTTTAAACATGCATGGGTCTGCTGGGAAGAGTTGAGAGCAAAAAGTGTGTAAATGTGGTCGAGTAAGGTATTTAACTTGAATGGTATCCTACAGTAAGGTTATTTAAATTGACTGTTTAAATGGATCTGTTTTCCTACTTCTTTACCTTTTCCCTCCCAACGCTCCCTCTACGTTTGCTCTGATTGCTTTGCCATGCTGTTGTGCTTCCCCTTGATTTTTTTTTTGTTGAAGATGCACAGTAAGAGACAGGACGCCGGTCTTCTTCAAACATGCCCTGGATGTCTCTTTGATCAGATTTATTCGAGTGCAGTCGTACACATCTTTAGATTGTTTTCTGCTCGAAGCTTTGATCTGAAGGAGGATCACGCACTCAGCGAGCAATGTGTTTGGCCATGAAGCAACAGAAAGAACCGCTGCCTCAGTTTGATGTTTTGATCTCTTTCAGAACTCTATTGTCAAATTAATTAGGTTTTGATTGGACGAATGAAACAAAGGTGAGGGATAGTCTTTGGTGAAATACGCTTAGTTGCCTTTGTGTCGAGAGTTGGATGAGAATATTGACACCACTATTCACTTTGTCTGTGAAGTGAAGCTACTGGCTTTCTATGTATAATGCACTGGCTTCATTCCCTGCAATCTGCTGGCTGTAGCTGCCTAGCTTTTTATCAGACAGACACAAGCCTGGCAGACTATTCCTTTAATGATTCATTTGTCTGACAAGATGAAAGGCTAACAGAGATGACAACTGTACTTTTCCTTATAATATGAAGGTAATAATGTACGTACTCCATCCGTTGCAGTGACGGTCAACTCAAACTTGTCCAACCCCTCGTCCCGGTCCAGAGCCGTGCTGGTGCAGATCTGGGCCGTCTCCTTGTCAATGGTAAAGTGGGTTGGAGCTGCGCTTCCAGAGGCAGAACCCAGGACGTAAGATATGGTGCCAAAGGAACCGCGGTCCTCATCTGTGGCCGACACCTGAGGGAGAGGAGACATGAGGTCAAATATGGAACGGTCCACCGGTGCCAAACAGCCCGTGAGGCATAAGGATTTCAAAAGGAATCGCACCAACACACCCAGCAGGTTCCCCGAAATCAGCGTGAAGGAAAACCTACGTGTTATAATTATGATAATATACGAGCGGAGGGCCTATCTGTTATCACAATCATGTCCCATCATACAGTCACATACATCTGCACTTGTCAAAATATCACACACCATAGCACTACCTGTTATGATTTCCAAACTACTATAAAACGGAGCATCTGTGAGAGCGATTTCACTTTTATACATCACAGACACGCTGAAGAAAATAGAAGGTTAAATCTCTCCCATGGTGTGTTTGAAAAACTGGAAAAAGGCCAGCTGGTGCCGTTACCATGGATACAGAGGGAGGATCTGACAGATGACCTTTAGTAAAAGAGAGGAGAGTTTTGACAAGGGTTGTGAGTTTTGATATGGGGGGGTCAACAGAGGCGCTTAAATTAGTGTCGGAAGGTCAAATTGGTTTTCAGATGGCATTTAAATAAGATGCAGACCGACACACACACACACAACACACACACACACACACACACGTTTGCTTCAATTAAATCTATTAAAACACTCAAAATTCCCGTAATACAAGAAGAACACAAAAGGGAAATGTCCTCTGTAATGCAGGGCAGTGCCTGAGACTGAGGTTTTACTGGTCCATAACATTGTTTGGTGGCGTTTATGGCGCTTGTAAAAAGTAGCATTCTTCCTCAGATCTCGAAGCCTTGAACCCGAGCCAAGATCCAGGAGGCCTTGTGACTTCTAATAAGGCAACACAAAGATGTCTGATTTCCTAGAAGTCTTTGGGTTCAATTTTGTCTTTGTATGAATACTGATTTCAAAATATCTGACAAATGAAGATTTATAGAATGAAGTCATAATATTATGAGGCCAAAGTCGTAACTAATAATGTATCTGTTTAAGAACTCGGATAACCCTGCACTGCACGAACATGAACATTTAAACAAAGCGGTCAAACGGAGTATTAATAATGCTCTTGAGTTTAACCCAAAGAAAACAAAATGAAATTGTAAATTCTTAAAAGACCTTTGGTCTTTTAGGGCAAGTGGACACATTTTTCTTTTGTTCTTTACTCCTGTTGTGATTATGAATGTTCTACAGTATTGTAATACTACATGGGCTGAGTGTTTGTCTAAAGTCAACAACGTCATCTCTGACCCCAACGATGTCCTGAACAGGGAATAGATTGTTGGCATCGAATGGGAGATACAGGGTCCCACCATTTAGTCTGTTATGCACCAGTCAATCTTATTTGAAGATAAAGTACTATAATTATAAAGAAGAAAACTTTGTTATTCTCAAGATTTACCTAGTGATATCATGAGAAGGTTTTTTGGGGAAAAAACAAGTCCTAACATGAGAAAATACTCTGACTTTTCTTAAATCCAGAATTTTTGTTTAAATCAAAATCAGACTTTATACTTTCAATAGGATGCCTATTATGATTTCATCAAATATGGGAAGAATCTCTTTTCAACAGTGGCCCCTGGATTCTATTGTAAACTCCTCACACAGTTTAAAGAGCATACGTCTGATTTCCATACATCCACTGGTGTGACTATAGGTGTAATAAACCTCTCAAAAGAGTTAGAAGTGAACAATACAGACATAAAAGACACATCTCTCATGTCTTCCACCGTTTAAAGATTCAATCAAACGTCTGAATCCTACATGTGAACTCGTCCTGGCCCTGAACTCCAGAGCTTCGCACAGCAGACAACCGGCAGTGACCTTCCGTCCCACCAACACTTGGCTACAAACAGATGTAACACAACACTACCACCTTGACTCATGTCTCACTGTTGTTCCTATGGGATATTAAAAGATGGGGATATTAGAAAAGGAGGAGGTCGGTGTTTACAGCTGGGGGGACTTTAGATCATTGCTGGGACTTCCTTCAGAGTAGTGTTGAGACTAACGCAACCTTTTGGGATCTACGCACATGTCTGGGCGTTCGTCATATCGGACTCTTGTGATGGATTAGCCACCTGTGGTGATGAGGACTACATGCTCACACACAGACACTCGCATATATGATGACCCCCATCCCTTTTTCACTTAATCTAATTAAAGGGACTTTAACACCCATGACCGCCCACCTGGTCATAGGCTGACTTCATCGCCACCTCTATATTTACCCTATACATTCTGTTGTAAGTCACAAACAAAGAGGGAAAGGGTGCTATAGACTGGATAACGCAGCAAAGGAGACATGACAGTGTTCTTTTAAAAGGTTTTATGAAAACACAAGGGTTGGGCACGGCATTACATGTGCTTTGAAGTCGCTTTTGAATGGGGGCTTGGGCTAAAAAAGGGCTTGCATTGAGGCTGGGAACAAGCAGGAGAGCAGGACATTGATTCTCCACACACTCTGAAATTTAAAAAACCCACAGCAATATGGTATGGATTCTTCATGCTCGGAAAAAAAAACACGCAAGACAAACATACGGTCTTACTGAGAGAAAAGGCCTATGCAAGCACACTTTCATTGAAACCTTGGGAGCTATAAAACAAAAGATGTAATGATTTGGGTTTCTCTGCTGATACATACTAAATGCAGCATGGTAGTTTTGTGGTTACGGACTTCGAAATGCAAAAAGTAGAACACTAGAAAGAATGCAGAGGGTCAAAACAGAGACAGGCGGACCTCCAAGGCTGGAATACTTGACAGTCTTGTCAAAGCACCAAAGTTTGAAATGTGTAGCAGAAGAAAATCCCATCGACGCTCCACGAAAAGACAAGAAGGTTGTATGGATCAACTCTGTCATCGGTACATTTCCCTCCTGTCAGTCCATCTGACATCACAGCTTCAACATTCGGCTTGACACTACACAGGCCAGAAGGTTGGATCAAACGTGCCGATTCAGCACCAAAAAAAAACTTGTTGCGGCATCCTGCATTTACAGCACTTATCTCGACTACAAAAAAAGTAGCACAGATTTAAAAGCCAATAAGCTAATCTAGTAAACACGCACACACGTCTTCTTAAATCAACAGATCTGGTGGACTAGACGGGGATGTTTGCCAGGGAGGAATTCCTCCCACGCCAGAGCCTGCTCTCTGATGCATGAGCAGCCAGCGAGCCTCGACTCCACACATCTATTCCTCATCGTGCTCTCCGGAGCTTTCCTGCTGTGATAAACTCACAGCTACACGGTAACACATACACAGACGGCAGCTCACACCTTTCCCACATCTAAATCTCTCTTGCTCTTAAGCAGAGACGCTTGCATACTGCTCGTCTCCGTGAAGTTTGTGGGATCTTTTTCGGATACGTGTGTTGATGGCAGAGCGCTGGTTAACTGTAGGGTCAAAAGTTCAGTCCACGTGATTTGGCAACGCTCTGGAGCATTACGCTAAACCTTTTAAAGTGCGTTTTTATGCTGACTTGCAGTCGTTTCGGTTGATGAAGCAGTTACAGATACAGCAGTTGAGGCAAACAATTATTTTAAATGATTATATTAAAAGGGCCATAATGGTGGTTTGTGAAGCTGACTTATTGGCATGACCTGAAGCTGAATGGCTGCCTGAAGTTTGATGAATGCCTGGACTGTGGTGGCTTTGAAAAACAGTCTGCAGCAATGCTGTGTATACTGTATACTCCAATGTGGTTCTTTTCTGTGGGACCTCTGATATCCCACCTGATGTCACGGGATGCTTAAGTGACAGGAACGTGGCTCAAACGTCTATGAATGATACATGACCTACAGACAAAGTTGATAACTACTTCTAATCTGCTTATTGGATGTACCAGCTGTGTAGTTTGCATTTTGACTAAGATTTTGACGAGAAAAATCATCGGAATAATGATGCACTCACATATCGTGGAGTTCGTTGACCGACTACTAAATACCTGTTCAAAGACACAGCCCGAGTCTCACAAAGCACACGTCAGTCTGGTTAAAGGACTATGTGAAAAACAGTCACAGGGAGAGCGTGCCGAGGATGGGATTCAGCTAGGACTCATGTCTGGAGCTTTTTGTCCAGAGAGAGCAATTCATCCCTGGCTGGGACAGTGGAGGAGCGATCGCTCACTGGAGCATTAGCAAAGATCCAGACCTCATCATTCATTCTTCCTCACAAGCACGCTCTCTCTTTCTGTTTATTTGTCTCTCCACCTTTTCACTCTCCTGTGTGCCCTCGTCACCCCTCATTCTCCTTCTGCGGATGCACGGATGGGCATTAGAGATACACACCTAACCCTCACACACCTCACTCAGTCAGTGTGTCCGTCTGTATTTAATGCTGCAGAGAAAGGAGCGGTCTCCTGTCTGGGGAAGCGGCGATGATTAAAAGGTAGGTCCCCCCCCCCCCCACGTCTCATGAAACCTCAGGGAGTGACAGGTATGTCATCGCCTCCATTACATGGCTTTATCCTTTAGTGCTGCGAGGCATCTCCTCTCTCCCTCCGTTCCTCTCCACTGTTCTCGGAGTCTCCAGATGTGGGCGCTGGTCCAGGTGGATCCTGCTGTTCTCTGCAGTTTGTCTCTGTAAAACATCGGTTCATGGCAGAGGGAGTCTGCACACAGCTTTTTCTCGGCTGCAGCTGCAACTCTGCTGCAGCTGCTGCAGCTCTGGGCTTTTATAGCTACTCGTGAACGAGAGCGAGAGGGAGAGATTCTAAAAGTGACCAGTGCCAGACCTGGATGTTAATGTTAATAAAAGAACATCATCTAAGAGGTCTAGCCTGATATGAAAGCATATGCTGTCCCACCATATGCAGAATGTGCAGAAGTGGCCATTTATGTCGGATCGTGTATTATTGGCTATGATGTCACTGATTCATTGATTTTTAGTCTTTTTAGTTTCTTTCCCCATCTTGTAGGGATGCACTGGATTTCCAGATCTCAATTAACTTGATAAACACAATCTTATTATTACTGTAAGAAATAATGGCAGAAAGTATGACAATTAGACCCAGGCTGTAATAAAAAAAAAAAAACAACCTTGAATTATCCTTTAAACCAGCAACAATGACCATAAAAGAGCATGCTAGACTTGGTGCTGGAGAGCTCAATACATCATTGCTGGATAATTGCACACAAGCTGAAGTTATTTACAACTAACTGAAACTGTCTGGATGCAGAAGCAATAACTGCGTTGGAGTGTCGGATGGAGCGAAAACATTCATTTAACTCGGTTGCTCTTTTTCCACCGACACATTCCTTTGCTCTCCAGTGAGCTGCATTCCTCATATTAGGCATTCTCAAGTCTCCAAATCAATTTCTGCCTCTCCGTGGACGATGAGTTGAGACACCGTGGGTACAATTAAGACATATGGCAGGGAAGAAGAAGAAGAAGGGAGGGGAAGGTCGGAGAGGGGGGAAATAGTTTGGCGTATGAACAAAAGGCAGGGCTAATGATAACATGAGACCTTGAAACGGGGGAATGACGAGGACCGAGGCTTCATCTCGCTTCTCATCCAATCTCCGTTCCTCCCTTGACCTCCCCCTTTCTCTTTTAGCGTCCCCCCCCACTTCTTCGGTGCTCTCCCTCGCTCGTTCTTTCAGCACCCTATTATGGCAAGTGCTTGTTGTCTTTCATGTGGAGTCGACGGCTGGAAATGATTAGCAACATCAAACCGCCGAAGGGGAAGAGAAAGGGGAGGGAGATGAAACGGGCAGAGCGATAGAGATTGACTTCTATATTTGGAAGAAAGAATGCTAATATTATTAATCAATAATAGTAGGGGATTATGGCCACTAAAACAAAAGACTCCCTGCTTCTTTCTGCGCGTACTTTCACACACAAACAGCAGGACACATTTGTAGATGCTCCGCACTGAAAGCGAAACAGTAAAGTCTCATAGTTGCAGCTTTGGCCCATGTAGTTCAACATGCAGGACATGTGGTGTGTGTTAGGAAGTTTATCTTTGGGCCGCATGTCATGTTAAAGGACACAGGAGCCGTTGTTCAGGCCTATTCGTGAGTGGAGACATCTCGTTTATGGCTGATGTTTGGAGTTTCCCATCCCTGTATCTGCTGTGGTTTATTTTCACTTATATGCTTTGGTTTACCGTTCCATCAGATCTATTTCAAACCAGAGCAGGATCATCGTACAATCCCTGCTAAATCAGAAATATCCATTAATATACATCAAAAACACACTCTCTTTTGTGAAAAGGAAGAAAGAAGGGCGACTAGGTTAAAAAATAAGATGGATAAAAAAGTGTATTACATGGATGTGCATAGAGGAACACAATGAGGGATGACATCACCTTACCGGACTCTGAAGAGTGACCGGAGACACGGGGGATTTAGATGATAGTGATCTGATCGTGCACAAAGCCCTGCAATGTGGCAACTCTTAACCCGGGTGTGCAACAGTGTGTGTGTGTGTGTGTGTGTGTGTGTGTGTGTTGATGCCTCTCCCCCTTTAACATTTTGAATCCTATGGGACCTCAGTGACAGCTGGCCTAATCAGCGCAGAAATAAGCCCTGTTTTTGACTTATTGTTAAATAATAATAGCGTTTAAAACCCCGTCTGTGTCGTCGTCCGATGCCTCGGCGAGACTCTGGCTGGTGCAGCAGCTGCACGACACAAGGGGGAATATCTGCGACATACCACAGATTTTATCGTCGCTGCCTGCTAACAGCGAAGCTAATGAGGAGCTTGGGGTAAAGTTGAAGGGTGAATGTGCACGTTCACCACCCACGGAGACAAATAAAGATTGATATATTTATGGTTTTGGTCATGAAATAGTCTTTAGTCTACATGCAATATAGGCAATATGGCCAACAATTATCAACATTCCTTTTAAAATCACAATTAGAGGAATCAACATTGCGCCCTAGTAACTGATCCTCGATCTGCAATCAAAATCCAGCATCCGCGAGCTTAATGAGGCTCAGCGCCTTTCCGCTGTTGTCGAGCAGCACAACTGTTCTGTTTTATGTATTCTTGAAATATCAAAAAAGAAAAAAAAAGAAACAGAAGCTGCTAAAACGAGAGAGAACAAAACGCATATGAGAAAAGTTTTCTCTAAGCCATCATCTTTCATTTAAACAGTGAGGTATGTAATATAAAGTGAGCGATAATTGTCACGTATTGTCTTCCAGTTGTAATTTAGCTCCAGAGATGGAGAGAAGGCAGTAATTAAGGAGCGAGAGAGCATAAAGAAGGACGGGGTTTGTTGGACCTCAGACAGGGCACCGCTGTCTGAGACGGTCTGAACCGTCGGGGGTTTTTGGGATGAATGAGAGGATGAACCATTGAGAGTGAGCGGCCCACGGTTGCCACGGCAGTATGTGTTTATAAGGATGCATCTGTGTTTCTGCTGGGAGAAGACATGTGTGTGTGTATATATAAATTGTGGGCATTTCAGTGGTTTATCCAATAAAAACACGACAAAGAGACAGAGAGAGTGTGGAGTCTGTTTTGTTTTTATGTTCTCTTGAGTGTTCGGGACTCTATGACCACTGTGAAGAGTATATCATGGAAATTCTCATCGTAGGTATTGATTAGACCATCTGTGAGAGCAGAAAGCACAGAAAAGGGGAGAATCGATGGGTTTGATTCCAACAATCTATGAAGACAGCTGTTGATCAAAATGGAGATGGGTTGATGAAAAACCTAAAACAAACATTTTTTGTAGTGAATGGGATGTTTTCTTTTATTTCTTTGATAAACCTGCTTCAAGTTGATACGACAATTGAGTACATACACTAACTACCCTTTAAACATGCTACACAAAGGTTTATCGCTGCTGATTGCACGGCTTCGCTCCAATAAACCAAAATAGTGTCTCTAAGCCTCTGTAGCCCTCCGCCCATTTCGTCATGCTTCCAGGATGTGATCCCCGAGGCCATGGGACAGTTTCATCGTGGCCTCTACAGTCATCAGTAACAACCACAATAATGCATTAACCCCCTCTACATATCCTATACATCTATATTATGATTTATTTTCTTTTAGTGATATATTGATATATTGTTTATTGTTAACATCCAAATCAATGATTTTAAGCAAATTGTAGGTAAAAAAAACGAACACAAGGAGCGATTGGAGGTTTTGGTCTACACATGTGAAAAGGTTTGTCTAGCTTTTGAAAATGTAAGTGGTTTGCCAGGCCACCATTGGAATATAAGAATGTATTTTTCATGATATGCCTGGTTAAATCAAAGTCAAATACAGAAAAAGGATAAAAGTCATGTCAAATCGTCAAAACACCTTTGGAATTTTTGGATGTATCAACTGACTGTGGCCACTAGACGTTTTCCTTGTGAGGTGTAGTCTCGTTTGAGTGGAGAACCAAAACACGACTCACTGAAAAGCCACAAAAGTTTCTCTTCCACTCCCCGCTCTCCACCCAAAAGCTGAAAACACAGCAGATAAAAATGGATGACCCGAGTTAAACTCCAAAAATCATTTGTCACTGCCGCAACGACTCCTTGTATCTTACGCCTACGGCACTCCAGCCTTGGTTAGGGCAATGCCGTGCGTTGCCAGATGGAAGCCTTTAACTCAAAGACTTATTACATTATTTATCTATTACTTTCTCTGCCGAGGGGCTAAGAACACAATACATCTAGCCAAACTTGAGTTAAAGGATTCTACACTGACATGTTTCCAATTCAAACTAAATCACGGCTTAATATAGTAAATCTGAAACCAAGTCCCCCCTCTGTGGAGCGGCCTTTTTTCCCCTTCTTTAGGTGCACGAAAGCTTCCAGGCGAGTTGAAGCCTGATTTTCTCCACGTAAACATTTATGTTCGAGTGTCGTTTTATTTCTCGATCTGTAAACCAACACGCAGCTACGTGGGAGGTTCACACTAATAAGGCAGTGTGTTTGTCATTATAAGTAAGCTGGGCTTTATTGGGGACGGACTAAACCAGACCCGCTTTCTGTCTTCCAGAAATGGTCATACAAACAGCCAATATCCATCTGACAATATTAGTTTTGGTGATGGGGGTCATTACAAACGGTGTGTGTGTGTGTGTGTGTGTGTGTGTGTGTGTTAGAGATCACACCAATGTGAGACTTAAGGGTCAAAGGAGAACCAAACTTCCAGCTGTTTCCTTGACCCTTAGAGACATGTTTGAATGTGTGTGTGTGTGTGTGTGTGTGTGTGTGCTTTAATGTTTCACTGACAAAACAGGAGAAAGCAACACCCCGTTATCTTACCACAAAAGGGAAAAGCGTGGCTGCCTTGAGGCAATGGAAACCCAGTGTGCTCTGACATCTCGGGGCTCAGCGGGGTTGATCTCACTTTTTCTTCTTCTTTATGAGTCGTTTCTGAAGAACGGCAGACCAGCCCGCAGAACAGATTCAAGCAGCCGTGTGTGTATGCATGTTTTCTTTCAACCGGCTTTGTATACCTGAATCCCTTCTCTCCCCTTCTTCTGCCTGAGGTCAACCATTCAGCGACCTCCACCTCAGGGAAGTGACAATAGTAAAAAGATAGCAGGAGCAACCCCCCTGAGCTTTGAGCTTACATCTGGCGTCGGGTTACTCTGACAACTGTTGACTGCAGAGAGGATGTCTGTGTATCAAAGCATCTCCAGTCAGGATGTACACTGCACATAGTATATAAAAGTGACTGTGACTTATACGAGGGTGAAACTCAGGTCAGGATAAAGAGGTAAACCACTAAGAGGCCTCTATATGACAGCCGCTATAATAGCTCTCTCTCTCTCTCTCTCTCTCTCTCTCTCTCTCTCTCTCTCTCTCTCTCTCTCTCTCTCTCTCTCTCTCTCTCTCTCTCTCTCTCTCTCTCTCTCTCTCTCTCTGTTCCTACACTTCAAAAATGCCCGTTCATATTAAAGTGAAAACCTTTTTAGATATGAACATGCTTTTGCCACTGCAGTGTTAGTATTCTCATGAGGGTCTCTGGCCTCAGCTTTTCTACCAGCGCTCCATGAGGTTGGTATTTGTGGCTGAAGTGAAATGTCTACATTTGCCAAGCACATCTGTAATCATTGCTATAGATGTATAGATGTGTTGTTATCACAGATATCGTTTTCCATCATCAGAGACGGGCGTTAGGTCTAGTAATATCACCGAAGATGAATATAAGCGAAACAAAAGACTAAAGTTTGAAAGCTCGGTCAACACTGATGACATTGTTTGCACTGCTAGAGCTGTTGGCACCGTTAGCTGCAAGCCGCCGGCCCAGCCATTGGCTCAGCAATCTTAATTTTGCATCCAGCATCCTTACAACAAGATAAATGGATTTACTTGAAGTCATATATTGTTACTTTACGTTACTAGCTCATCCGATCCATACCCAAAGGTCAGTAATGTTGCTTTCCTACAGATGTTAGTGTTGCGGTTAAGATCTTTACCAGCTGATAGCGATGTTGCAGAACCAAACCTCGTGTGTCTTCATGCATATCTGATCATTCCCCGTTCAGTCTGCACATTACAAGCCTGTGACCGTAGTCATGTGCATGACAAGGGTCAAGACAACAAGCAGCAAAGATTAATGGCTGCTAACATTGGACCTCAGACTGACAATGGAGCTAAGTTGATTGTGCGGTTGGGAGTAACAGCCAGCTATGATAACTGGATTAGTCTCTAACTGACCCGGGCCTGAACCACAGCCAGAGTCAGAGATGGGTCACCCACTGGGTGAAACGTATAGAGGTTCTTCTGTCCGACCCTTATGCTCATTACCATAAGGGTCAACGTTAAGATGAAATTAAACACGGTTAGCAAACTTAACGTTGAGGAGGTTAAACTACTTGGGTCGCATGCAGGACCCCGAAGGTCACGAACTCCAGCTGCTACCGTACACATGGTATGTGTTGCCGATTTAAGGTGCAGATAAAAGCACATCATTCTCATTAACCCACACACGCTCATGCACACTGTGCACTCACGCTGACACATAAACTGCTGAATGGTCAGCTTGTAGTGAAAGCAGTAATGCCTTAACGAGCTCTATTGATTAACTTTATTCTGCTGAAGGTTCAGGAGCCAAGCCCTTGTCTGCTCCACACGCCTACAGTAAAACTCCACTGTGCTTAATTGACCCACAGAGACATAAAAAAAAAAACCTCCATGTGTATTTGTGGGGGAAGATATCAGACACTGTGATTTCATATTCATACACAGCCTGAGGGGGTGAAAAACTAGCTTATCCTTGTTAAATTAATTTCCTGACTCTGCACATGTGGGGTGAATATGAGGAAGTGGCGGGAAACACAGTCCTGATTCCTAAAGCACCTGTTAAATCAAGGTTCGTGTGGGATCCAAACCAGAATTTGGACGGCGCTTAGAAGAGGCAGCCAAGTTATTCTCAGGATAACCCGCTCTGTCTGAAGCTACTTTAGCTGCTTCAATCCTCTCCGACTTTTCTCGCTTTTTTCCCCCTTAATTTGGTACTCGCGCTTCTCATCCGCTCTCCTTCCCTAATTGTTCCTTCGGGTTGGCACGTTGTTCATTTGTTTCTCCATCCCTGTGTTTTCAGCGTAAACAAAAAAGAAGGGCAGTCAGCGTGGACAGCGAAGGCTCGGTCAAACAGCGGGGAACCAATCCGATTAAAGCGAACACCGGAGGGCCTCGTTAAAATCAAAAACAAACTTGGCGCGCCCAGGTTGTCAGTGATATAGAGCATCCATTAAAGATACATCCACGCACACAGAGGTACAACATGTGCACAGTCTGCCTCCCCATTATCATCCCATCTTCCACAGCTAGCTCAGCCAAGTGGAATTTCCAAGAAAAACAGGTTGGCTAGGCATGATGCAGCCCTGGGGTCAGAGACACAGCCAACTCCTGCAGAGAGCCAATCAGGCGGGGATGAAGACAAGGGGGGGAAGGAGAGAGAGAATGTGAGAGAAACGAAGAAAAAGAGGGAGAAGGAGGTTAGCGTCGCACACCTACAGGCGTGTGGAAAGAAGTCTTAAATCAGCTACACGTCCACACTTCATCAGTCAGCTCCCTTGGAAATGACTTCTCAACACAAAGACCCACTGCAAGCACAGTAGTAGCCCCAAACACAAACACTGCAGACGTGAACTGGGCAGACAAGGCCCGAGGCCACATATTGCTCCATTGTCTCCAATAAAAAAAAAATATAAAAGCACACCGCAGGCATTCAAAGGAATTTGGAATGCTTAGACAGTTACTTTATCTGTGTTGGGAAACTTGAAAATCTTAATTGCTTGAGCAGAGGCAACGGAGCGGAGATAAACTGGAATGAAGATTAATTTACGGCTAAATTGTCTCCACATAGAGGAAGTTTAGCTTCAAAGAAAGAAATAATGAGACTCCAGTGACTCTGATTAATTAAGGGGCCTTTTTCTATCTTCGTCACTCCATCTGTCCTGCTATCTGCTCCTAGTCCCCCAACACTGTATCTCCACCGCTTTCACTCGATGTGCTGAATCATGATGGCAGCGTCTCTGACGTAAGTTCAGTGACGAAAACACTAATGAGCTGCACTAATTACCTCAAGCAGAAAGTTTTAACTTCTTCACATGAGCAGTTTGATAGAAAAATATGCTGCCAAACTGCTGAAGAAATGTGGAAAAAGCAAAAAACACAGGCGCGATACTGACGACATTTCTAATGCGGTCCACATCTCAGTGGACGTGATCATCCGCACGAAAGAAGCAAGAACGAAGGAGGTGTAAACAGAAATCAGGCCTGGAAGGGATGAAAGAGAGAGCCCACTAATGGGTCCGGTACTGAGAGATGAGGTGAAAGTGGCCGGTACGATGTGCGCAGGGAGGAGTTGAGATTGTCATGGTGAGGAGTGTGTGTGAGGAAAGGTGGATAGCGAGGGAGGGAGGGAGGGAGCTGAAGTAATGTGGTGTTTTTGAGATGTGTAACAGAGGGTTTAGCGAGACATACGGAGGGGACGGACAGAAAGCCAAAGAGAACAGAGGAGAATGAATGCTTCGCCAAATAAAGACGGTGACAGAAGAGTATTTGTGGTGATAGAAAGTAGGAAATGTATTCCTGTGACTCTTCTTCCCAAGTTGTCTATTTTGGCTTCATTTTCGCAAAGGAGGGGGCGACAGGTGATGAGGAATGAGAGGTTTAGCGGGGAGTTAGAGAGGAGATTATCTTAAGTCACGGGGTAAACAGACCTCCAACGCAGTAAGCCAACGGGGTTGGAGGGAGGAGGCGCTGACTAAGATGCACTAAGCCACACGGTAATGGGAAATGATGGGGTCCCGGCTATCACATGGCTGGTCACATCGAGGCTGCACGGGAGGTGGGTGAGAAGAGGGCGGTGGACCGGGGGCTGGTGCAGATTATTACCCAGATCAAAGCCACGTTTGAGTGGATTTAGGTTTCAGAAAATGGGAGGAGAACGGGGGGGGCAGCGAGATGAAGGGAGGGGTAGAGATCTAAAGATATAGTAAACAGCATTTCAAAGAGGCTGGAGTCATTACGCACCTTCCAACACATATTATTAAGCAAAACGGGCTCAGATAGACCACTTGTGACTCTGGAACTAAACGCTTAATGCAGCATTCGCCATTTCTTTCAACATGCACCTGCTATGACAGATTTGCATCCAGCTGCCTCCCTCTCTCCCAACCCCCGCTTCAACTGCCAGAAACAGCTTCTGCCCACGCTTCCCCTCTGTTTGCTTACCCCTTAATGTATTTACTTGACCTCCAAGAGGCATCCATACGATGGTGTTTTTCACACCCCTGAACTCCACCCCCCCACACTCTCTCTCAGCTCAAATAGCATCGTACCTCAGCTAGCAAGCGAAGCTCGACCATCACCGGGGTCACATTCAGCTCAGCTCAGCACTTACAAGGGAGAATCGGAGACAACTGATACGACTGCAAAAACAAAAGTGGGATAAGATACAGAGGCAGAGGAGAGGAAGATGGGTGGAGAAGGAGGACGCTGGATGATGGAGGAGTCGAGGTAAACGAAGCTTAAGGGAGGCAGAGGAGAAACAGGTCCCTGATGTCTTTAAAATCATATTGGTTTTCTCTTTCATTACAGACACTGTGTTGACTCTGCACACTGCCTGCCCCCTGTGGAGGAACTGCACTGCCTTCACACACACACACGATGAAGCACTAACTCATATGCATACTGACACATGCATGTGGGTGTATGTGGAAACTACACAGCAATGATTTAGCTTCTTTTTTCATCTTTAATGCCAAACACAAGCATCAGTTTTTCAGACCATGTCACAAAAAGGTAAATATATCTCCTGTGTCTAACATGAGTGAAGCATGACAGGCTTTAAGACAGCCGCAGAAACAAAATGCGCCTGTACGTTTCTATCTCAAACACATTGCTCCCAGAGGGGCAAGTAAAAACAGGCCTGTCAAACCCAGTTAGCAAGCCACCGTGGACGGACAATGGTGCCTTGTGTGCAGGGGCCAACCGAAATGTTCCCCAGGTTTCCCCTCGAAGGCCCATCTCTGCACGGACAGGGGGATTTCCCTTTAAAACTGCTTCCTTGTTATTCGTTCAATTCCCTCTTATCACTTCCTCCTCTTTGAGTCCTGTTTTCGATCCTTGTCACCTCAATCTCCGTGCCCTCTCTCCGTCTCGACCTCTCCTTTTCTACTGACTCGGCTTTTATTGACAATTTGACCCCACTGGCTTGAGCTCTTAAGGCCACATGTGCAATATCTTTGGCTGAAAGAAAAACCTGGATAATTGCCTGGTCTACCGTAATGATTTGCTTTCTCTTCGTCACATTTATATTTAGTTTAGTTGCAGTTCTTCTCTCCTTTTTAATGTTTCAGTGCTTCTGCATTACAGGTATGTATATTTTATTGATTTGCATTTTCTTTTTTCTGTTTTCAGTTTTGGTTACAGTAAACCGTCGGTTACTTCACAGACAGGGTGTGTCGCATACATTTCTGGATGTTTTTTCTGCTACAGTCTACTCTCATTTTGGTTTTGACCAAGGAAGAGAGCCCAAAAATATTCCTGGTGGATTTTTTTTTGTATTTTATTTCAGTGACTTCGGGTTGCAGTGTGTTCCCTCGTGCCATACGTTCATACAACAGTGGTGGCACCACACTGCCCATAGTAACCCGACTTCGCTGTCATTGACCTCCCAGGAAACACACACGAGAGCACCGTTGTCATTTTTTGTGAATTTATGTCTGGACCTTTAATCTTAATCTAAACATTTAAGCGTGTCGTGTTTCTGAACTGCAGCCAGCTCTGACAGTGGAAACGGGACGGTGATGTGGTTTTGTAAATGGACCACAAACCAAAATTGACTTCAACCCCTGCTGTTCCAAAAAGAGAAAATACACTACACACACACACACACACACACACACACACACACACACACAATGGATTTAAGTGATGAACAGATGGAAATGTTCAGTTTAGTTTTTCCACAAATTTCAGCTCCTTCTTCTTCACATATCTGGTCGGACAAACATTCTGCAGTAGCTTCGGGATCACAGTCGCTACATTTGTTGTTGCTCCGGGGCTAAAGATCGTAAACCTTGAAACATTTGAGCCTTTTATTTCATTATAATGGTGACATTGGTCTTGTACTTTAATCCACATGACATTAACAAGGTCATAAAATGTCTTGGATTTACCTTTATAAGGCCCACAACCCAACACTGGTGCAGCTGATGCCATTACTAATATGTACATTTATGTGTGACATCATCTGGCTCCAATAGACAAAAGAAAAGCCAAAAAGAAAAACCCTTTTAACGCAGGAAAAACCCTGTAATAAGCCTTCATTCCTTTCTCACTCTTATCCCTGCCAGGTCTTTTTATCCCCAGCGTTTTGAATCTTTGTCTTCTGCTTCCCACTCTCCTCCCTCATTCCCTCCACACTCCAGTCAGTGCCAGCCTCCGATCCCTTTGTTCTCCACTAGGTGTGGCCGATGACAGAAGGCTAGGGGGGCAGTAAACTCCGGCAGTGCTAACGCCGCTTCACTGATTCGCAGCTTTGATGCCTCTCGCTAATCTCCGGCACTCACTGTGGCACATACTGGCACAGAGCTACACAAGCTGTGACTATGCTCACACAC
This sequence comes from Chelidonichthys spinosus, assembly GCA_029853015.1. Classification (NCBI taxonomy): domain Eukaryota; kingdom Metazoa; phylum Chordata; class Actinopteri; order Perciformes; family Triglidae; genus Chelidonichthys; species Chelidonichthys spinosus. The sequence continues at coordinate 13,407,675 of CM056835.1, forward strand.
ACACACACACACACACACACACAGCTGCAAAGGATAAGGATACAAACAACAAACAGATCCGGGCTACAGTGTGTACAGTAAGATTAAACACCATCACAAAGACATACACAGAGTTCGAAAGTGGACACTTGCAAACTTCACACACACGTCAGAACATTTATTTATTTTTTTTTTTGCACAAAACAAGCTAAATCTGATCTTTCCATCAGCAAAATACATACAGGCGACTCATATTTGGGCTTACGACAGCAGATCGCCAGCTTCAATGCGCCTTCCATTATAGAACTGGCTCCATCACAAGATACTGTGTTTCCTCTCACCGGGTGTTTTGCCAGAACAGCGAACTGATCAGTGTCAGGTTCAGAAAACAACGAATCCAGAAAGGCTGAGTGGAGCGAGACACCCAGACGCAGTCGATTACTTTGCTTAAAGTTACTCGCCATCATCATCTCTGATTGGGCCGTCTCATTTTGAAAGATGAGATTGTTCCTGGCCATTTTTACTGCTATTTCTGCCTGATCTTAAATGATCTTGAACAGGTAAACCAGCCATTTCAAAGAGATATTTATATATTTTACGCATACATTATTGCACACATATACAATTGTTAAATACTTTATACATGAGGCCAAATAAATGCCTTTTGGCAGAGGTAACAGGCTATCTCATTGTTTTCATTTCCTCTCATCGGTTAAACAACAGACTGCCTTAACAAGCTAAAACTAACAGAATGCACACGAGCCTTTCATATCAGATTCCATTTTACATGCAGGCTACTATTAAACAAACATTCATGTGTACCGCAGCTATTAATGTTCAAACATTTATTTGGCAAAATAAAAATCTCCTGCAACCCACCGGTGGGTCCCAACCCAGTTTTTGGGAACGTCTGCTCTAATTGGCTCTTTGGCAGTCAGGACTTTGCAGATATTGAATTCTCGGTCAACAATCGCTGCAGCAGATGTAAATCCTGTTTTGGATGGATTTCACTTTGAAAAGTTGAGTCATTATTAAAGTTGCAAGGCCTTGTTTCCACTAAACTGTCCATTTCCATTGTTTTATAGAAACATCTACTTCTTTTTCTTTTCATACATAGCCCTTTTATTGATTTTGGTGAGCCTATACACGATCAAAGTCTTTTTTTACATTAAGGTTTCGCTAGATTTGAGGATTCCATGGAAACTGAAATCACAATCAGTGCATGACTGCTACACGGCACTACAAGAATCTTCATTAGACGGAGTCCCATGAAATGTATGATGAAAATAAAGTTAAAAGGCTACTCAACATGCTCTGGGTTCAGCTCCCTCCCCATCCCTGGCATGGGAGCGGGTGTTAGATGAACAGCAGGGCTACGCTAACGTGTCAGCAGTTTGTTAGTGCTGCCTGTCCCGTTCCGGACCTGCCTGCATCATGTCCCGTAGCACACAGCCAGTCTTCGCAGCCTTCATCACACTCACAGAGCTGCTGTAAACAAGGCTCTGGGCCAGGTGTATCAGGCAACTTCCCGCTCAAACCCTACAGATGGATTCAGAATTATTGGCACGACTTAATGCAACAGTGAAGAAATGCAGCTAAGTGGAGTGCTATGGTTTAGTCATTGTTGAGTATTCTTGAATGCTCGCCCTACATGGGCTTTGAAACAAAACCATAAATGAGAGAGAGAGAAGCAAGCTGTTAAGAGTTGGACGAGAAGAATCGTGCATTCGTCTGGATGCACTAGACCACCCGAGCAGTGGCCTTTGATCCATGAAAACATGAAGATGGCTGCTAATAACGCCTGCAAGACCTCTACTTGAGATGCCTCACACACACACACACACACACACACACACACACACACAATTTTAATAATGACATTCTTGGATTCGTACAACCCCGTGACATACAAATTCAAAATCAGCACCACTGCAATATCTTAACTTTGGCTTTGAAATAAAAGAAGATTATCTATCTCCGTATTAATCAGTCGCCCATAAATAACTGACCTAAATCACTGAATTTTGACGCAATTCAACATTAGGACATGCATTGAAATGTGAGATAAAGGGGAAATTGTTGCAGAACAAGTGTGACAGTTGAGTTTTACGGCGAACACCATGACGATGACCAGATATACTCCAGAGGACAGGAAAGTGATGCGAACGAGGACATGAGATCATGTTTTCCCTCCAAGCTTGTGTGAGAAATAGAAGAACTGATTTATGGTGTTCAAAATCACTGAATTTAAATCAGAACATTGGATTAGCTTTGCGTGATCCTTCAACTTTTGCCCTGTCCTTGATTCCCTTGGATTTCCATACTCTATTCCAGCGGCCCGTCGCTGTGAGACGGTATTAGAACCGAGACAGGAAATGATGCGATAAACCAGGAAGGTGCCACTATTGTTAGGACGTGAAAACGGAACTTCTGCTTGGAAAGATACGCTCAGGAACTGGACGATGCAGAAATCACACAAGAAAGCGCATAGAGAAACCGTAGACAGAAACACACACAATATCACACACTCTTTCTCCCCGAAGCTATAAGTGACACATCCTCCGAGGACTTCAACTTCATTTGAATACACCTCCACAAAGTCTGTAGCTCTTCTTAGATGTATTTGATTGATGCATCACCACACTGACACAAATACCTACAAAGCTCTGACAAAGAATGAATCACATAAAAAGTCCAGGGATAAGGAATAACACTTTTATCAACTCCACAGCTAAAAGAAAGTATTTGTTGAGGTTTTTTTTGTTTTTGCATATGTGGTACACGTTGGCTTTGCTTATAATGAAGGGTCACTGATGGCCAGGTTTGACGAAACGTATTTCTCCTAAGTCTTCGAAGCACACATAGCAGATAAAGAATAATGTATTGTAGGACAACCCATATATGGTGTGACGCAACAGTCGCTACAGTTTGCTGAAAAGCATTCCACACCTCTTTTTCACAAATTCAATTAGACCTTTGTACAGCATCGCCCCAGGTGTGACACACACTTCCCCCCTCCATTCTGCTTTTCATCACACAGCCCTCCTCCTCTCATCCTTCCTGTTAGGCACATGAAACAATCGTTGACAGAAATGTTTTGCATAAAATCCCAAATTCGCTCACAGAGACGTGTAGAAAAATAAAACCGGCATGCACAGCGTGTGTCCTCTTTGTGTGCCTTTCCCTTTCGTCGAACAGCCATTTCTATTCGCCAGGCGAACCTCATTATGGACAAGGACAAAAAGAGGAGGCTTGTCAATCAGAGCATGATTAAATGGGATTTGAGCATGCTACCCACAGCGACAGACAAAACGCGTGTGTGCGTGTGCAAACGGATGAATGTATGCGTCTGAGAGAGCGCCCGATGGTGACAGCCAGACTGTACAAGGCGTCGGGGATTAGGTAGGAAAACCAATCTGGACCCGCCATGACCAAAGCTGTGAAATAATAAAGAAGAAGAAGAAAAAAAAGCTCTGCAGACAGACACTGAGACGAAATAGGTTTCATTGGTTCATTATTGGGAGCCGACTCACTGGAGAACACATCTGGATTCCTCATACAGCCTTAATCAAACAGCTGCCGCGAGGTGACGGTTCAGAAGGAGACTACAAGGTTATTGTGCAAGATGTCAGGGTTTGCGTGGGCACTTTCATGTGCATCATGTTTACAGTTATTTTTAATAATGTGATGAGGCTAATTTTGCAAAGAAGAGAGAAAAAAAATGATGTTTCAATTAGGGTGAAAGTCAATCCCCTGATGTGGTTGTTTTCCTCGTTTGTGACTATGGCAACGTGATGTCACGCAGAGAGATAGTCCTCCTCACAAAAAAGCAATGGGAGAGAACTGGGTCAGAGCTTATTAGAACATATATTACATTTTCTTTGGTTGTTGCCACATGGGTTTAAACAGTATGGGGATGTACGATCATTTAAGGAATTTTGTATGACACAATTCAAATGGCTTCTCGTACTACAAGAAGAATGAATGTTTCCCTCCTGATCAATGCATCTGTTTTTCTATGCATTGTTCTCCCTTGGTCTAACTACCTAAGGACACAGTGGATGTAATGGATGATTTAAACCAAACCTCCTGTTTGCCTCTCGAGCTCCATATGCTTTTGGGGAAATGCTCTCTTGATAACGCGTAGCACAATATACAACATCTTCTCACTGCATGTGAACTTCTTGGACACGAACTACAAGGTTGTTCAAGGACCTTCAAGTTTTTTTTTTTTTTTAAGCTTTCAAATCAAAGGGCCTCCCTCAGCATGGGGCTTGCAAGTGAAAGAATGGGACATGAGTTTTTCCAATCCTGCACATGCACATGCACAGATTGAGCTCTGTTTTCCTGCCATAAAACGCTCAGAACACAACAAGGACAATTAACTTTGACAGAGAGTTCTCTCTTCATACACCAAAGGTTTACCCCCCCTTGTATCCGCTCAAGCAACGCAGCCAGGAGTCGGCGAACGGGTTGATATGTCATCAGAGTTTGGGAGCGAAAGACGTCTTTGAAGCACGAGCAATTCCAGGTAATGATTTCCAGAGTGGTTGCGTTCGGAGAGATGGGGAATTATCCTGGTGACTTGACTCACCAAGGTTAAAGCGGCGCACACGGTACACAGCGGCGTACATATGCGTGCTGCATCACGCAGACGGATGCCACAGCAAGCGGAGACAAAGCACCCACCCCCAGGGTGGGTGCTTTGATGACTTGTGTCTGGTTTTTGGGAGGGTGGTCTTCTAAATTGCCCCGCTTCGCTCAGGCACATGATCGATACGCCTGTAAATGTTTTAGCACTGGCGCTACATGAGAGCATAAAATATTCAAGCGACAGACTGAAACACAACCTCGTGTGATGAGGGAGGGATTGTGCGTGTGTGTGTGTGTGTGTGTGTGTGGGTGTGTGGAGGGGGTAACACTAGAGAGCGAGTCAGCGTTATAAACTACCCCATCAGTCACTCTACACCAGTGTTTGTATGAAGAGAGAAAGAGAAACAGGGAGAGGAGATTGTAAACGTCAGCGCAATTTAGCCTAACTGACTTTACATGGATCTTTATAACGTCGAGCGATTGCACTTTTGATAAGAAGATAAACTGTATTCCATCTCGTCAATAATACTCGTATCTGTCAGAGGCAATAACAGCAAAAACATGCTAATGGTCCTCGAGTGAGTATACAAAAATACACACATTTTTCGTATTATTTGTTTACCTACAAGCCATTACACAGCTCAAACACTGGCTTCCCAATCAACAACTGCTGACATGAGAGATTACCTTCAACCACTCCTGTTCCACCCTCCTGCACGCTTACAAGCACTCAGACCGGGCTCCACATGATTTACTTGAATGCGTATATATACAAGGTAAAAGCAAACCCAAACACGACGGTGCTCATACACTTATTATACGTCATGTGACTTCAAATGGACCAATTGTGCGGAAGCGGAGCTGACCTCAGCTTACTACGGGGTGTTAAATGACAACTGGGGCATGAGTGACTGGAGGTTGGGCCTCGAGTACGACTCCGACTTTATAACACGAGTAACACGATAGGCTGCGTTTATGACAAAGGAAACTGAGCTCCGCTCTGTAGGAAGCTGGGCAGCGGGAGACGGGGAGATTATAAATGGAAGTTCACGGGAAAAGTCTGCGTTATTAAAACTTGGATCTTATTCTTATGTACTTTCATCCTTTCTGTAACAGTTCGCCAAAAACATTTGGAAGAAACGCAAACGTCCTGACATATAACAGAGTCTGACAAATCAAACTTATTTGTTTAGGGGAAGTGAGTTAATGAGCAGAGAGATGAGTGTGTGCGACCCCCCCTTCCAGCCAACATTCCACATTTCCCAATCTACGGTCTTTGCCGCAACCCTCTTAACCTGTGTGACCCCGTGACGCCCTCCAGCAGGGACTCAAGCACATGTTCATCTTTTCAAAGCCTGTGAGACACTTCATCTTAAGTGTCAAAATCCTACTTCTGGTTGTGAATTTCCTTTTATTCTTTATTTTTACACTTTCAATCCAGAGCGGCCTTCAATGCGCTGCATGTTCGACATGAAAGTCGACATCTAGTGGGTAGGATTTGACCTGATGCTAATGCATGACATCCTAAAAATGTGTTTGCACAGAAATTATGGCCATGAAACCTAATCAGCACACAAATTACTGCAACATTTCAATCCAAGAAAAAGACCGAATGGGAACTTCTAAATGTTTTCCAGTAAATGGCAGCATTATGTAACAGGGGTATTGTCTCGGAGTCGCCCTCACTCTCCTCCTGCCTCTGTGTATGTGTGTTATGTGTGAGAGACAGGACTGACAGATGGCTTAGGGTCCAAAATCACCACCTCGCGTGAGGAGCGGGCTTCAGACCGAGCTCTCACCCCGGTCTCTGCCCTGGGCCCAGGCCTTAACCCAATTAGATGGATGGATAAACCAGACACACATATGGGGATATTTACATACATCTGCTAAATCTATCCTTTCGGGGAGATACGATTGAGAGGATGAGGCAGACAGACAGACAGACAGACAGACAGACAAATAGATTGAGATGAGCGGTGGAACAAACCAAGACCGAAGAGATTCGTAAGCACAAAACCTTCTAGAAGTCCTCGCATCCCCTTGTCCTCGTCTTTCCCTCCATGCCCCTGCTGCAGATTCAGACCAGTAATTAGATTAATTGCCTCACAGCTGACTCACCCAGGAGGTGGTCAATATTAAACCGTATGCCAGATGGAGAATACACTGCCACGGTGCTGAGATCATTGTTGATAATTCACTTTTTCCCACCGTTTAATACACGAACAGCAACACTGGCGGAACATGTGGGAGTGTTCGTGCGGCTGCGCGTGATTGCTTCCAAGTGTGCGAGTGAGAAAACGCACAAAGAGAAAATGGGACAAAGATGACCAAAATATTCGGCTACTTATCACAAATTCGTTTTTTTTTTTTTTTTACTTGGGAAGGAACTCTTTTTTGTTTCTCATTGAAAACAAACCACTGGCGACTTATTCGTGTCGAGTGGAAAATGGATGTCGTGTGTGGGAATGATTAGCGGAGTACCACTGCAGATATGCAACACTCTTAGGTCGATATGCAGACGACATCCATGCTACACCGCCAACTTTACCGTGACCAAAGTGATCCGAGGAGATGCCGTAAGCTATAATTGATCAGGACATTGGAGTGAGGTCGAAGGGGGCACTGGAGTCAAAAACAGGGAGGGGTGGGTTACATGAGATTCTGACCCTAACCTCAGAGGGAAACACAACACAGACCCGTGTGTGTACACAGAGTCTCGGAGGTTTACTGCATGTATAAACACACCACATACTGTACTGTATATGGTGCTTTCATTATTGAACTCAGGCATGTCTGGCTCACTCCACAGGTAAAGTACGACAAAGCGAGGGAGAAGAGCAAAAAGCGGGAGGGGGGGGAACAGACCAAGAGTCAGAGACAGGACTACTTGAGGCCTGCAGTCCACAGTAAATCACAGTGATAGTTCTCTTTGAAAATGCACATAAGAGAGGAGCAGCAGAGGGAGGCCCTTGGACCGGCTTAATAGCACAGATTAAATCTCTATAGCGGGGCTATAAATGTACGTCTCCCTGTTTTCCATAGGTCTGCATTAGCCTGCAGCTCACATTACCTCTGTCCTGGCTCTGTGGTCGGACTGGCTAACCAAACCTGACTCCTACCGCCTATGTCTCTCCTAGGTGGCGTTCGGTCTAGAGCAGCGGTTCCCAAACTGGGATTCAGACATCGCAAGCATAGCTTGAGGGGCCACTGGAGGGTTTGTCACTTGTGTTCCAATCCCTGGAGGTGAGAACAATGACACAATACAGGAGAATGCTTTTGTATACACACTGTTGTTATCGCGCCACCTGATTCCCCAAATTAACTTGGGTCTAATGAAAATTTTTGAATTTGCAATGGGCCCAAAAGTGCCAAAGCCAGAACACCTCTTAAAGCACCCATAAGCCATTTTCATTGGAACCACTGGGGTGCCATATTGGAACATTGTATCCCCATCCTTAATACTCAAGCCACAGAGACGTTCTACATCCTAATACAAGATTCAAGTTGACACAAAATGTGAGTGGGAATGGTTGTCTGTCTCTACATGTCGGCCCTGTGATAGACTGGCGTCCTGTCCAGGGTGTACCCTGCCTTCGCCCAATGACAGCTGGGATCGGCTCCAGCCCCCCGTGACCCTGAATACAGGATAAGCGGTAGAAAATGGATGGATGGATGGAAGTTGACACAAAACCCGGCAATGTCAGACGAAACTCCGCTCTACATTCTTTCCCAAATGTCTTTTCACATATGCTGGAGCGTGTCCCTGTTTTGCCCAACATGAAAATAAATTTGGATGAAAGTTGCGGCCAAAGCCTGGAGGACGGAGCTGTCAGCTGTAATCCTGTCACGGCTGTTGGGACCTAAAGGTACCTTTGTCTTTCACACCTGAGGAACGTAGTACAGCTGACACAGTCATCCTGTTTGGCCCAACCCCTGGTTTAGTGCGGGACACAGAGAGGAAACCCACCCCTGATCTACTGCAGGTTTCCAAACGTGGGAGAGACTGATGGCTATACCAGGCAGTACGTCTAGGTCCCTGATCCAGGTCTCATATATGCGGTCCTCCATTGCTCCACCCAACAATGGAATCCGAAAGAATCTCCCTCGGCCTGAGGACGACCCAGACAGACAGAAGGAGACTCAACTGCATTCTTGATACCGCATTTAAGTCATATCATACGGCAGTTGTCAGCCATGAAATAAGCCTGAGTGTGTTTATGTGCACAGTTCCTGCCAAGGTGACCTACGAATGAACGTGATTATGAAAGCCTCTATATCTGTGAGCCTGCATGCATATGTATACATTTATGAATGCGTGTGTAAAGGTCAGCAGTGTCAGGGTACGGGAGAGAGAACACAGTGAGCTCACACATAAAAAGAAATGAGTGAATGACTGATTTATTAGGTGTATAATTGCCACGGCTCTCTCTATCTTGGCTGTGGATCTCTGCTGGATGCTCAGCTTGTGTGTGTGTGTGTGTGTGTGTGTGTGTGTGTGTGTGCTCATGTAAAGTGTGTTGCATTGGGCAACATGGATGACGGCAACATTAACGGGACACTTAGCATGCTAACTCCATGCAGACCACCAGCATTGACCATGAAATCGTGTGTATAGGAGAGTATGGAGTATGGGCCTGTTGCTCCGGTCAACCTGTTCGCCTGTCCATCTCATTTATCCTCTCTAAATCCTCTTCTCTTTGTCTTTTTTGGGTGTACTTGAATGCTTTGCATCTTGGTTGAATATTTTAAAAGTTAGATGTTTCTACATGCAATGGATCAAGATGTGTAGTTTTTTGTGGAGCACATTCTTTACCCCTCCCGAAGAGACTCCGGTATAATTTTATCTGTTTCCCTGGCGACTCAATGTATCTCATTCAGGATTTCAGCCAAAGGCTCTCTGGTGTATATCATGCCGCGCTGATGTAAGTCGAAAGAGAGAGCAGCATAGCTCACACATACACTCTCAGACGCCCAGAGAGCCGTGCCAGAAAAAGGCTTATTCATCAAACCTAACCTTGTGAAAATGTGGAGCTGACTACAGTCCTCTAAATCACAACGGTGGAATGGCAAACAGAAGAAGAAATCACTTTATTACACGGCCCGCAGGCCTTGAGTGCAACCAAAAAAACGCGATGATGTGAAAAAGAAAATAGAAAGCTTTCCTCCGAAAATAGGAGAACCTGTATTGATTTTAGAATAAACGTAAATCTAACGCGGATTAAACTCTTTGACAAATCACCTTTGCCAGATTCTGTGATTTATTTGTCTTTTTTTTTTTCAAGATTTTCTTTCACTTTCCCCTAGAGAACCGACACCTGCTTCAGAAATGCTAAATGAGGCACTGATTGGATTTCAAGCCAAGGTTCGAGGCCTCGCTCGGCTGAAGCTTAAACCAATAAAGACGACTCAGGATTCTAAACCTTAATTATATGTCTTCGGGGCCGTTCAGCGGGAGGACATTAATTAAGCTAGATGATCCTTCCTCGACAAATCATCTCGCAGCATTCATCAAGGAACAAGGAGGAGAATAACTCCCGCGGCGTGAAGTATAGCTGTGCATTGTGTGGAGCTGCAGGACACCGCTGGAGGGTTCACATCCAATCCAGTATGAGAGAGAGGCAGCTGGAAGAAAGGCCAAACTAAATAAAAAAAAAATGGATGAATGGATGGATGGATGGATGTTGGATTTGACTGAGAACAGGATGTCTGCTGGGCAAACAAATATAAAACAATAATCATCAGCAGGAAAAACAAAGACATTCCATGCTGTAGTTTTCCATGGAGCTGGTCCCTCCCGACTCCACCTTCATATTTCACAGACAGGGCTGGGATGGATGGGGCTTTCTAGTGGCACTCTGGGATTAGAAACACACACATAAACACACACATATGCATGCTTGTCCTCACATCTAATGCTCGTGGGCACTACACACACACACACACACACACACACACACACACACACACACACACAGCAAGAGAATGAGGCAGCCTGTGAGGTGATTGTTACCAGATGAGGGGGGTCATCCATCCAGCCTCACTCTTTGACAGACAAAAGATTGCACCGACTTTTCCTCATCATCTCCTCGCACGCGGGCGCGCGTGTGTGAATGTGCATATGTGTGTGTCAAGCATGTTCAAGTGGGGGAGGGGGGGGGGGGTTTGGGGGGGGAAGGGGCTTGTGTCTTAAATGAATAAGGGCTAAATCCCTCGCCCCTCCACCCCATTTCTCCATCGGGCGAGCTGGCAGCTGGCGTATGTGTGTCCCATTCAAATAGAGCGACATGTTTAATTTGACAATTAAGAAAACAAAGGGCTCCATTTAGAGCCACAGTTGGAGGCTGCGTATACTGTGTGTGTAAGTGTGTGTGCACTCGTCAAGATTCTCCAGCGGATTGAAAGAGACAGACGGGGAAGTATTGTGGATGAAAGAGCCTTAAAAAAAAAAAGCTGGAGAAAACCTGAAGCAGTCAGTTTAGATGAGCAAGGAAAAGACGAACGGAGCTGTGAGCGAAGGCAGGCTAAGAACAGAATGAACTTTAACGAGTCAAATTGACTTTTTCTGTTAATTCAAACCACGAGGCCCGAAAACCCCAACTGCTGTGCCAGTCGATCTGGCTGATGCATGCGAGTATTTACAGTTGTGGGTGAAGCATTACCTCAGTTTACCTCAAAGTGGCGGCGGACCACAGGGATTTAAAGGTGATGCAAATAAAAACCCGCACATGGTATCTCTTTGCAGCTGGCTGAAGACCGTAAACCTAACATTGAGTGACGCACGTTTGAGGTGTTGGGAAAGCAAGCTGTGCACTTACGCACGTACGTGCATATTATCAGTCTCGCAAACGTGCGTGAGGGGTATATAAAAATGTTACATGCTCTTTGGCCGCCAAAATACAACTACTTACAGGGAAGTAAGAGATCAAAAATGTACAGTTGCATGTGATTCTGTGTACAGTTGTTGTAGTGAACTCACCCAGAGTTATTGCCTTTATGTTTATGTAGCTTAACATATGACCCAAGCAGCATCAATTCAGGCTGTTTATGTTGTAGTGCAGTTTGCAGCTATTTTGTGCAATGTATTTTTGATTCATTTGTAATTTAGTTTTTTAATAAGACGTACCGTGGTTCAGTGAGAACAAACAAACATGCACACCATTTGGGCTCTATCAGGCGCGGATTTACATCACTGCTTATCGTGAGATACAGACACCGACACCCCCACCATATCGCCCTCCCTTCCCTCCATGTGGTCCTGGGAGTCCTGTTACCATGGCTACGGGCTGAACGATGGCTCAACCGTTCGAAAAGGCATCATGCTTCTCCCGTTCTGCCTCACGCTTGCACATGCTATCTGTATGAAGTAATGGCACTCATCCTTCACATGGGTGAGTGTTCATATGAAGACTGTCTGCCTGCTCCGTTCTGTGCCCAGTTACAATAACATGACCCCGCTCTCCCCCTGACAGCAAGGGAACATATCTTTGGAGTGAAGAATGCTCCCCCTGCAAACACACACACACACACACACACACACAGTCCAATCTGAACTCATCTGGGCGTTCTAATTTGCAAAGACAGACAGAGTCCCTTAATTGCTGCAACTATCAATCAATCAATAGCTTTTTTTTTTTTTAAGCGCAGCCTCGTGGTCTTCTTCCATTCTCAGTCTGCGTGCTGTAGAAGATAATGTCAGGTTAACAATGGAGTGAATGGCTAGCTGTTTCAAGAAGAAGATGAAATATTCGTCTTCTTTGACTCTGTCTGGAAAATGCTGTGTGAGACGACCTGCAACGCCGGTCTGCTCATTACCTGTCTGCTCCCCATATTCTCCACTGCACCACTTTGTTTTATGTGTAGATGTGTGTGCGAGCCAGGTGCAAGAGAAAGAAATAGCCCATTTCAAGGGCGCCCTCAGACAGATAGAGGTGAAGTCACACACACACACACACACACACACACACACACACACACGCGCTTACACACGAGTAAACGGTGATGAATTGGCTCGGCCCCACCTCCACTGACCTCCCTTCCACGTCTTTCATTGTCATGGCAACCATGGCATCAGCACCTCCGCTGCATCCTGCCTGCGCTGGTGCATTCACACCACATGCATCCATGTTCTTTTCATCACTCCCTCTGCTTTTCTTGTACGCTCGCTCGCCATTAGAAATGTGCCGAGACCTGATCTTTCCAGAGCATTCTAGATTCCCAGCATGAAATCATTTATGTATATGATTACACATGATTGGACTGTGTATGTGTGTGTGTGTGTGTGTGTGTGTGTGTGTGTGTGTGTGTGTGTGTAAACCCCCAGGGAACCTTTTTAAAAAGACCACATTTTGATCTGGTTGGTTCTGATTTGGATCTGCATAGCATCAACGTGGCACACTGACATCATCGCCTGTCTGTTATAGCATCAATTGTTATCACATTGAAAATTACGTAATGTGATAAGGACATTTGTCCCACAAATGTGCAAGTCTGGTCAGTTTTCATGACAAATCTTAAAGTAAAAACATCAATAAATGTTTAGCTCAGGAGGTAGAGCGGGTTGGCTGGCAACTGCAAGATTGCCGGTTCGATCCCAGGCTCCTCCTAGCTGAGTGCCTGGTGTCCCTGAGCAAGACACCTCACCCTAATTGCTCCTGATGAGCTGGCTGTCGCCCTGCGTGGTTGACTCCGCCGTCGGTGTGTGAATGTGTGAATGAATGGGTGAATGTCAGTCATTGTTGTAAAGCGCTTTGGACGCTATATAAATGAGGCCATTTATAAATGTGATACAAATAAAACAGCATTAATAAAAATCACACATAGATAAATCAAGTCAACTAGAATAATTGTTGATTAAAAAAACAATTTGCGTCTGCTATTTCATAAAGATCATGTTGAGCACAATTATTTTCCAGTATATATTGCATTACACGTTCTTCACAAAATAAACAGAATCATCTGTTCAGCACTTCCCATGATCTCTGTTTTGCCATCTGCGTGACTTGAAAGAACCATTCTTTAGATAAGAAACAAAGGCTTCGGAGGAGAAAATACCCCTCCGTGGATTCACATCAGCCCTCGTATCCGGTAGAAGAGCGGCAGATCCGGCTCTCCAAGATTATTTTGCAATCAAGCAGCTCCTCTATAATCGTCCCCTGGAGCGAGGCACCAAATACTCCCAACAGCCAGCGGTGTGGGTGTTTACCCGTGTGCATGAGTCTGTGTGTTTGTGGGGTAGCACGTGTGCATTGTAAATATATATATATAGATATAGATATGTGTGTGTATTAGAAATCCCCTTACAGTGAGAAGGATGCAGGCCAATAATCCAATGCCTGCCTCTACTGGAGAGACAGAGAGACTGTGCATCACGAACAGAACAGGGTTTCTCCATTAACAATCCAGGCTGACACAGGTTTGTACGATCATTAGCAGACACAGACAACTAGACTGTCTCCGTTTACTCACCATACACAACACTTCATTCACCTGTAGACTTCGGTTTAAGTTGCCATTACTGTCATTCAGAACGCTAACTTGTTCAGATGCTCCACATAATGTTTTAAGTTATTTTTTGTATGTATTTAGCCTAGGGCTGTTCGATTTTGCCCATAAATAAAATCCCAATTTTCTTCTCTCAAAATCGGATTTTCGATTATGATTATTTTGTGAAATGAAAAAAAGGCAAAGAAATTATTTCAAATATGCTGTTTTTTATTAAACATTTTGTTAATAATTTCCCCATTAGGATTTAAGTGCAAACCTTGCTCTTTTTAAACAAAAAAAATCCTTAAAGGGATTAATATAAAGAACACTTAATGAACGTGATTGGCCTTTCATCTGTGCATAAATCTGTGTTTCTATTTATGAGGTTTATCAGGATGTTGAGAGGAATACTCGAGATGAATCACTAAATAAAATCTCCTCCTTGCCCAACCTTCTTTACTCAGACATGGCTATGAACGACTAAGCATTTCTTCCTCCCCCTCTGTGTGAAATTAATGACTAGGATATCAGATTCAATGAAACACGTATCCCTTTTCATCTTCCAACCAAGTAACTGCTCCCCCCGTTGCACAACAGTCCCGCTCTGCTGAGCCATGATGTGAAAACATTACGCTGCGGTGAGTGACAGCAGCTAGGACACCAGATGTCGACATAGAAAGGCGGCTGGTGCGACTCCCCTCTTGTTGTCGGTCCCTTTGATGCCTTTAGTAAGAACACGGCGACGTCTTCATGCGAAAGGGAGCCGACGCCTCCAAAGATCCAGACTCGTGACAGCGATTCATCTCCGTCAACTGTTGACTTTGACTCACGTCCGTGCCCTTTGACTCCAGAACATCATCTAGTAGCACTTTTACTGCTAAATGCAGCGAGATGTTGTTTCAAAACCAAGAGATTTATTCCAAGTAGTATAAAGAACTTCCTAAACTGCACACGGCACACCAGGGTATGTTAGGCCGCAGTAAATCTAATCCAAAACCACAGAGCTGAATTTGGGCCACATGCACCAGAAACGTTGGTTCTCCTAAATTGACATTAAATCTGACACATCCTTACTCTAAAAGTTAAATCACTTGCAACAGTGAGACAGAACAGAGGCCAACAAATCTGATGATTTACCTAACCTCAGCCAACACCTATTGCCCAGGCCAAATGCCTGTAAATGTACTCAGTGTGAGGTTAAAAAAACACAAAGCGACTACTGTTTCATGTCGGAGAGATTCATCTCAGAGTCCTTACACGACTCCAACACAAACACCTCGTGCATGATCTGATTGCAAGACATGCTGCTATGAAACCAAAAAAAAAGAAAAGAAAGAAACTCTCGGTCCTTACGAGAGCTTTGTCCAAATTGCAGGGTGGGAATACCTAAATGCACAGTGACAGGAAAGATGGAGAATCCCTTTTTTCCTTAATAACGAGTTACAGCACGGTTGGTAAGAAAAAGATAGACCACCCTGAAATAATCAGAGTAATCAGAGTATTAAAAAGCCACACGCCTTGTCAAGAATGTTTAAACTCAAGAGCTTAGAGAAATAATCAACGCCATTATTGATGAACGGCAAAGTCGGAGGCATGTATTTATGGGTGTATTATTAGTGTTAAAGCCAGTGGAGCGGGTGTTAATTCAAGGGCTTATTATAGCGAAATGATTGACCTTAGCCCAAATAAATCTAGAGAAAGGATAGACAGGACTGCAATGAGCATGGTTTCAAAAAAAAAAACCCCGCTCTGAGCTGGTTGGTCAATTTAAATGGAAAAAAAGAGACTGAGGTTCATTCCTCATCTCAAGGCTGCTTATTAAATTAATATTCTGCTTATCCTGCACGGACGGGTTCACCGAGTCCAGAAGGCTACAGTACAGACGACTGGTCATGCTGAAGGAAAGAAAAAAAAACTTTGTGAAAAAGTTAATAATCAAGCTCTATAATCGTTTTTTCATCCGTCTATTGATTTTCTGTCCCGACATATTTATCCTCATTCTGGTCACCTGTCCTTTTCGGTTGTCATCACGCTTTCATTCATCGCCGTCCCGCCGTCCTCTGCGGCTCAACATTTGTACAGTTCAACGAAACAAATCGCAGCAGTCGCCCATGCAAACAGTAAAGTTATTTCCACTCCTGCAGTCCTTCCAACCCTGTCTGACACACCACAGCCAGCGACCGCAAACACACACGCGCCCATGTGCACGGAGGCCCACAGTGGAAATAAGTCTCTTTTCTGTGGTTTTCATCCCGAAAGCTCATGCACCGGGGTTTCATCCTGTGCTCCCGTTCTTCTCCCTACATGCACTTATTTAGATTTATATATCAGCATCCAATCGTGTTCAATAACAAATGTCCATAAATATAAACGTAAAGTAAAATGCCCCCACTTCAACGCGCGTGAATTACAACTCAGTAGAACCAGAGAGCCAAAAGTAAAAAGGCAGAAATATATGTGGAGGGTAGAGTGGGCAGGTGGGAAGTAGTAGGAGATTCTCTTGTAAAAGATTCCACCCTGGGGGAGTGGAAACTTTCTTTCATTCTTTCTGGTGCTGCTCTGAACTTTAATAGACGACTCATGGTGAGAACTTCCCTTACAAAAGCTTGAGTCCAAAGAAAAGACAATATGAGATGCACGCATGACGGAAATGCATCTGGGAAACGTAAAGAAAGCGAGAGATGTGATGTGGACCATGCTGGATATTAAACGCTTTTTGTGAGTTTGTGATCTCATATAAAGCAGCGGGATTGTGTCTTTTGGCACCGCCAATGCAACGGCAGATCTCAAACACTAATGTTTCCCTCTCTGCTCCTCTCGGTATCTCTCGGTGCTTGAGCTCCTGAGGTGAGAACCAAGTCGAATGGGACAAGTGAGATGATTAAATGGACGATTCATCTGAGAAAACAAATATCCGTAGCCGCACGGCCTTTGACCTCTAGGAGGAAAATAAATAGTGTGGAGAGAGCCGGGACAGACACAACAGCTGATAACAGCCCCGAGGCAGCGACGCCCAGAGACCAGAGACGCACAAACAAGTCATGCAAAACACAACTAGAATCATTCATATCTTTCCAAGCTCAGCGCTCGGAGAGAAATGTCTCGGTCGCGCCCAACTGCGACTTCAAATCTAACATCTATCTTCTCCGTCGAGCTGAAATGACAGAATCCGATACACTGGGAAAGGAGCGCTTGTACCGCCCTTCGCCCCTAACTTATCGACCACCTGCTGTTTCAAACTGCGTAACCTCTCCCAAAGCAAATACAATCTAGAGAAACAGGAAGCATACTAATTTACACCAACTTAACTCAATGTGTAGTGAAATTAGATTAGTGTGACCAAATGAACTGTGGAAAGCCTCGGGATCACCTGCCGCTTGTGCGTGGCGTCCGTGTGTGTGTGTGTGTGTGTGTGTGTGTGTGTGTGTGTGTTTGGTCCTTTCACTCTCAAACTCCAGTGTAGGAGTGAGAATTAGAGATGAGACAGTAACAGATGAAGGCCCAGACAGAGATAGAGAGGATGTCTGTACGGCTGATAAGTTTGAAAAGAAACACAATGCATAAGCAGCCCAGGAGAGCTGGAGTAGAGAGATAGGACGGGGAGAAGAGAAAGATAGAGAAAACGTGTGTGTGTGTGTGTGTGAATGGCCTGTGTTGTATATAGAGGACTGGTGCCTGCAGCTGTTTGATATCAGTGCGCTCCACGGACTAGGGGAGCGGTCTCGACTGCTAAAGCTGACTCCGTCAGTCAGTTTCAGGCTGTGGAAGGAAACTCGCCACACTAAAGACTTTTCAATTCACATATTTATTATCTTTATTAGTTTACTGGTTTCATTTTGTGCATGTGAGCCCAGAACAGCCACTCATGTTTAAGTATAGCAATTTGATTTAGGAAAATTGTGATGGGATTCATGAGAATTTGACTTGTTTTATACAGAGAACGATTAATTGATAATAAAAAAGTGAGTAAAACTGATGCATTAATGCATTTGGTTGTGTAGTATTGGCATGGTTATCTGAAATATGCTCCACTGCTGCAGAAGGGAGAGAAAGTATTTCCGTATTTGTGTCTCGCTCGCTGATGGGAGAGTGATTTCTTCCAAATAGCAGAGGAAAAGATAAAGTGGAGACCAGCACAGGAGCCATAAGGGTAAATGCCCGTGAGACATGAGGTAAAAAGTGAAGAAAGAGAAGGAAAAAAAAAGAAGAAAGAATGGAAATTGAGATACTCACTAACAGATGAGATGAAGAAATGGAACAGAAACCAGTCAGGCTGGAGAGAGAGAGAGAAAGAGACAGAGAAAGAAAGAAAACCCCTCACTGCCATATGGTACGGAGTATTGGGCTTAATGAGGCGTAAGGCCATCCTCTCCACAGAGGCATCAGCCAGTCAGATCGCACATGAATGAGCACTCTGATAGGGTTAAAACACAGCATATGCCAACAGCTAGTGATATGGAACCAAACTACTGCTTCTGAGGGGGGAAAAAGAAAGAAAATAAAGAATGATTTACCCAACTCGGGGCCAGAATCCAACAACCACCAAAGAGCTAAAAAATGTTCTTACAAAATTAAAAATCTGTCTGATAACGGTTTAACATTTGGAAGCTGATTGATATGGAAAATATCCTAGCAACAAGAGAACAGCAGAGAATCTGGGCTCTGAATTGCCTTCGCCCAAAAAAAAAAGAACATTTCCAAAAAATGTTAAAAGGACTAAGAGACTATACAGTTTCAGTCAGACAATTAGATCCTGCAACAGTAACAGTGTTCTACTTATACAGACCCCAGACTTCCCTTCAAATGCATCACTGGTAGCAGCTAACTTGTCACACCAAGGCCGAGACAAATAAACCCACAGTCAACTCTACACACATTGTGCAAGACTGGAAAAAAAAAAACGTTACAATGAGGTCGCATTTCCTCTGAAGCATGTCATTGTAACGAGCGTGAATGCAGAGCTTCACTGCAGTGGGTTTTTCGCCATTCATGCCTGGACTCCAATGTAGCCTGATGTGTTTATGTGATACATGACCAACACAAGGTCTAATGGTCAGCTTATATACAGGAGGTCAGCTTGGCTCCGGGGCTCTGTGGACTCCCCAAGCTCATATGCCTAACATGATGAGGCTGGAGACTATTGAATAGTTTGAAGCTTGTGTCATAATTGACATTTGAATTATTATTAATGACTTACAGGAAAAGTTAGGGGATCTCCAAAGGCAGAGGATTTATCCTCGGCACAATGAATGTCTGTAGAAAATTTCACGGCCATCCATCCCCATAGTTGTTGAGATATTTCAGTCTGGATTGAAGTGGCGTACCGACAAACGAACCAACAGACAGACTGCCGTTTCCATCCCTGCAGCCAAAGATGGGGGTCATGAAAATCTTAAGAAGTGCAACCTTGATATTTCTAAAAACACTCTCATGAGTTCAGACCATCTGCTCTTTTAAGAAAGGCTTTTTTAGCTAACAAATAAAACCCACCTCATTATGTAGAAAGCTTTAAGCGAGCCATGGAGTTTTTTTTTTCGCTCACGGCTTCGGAGCCTCCAGTAGCAAACAGGTGATGAATCCGCCGCGAGTGTGGACGGATGTCATGAGAGAGGTTCGCATTGGCAGACACGCCATCCTGATCCCTCATCACACACATCCTGTCAACATGGCTGGCAGCTGAGAAACGTGCGAGTTGGAGGGAGGGCGGCAGAAATAGATAGAGATACACGAGCGGTGAAAGAGCGAGTGTGTCGGAGCGGAGGCCAGCTGTTAACAGCATGAAACGATTTACCAAATTTTCTGATCTGGCTGGCGTCCGTTTGTATGAAACCAGACCGTTTGTCAGCGCTGATCACCTGTTAGATGCACGCGTTGACAAGCGATCACTCCGACCTGCAGCCTTTTCTCCACTCACGCTATTGATCCCACCAAATTAAGCCCACTGACAGATTAATTAAAACACACAAGATAAAGTTTCAACGGCGCGGGGGCCGCGTTAAAGCACAGCTGCCGCTGTTGGAGAACGAGCATTGAGGGGAAGACATGAAGCGGACAATAAATTTCTTCAACCTCCACCCCCCCATCTAACCCCCCATTTTCAAGCTTAATAAAAACTAAAGTGTGTGTATTGTGAGTCTGGGCTGGAGGAGAACGTACAAGCTCCAAGTGGAAGCTGTGGTTTGGTGCTGGCTCTGGTTTCCACAGGGGTCGGATTCAGCACGACACCAGCAGGAGACTGGTCCTATGTTACAGGAAGCTCAAGAGGAACCCCTTCCTGTTTTCAGTGCGTCACCAAATGGCTCTATTGGTTTATCAAATGTGATAAGTCTCAGTGTGCGTGCGTGTGTTTTAAATATGATTAGTATTTCCTTATAGAGCTGTATAGACTGCATCCGTTGGCTCCCGGACTTTGGACTTCACACAAGAAAAATTGCTGATTGCTTTGACAGGCAGACATACAGTGTTTATTTAAGTGGTTTTGCTGGAAGTTCAGCAGGACTCACTCCACCTGTCAAAAGAAACCTGTCTCCTTCCCTGTATGGTTTTGCTCTATTTCAGTCACCTTCACACTCCATGCACATGTTTTTGTGTGACTTTATATTCTTGTTTTACCTGACTATCCGCAAGGTCTGCTCAGTAGGTGAGATTATCTGTCTGTCTGTCATAAAAAAGTGGGCTAGAGGAAGGACACAAGAAGGTGAAATCGCCACCATTAAATGTCCCCTTGACCAGCCTTTTGGTGCAGGGCATAGTATTTGAAATACCCAGATTTCTGTAAAATGTGCTGTAATTTAAGAGGTGAGGGTACTCCTGAACCACAAGTCTCAGGTCAGATCGTCACTTTAATTGCAAGCTATTATCATTACCAGGGGCATGTTTATGTAACTTTGGAGATAATCCCCGAGAATAACTCTACCTCCGGTTCTCGCAAAGACGTACCAATAACAAAATCCTCAGTTTCCCATTCTGTCCTACATTTTCTGAGAAATGTGCGGCCTCCACCTAGTTCAGTACCATTATACCGTTGCACCACAATGCCAGCGAGTCGTTCTCTACAGTTCTCCCAGCGGAGCACATCTGTGCATCTGCTGGGATGATTGAGTGTTGTTTAACAGGCTTGACCAGGAAACCACATGCTGAACATCACAGGGGAGATGCATCACCTGCTGAAAGTAAGTTACTGGCTAGTGTACACAAGTACACATACACGGATATGACATATGTTTTGCCTTCTATTTTGCCATCTTGTTCTCAGCTATCTCCGCTATTTAATTCTCCCTTTGTTAGAGTTCTTTTATTTCATTTGTACTATATTCAAGTTGAGCTGGGTTTCCTTCAAACTTGCATCTTATCTGTTGATGTCTGTTGGTACTACGTTTGAGGCTTGGCGAGGGCATGCACGTCACTGCTAACCCTGAGATCAACAGTGGCTTCCTCCCAAAAAGGTTATGCTGGATGTGAACATGTCATTGGATTTGACAGAAGCCCTGCGAGGTACGGCCCACGCGGGAAGGAAATATATGCATAGCCTCTGAAAAGCGCAGATTGTACCCGAAAAAAGAGGGAAGAAAAATGGATCAACTCAGTAGCATTTAAACAGGCCTCACACAGATCAGACAGTATTTTTTAAACAATGACAATACTCTGCTCTAAAATATTCATTCATTTCTCATCCCTGGCCAGAATTCACGCTGTTCTCATGACCCTTAACTTCTCAGGATATGAACCTGAATCAGACGGATGTGCACACACGCACACACACACGCACACACACTGAGGCACCATAACCTCTCCTGCCTGGGAAATACTTTAAGGAAGTGGGGGAAGAGGAAAGCAGGGAAACCAAGAAATAAATAACTCCTTTGTGTCGCGGCTACATAAACACTGCAGCACATTACAGATTACTTTAGTAGCCCAGCTGATAAGGAATTTCCTACACACTATTGCTCCAGGCATGTGCGTGTGTGTGTGTGTGGAGACAGAAATCAAAAGATACATCGTGAAAAAAGATATAAAGAAAGAGAAATTGAGCATTAAGAGGGACTGAGAGAATGAGAGAGAAAAGAGAGCTCAGAGAAAAGTCATTGTGCCAGAAAATAATAACCTTACCTTATGTGTGTGTACGTCCCAATTCCTTGAAACGCTTGGTCTGATAACATATTTCCTTGTTTAGATATTAAACATTTGCTGATTTTTTTTTTCCTCTCATTTATACACAAAGTGTCCAAAATTCAACCCGAGCCAGCCAGTCCGGTATAATAATTCCGAAAGTCAAACAGAGACGTGATTGTTATCTATTGTAAATATTGGTACAATGCTGAGAACAGTCTGCCTCCGCCTCTTTTCTGTGATGAAAACCTCACAACCTGATTGCCTGCTGCCAAATAACATCACACAAAAATGTTAACCGGGCCTACTGGACCAGCTGACCCAATTCTTCACGTTGTCACTCTCTTGACAGAGTAAAAACACCAAAACGCTCCACAATCTCGACAGTCGGTTGGCAAGCAGAAGTAGAAAATACAGAACAAATCTGGAAGGACATCCATTAGGGTATGATGTCAGGTATAACATCATTTGTGTGGTTGTCCTATCTGAGCGTCCACTTATTCAGTTTGGCCCAGAAAAAATAGTTTACTCTAACTACCATTATCCTGCAAATCACAGCCCCCGCGAGCAGACTCTCGCCTGGAGAATCTTGGCTCGGTTCGAACGAGCTTTGAGGAACGTGCCGGAATGAGCGAATCAAGACTTATTCACTCGCTCTGGCATCAAAACCACCCGTGGTGTCTGGCATGGGATTACCCCTGCACTTACTGCCAGAATAACTGCCGGCTAGGATTAGAAAAACGACTAACAGTTGATTACAACTGTTGCAGTAACTGGAATGAAGGTCCAGGGGGTTCATTTAGTTGGTGGAGCGATATAATAATTCAACAGAGCAGCCTAATAAGGACCAAATTACAGGGTTCAATAATTCACCATCGGACAGGCTGTGTCTTTGATTGGAAATAAATCACATTCAGGCTGTTTATCCGCATTGCATTTTTTCTTTCCTCAATACTTCCACTTTTACTCCTTTTAATTAATTAGCATCTCATATAAAACCCCCTACTTCCTTCATGTCCTGTCTTCCCTAAGGAGCGAGCCCATATGCCAGTTTCCACACAACACGAAGCAGCCAATCGTTTTCAAAAGCACGGTACATGAACCTGCAAGAATGTGAAATCTAACTACCAGTATTTATTCCAGTTCGGTTGACCTGATTACGGGTCCAACCCCATTTTATTAGAACCTCTGCACGTATTCTAGCAGCAGCCATTCTTAAAAAGAAATGGAGATGCTTCTTTTTCTTTTCATCCGCTTCACGTTGAAGGGGAAAAACCATCCTGTAAAAACAGTTGGTCTAAACGACGCATGATGCCAGGCCAAGGCCAGTGATCCTTTTTTCGTTTCTCAGGAGAGGTCCTCCTTATGTATACTGTAAAAGAGCTGCTGGAATCAAGATAAAAGCAAGACAGCCGAGCTGCCGCGAGATACCAGGGGCTCACCCTACGCTGATGGCTTGGCTACCATGACAACCACACGAGGTGAGAGCGAGGACATACCAGCAGAGAGTAAATCTCCTCACAGTAGGTCCGGGAATGCAGGTGACGTATGCCTCCCTGCCTTCCTCTCCCGGTTTATTTGTTCTGCTGTAAATCTTTTTACCTCTAAATGAACATGTTTTTATCATGAATCACTTCACAATGCACTTCAAGTGCAACTATCCTCTTCTGAAATAAGACTTTGAGACCGCTTTTCACATCAGACATGGCTTTGATTTCCAGACACATTTGTATTGATGTATTAATCAGGCTTCTGCCTTGGGTGTAATCAGAGAGAGCTTAAGCTGAGGGTGTGAGTGAGTGAATAAAGAGATGATAAGACATGGGAGGCTGTGGATACTTGGTTTTGGCTGCATAAGTAGGACAATAGTGTCGTGGCCAACACAGTGCAAGATTGAGCACCATGAGAATTAATACGGCAGGTCTCCGACAAAATAAAGAGAGTAGAGTGAAAGAGAGCCGGATAAAAGAAGATTGAGAGGGAAAGAAGGCTTAAGGCTGCATGGAAAAGTTATTTGGGGTTTCTCTTACCTCTAAGAAGCAGGTCCCAGCTGGGGTATTCTCCTTGATGGAGGCATTGTAGAAGTTGCTGGAAAACACCGGCGTGTTGTCGTTAACATCCTGCAGCACAATGTCCACCTTCGCCGTGGACGACAATGGCGGCCGGCCACTATCCGTTGCAATAACGGTCACACTAGGTGCTGGTTCTGATTCGAAATCCAGAGCCGTCGCCGTGGTAATGATCCCTGTCACCGGGTCGATGGAAAACCAATCGGAGTGAGAGTTTTTGCCCTTGAGGAGGGTATATCGGATGTCCCCATTGGGGCCCTGGTCCTTGTCTCTGGCAGTAACTTGGAGAACAAAGGAACCAGGATAGACAACTTCAGGAATAGTCTGTCTGTAGGCCTGCTGGTCGAACAGAGGGGGGTTGTCATTGACATCCATCACCTGAATAGTGAAAGATGACTCTGCCCTGAGGGGAGGCGTGCCGGAGTCCGTGGCCATAACCCTCAGGTCATACGAATCACGTTCCTCTCTGTCCAAGACCTGGTCGACATATATCAGGTAGATGATGCTGTCCTTGGTTGTGAGAGCAAACTTCCCATCACCCCCCTCAAGAGACACATTAACGTTGGCATACTCTCCATAGTCTGGGTCCGTAACAGATATCCGAGCTACGTACTGGCCCGGCTGGGCCCCTTCAGAGATCCTTGGCGAGCCATCTTCGCTGAGGAAGATGATGGTCATGGTGGGCTGGTTATCATTGAAGTCACGGACATGGATGGTCACGAAGGCATTGGTAACCTGGAAAATGTGGATTATTCATGTTACTTAGAGCTCAAATCAATTTGTGTTACATTATATCAGTGGTCTACTAAAAAGACCCTTCTGGAACACACATTATATTAAAAAAATATCTTATTCGTCATCATTAATGACACTTAATGCTTAAAGCCCCATAATGCAATTACCTCAGGGTGGCTGGCGTTATCCCTGGCCTGGACCACAAGTTCATGAACCCTCTTCAGTTCATAATCCAGGGGTCTATTCAAGGTGATGACCCCAGACTTGACATCCATGACAAAGGAGCGATCTGGGTCACTCTGACGCCGGTTGATTTCATAAAGGACTAGACCATTATCACCCTCATCTTCATCTGTTGCAAAGACCTGAAATGATTAAAAAAAAAATGTAATTTAAATTAAAATGACCCTGGAACATCTGGATTTATAGACACAAGAACTGTTCTAGAAGTAATGGGTCACTATCTGAACCCCGACATTTGAGCATACCTGTAAGATGCTGCTGCCTTGTGGGAGACTTTCAGAGATAATAGCGTGGTATCTGCTCTGATTGAAAACCGGTGCGTGATCATTGATGTCGGTCACAGTCACTTCCAGGGTCATGGATCCCATCCTTCTGGGTGAGCCCCCATCAAAGGCCTCCAGGACCATTGTGTACATTGAGCGTTTCTCCCTGTCCAGGAGCCCGTTGACCACCAAGTCTAGATACAGCACCTTGTTGGCAGCTCTCTTGGTCTCCAGTCTGAATGCCTGGCCCACGTTGCCCTCTCGAATAGCGTAGCCTTGAGTGGTCAGCTGGTCCTTGTCAGCATCCGTTGCAGGCTCCAGAGAAAACCTTGTCCCCACTGCGGTGTGCTCGGGGATCTTAAGAACAGCTTTCTTTTTGGGGAAAACGGGCGCGTGGTCGTTGATGTCGTTGACGGTGATCGACACCTCAACAGTGACTCCCGTCATCGTCACGGCAATGAAGCTGTAGTGGTCCCTTTGCTCGCGATCCAGGCGGCGTGCTGTGGTAATGATGCCAGTGGTTTCGTCGATGTTGAGATCGTTGCTAACGCCTGTGCTCTCATGGTCCGAGATGAAGTAAAGACCTCCGATTTCACCAGGAGGCAACCCGGCACTGATGTCACCAACGATGGTGTCTGCCGGCTGCTCCTCATCCAGCTGGAGCTCCAGTGCTCCAAGGACAGTTGTAGACTGAACAAAAACAAGGACGATGCATAAATAAAAGACTGGCGTCCGTCGCCAGAGACTTGAGTGCACACAGGGTCCCGTGACCCAAGCCCTCTGCCTTGACCCTTTACTTGTTATCGGCATGGTTGGGTTCTGCTACACCTGGGAGAAAGAAACAAGGGAAGAAAGAGCAAGATATCAGCCAAAGAAAATGGATTTGAAAAGAAAAAATATATATTTTTATAGTGTCTAAATTGAGAAATGTAACCTCTTTTTTCATTATAAAACATCTTGAAAATGCACCTACTTCTGTAGCCCAACACTTAAATGTATAAAGACATATATCAAAGATGTAGCCTGATGAATTTGAGCTTTTTTTTCCCCCATTAAATGGACATATAACATTTTGGAAAGAACTCAGCTGGATCGTGAAGATTTGAAAGAGCATGACAACAGACGTCTAACTCTGTCCAGGATCCGCGTTGGCTTGAACCACATTGAGGAAAGAATCATAAACTATATTTATCTGAAGAATAACACATTTTATTCACTGGGTGAGAGTATTTTAAAGTGTCCAGAGCAGTCACGCACAGAAATCCCAAGGGAAAACGTGTTTAAGAGGATAGGCACGAGGATCGTCGAAAGATTTTTATTTCATGATTAAAACTTCTCACACACACAAACACACATACTGTATATACACACCGATGCACACACACACACACACAGATACATGGAATGCATGGGAAAGTGAGTCTATAGCTCCTTCAGCGGGGCATTTATGGGAAAAGCAGCCATTTAAGACTGTAAGCTTAGCCTATATGTTCCCCCAAACTCTAAATCATGCACAAATCCATAAAGATAATACGCTCCTCATGCTAATGCTACATCAGTCTTATCAGTCAGAGGCTGGATCTAATCATGAACAGATACACATAATGTAACCGTTCACAAAGGCATGCATAAGTCCAGGGTCAAACACTTTATGTAGCTGGTGTGCCAGAAGCGTGGATTTGCTCCATCAGTTGGCACGTTGACTGCAAGGAAAGGCAATCGGCTGAAGAAAAAAGCGTTTAGAAGGCTATCTAAAATTCACCTGATATTGTTACACTGCAGCCAACCCACCATCTGGTGATCCCAGCAAGTTAAAACAAACACCAATAATTATTTGCAAATGGTATTTGACCCAGGTTTGACCCGCATACTTTTGCAAACTGCCATAAAATTGTGGAAATACAAATTTAACCTGCGTGGCCGCTCTCAACTCTCACGAGATGGATGCTCATTTTTGCCCCTTGATGAGGTCTGCAAATATTTAGATTACGTTCAAAATGAGACCAATTGTTTATACATGTTCCTCTCGTATTTACAAGGGGAGATTTATTGAGCGTATAACTCTTGAAAACATCCTGCAATGAGGAGGACCGACCAGCCCTAACATACCTCATTCATCACACTTGCATGCCAGAGGGATGCTGCTTTAACAGTCTTTCATTGAACACCTTAACTCTCCGGAATGCGAAGGCGTCCAGCCTCTTTTAGCTAACGTTTGGTACAAAACTCAAAATGTGTGAATGCAGGGAAAGGGTCGGTAGCAGACAGGAGGCTAGTTGTCACTGGAGGTTGTTGGCCTTTGCTGGCCAGCCATATCCACCCAGACGATCACTCCCCCAGCGCATGTATAGTCTGGACAGTTAACTTTAGGAATGTCTCCCACCTCTGGAGAGAAAGCCAGCAGTATCTGCACATACGTTGAATTAAATCATTCACACCCACACACATAAAAAGACTATAGACTGACCTTCTTGCAGGCCGATGGAAAGGCTGACTCCTATTCCCCACACAATAAGAGGAAGAAAAACAGCTACTTTCTATTAGATAATAGCTCATCAGGAGTAGTAGATTCATTACATGAATCACCATAATCAATGCTGGAATATTTGCTTGTCTTTCAGATAAATAAAATGTGTTTCCTTTCCGTTTCTGATGGCTGTAGTCTGAAAAAATAGAACTAAAAAGTAGAACTAATCTCTCCATAAATAACACAAATCATTAAGGCGATCACATGGTAGCGAATCGTGAGCGCATACTACTAAGGATCCTGAAAGACTATTAGCAGTGTGCACAGCATATAAAGCAATAAAATAAATTAAAAATGATTAAATATCTAATGAATCCTCCTGCAATCATCCTTCCCCTCCAGTCTTTCTACCAACCCTGACCTGCTGCGCTGGTTTATGAGGCCTCCAAGGTAGAGAGATTAATAAAGTCTATAGCTCCACTGGGACAGGGGGAGGGACACTGATACTGGCCCCTCTGGACCAGTCACTGATCTCTACATCTGGTCCAGACGGCTGCTCCGGACACTTGCTGCACTCCTACGTATAGGGGGGAGGCAGAGCTGAGACTGAGCATGCACACGCGGCGTTCTTTTATTGTGTCAAAGTAGTTATTTGTGTTTGTGTCTATAGAACTGTCTGTCTTAAACATATAATAAAGGTTTAACTGAGAGATCTCTCATTAGAGGTGTGATGTTAAAAAGAAACCTCTCTGCGGGGAGTCGGGGGAGGACAAAAGAAAAAGACCCAGAGAGAAGCAGGAGTGGAATTAGGACACAATAGAACATGTTCAGTTCTGAGGGGCGATTACAGTTTGCTTTGGCTTGACTGCCGTAGTGTCTTTAGGGGCCACTGAGCTTGAAAAAAAGAAAGTCAGAGAGGGTGTATTCCAAAGTCTGTGAGCGCGCGCGTGTGTGTGTGTGTGTGTGTGTGTGTGTGTGTGTGTGTTTCATCCTCTCTCTCTCCCTCGTTGCTTCGGTCGAGTGTTAGCGAAAGGTTATATTGATGAACAAATCGCACGGCTGCAATTTGTCATCGTCAATGTGCAGTCGGCGCATGACATCATCTCCCTTTTGACGTGTGCTGTAATGCACTTGTGTTTACAGGGGGAAAACACGAGCTGATGAGGAATGGACAGAGCGAGGGCTGAAATATAGCTCATGCTGAAAGGCTACTGGCTGAACAGATGGCCGGTGGAAAGACAGCCACCTGATTGACTCCCTCTAGTGGCACTCTTTATAACATCCTGCTAACTATGATAAATCACATTTCTAGGAGTTTACACATTGAATATGTAAAATACAACAAAGAACAAGTCTGGTTGCACGGCTGTCTTTGGATGCCTGCACAACACATGTGCATGCGTGCCGTGACATCATCTCTGTGCGACCACATTGACAGACAGGGCAGACCCCGAGGGCTCCATGCAGTCTCAGCCACATTATATCTGGCATTGCACCCCCATAATCTGCCTCTGCTGTGTGCAAGCCTCAAAGCCTCAAAAACATGGGCCTCCACTCTTAAGTGCTGTCACCGTATAATAGAAAACCATAGTGTTTTCTATAGGATGAGAGCGTATAAAAGCAGAGCTGTATGTGTATGAGGACGCGTGAGTGTGTTCACACTGTCGTATCTCTGTTGTGAGGAATAGATTTTCCTCATGGAGTGCCAATTCCAAACAGGCCTCTCTATCCCATGTCCGTCCCTCCTCCCTCCCTCCCTCCCTACCTCCCTCCCTCCCTCCGTCCATCCCCTCTAATGGATTTAGCAGATCTAGTAGGGCACGCCATAGCTACCCGTGGGCCAAGCTAAATAGGACCAAAAGTCACGAAGCTCCAAAGAAAAAAAAAAAAAAAATGGCCACTCCACACACCACCTCTATCTCCGCCATGTTTGTTGTGCTTTGATGGCGCCGCACAGGATTGCTTTCAGCTAGTTCCTCGGCGGTTGAGAGGTCTGGCATTGGCTGTAGATCGTTGGCAGTCGGCTCATTCAGCACTGCAACTGCTTCTGTGTCAACCAGAACAAACACTGGCTGGGTCCTGTGATTGACAGTAAAGTCAGACAGTGGAACGAATACAAGGGGAAGGCTGTCGAAGTGAAATACACAAGTAAAAATCAGCCGTAGTGTGACCACCATAAAGACAGACACAGTGTATACAGAGCCTTGTCTTCGCATGTTCAAAACTCTAATTTTTTGCAAAAGGCTTGGTTGTTCTCTACATGATGTTGAGATTGACTGTTGTAGTAGTGGTGCCATTTCAAAGTGTAAAAAAACAAATGACCAACTGTTTTAATGGCTGAAAGGTGAGAGTCTGGTGGGGGGGTAGAGGATGGAGGAATGCTTTGCATCTCAGTTTTCATGTCGTTTGGGTTGTATGTGTGTGTGTGTGTGTGTGTTAAGGGGGACGACAATGACCCCCGTCTCCACTTGAGTCCCCTTTCTCCGGATCTCTGGATATAGACGTCCCGTTTGCAACCCCAGCTGTCACCTCCACTGTGAACATGAATGTGACTGTGTGTGTGTGTGTGTGTGTGTGTGTGTGTGTGTACATTTAAGTGTAAGTAAGTGTGTTAGTCCCCTTCTATGCATATATATATACACACACACACACACACACACACACCTATGTTCCCAGACTACACTAAAAGGTGGCTATCAGTTTCAATTTATTTCCATAGCTGACTCTATCAAAACAGAATCTAAAGTATCGTAGCACCAGCCTCTCAGACAGCCAGACGTCCACTGTCTGGGCAGTCACACACACACACATACACACACTAAAATATACATGCTGGACCCAAGCACAATCAATATTAATAATATGTGCCGAGAGTTTTCTCGAATGTATCCCACAACTGGGTTACCTCACCCAGGGGAAGCCTGCAGCCAGAAAAGCTCTCACAACCTGTGAAATCCAACCCACGTATCTGGTTCGTGGTAGAATCTGAGTAAGTTTGAATTAATCATGATGAAATGAGGACCAGTTCCCTGGTTCCACGGAGCTGCAGCTTAATTGGTTGATCTGATATGGAGTCGCAAAGGGAACATGAAATCCCGTTGATCGACTGTATCATCAAGTCTTTGATGCATCAAATGTGATCATTATTGGTTTTTCTCATCCAATTCAGTAGTTAATCCAAACTCTAGGGCCGAGGAACCAAGCTGTACGCTTGGTTTGATTCCCAGTTTACCTCAACTCTGTGAAAGTCTTTTGTTTTTAATTCTGTCCGTGAAATGTTGCTCTGGAGTTTTATTTTATGACTTATTTCCTACATAAATGTCAATGTCTGTGACATCAGTGAGGCTGAAGGTAGCGGGGGGGGGGGGGGGGGGGGGGTTGGACCACGTCATCGCAGAGACTAGTCAGTTCGTCAGTTCACAGTGAGAGCGAGCCTCTGTGCCAGGAGCCTACTGTGACTGAGAGTTTCAGGCTCATGCCCACACTTTTTTTTTCAAATTGCAGTTTTTCTTTTCTATTTGGAAGCGTCAAAAAGAAAAGTATCGTCTACAATACACACTTTTTCTCCCCTCTTAAGGAAGTGAATGTTGTTTGAGTGTTTTGTTCCAACCCAAAAGGTGTTTGGAGGGTAAGATATGTTTTCATGGTTTGGCTCTGCGTGAACATGATTGGATGTGAAACAATGCGCTGAAAATTAGGTTAAAGTGCTGACTTTAATTTTGTTTTATTATCAGCAATAAAAACAGACATGGTTGAACACTATGTGTCCTCGTTTTGGGGTCAGTGCAGTTTATTATATTATTCAGTAATGAATCATTTCTTCTGTTTTGCACTATTAAAAGACATGTCTGCTTGAAGTTATCAAATCAGTCTCAATTCTCTGTGCTGCTGCTACAAAACTTCCAGATCGGCGTGTTTTACTTATTTCTTTGCATGTCTCCACTAACATTATATTCAACTCCATGGCGATAATAGTTGCAGAAAATATCTGCAGAAGATTCTGACACTGCAGCCGCAGCATGATGCTTCAAAGCTGGTGTGATGACTCAGATATGTTTATTTACGCATAAAGAAGATGTCAAGCTGGAATTCAATCACACACACTTACAAACTGCACAAGGTCCCCTGTGACAAAACGCCCTAGATTTAACTGCCCGGAAGAAGAGAAGGAGAGAGAGAGAATGACACCGTCGGAGATGAAAGGAGGGGAGGAAGACGTGGAACTGGAGATGCAAAAGAAAAGTTTGGTTCTGGTTTGCTGAAAAAAAAAAACATTGCCACGGTGAAAGAGACAGAAGCATGGAGAAGTTAACCATAGTCTGAGTGAGTACTGAAGCACACACACACACACACACACATAAATAATGTACCCTCCGGACCATCAGTGAAGCCGCGGAGCGAGTGAAAACACAGCCGGAGGTGATTCACTTACCCCTCAACCTCCAAGGCCACACTGCCGAGGGAATGTGCAGTGAGGTTTTTTCCTCTGATGAGTGTGTGTGTGTGTGTGTCTCGGTGTGTGTCTGTCTCGGTGTGTGTGTGTTACTATTCGTTTCAAGAGAGAAATGGCGGGTGGAAATTCAAAGAATATGCGGTCAACAGTGAGTTAATAATACCAAACAAAGAGTGGGTCTACATGTTCGGCAGAGTTAAAAAAAGACAAAAGAAAAAAGATTAGTGTTGTAAGTTATCTCAGAAGGTGAAGCAGCAGCTGCCATCTACCATCACTCGTCGCCCCTCCCCATCACAGCACGGTTAATATCCCACAGGGGCAAGTTGAACAGGCTGAACCAAGTCCGTGACTCTCAAACATCAAACATCATTACCTCATTGGTGCAACAGAGATAAATAGCCTGGAACGCAAATCCTTTCTCTTTTCATGATTAGCATGCAGTTCTATCTGAGAACTCCAATTGTCTGTAAAAAAGCATTTACTAAACATTTACTGGAAGTAATGAAACATCAGGAAATATTAAGTGTTGAAGACGGTAAACTGCACAAACAAGTAGTTAATGGCTCAGTTAAAAAACCTGGTGTATGCATTGTGCATAAACAGTTTGGAATGTCTAATTATTCATGTTTTTTGTTATTTGTAAGTATTATTAGAGTCTTATGAGTCAGTGTGCATGTGTGATGCATGATAATCATTACATTCTGATGGTAAAATGTGATACAAATGATCAATAACCACTCTGGATTAGATTGAAATTTTGATTTCAACATTTGCCAAGTTATGCATAAAGTAGTACCGATACCCATACACACACTTGACTTCATTTCCTGTAGGGGTCATCCTAAAGTTAAATGTCTCACTCCGACCTTTAACCTAATCATAATTCAAAACCAAAAATAAATGTTTGACTTTGTGGGGACTGCTGTGGGGACATATTGGAGTTGAATTTGAAGTTGCAATATGAACAGACTTCAGTCCCCGCAATGTGATGGATACATTAACATACACACACACACACGCGCACACACACACACACACACACACATGCGCACAGACACACACACACACACTGTATTAATCAACGAACGGAGGAAAAGTTCAAAGACATAACACTCAGCTGATAGCCAAAACAGAACCAGGAGAAGGGAAACCAACGATCCATCTTGTAACTTAAACATACACACACACACACACACAGAGAAGCACACACTTTAGTCTTTTTCCACATTCCAACAAATGAAATAATCAGCAGAATGACCAAAGAGCAGCTAACCAGGCATGTGTCATTTTAGGTCAGAAAACACACAAACATGAATCAAAGTGAGGCCATTTTTGTTGAAGCCATTGCCAGCCAACAGAGCGAACCATTTTTAAAAGGTGAAAAGAGGTCAGTGTCTCCCTAAGAGAAATGCTACAGACATTATTTCACTGGGAGAGACTTCTTCTTTGGTCTGCAAAACTATCAAAATCTGTAATTACTCATCTCCAGCTCGGAACATGTGACAGTGACGTAGCTTATTAGCTCCCGGTTCTCCATCAGCCCCTCGGGTTAGTGGTGCGCTGGCAGCTGTTCTCCAAGGGAATGCCTTTGTATCGTGTTACTCCATTATATTTCTTGTGGTAAGCCTGGGAATTAAGTCTGTCTGTCTTTGTTTTCAATCGCTCCGCATGGTTAAACAGACATCAAAACGCATCAGTTAATAATGACGCAATGAAATCATGAGAGATGTGATTGATGGCTTTGAGGCTCCGAATGAAAGATTCACTTCTGGAGCGATCCAATCTCTGCATCAAACAACACAAAATAAAAAAAAGAAAAGAATGTTGAAGTGACTTCTTCTCTGTTCAACTTTTCCTTTGCCCTCCCTTTGTCTCACACCGCCCACACACATCCAGCCTCCCAGTCCCTTAACTTGCGTAACACGTTGCACTACCTGAGCCGCGGTGCCCTACATGCAGCTCTCTCAGCTCGCTGCGAGTGTTTGAAGTTACCAGGAGCTCAGATCATCTCACTTACTTCATTAAAAACACATGAGACTCTACACAGTCAGGCTATCTCTCTCTCTCTTCCTCTCTCTGTTCTTACCTCAGAGCTTAGACACTTCCATCCATCACGGACCCAGATGGGCAGCAGTTACCGCATTTCATTCATCTTCGCTCAGGGCCATCCTCGCGTTTATCTCCTCATGTGTCTAATGAAATGAATACATCGCTTCATTCAGAAACATGTGTGCATATAATGTCTGCTCTGGTCGTCCCCTCAATGGGAAAGACACGATAAAGAGATTTGAGCAGAAATGCTGTTATCTAGTCCACAAAATAATTGATTGGCCGATGATGGAAATGGTCATTCGTTGCACCAGGCTAGCTCCACCGACTACACAGGTATACCCAGAGGCCACACACTTGCTCGCGTTCATTGTACATGTGTGCCGAGGCGAACTCACTTCTTCCACTCATCCGCTGCAACAACGAGAAACCCAGAGTTCCAAGGATCTGGCCACACTTTGGCACTGCGGAGCCAGTGTCACCGTTCCAACCCACGGCAGAGAAACTCGAGACAACGCCGAGCTTTAGAGGACTTCCATCTGCAGCTTCCTCCAGGAATATAACAACCCATTTCCAGCGGTCGTTATACCGGATCAGAATCCAAAGGCCTGGTCTGGCCACGCCGGCCAGTTTGGATCAACGCCTGTTGTCAACTTTATAGATTATAATGTAGCAGGTTTCAAAAGGATGGAGAAACAAGTAGTCTTCCCATTGCCTTGTAGAGGGAACCTAGTGCCCTGCAGTGGATTTTTATTTTATTTAGCCAGTGTCTGTTGTCTTTCCCTTTCAGCAGCCTCGACCATTATACTAACAGGATCCCTACTGCCCAGACATAGACCATGAATAATGGCGGTTACTTCAGGACTGGGCCTCAGAACAAACAAAATATGGAATTGCACCATCTGAAAACTCCAGCTAGTAAATCATCCTGCATCTGACAGGAGAGTCCAGTCATTTCCTTTGATTAGTTGAGGCAGTTATACGGTAATATCTTCTCCAGAGGAGCAGATAGATGGGTCTTCATACTTCAGGAAGGCAAGATGTGGATTTCCCCCAGGGTGGAGACTGTAGTACACCGTCAGAAAATAAGCCTCAGTCCAAGTTAAAAGATGTGGCATCACTCAGGGTGATTAGGAACGGGATCCATTTTGCCAGAGTTTATTTAATATGAAGACCCTTTTATGATCACACACTGCAAAGTATGAACTTGTACCACATCATTCAAACTTTACCTCCCAACGTAGCAGCAGCAAGAATTAAGAATCAAATAAGCAATGATAGTAACTGCTGAGAAACTGGATGGCTGGCCAAAATAAAATTACATTACAACCTGATGCCTTTATCCTCGTTTCATCTTTGATACCTATTGAGCCAAACAACATCAACGCATCTGTAAACTTCAATGAAAAGTCATCGAAAGCAACCCGAGACAGCCGCCTTTCAACTCCAATATGATTTTTGGGAACCACTTTCTCTGCATGTAAGCACACACACAGCTCAGATTTTACAGTTGTGTAATTAAATTTCACGATTGTAATCACAGCAAGATGGCAGACTTGGCGATCCTAGCTGCCATGGCAACCGACGGGCCTTCAGGGTGAAGTTAATGAAATGTAGAGCAATCAGCAGAGGGGATTCCTTATCAATGGAAATCTTATTTTCTGACTCTGCTACCGAAGTTATTAATAACGGCCTGAGATGGCTAATGCAAATAGAATTGACTCTCCAGGAAACCAATGCTACTCCACTAAATGCTGAAGCTTAACACTGGTTATACTTCACATTCTGCCCAATACACATAAATCACATGTAATTCCCTCAATATTGAGCCTGTGGTTTATTTTACGTCTAAGGACTGTGGCTCTGAGATGTAAATAAAGACACCGGCACCAACCTCAGGTATCAGCAGCGTGCGGTTGGTGAAAGATGGAGCGTAAATAATTCCACAAGCTACTTGTGGAGCCGGAGAAGAGGAAAACAATCTATAAGTTGTTTGGTTGGCCATCATCTGCTGCCGGTAAAACACTGTTGGGAGTGTGTGTTGCATTTCTTTACTTGACGAATGGTTATTTTGAATCTCCTCATTTTAAGGTGCAAATTTAGCATTTGAATGAGTCAAGAGCAGTGCTTGAATTGGGCCGGTACTCACCAGTACGCAGTACCGGGACTTCTGATTTTTACCCATCTGCGTACCGTTACTTCTTACAGCGTACCGCCACCTCATGACGCATCTAGGTAGCATATTGTAGTTCTTTTATCATGTTGTGGATACCTATAATAAGCTATGCAGTTGATGAATCTGTCTTCATTTTAGATCGACAAGTTTCAGTTTGAAAGATTTTCGAGAGCTTGCGGGAGGCTGCGGCGCACTGTCTCTCCACACTTGCCGTCAGTCGAATGCATTTCAGGGCATACCGTAAATCCCCTAATATAGCATCAGCCAAAAATCTTCGCGACGCAGACAATGAATGGGAAGCGTGGAAATAACGCTGCCTGTCGACACTTGCCCTCGCCTCCATTAGAGACCGGCCGTTATTTACCTCCGCCGTTATTTATGTACAGGGAGCAGAAATGGAAAAATTAAACCGGTCACCCTCTCTGGATGGAGAGGACTAGACAGAGGAATTCAAGAGTGAGTATTTAGTTGTGATATCTTTATTCCAAGACAGCCTCTCTCTCTCTCTCTCTCTCTCTCTCTCTCTCTCTCTCTCTCTCTCTCTCTCTCTCTCTCTCTCTCTCTCTCTCTCTCTCTCTCTCTCTCTCTCTCTCTCTCTCTCTCTCGCTCTCTCACTAGGGCAAGCAAGTTGAGAGACAGAGCAAACAAGCAGAAAGCAAGTAGCTACAATAAAGCCACACATAGCTGCCATTTCACTGTACATTGTATCCATTTCAGACAAACACTTTTTTTTTTTTTTAACAGAGAAATGTGTGTGTGAAAATGATCAACTAGTATATGGTTTATCTAAGCAACTAGTATAGGGTTTATCTAGGTAAACCAGGCAAAAACACATGGTATCCACGAGAGCCACAAGCGCTCGTGCTGTGCAGTTGCTGATTTAGAGTACTGGCACCTTTTTTATTCCAATTCAAGCACTGGTCAAGAGTTTGGATTGGAGTACAGGAAACATAGAAATATAATCATATGAGGTAAGGTTAGGCTTGTGGAGGTTGTGTATGTGCTTGTGTGTGTGTGTGTGTGTGTGTGTGTGAGAAAGAGGGAGAGGGAATCTGTGAGTCACTTTCCGTTATTTGTACTCAGATGATGATTTCCCCTGCATAGAAAACAAAACCCAGGAAAAAAACAGTTCTGGGGTTTGTCATCTTAATCAACAATTCAGACATTCGGGGATAAAGGATGAAATCATCCACACAATGAAACTTGACTGAAAAAGATGCTATTTTTTTTCATATGTGGGTTTTGGTGGGAGCACAAGTGGAATTTCAGTGTCAATGTGGGTGGCGAATGTGCAGCTTTGATTACACTGTATATCGCCGGAGATTAAAGTAAACTCTGGAGTTTTGTAGAAGAATAAATATGAAACTTGGGTATTCCCCAACGTGATGCCTTTACAGTAAACAAAAAATAAACTTACAGCCTATGATTGCTGCCCACATGTACCCCAAATAATACAATGTACAATGAAGAGAAAGAGGGTGGTAATTAGTCTACCCCCCCAAAATTGTTTAATATAAAGTATTTCAGCGAATGCTGTTATCTAAGGAGTGCATGTATTTTGAACACATCCCCGATGAGAATCCCCTGACCCTGAGTAAGTAAGTGTCATCCATTCAGCTGCACAGAAACACATGAAGTGCAAGGTAAACAGCCGACTGTTGACTTTGCTGATAAGCTCGACAAAAAAGACTTGACACTGAAAAGAATGAATAGACCTTCCTGCCTTGACACACAGTGTAATGTATACAGGTAGTAATGTGAGTAACATTAGTTGTCTTGATAATTAAATGTTGATGTTCAAGGGTCAGTGACGTCAGCTGCCACCCCAAGATCCCAATGAAATGGTGGTCTAGGCCCAAACTTCTCTTTTCTTAATTGTTTCCCCTCATCTACATTAGATAGAACTAAACTATCAAGAGCCTTAATTGCTTCAATTGTATATCCAAAGTCCTGCTTCTGTATACGAGGTCCCCTATGCAGCTGATGTGAATAATTAGTTGTTTGCACAAACATGAGCTCTACTCAGTTGCAGCCGCACCAACAGATATCCATATGGTTCCTGTTAGAAAATGCCTCGCTGCACGCCTCATCACTCTGCAAGAAAAACCCCAAACTCTTACTTGTTGTATGCAGACCAGAGGCCAGGGCCCAGTATGCTGGAGCACATGAGACCGTGTAAGTGGATAGTGTAATAATGCAAAGATCCGTATCCCTCTTTACAGCAGAAAACCAGGAGCTGTGGATACCAGCGGACACCAGATATGACTAGAATAACTATTGTGGTTAGGTACTTAAATATGCCCCTGGGTTCCTCTTTTTAGCTGCTGGCCATGTAAACATATAGATGGAACTGGCTGCTATAAATTCACTTCATGTTTGTTTTTGTTTTTTTAATTGCTGGATATTAAAATGACATGTATCCTCTTGGATGTTCAACATATGATATGGTGAGATGGTCCCTCTGGGTTTTTCTGGTTGTTTCCATAATCACAAAGAGCATGACCTGCTGTAGCTAATGCCTTGCTCAACAGTAGGCTACTTCAAGTTCTCTCCACCAGTGAGGCCTCACACCCTCAAATCCCTACACTGTCACATCAGTTGCTTTCCCCAGGAAATAGTCCAGAGTATGCTGGCCCACTTCACAGTCTTTCCCTATAAGCCGTCCTCTCTTCCCTCTAAACAAAGTGTATTCACTCCAAGTTGAAAACACTGGAGGTGAGAACCACATAAAATAGTTCCATAAGGCATAAGAAACCTGTGCTGGCCTACTGCAACTAGTGCAACTAGTCATGTTAGCATATATTCTAAAAAAAAATCTTATCTTTTTATATATTTATTTCCAACCTGGCTGTTTAGCTGCTTTGGATTGAAATCAATAATCAATATGAGGGTGCTGCATCACCACGATCCATTGATTTTGTATAATAGCCTACACAGCCCATCCAATATGGTCTCCCCCACATCTCAGTAGCCGGGGACCAGCTACTAGCACATGCATGCAAGGTGCAGATGCAGGGTGCACCCTTCTCCGTGGAGAACCAGACGGGCTCGTCCCTCCACCTTCATGCAGATGCATCAGTGAACACACAGAGGATGAGAATTAAAAAAAGGAGCCCTTCACTTACATTCATCTGACCCGCTCCGCAGCTCTGGATGCGCGTTCTGGATATCCCCTCCAAAACTGATTAGTATGCAAACGGGTTTCCAATCCCCCCTCAACGACAGACAATCCACCCGGACGGAATCTTGAATGGAGCCGTACTGGCCAGCTGGACTGGGCTTTTTTTTTTTTCCTTTCCTTCCTTTTTTTTCTTTTTTCTTTTTTTTACATAATATCCACACACACCAAAAAAAAATACAGTTGAGCCAATTCCACAGATGTTCTAATCCGGTAGACCGGTGGGTTGGTTTATTCCTCCAGTTGAGGGCTCTTTTCGCGTCTCCGTCCCCGTGTCAGGTGAGCGCGTCTGGATCAGCTGCGAGCTCCACGCTTCCTTTGCTGTCTGCAGAAGAAAGGAGCCGTCTGTCGCCCCGCAGTGCTCTGCTCCCTCGTTGATCCTAAACGTTCCTCTCCTCCTTTTCTCTCTCTCAGCATCCAGTCACTCAGACACGACGCGTGTGTGCGTGTATGTGTGAGCCGCTCCGGGGCACCGTGCACCTCACCGACTGAAAGCCGACTCCTCCGCCACAAGGCCCGGCCCCCCTACTCCCCTCCTCCTCTCCATCCCTCCTCCCTTCACTGACTTGGGTCGCTAATTTATTCGAGGAGCTACACAAAAGGGGGGGACTCCGAGAGGAGATTGCAGAGCAGACTTTGGTGCCCCCCAGCTCCGTTCAGTGGAAGTAGTCTTTCAGACAAAGGAGCGCATCAAAAGCTTTTTTTTTAGCTCGGTGGCGCCATTGTGTATGGAAATTAGTCATTAACAACATCATTTCTATTCCCTTCTTCCTGGGGTCTTAATATTATGATACACACTTAGAAATATGCTGCACAATTATTAAATATTAAAAAAAAGTCCCTCGATCAAAGGTGCTTAATACTGAATTCATATGGATTGTCTCCCTTTGGCTCTCAACATGGAGTCTGAGCTGGTGGCCAGCTAGCAGCTAACAGTGCTAGCAGGGCAAAGAGTGCAAACAATGGCTAACAGAGCTAATATGTTCACCTGGGGGGAGGAAGGGAGACAAAAAAATAGAGCAGGCTGGGTTGAGATCCAAACACACACACACACACACACACATGTTGGACTGCTAGCATCAGCAGGATGGTAGCCATTCATCACCCCAGATTTTAGGTCAAGCCTCCATCTGCATCGCTGAAGCAGAGCAAGGAAGGCGGTGTTGAGGAGAGAGGTGTGAACACGGGGAGGGGCTGGCGGGTGGGTGTTGGAGGCGGTTGCCAAGGACAGCAATCAATCCATCCCTTCTTGCTTTGGGAGAGCACATGCCTGATTATGTTGCAGTCAGTGGAGGGGAATGGTGCGTTTACACGTTGCTCGCCAGTGAGTGTCTACATTTACCCATATTGACCATGACATGACCACACAGTATGCATCCAGGCTCATTTAAGTCTGCATTGGCTGGGAAGAAAATAGAATATACAGGCAGAGGTCAGGGACTAGGACAGGAAGTTGGTGCATATTATACCTATATCTAAAAATAAAGTATTTATCATTCCAAGCCAACAACATCATTCTCAACAATTCAACATCTACTTCACTACATCCCTGCCCTTAATTCATAACAAGTTTAACCTCATTTGTTTTAGGATGATGGCACGTGATGTGTTATATAAGATTACCAGTGGACACAACGTGTGATCTAAAGGCGGGCCCACACCGGACCGAAAATCGGCGTCTTTGACAGAGTCGGCGTCCGTGACATGAGTCTGCTTGGTGTGGTCGCTCGAATCGGCCCACGTCGGCGTTCATTTCAGCCGATTCAAATGTGTAATCCGCCATTCGAGTCGGTCACTCTTTTACCATTCGGATTGGTGGAGGCTAGCAGCTTGACTAGCGAATCAGTGAAGCCCGGAAGTGACGATGGTAAACATACCAGATAAGCAGTGGAAACGAAGAAGGTGGTCTAGAGAGGACCGCCTACTTCCGGTTTTCGTGTTTTTTGGCCCACAATACAGATTAGCGCCGCCTGTTGTTTTGGAGACATTACATGTCTCGCAAGCGCGGAATGTATGGCGTCGGCTGTAGTTCCGTAGGTGTGAACCGCCCATGTCGTTGTTCGAGTCGGCAATGTTAAGTAGCCCGACTTCATTTACAGATGCGAATCGGGCAGTCGGTCCGGTGTGGACCCGCCTTAACTCCTATTCTCACCCGTTGGTTCTCACCTCCCGACTGAACCCCGTGCCCCAGATATTCATGCATTTCAAAGAAAACATACCAAAGGGTTGACATGAAAGATGCAATTTATAGTGGAGATGGAAAATGATCCACCGGTTGATTGTACCTTTGCCCCTGTTGGCCGTGAGTTATGAGGATTCTACACATGTTTTTGGAAATATCTGCTCCTTGTTAAAAGGCCTACTTGCAAATACCCTAAAAGTCAGTTGGGAAAAGTAATTGCTTTTCTAAAGACACATGTTGATGAATCAGACAATGAACGCACCAACTATGTTTGTTTCTTGGTCTCTCGTATACCAGAATGTGTGTTTTTGCGGCGTCTGCCTCTGTGTGTGTTTGTGTGTGTTTGTGTGTGTGTTTGTGTGAGAGAATGAATTTATTCAGCATCAGACTTGTTGTGTGAACATTTGCCACAGAGTTGCAATTACACAGCTTTAACCAATAGCAGATGGATGAGGAGCGACACTTTTGGTGGGGCACCCCACGATGGTGGAGACCAGCTCAAGATTTATACTGTCGCCACACATAAATGTAGAAACTCTCTCTGCCTCTCTGTCAAACACAAACACATGCACTCTCTGTCTTTCTCTCTCTCTCTCACTCTCTCTCTCTCTCAAACCTTCAGCACCCCTCCCAGATGTTTAGTCTTAGATAAGCCTTGTATTCATTTCCACCCCCATGCATTAATATCAGAACTGATTAAACCAGCAGTCACATAGAAACGACGTAATCTGGTCTTTTGAGCTTCATCTGATATTCTGCACAGATTTTAATTATCTTGGATGCACAGTAAGGTCAACATGAATAGAAAATAAGCGTTGCATGGTCGTTAGCTAGCAGCTAGGACTGTGCAGGTCAATTGGAGATGCATGGTTAGGAGCTAATGGAGGGGCATGTCTGTATTGGCTGTATTGGACTTGTTAGCTGGGCCTCTCTTTGCTCCTATGCAAACACACACACAGTTGACCGCAGGACTGTGATGTAAATCAAAGCAGCAAATTAGCCAAACTGGCATGTTTGCGTGTGCAATGGACTGGAACTAATTTTTAGATTTCATGACCTGAAAAAAAAAAGAAAATCTGCTGAAAGATGTAACATAACAAGTATTCTTCCTCCCTGGAAAAAAGTGTCAGAAGTAATCCCTTGACTGGCAAGCAACTCAATATCCTAGCGCTGTATATCCTGGCAGCTCCATCCATAAAATGGCTTAATGTGTCTCTTTCCACCATGTTTTATTTCATTCAACTGTTATCATTTAATCTCTCTGGATTCAGTACTTTTTTCCCCTGACACACATATCTTGAACTTTACATACATTCACTTTCTTATTTTTGTCACTTGACGCTGTCTCTCCCCCTCCCCCGTCGCACATACGGACCCTGTGTCCATGCAGGTGTCTGCCCAGGCTATCTGATCCACCTTTCCTGTGCGGCAGGATGGGATGAGGTCACAGCTGTGCTCGGTGACTCTGCGCCAAGAGGGGAAAGAGCGTTGACTTAATCAGACCTTCCTTTCCCATGGCCAAAATATCGCTGCCTGGCATTCGTGAGATGTTTCATTCAAAAAGAGTTCTATAACGATGGAAAAAAGGAAAGGAAAGGAAAGAAAACGTGTTTTCAGCAGTTCAGTGTTTTAAAGTTTAACTCTGGCAGTATTATATACATGCACTTAATGTCAACTAATCCCATTACAAAGAGTAATTTATAGGGTAAGAACTTCCCAAAGTAACTCATATTTTAAGGAATCCAAACAAAAATCTTGAAATATTGGTCTTGTTCTTCTGCTTCACCTCTAGTCAACATGCCATGAGGGCACTTTCTGTCACTGTTTCTTCTCAAGTGCCTTCCTTTGCCACTGGCAACACATACAGTTGTACTTTGTCTTCATGTGTGCCTGCAGGGTATTCTTAGGGAGATTATTATAGCTTACTTTACTCCGAGGCCAGCCTGCCTCCCAAGCAACCACACACCGGCCTAATGACTTTGGCTGCTCTTTCAAAGCTACTACATTGTGCATTTCTGCAGATGTCACTAAAAGGGGACACGGAGTAAGTATTTAGGAATAAGAATTATTGAATTTGAGTCTATGGGAGATT
The DNA here is from genome assembly GCA_029853015.1 of Chelidonichthys spinosus. Classification (NCBI taxonomy): domain Eukaryota; kingdom Metazoa; phylum Chordata; class Actinopteri; order Perciformes; family Triglidae; genus Chelidonichthys; species Chelidonichthys spinosus. The sequence goes on from CM056835.1 coordinate 13,451,746, forward strand.
TGTTCCGCCAACAGAATGGCAAAAATCTGTTTCCAGTTGGGGTGTTGGCACCACGTTTCCTGCTGGTTATGTGTGGTTTCCTCAGGATGGTTTTAGCCGTTTCAGTGATTTTTACATGTGCATTGTTTACGCAAGTTGTCTGTATGTGCGTGTGCAGCTTTTTCGTCTATTTTAGGGAGAGGCTGCAAGGATAAATAGACCAAGGGATGACAGAGCAGGAAAAAGGGGCATTGTTATCAGAAGCCCAGACCTAGTACTTCCCCAGAGCTTCACAGAATGATATCACAGAAAGTCTTCCACCACCAAATGCTAATTACGTCTGAAATAAAATATTCAAAAGTTTTGATATCATCGTGGCAGCCACTCATCCTAAAAGTAACTGCCATACAAGTGCAGTACTTTTCCGAAATCCATCACGAAATCCTCTTTTCACTCAGCGAAGATTTCTGCTAATTCTAAGCTCTGTCAGCCTTATCTTGACTTACGTCATTTCCATAATGTGCTTAGAGTTGAAAGTAAATGTTAAAAGCTGTCTTTCTCCTGACTGAACTGTACTAACTTTGGAGCTCTACTTTAGAGGATGGCCTGCTTCCACTTGGCAAGCTCCACCCGAAACGAAGGCCTCCAAGCATTAGCTAAACATTTGCCGAGAATCTTATCTTATATGTTCAAGCATGAAGGTCGTAACTTTTTCCTTATCGAGCTGTGATCCCGAGGTAAAGAGTGAAAACAGGAAAGCCGCAATCCAGGTTTAACACCGCCGTTGTAATGCTCCCCTCCCTGTCTCTCTCTCGCTGTATCCTTACATGCAGGCTGCTATCAGAAAGGGAGATTAAACGGTTCCTCCTACCAGCTTCCAGGATTTGTATGATGGAGGGAATTTATGGAGGTTTTTCCCTTTGTTGTACTCTTCTATCTCGCTCATGAAATATAACACAGCAGCTGTTTTGCTGGTTTATACATTTTTTGGGGGGGGGATTCTTGGTGAAAATGAGCCTTTTAATTTTGGCTCCAAGGAAATCATTTCAGAAGCTGGTTTAAATATCAACCTCTATGAGCTATAATCCAAAAGGTGCTGTACATCTCTTCACATGGGATTCTTTTTGTGATGACACTATCCTCTTCCCTCCCTTTCCTCTCTTTTCAACACCCCGATCTCTTTCTACCCGTGATTTGGACATCACAACGACACAATAACCTAACGCGGCACCCTCCTACTTCTGCATTCTTCCCCTCCTAGCTAATTTACCTCTCCATGACACCTCTCTTCCTCCCTCCAGCAGAATGTTTTATCGTTACAAAGCAAATACCTTAAGCAGGCAGATCCACTTCATCAGGACGGCCCTCGATTTAAGAACTGAGATTGTTTAGGCTGTGCGGAAACCATTTAGCTGCTGGCTGCTATAAAACCGTGGCAACCATGAAACATGGGTTTGGAACCGAAATGACTCCCATCCAGAAATATTTGTAATTGCAAAACTACACTAGCTACACTAATACAAATCTACTGTGTGTATGAGTGTTTATCAAGGAATATTATATAGAAATCAAAGGGAAAGAAATGGAAAATCGTCGTCAAACTGGCTCATTACACACAGTGAATAGCTGCTGAAAGGCTTCTCTACCTCACAATGTCCTTCTAATACAAGCCGAGCAAACAGGAAGTAGCCAAAGCTGAGAACTTCCTGTATAAGCCCATCTACAGGCCAGCTTCTGCACTATGGGCACAGGAGGTTCCTGGATGTGTTCCTGTGTGTGTGTGTGTGTGTGTGTGTGTGTGTGTGTGTGTGTGTGTGTGTGTGTGTGCATTCCACCCCCTTTGCTTCCTTTGCTGCTGGCCTGCCGATGCACGGCATCGTGGGAAAGAGTGAGTCGCACCTCGACACACCACCCTCGCTCACTCACCACACACATAAAGCAGCAGAGAGGGGGACAGATTTAGGAGGTGTCGGGAGCCAGATGTGTTGCTGCGTCGAATTGTTACCAAATTATGCCGTTAATGTACCACCGTGATTCCATATTTTGAGACAACCAGTCTATGCGTGTGTGTGTGTGTGTGTGTGCTTGTTTGTTAAATTGCAAATCTGATCATCCTCTGCATGCCGAAGGATGTGATTCATAATCCCAGAACAAAAGCACACACACACACACACACTCCCATCCGTTGACCCCTGGATCCCCAAAATAAAATGTGCAGCTTTATTTTACAGCAATCACTCTTTTGTTTCCATATTGCACGTGTGGTGCGTGTGTTATGGGACGTCTGAGCCTCGGCTCAGCCTGTAAAGTGTGTGTCCGAGACTTCAGAGGAAGAGGAAGATGAGAGGGTCAAGTGCATCGCCGGGAGAGATAAGTCGTCCTTCTGGATCAGCTGCTTCCTGTTTATTGTTGCACCAAAGTGTTGTCCCATGAAGATAACGAGGCTTTGACCTTTGACTCCGGCGGAACAGAAGCATATCCTGCGACGGATGGCATATTGTTCGGCGCGTCGTCATACCTCGTCACATGACCGGCCACCTCTTCACATTTGTACGGTTTGTACGTCATAGTGGGTGATAGTGCAGCGTTTGATTGAATGGCTGTTATGTGGAAGAGGTTTTTATCTTGTTCTAAAGTGATTGCTGCGGCCCAACACTGAAGGCCAGCGGGATAATAATTACCTGGATGTAGAAAAACATGGTGAACTTTGTTTGAGGTTAAAAAACAACCATCTTTTTCTTTCTCAGAAGCAGCTATCAATAAATCCAGCAGCCTTTTTTTAACCACTGAATAGCGGTTTAAATCATGTGAAATGCCCAAATATTTGGCAATAAATTAGCACAACATATCAGAATGTGTGCAGTTTGCCTCGTCTTTTCCGCAGAGGCCTTTAAATAGGTCTCTGAAACGGAATCTGGCTTTAACATACGGAGCACAAAAAGAGGTTATTTTTCAGTACAGTTGAGGGTATGAGTTTACATTAAGACAGAAGGAGTTGATCGATTATATTCAGTGTTTTATGACACAGTGTTCGAAAAAAACGTTGCCTATCTTTTTGGAATCAGAGAGCAGGATCTTAAGGCCGGTTGGAGTTTGGAAAACGTTCAAGAAAAACTCCAGAATGGCCTCTGTAACTCACAGCTGTCTGCCGCTGGAGCTGGAGAAGTTTCTGCATCGCTCCTACAGTGGGATTTACATCCAGAGCAGTCTTCTCCCACTGATACAACTTTGTTTGGGTGTTTATTTTTTGGAAACGTTTGGAATTTCTCTACCAATAAATTGCACACCGCAGGACAATAATCAAGATAAAGATAGTTTCCTAACTCGTGCCACACACACACACACACACACACACACAGTACAGGTCACATTATGGAAGGCTGTGTGAGCTTCTAGAGGGATTAAGGTCCAGAAGATGGAAAGGCTCCAACTAAGCTCATATTTGTTCGTAGGGATGTTTGAGTTACTCTGGCAAAGTGACAAAAGTATACAAAGACTTGGCCAAAGATGGAGAGCAAGTGAACTTAAGTCGAGGCAACAATTTAAATAGAAAAGAAAAAAAACAGGACAAACAGCAGCTCAGGTTCTGTACAGTATGAGAGCTGATCACTGGATACCAGTTCAAAGCATATTGTATCTGTTTTGGACGGCACAAAGCAGTCTGCTCTCTGAAAAGCTTGCGTGAGGGGAATATGACAAAATAAAAACCCACAAAAGGCTGTTCCAACAGTCTTAAAAAACAAGCTGAGATTGATTTCCTTTTGGTCCCATCAGCGGTGCAGAGTGACTCTATTAGATCTAGCATGTGAGGCGTGTCGGCCAGTACACAGGGGGGGTTATTCATCTCTCCTTCATCCGCGTACATCCCCACAGACGCAGAGATGTGACCTGTGCGTGTCCGAACCCTTCAGCATGTGACCCGGACCGTGTCGTCTGCATCATCCAAGGTCTCCTATTGAGTAAACGGTTCATGGAGATGGAGACAAACACATCTAGACCGTCCTGGTGCATAGTAAACACGGTTAACGAGGTTAAGTCCAGACTCCACACTGATAAGAGCTGGAGACGGACAGGAGCCACTGGTGTGTGTGTGTGTGTGTGTGTGTGTGTGTGTGTGTGTGTGTGTTTCTAATGCCATGTTGTGCTTCTTCCCAAAACTACCTCTAAACTCAATTTGGAGATTAGTGTTCTTCCTATTTTAGGATATGAAAGAAAGCATATAGAGTAACGCACACTCTAATAATTGTCAATTCAGCTTCAAATCAATCCTCGTTTCATGTCGTTTTACTGCCAATGAAAGACGATTTATGAAATCAGCGAGCTTGTTTGTGACATCATGACTAAACTGCACCCAGCTCCAGTGTTTTGACCGGCAAGTACGTCCTCGGAAGGGTTTCACTCTCTCATCCGCTGGCAGCTCGGCAGTCAGCGAGACCCAAATATTTACCGTGCCTCGTCTGCCATCTAAACACCCTTCCTACGTGACATATTTATTCAATTATGCTTCGTTTTGTCGAGACAAAAAAAAAGGAGCACCGCGAGGTCCCGGGCCAAGTTGTGAGCCTTTTTTCCACCAACAACTTTACAGTCCCCTTGGCTCTGATACAAAACAGGCAAAGAGAAAAACGTTGGATGCGTGTATGACATTTGTTAAATGCTCTCTGTAAACCATTTTGACTGGTGAGGAAATCATAAACACTACTTTTGCACGATTCAAGGGCCAGGTAGGCCGCTCGGAGTCGACAGTATGGTGAGGTGTTTCTTGGAATGAGGCCTTTGGCTTCACAAAGAGCACTGTATGAGCTAGTGATTACCCACCACAAGGGAGGTATTCTCTCATTTACAGACGTATTTCTCTTTTATTGAACATTTGGTTTTTTTACCATGCATAATTCCACAAGTTCCCGAAGAGCCACAACACAAACGAGGATGCTTTTTCCTATTTGCAGTACAGATATTTGAAATACTCCAAAATATTTTGGAAAAATAATCTGCATTGTGATAATTTAAACATTTCCAACAGATATTATTTCTACAATATTTCTTGTTAATAAAAGCAACACACGACTGAGATCACTATGAATGTCCAAAGAAGCCAACACTGGCAGCTAATTTTTCATTTCTTCCCAGCATGCCTACTTCCATATGAGCATGGGAATATAATACACGCAGTTACACGGTTCAGCAAATGTGAAAAGTTGCTTTAAAAGATCACTGTGACATCTTGGCAGGGCCGCCCTTTGATAAAATATGTGTTGTATCACAAGAAGAGTGGTTTTTAGTTCCACTTCTGTTTATATCACAACACTGCATTCTAATACTTAGTTATACTGCGTATGATTAGTGGACGCTTCAGCACAACACCACGAGGGGACTCCTGATCACAGCGGGATTTCTGCTGTCGGCACGCAACACTAAGTCCTTGGAGAAGTGTTCATTCGGCTAAATGCATTCCTACCAGATTCTGTCAAATTGTTCCTGTGTGTGTGTGTGTGTGTGTGTGTGTGTGTGTGTACAGCAGTGTATCTGCGAGTCACCTCTGAGTCTGAGGTTGACATCACCATGACTTCATTTTGCCTGCTCCCTGCGTGCTTTTCAAAGTCACTCAAAGTCAGAGAGTTCTGTGAACCTGGATGCTCGAGGGAGTTGACATTTGTTATTCAACTGCCGTGGCCCCAGCTGGCACTCTTCTCCCTTTTTTTTTTTAATTTTGTTTTGTTCTAAGTATCTTTTCCCCTCGCCGACGTTCCCCTCCTTTCTTAACCTAATTGTTGCTTTTCTTCCTGGGTTTGCCTCAGAGGCAGGACCTAATGCTTTCTTCTGAAATATCACCGTGCCTTGCAGAGGCCGTCTGTTTCATGTTGGTGAAGTGTGTCGGGAGGAGGGAGGAGGGGATATTGAGGTTGTGGCGGGGGTGGAAAGGGTGCAAGGGGTGCAAGGGGGGTGGGGATGGGAGGTTGCTCGTCTCTCTTCCAGGCAGCCACTCTTTTATTCCCAAATTTTCCATGCATTAGGCAGTTATTATTTAACTGCTGCAGCCTTTACACACACACACACACACACACACACACACACACTCAAACACATCATACACCATCATGCCCATGCCATAGAGACGAGTTGCACAGGGCTTACATGGGGACAGAGTGGTCACTGTGTTTCCCATCATTCTCTGCACACACAGATAGCCCTAAATGGAAAAGCAAGGTGGTGTGTGTGTGTGTGTGTGTGTGTGTGTGTGTGTGTGTGTGTGTGTGTGTGTGTGCGCGACCGCAACCCGAAAATCTGCTGCACCGCTTAGGATACCCACCGGCTGTCCACATCACAGTGACCACTGATTTCTGAACTCTGTAATCACCGTACACAGGACTATTTTGGTGCAATCTGACTGTGGATTAGACAGCAAATTGCCAGGGATAGTGAGCGTTTCCATGGAGAGGGTGGAAGTTGCTTGTAAGGAATAATAAACAGAGTTAGATTGAGATTAGACGTGACGTTTCTGAGAGCGGTGGCAGCTGGAGGAGTGTGTGTTTGTGCGTGTGTGTGTGTGTGTGTGATTTCTGAGCCGTTTATGGCCGTTTATTTAAAAGCATAAGGAGGTTTTATATGGGACAGAACGCTATTAAGCTGCGCAAAGAGGGGAAAAAAAGTCATCCCCACACTTAATCAACTCCATTTGTGCATGTCTAACTGATGACTTCTTCCCCATCCACTAGTAATCAGATGGCTGTAATGACAAGCTGACATAGCCATAAAAGTTTTTACTCTGTCAAGTTCACACATATGCGTCGTAGACCAACAAAGTTGTCCCAAGTCTTATCCAGAGTTGAATTATTTACAGAGTTTGTGGTTAAAACTGTCATGAAGGTCAGTTCAACCCAACGATTAGCTACTTTAATGAACAAAATAGGAAAAGGGTCAGAAGCCCTCCAGTTTTGCATGCTTCATCGTGTCTGTATGAAATGTGTCTCCCAACAGGCGGACTGTTGAGGAGGGAGTACACACAAATGCATGCACACATGACAGGAATACATAGGTAGCATCTTTCAAAGAATCAGGACAACAAACAAGCATGAAAACATGCTTACACACACACACACACACACAAAAATAAAAGTATTTTTCAACGTTTGCATGGAATGTTTTGTGAATAAATTGGCACATTTACGTGTGTGACTTTGTTGCACTTGTTAATTAATGTGCATTGTCCCTTTTAATAAATAAATAAAAATAATAATAATCTACCCCGTGATGGATGTCTGAGGTGCTATTTTGCCATGAACTTATACGAAGGCATGTCAGAGCTCATTAATAAGACAAAAGATCCAGAGCGCTGGTAAAAGCAGAAAGCCTGTATGCAGATGGTATGTAAATCATGCCAAAGAGCAGGAATCTCCTCTATCAGTGATAGTAGCGTAAATTATTGAAGAAATAACATCACCAGGCAATGAATCATGGCTGCAGTAAATGGGTCAGTGTTGAGAGAGTCGATGCATCAAGTTGTTCTCATGAGGTCATCCGCAGCGTTTGTTTTTGTAACTGATCAGCTTCCAGGAAAAAAAGGTCTCATTCTAGGATTCACAAAACGAAATGTTTTTTATCGAATACACGATTCGGGTTCTTTTTTAGTCATTTTTGGAAGCAACTGTGACCGTAGACTGTAGAACAGAAGTGGAGGTAGTCGGCTTGACATCACCTATTGGTTTATGGACTGTCTTTTTTTTTTAAATCTTGGCCCACGCCGTGTCCAAACTCAGAGTCCATCCCACTTTCCAATCATCAAGCGTTTGAGAGCTCTCTAGCTCTCTAGTTTGTCTGAGGGAATTACCCACAATTCAAAGCGTTGTGATGCTAAACAAAGGGTTAACATGGGGAGACCCTGGAGGCATTAAAAAAAGGCAAACAACGACAACGGCACATGAGTATTCAGCCTGGTATATCATATTTTTGCAGAAGCATTAACATGAAGGATTCAGGATGGGAAAAACATATGAAATCAGAGGAAAGCATAGACTATATTACACACCTGGTTCAGTCATCAACCTTCCCTTTAAATTTTCCTTATTACTGTTTTGGCAATAACTGGTAAAAATTATTTGACAATTACCTCTCAACTGATAAGATGTTTTAGGTTTCAAAGGGGTAACATAATATGTGGCCGAGTTCGGAATTTTGTCATCGTAAAGTACAACCAAATGCTAAAACACCCAGACTGGACAACGCTCTGATAGTGACCTGTCAAACACAAGGTAGTCAAGCCCTGGAGCATACGTTGCTCTATTGTCTATTTTACCATAATTTACCAAATAAAAATTACATTGTATTGAAGAACACTGGGAACCAGTGATTGAGATCATACACTCATATTTACAATGTTTACTGAGGGAATAAATCAAGTCATTTTCTCCTGGACGTCTATGCATTCAGACATATTTCTTCAACCAGAGGAGTTTCCCCGTGCTGGCTAGAAGAAAGAATGCAAGTTTAAGACGCTTCCATATTGGCGTCACTTTTCCAACCAGGCGGTTGCCGTCCCACTCTGACACTTGAAAGCACAATTCACTGAAAAATAAACCTGCAATCACCCTTTCCTCCTTCTCACAACACTCCCACATCGGTTGTCAGATTCAAACGTATGTGTTCATGATTTTCACCACATGCTATTGCCTTAGGTGATTGCTGAGTGGCGCTATTAGCTTTATCACATTTCCCAGCAAACAGCTCGGTCTCTGAGTCTAGCTACACACACACACACACACACACACACACACACACACTCACCTGCACTCCAACTGGTTAATTTCCTGAACATCAGAGAAGGAGTCGGGTTGGGTTGGACAACAAAGACAGGAAAGAGTTTGAGAAATGGACGGCTTTGATAGTTATGAGCTTATTGTGCTACGCTAAGCACTCTGTCTGCGTGTGCGTGAGTGTGTGTGAAGGGAAATATGGGTGCCATGTGGGGCTGAAGGTGTGAGAGGAAGCCGACCAGGCCGTCTCATTTGTACACTGCAATAGGCACACTTTGATGATGATTGGGGCACCTGTGCAGTGTGTTGTTTTCAGTGCGACCATGAAAAAAAAAAAAACTCTTGACACCGAAACACAGGAGTTCTTGTTTATACTAATCGAATAAGAGAATAATATTTCACTGTGTACATCTGAGGCTTGTCTGAATAATATGAAACACTTCCCTGAAAAGCGAACGGATTCCTTGTGAAGATTTTGCCAGGAATCTTTTTTTTTTATTATTATTCCGTTACCGTGATGATTGTGGCCCAATAAATATGGCAGGGGGCTGTGATTTTAACGAGATCCTTCGTATGGCTTGTGGCTCCTCTTGTTCTTTCCTTCATTCTGTCCATCTGTCACACTGCTGAACGTGCCAGCATTGTTCTGTTCTGGCTAATGGTAAAGGTCTGCCGCCCTCTGATGTGGCGGTTCTCTGGGGGAGATTTGAACCGTGTTGCAATGGGAGATTGGAGCGAAGGAACGCGCAGGAAGATTTCACTACATGATAGGTGGCAAGTGACTCAGGAGAGTTGAGAAAACCTTGGGGGATATTTACTAGAAATGTACAAAAAAACACACAGTGTACTGTGTTTTCTGTGCAGCTGCATTGTTAATAAATTGCAGTTTTATTTGGCTAAAGCTCCTCATTTCTGAGTCTCATTTGGATCTGATTCTGCAGAGCAGATATAACCTCCCTGAGGACACTGTGATCAGTCCCAGGCTATGGGGAAGATTTGGGTTTCTTCAATGATTTTAATTTACAGGTGGTTTTCATTTCAGTGACAGTATCATCCTCAGATTCTTGTGCTCCTCAGCACAGCCCCCACTATATTTTTCTACGTTACCTAACTCTTGTGTCCCTACTTGCCCTCGACTTTTTTTCCCCACTTCTTAACTTTTCCTCGGCCTCCCCCTTAGTGCGCTAAAAGGTCACTAGCAGACAGTCATGGGTCATTTCAAGTAATAAGCATTCAATAGCTTTGTCACCCAATGAATGCATTGTTACATCAAGAAATCATTATGAGGTTATTTTTGACATGCTTTAATAATTACTGAAAGACAGACCTACTGGTGAGACATATGCAACTGATAACAGTCACCCGAAATCATTTAACATTTTTGTGCTTTCGGTTCTTATTTCACTAAACAGTCATGGAATCGGTTCAAGATTCAAATGAATCAAATGGCTCCACTTTCCCAGCTCAAACTGAGCAATAGTTTCTTGCGATGGCAGAAGGGAGGATTCTAAAAAGGCCCTCACGAAAAAAATCTCTGTTTATCCATTGTGTTTATCTTCTTCAGTAAAGCAAAGATGAAAACTCTCAACCAGAAGATATAAAGAGGCTCTTTGCGAAGGGAGGCAGTTTATGGAAAATGTGGTCATCATTTTGAGAAACACGTGCAGTGAATGGCCACTGTGGCGGGATAGAAGCTGCAAATCATCTTGACGATAGCCTCCATAATTGTTCACAATAATTACACAAAAATGAAGACAAATAATTACATTGACAAAGACGTATTGCTGTTTGAAAGTTATGCATGTGTCACCTGTGACTTGATTTGCCTTGACCTGTTAGGCATACTTGGTCTGACATATTGAGATAAAAAAAAAAAAAGCAAGCATCACAGTTCTGCCGCCAAGCCCCAAAACTGTCAGAACACACCCCACAAATCCTCCAGACTCTTCTCATCCTCAGCCATTGATAAGTTTAGCCTGCTAAGCCTCAGCCTGTTCTTGGGACAAGATGAAATGAAGAGCTTGTCTCTACAAATCAACTCGAGAAAAGCATTGTTCCAACGTTGGCTAGCGTTATAACAATTAGTTTGTTTTGCACCTTGAAAGACTCACCTTGATGCTTTGCATTATCAAAAATTCCAATAAATAATCCCTAGACATATTACACAATTAAATGCATATGATCAGATAACCACAGGGATTTTTATATATTATAATACTAAAGTGAGCAAGATGATTATTAGAGCAAGCAGAGTGATTGTGAAGCCAGACAGTCAATGTTTCTTTGATCTTCAGCATCTTCATAACTGTCGTTATGCTTTTGATTTTCACTTGCAAATGATATCACTTGAGGTGATAATAGCCACATATTATCTTGACTTATCTTGTCATTGATGCAAATTAAATGAAAGTTTGCATTAAACTGTAATATTTGAGTTGAGACGTGTGTGACTTTTGCTGTTGCCAGGGGTTCCCAACAAACACACCAGGATCAAAGTGGCCCTCTTAGTGCTCCAGCTGTGTCCAGCCTCCTTTAACGCCATCCTCATCCTTGGAGCGACATCAACAGGATATCCTATACCAACACCGCTGACCTCAGCAGACCTCAGTGCACTGCACAATACATACAGGCTACTGTATGTGCGTCGTGCTGGCATGTGGTCTGCTTTCCATTAAAGTGCATCAGAGAAAGTGTGAGCTTTTTAAAGAGCTCTAAGCGCAGGCTGTAATTTCATAAATCTGCGTTTAGGACATGTTTTTGGAGCCGGTGCAGTGCATGTGCTGGTTGGGTGCTTGGCACGGGCTTTCCTTTATTAAAATACAGAGGGCAGCAGCAGACCTCATCAAAGCTCGACTACTGTTTCAAACTTGTTGCCTGCTAAACTTACTCCCTGGAGTATTTCAACAGCCGTGCCCATGGATGAAACCCCTCCATAAACACGCACAGGGATGCACACACACACACACACACACACACACACACACACACACACACACTGTATAACCCAATGCATGGGGACAAATGTAGCTGAAGACTGTAACAAAACTGTTATTGTTGTTTCAACTAAGACGGCATTCCATATGCTAGAGCTAGAGCCAGTTAGCTTAGCTTAGCATAGCTTAAAATAAAGGGTGAAAAAGCCACCCTGAAAACATACAAGACATTGAGCTTTTGAGGTGCTGGTAAGCTAACCGTCCTCTGTCTTTTATTTCAAGGACAAATGAGTGTTGTATGTTCTCCATTAACGAATGAAATGACTGCATTTTAAAAAGACTATTTTACCTAAAGAGGTTCAGCACCAGGGGAGGTCTGCTGAGCCCATGAGAAAGGTCACCAAGGCACCGTCACCGTGTCTACAGAAGAAAATACTTCAGCGAGGCTGTCGATGACATAGTGGCAATAAATCTCAGAGAACAATAGCATTGTGGTCCCTCTGTAGATCTGGCGGGGAGACCATGAAGGTAATTTGCTCCAATGGTTTCATTTGGATTTTTTTTTTTTTTTTTTTTGTCAAGACCAAAAGTGTTGATTTTAGGAAACTGTTACCATTATGAAGCAGAGGGAATGGAAAAACCAATGGCCTAAAATGTTTTTCTTTTCCAGATGAACTGACCTTCCCTTCCCTTATAGTTTTTGAAGATAAAGAGAGTTTAAGATTAAAAGTGTGGAATGTGATGGAAGAGAAGTCTCTCGCCTTTTAAATGCGCTGTACGTTTGACAGAACTGAGATGAGCATTTCACTGCTCTCTTTTTCCCTGTTTTACAACAAAGCAACACTTAACGGCAGTTGGCCAAGATGAAAAAGTGACAATCAATGAGGTCAGATGAGGGTTAACCACCCGTCTCTGCATCATGGCTATACATCACAGTCAGCAAACTGTATCACAAAAAATGCATCTGGTACTGGGAAGATTACAGAGTCCTCTGCCAGATAACTTGGGTCATATAAGTTAAACTTTTTAAAATGTCAACACATGTAAAATATGGAGAAGCCAGCTTTTTGGGGGGCAAAAAACAATTAGATGCCATGCATATACTGGGACTTTCTTATGATTAAGGTCTCTTGGCTTCTTCCAGAAAGGTTATTTCCATTTTATCAGTGAGTATAGTGGAACAAAAGGATTAAATTGTTCTGCTGAAAGCATCTGGTTTCACCTCCCCTAGTGTGGCAGTTAGTAACAGCTGAAATCCAGGAAACATCTTGGCAGGTTTGTACAGCTCCAGGTGCAGTGAAGTGAAACGCACCGTAAACTCCATTGTTCTTCTCTTGTAGGGAAAGGTTAGTCAAATTAAAATGTAGATAATGTCTTCAAATTTAACATTAAATAGTGAAGGAGAGACCTTTTACCTGACACTTTTTATACCTCCAAAAGGACTCACAAGCCAATGATACGGATGGCTTTCACTGACTTTAAAGATGTTTTTCTACAAGGCACAATGGGCGTGGCCATCACAGTGATGGTACTTGCTTCCATGTGACATAGTCTGTTCGTTTGTATACTTGTATATACATAATGATAAATCATTTGTATGTGTGCCTGCTATCATACTCCCAGTATTAGATTATCAACATAAAATCTTTGAGCATGATCTCACCGAACTGCATGAAATGAGTACACCCCATATGGGACTGAAGACTGAGAATAGTTACGACAGTATTGTGTGAAGGGCTGTAAAGCTTGTGATTAAGTTACAGTAAGTAAAATAACTTTGAGGCAGGTTTTGATTAGGCAACTTGAACAACTTTATTTAAGGTTAGGTTTAAGGTTACACATTTGTTTGGACGAGCAAAACAATGACAATAATTTGAAATTAATTAGAAATTTGAGAGTCTTGGCTTTTGTTTTGGGTTAAATGAGGGAAGATATGGTCAAACACATTCCCATGTCAGCAGGCTTATAATGTATGAGAAGAAGAAAAACATTCGTCTTCTTTTAATTCCTTTGTGTTATCCCTGTGATACACACAGGAATACACAGAAACATACATTTTACTCATCTCACTACAAATTCAGATACTAGACACTGATTTCTAGGATTTCTGGCTGCCAAGATTGCAAATTTGCCAAAATAAGAGCTTGAGACTCATAGGTGACAGCCAATAAAGCTATCATGTGCACATATCTGGCCATCATAAATATGGATGCATGTGTTCTCTGTACCGAAGATGCATATGCTCGTATGTGTTTGTGATATTGCTGATATCACTCACATGGCTGACATCAATCACTGGCAGACATGGGACAGATGTTAGCGGTGTTCCAGGAAACTCAAATAAGTCTAAACAGCTGGAAGAAGAGACTTCTGGAAGGGAGATAAGGGAAAAACAGCCCCCAGGATATTATTGGTGTCCTTAGACTTTCCCTGCTGTTAGGAAGAGTATCTGCTTGTGCAAAATCCTCAGGAGGATGCTTGTTCTTCCCTCCGGTAGAACACAACAAAGCAAGGCTCAAAGACATTGTTGGAGTCTCACTCTTGCTGCAAGTTTCCCCTCCAAGAAATCTCTTGTTGTTGGAAAGGAAGAGAAGGGAGAGGGAGGGAACCCTTGGACAATAAATCCACCATAATATCCCTGTATCCCCACCCATCAGCTATCATCTACTGTACCGATTGAGACTTCCTCTCTTGTGATTAGGGTTCCTGCTACTGGCTAACATTTATTGTTTCATCTCAAATAATTGCCTTCGTTAAAACATGGTCCAGATGTATCATTTGACTCCATTGTTGAACATTTGCTAATTCAGGCAAAGCCATAATATTTAAAGGGCTAGTGACGGGATAGTTTCTAGTCAGAGTCTCTGACTGCTCCAGAGATTTTCTGTTGCAGGTGCAATGGGGATGCTCAACACTTAAGAGAAGGTGTTTTGAATTTCAGGGCATTTCATTATGGCGGTCGCATCGGAACCACCCTACAAAATACAGACATTTCTTGGGGGTGCTGGGCGGGTGCTATGGCTATTATAGGGGGAGCTACAGCACCACCTAGCTCCTCCCTGGCGCCGCCACTGGTCAGAGACCACAAAACTGAGCTTCCATGGTGGATCCATGCTCTCTTCCATGCATTTTTTTTTTTTTTTTACACTAACAAAAATATTTAAAAAAAGATTAGTCTTGGCCTTCTATGACCAGCCATGTATGATTGTTTTAATTTACAATAAGTGTATCACAGACTGAATGTGCTGGACAATCAAATAGCTGGATGATATTTGCTCAACATATGTACTGCTTTAAGTGATTTTGAACTTTTTTTTTTTACAGACAATTTCCTCTCCATGGCATAATTACAAGCCTGATGGTTGTGCTGCGGAAACCGTGCTAATACGAACTGAAATGAAAATGCTTATTAATAATAGACCGGCGTAAACCAGACAGCCAACTGCGGGCCGTAAAAAAAAAAAAAATGAGCTCATTGCAAAGAACAGAGGCATGGGTTGGGTCAGAGAAAAGCTGATAAATACAGATGTGACTGTGTGCTCACACATCACTCACCAGCATGCTGGCTTGCTATTTGCCAGTGTGGCTACGCAGAAGGTTTACTAGCTCTGTGGTTGCTGTAATGTTAGAGTGAAACCCGAGAGCTTCTGATTTGACCAGAGATACCTTCCTGTCAGTCTGTGTGCTTGTGTCTGTGTGTGTTTAGGAGCACGCCCCGACCAAATGCAATTAGTGTGAACCCACTTAAGACACACGTTGCTGTTAATATACCCCAAGAGACAATAAAACCTTCCTGAGGAAAATTGAGACCAGAGAAAGGAGACTGGACTGTCGACCAAACGGAAAGAATAATCTGGCTTTGTCAATGATGGCAATACTTCTGGTCCACTAGGATCAATTGTGCTCACTGTAATACCTTAAAAGTAGCCGACAGAGAAGGCAGCTGTGGCTTTCTATCACCGAATCCATCTTCTTTCTATTCCTCCCAGATACCTGCTCCTGACTTCTCCTCCATTCCGGGCAGCAGGCTGATTAGTCTGACGCACTGAAGCAGAACCAGGCAAGGAGAGAGTGAAGCAGTGTATTGATTGT
The DNA here is from genome assembly GCA_029853015.1 of Chelidonichthys spinosus. Classification (NCBI taxonomy): domain Eukaryota; kingdom Metazoa; phylum Chordata; class Actinopteri; order Perciformes; family Triglidae; genus Chelidonichthys; species Chelidonichthys spinosus. Next base: position 13,467,500 of record CM056835.1, read on the forward strand.
CACAGTGACCTTTCCTTTAGCAGTGTTCTTCAGATGTGGGGGTGGCTGCCATTCTCTAAGACTCCGGCTCACCACCAGCCGACATGGGTAAAGGCGCTGCTCCGCACAAATGACGTTCAAAGCTTTCACACACTAAATTGTAGTCATCGTGGTCTCAGAGGGGGGTACAACAACCTTCAGCTTGGTCCCCTTAAGTAGGGCTGGAATGATAATCAGCATAACTCATAGAAATGAGTGGTTATGGTCATGGAAGGGAGCTGGGGAGTGGTTGGGTGTAGGGTTTTATTGTATCTTTGGATCCACTTATCAAATCTCCTTTCAGATCCCTTTACTTATCTATTTAGTGAAGTAGTGGAGAGAAAATAAGGAAGATGGTGGAGAGGGATTTAGACTAATATATAATATGAATATTTTTTAAAAAGAAACAAAGAAGAACCATGGATAAGAATTGAGGAGAACATTGAAAATCACAAAAGTCATGTGAAGATGAAGATGACAAGTGATTATAATCCTTCATAAATGGCATTATGGGTCAAGGACAGCTCCTGGACCACACACAACCCACAATGCACACACAGACGGGGAGCATGTGATGATCAGAACATCACTTAACCAGCCCACATCATCCATTACAGTGCATGGCAGGCCTGCCAACACTGCAGCCGGAAAAAGGGGTGGAAGAGAAATTAAAAGATAAATCCAGCGGATGGTTCAACTGTCAATAGTAGAACAGACTGTCTTGACTAAATTTCTCCTGCCAGTCATGAAACCACACGTTAAAAAAATAAATAAATAGAAAATAAAAAACAGACATGCAACCATAAAGTTCATATCTACCTGTAAAATGTGCAAAGTGTGTTGATAATACTGTACTACCTCAACTGTCAGGACGCCTTTGAGGGAAGCTGCAGGTGTTGAAAGCTTCTCACTTGAAAACTCTAAAACAATGTATTTGTATGAAGACTTGTGTGACAGTTTCTATGTGAAAAAGCAATTCATGCATAGAAAACAGGTCAGAAAACAGCCTTTGTGGTCGGCCAAAATCATCAATTCCCTGTGCTGCTACGCCTGTTTACTGTATGAAAACTGAGAGTGAAAACAGATATGCAGTGGATCCTGGTGTGATCAAATCATCCTCAAATGAGCCCACCACTCAAGTGTGGGAAGCCCCACTGTTGCGCCCATAGCTTCAGTCATGCAAACCACCTCAAATGGGTTTTTGCATCACAGTGAATTATCTCCTCTCAAGGAGCAGAAGGTTGAGATGAAAAGGAGAGTCTGTTAGCAACTAACTGGATCACCATCAGAGATTGAGCTATTGGTGATGTGATGTGGTGTGGTGCAGATGATCCTGCTGATTCAGCAAACGAAACCAGAAACCAGAGACCCTCCATCCCTTTAATCCTCAACGACCCCATGTAAGCCAGACGCACACCAGCCACCACCACAACTGTATCCCCCTCTCCCCCCAACCAGGCTCCTCCCCCCCTGGGAGAACCGTCTCTTTGACTGCACTCTTCACCACACCTCCATCTCTTATTTTACCCCCCCCAAAAAAACCTCACGAGTGGTGCCAAGCATGCCCTGCCTCAGATGATCCCTCATGTAACCTCCAGTGCCGAGAGCTTAATTCAAACTCAGTGTCAACATTACCTTCCAATCAAGCTGCAGTCACGGTTCTCAAGGCTTGAGGATGGAAATCAAATAACTGCACATTAGGATCAGACGTCATTTGGGTTTCCGTGAGTGAAGCCAATTCAAACTGATGTGCCAAGTTAAAATAATAATAAAAAAGAAAAAAGGAAACACATTCGCTGGCATGTTTCTACTTCAGCGGTGTTCAAAAGCAACACGTTTTTTTTTCTCTCTCTAAAGTGCCGGGGAGGTCTGCTCCATGTTTTCGCTCGGAACCAGCTTGGATGAGTTTGTCAACAAGTGGTATCTGCCTTGCTTTTGTGTCTGTGTATTGTATTCTGATTGGGTTATTCCCATCCCGCTGTGAAAATCACATGCCTCAACTCAGATAGAATCAATGTGGAGACGAAACATCCCAACAACAAAAAGAGCCAATTTAAAGCTGAGCTGATAACCATATCCGGAATGTATCATGTGTACGTCTAATCTGATCATATATGGCATATTCCACAGATTCATGTGAGGGTATTGTGTTGCATCGCCGCCATCTCATTCATCTTTTGTGGTTGCAGACATTATTTACGTGCATGCACACTAACTCAATGGTCCAGTAACTAAACATGCAATCTGATGGGATGCCTGCCAGGGTTTTCAGATGTCCATTCATCATCCATAAGACGCAAAGGGTTTGCACGCTTCCATGCTTACCATGGATTTCACGTCTCTCCCAGAGACGGGGCGAGTCTAAGAAAAATAGGTTTTACACACATGCATGTGTGCACAATAGAGGACAAAGACAGGAGGTGGGAACTTTGGAAAATTCAGTACAGGAAAATGAAATACAATAACTTTGAGGTGTGAGACGAATGAGGAACAGTACTGAGTTGAAATTTTTGGAGAATGCATTGGTGGGGAAAAGGGCTTACTCCTTTTTTTCAGATTCATTTGAATTGGCAGGAATTGGGTGAATTTTTATCTGCTCAAATTTGAAACCTTTCCATGGCATTATGTGGAGACAGCTCCTAAGTAGTTATCAGATCATTACATTACATTGTGGCTGCGCTGACAACATAATCAAGTTTGTTAGGGTCAGATCTAGTCATCAAACGTCCCTTTGTAGTCTTCAGAAGAACAAAAAACATGGAATTTAGAGCAGAGTTCTTTAGCAAGTGTTAGCATTTACAAGATTTAAAGCTACATTTATGAGGGATTAACACATTACATTTTATTGTGAGACAACATGAAGGATAAAAAAGAAGATAAATCTTTTCTGTGTTCCCATGTCTACAAGAGCTTATGGAGGGATTTATATGTGCACAGTGTTGGCTGGTGATATTGTGGGTGCAGCATGTCAGTGAGCCTGTAGGTCTGGACAAAGGGTGACGCCTAGTGGCCAATATGCAAAAGACAGCATCACTGACAGTTCTAACCTGCATGAGAATTTCAATCCTTCATCATTACTTCAAAAACAGAAAATGACCACAAATTGAGTTTATAGCAGTGGTTCCCAAACCTTTTCTTTTCTTTTTTAGAATTAAAGAGAATGTTTCCATCAAATGGTGTCTAATTATGTGGTTGATGAATCAGAATTCAATTAATCAAGAAGACAATATCAGAAAATATGAGAAATGTATTGAAGAAACAGTCTAATAGTTTTAATTCTAATTCCTTGCCATTCAGAGACCATGAACATGTGTATAAATATGCAAATGTACATGTAATCATTGATGGAGGAGTCACAATGTACCACCCACTTTGTAAAATAACATCTTTGCCAGTCATTGCAGTTGGAGATACAGTACAGCACATACAGCAGGAAGCAGCAACAGCGACCCAAAAAGGGAAGCATGAACCATAACTAGTTTCGCTGATTGATGGTCTTCTCTGGGCCAGTGTTGGAGGAATTCATTGGATCCTCAATTAAAAAAACAAAGACATTTAATTTATTTCTTTTTTTTTTTGATTGTATTCTCAAAGACATGAACAGAAATGGATCATAGAAAACTCATCAATGTGGCAAATTCATGTTCCTGGCTCATTTCACGTCCATCTACGAGCAGTCTGTGCTCAGACAAGCTGAGAAAATCTGACACATATTCTGTCTACCAGCTTAGAAGCTGGTGGACTTCAGGCTTCAGAAACCCCACTTGCAGGCTGAATTGTTTTAGTAATTAATTTGTGCCCACCTCAATTAAGATGCCAAATGTCCACAGGACCAAACAAACTGTGTAATTGTACTATTGATTATGACACATGATATAATACAGTGGGCGAGGGAGGGTTTGGGCGGGTGTGTGGTGTGTGTGTGTGTGTGTGTGTGTGTGTGTGTGTGTTATATGTGGCCTGTGGCTTATATGTATGTATCGTCTGTATCTGTACTGTAACTATACTGTAAAGCAGCTTTTTATATGACAGCATTGGAGTCCAAGACAAATTTTCTTATCTTATTTGATGAACCACCCACCATTTTAATGGATTATATGTATTATAGTTCACTCCTCGTGTGTGTCTGTGTGTGTGTGACTGTGTGTGTGTGTGTGTGTGTGTGACTGTGTGTGTGTGTGTGTTTGTGTGTGTGTGACTGTGTGTGACTGTGTGTGTGTGTGTGTGTGTGTGTGTGTGTGCGTGTGTGTGTGTGTGTTTCCCATTATAATAATATTGTTTGGGTATTTTGCTTCCTTATCATCCCAGAGGCTAAAGGTTTTTAAAGCACAGATTCCTTATCCCTTTTAAAATCCCTTTGTGCCGCTAAGGGTTACTTGATATTATTTATACATTCATATGTACACTGTAATATTTGTTAAGTAAATCCACTTCCAGTGAATTAAACGCATCTAACTGGAAAGCTAAGCTGTTTTATGTTAAGTAAACAACATTTGCATGTTTTACATTGCATATTTGGTGTGTTGCAATGAAAACGTCTTGTGACAGGTGAACTCTTTGTGAAGGCATAACATATAGCACTAAAAAAGAGACAAAAGGTAGGGCAGATCTGAATCAGTTCACATGACTGAAACTTGTAAAAGTGCAATGACAACACATTAAATAATTTTCAATGTGTATAAATTGTGCGCTTAACATTACATACCATCCCTGCTTTACACCTAATTTATGCTACCATCATCTCATCCAACAATGTTCTTGTAAAAAAAAAAAGATTCCAGAACCTACGTACCTACAACTCCCTGTTGTATCCAGCAATAAACCTATGACCCGCAATATTAACTTGCAACTGAGCCACTGAGGTACATTTAGGAAAAAGGGGGTTGAGGATAAATCACTGAAAGAAAATGAACAAAGTGCTGGAGAGGTTTTGGCCGCCCAGGTGGCTCAGTTAATAAGAGGACTGTTGTCGTTCTCGTCTTCAACAAGAACCTCCTCTCCTGACAATACAGCGTCTGGCTTTTGGACCTCTTTGGCAACATCCACTCCTACCACACCCACCACCCTGAAATGTGGAAAAAACAGGCAAACACAGGGATTTAGAGAAGCAGGAGAACATGGGATACATTAGTGTCTCTACTAATTACACTAAACATGGCAACTCTCTTCTCAACAAAGCTTCTCTCTGCACACCTGCTTCTGCTCGCCCCGAGAAACACACATTTTCCTATAACTATCAAAGGCAGTGTTTCTATAAAAAACAATTAGTGCACTAGTATCAAGGCTTAACAATGCTGCACACAAACCACTACAAGGAAATAGGAGTTTTGATGTTGGGCCCCTGCTGGTCTTGGCTGTTTTACTGAGATTGCTGCACCAGTGGCTTTGTTATTCTGTAACTACTCACCATGTAACAGAAGAAGCAGTGCATGTGACAGAGATGGATTCACTGAAGGAGTTTTATGTTTCACGCTACACTTCCCCGACTGACTCAGCAGATGTGCTTTGCCAACTCAGTGTAAAAAGACAAACGTAAAGAACATAATGTTCCACATGCAAGTATCCTTTTATGGCCTCCGGTTCTATATAAGAAGACAGCCTTGATGTTGATGGTGTATCAGTCGATATACAAAAGAAAAGAGATAATACATTATGCTACATGAAGAGGGCAACAGTTTGGTGTGGGTAGTTGAATGCCATGAATGCAGGAATGAGGAACCGAGTCTTCTTGTTTCCTGAGGGCCCTAATTAAAGCAGGCGTTGCTCTTTTTCTAGTCATGCAAAACGGGCTAACAGTGACTCAGCAGAAGTCAGCAGCAGAAGTGTTTGCAATGCAACTCAATCCACAGAGTACAGCTCTACACATGAAGCATATCAACACAGCAGCTGTTGATGAACGGCTCTATTTTGAATGTAGAGTGAACAAACAACTTTGGGCAGAATACACCCTGAAGTTTGGAAATGTATGATTGTTTGCTGTAATTACCTAGTCCTTTTTGTCGTTTAATGGTGTCTTATCAAGATGATAAACTTACCCTAGGAAAAACAAAGGGACGACACAGATCCCTGCAGACAGCAGGAAGATGAAGCCAGGGAACCACGCCACCGTAGCAGCATAGACGCTGTTGAAAACTGCAGCCGATACATTGTTTGTTAAACTCTCCAGGAAGGAAAGACAGGCAAACAGGGCTCCTGCAAAAAAAAAAAAACACCCAGGAGGGAAGAAAAGCAAGTTTTAAGTAATGATACTTTGACTAAAAACAGGATATGCTTAAAACCAAAGTTAGTTCCGAGATTCCCTCTTGCTCCAAGGAACAGCAACTTGACAACGTGCATGACAACAGGTCACTCTTCAGTGGACCACGACTCCGTTGCTCCTGCAAAAGCCCTAAACCCACTCACCCTGCTCCGACTTTGGGATGATCTTCGATGTCATGGAGCGCAGAACGGGGAAAGGCATGATAGACAGAAGCATTGGAACCCTCACTGTGGGGAACAGACAGATAAACTTCATGTTACACATCTTAATGTACTCTAACAACTTACAGACAAAGCTTTGAGATATTGTACATTATTGGTTTCGAGAAGCACCATTTTTTTATGGATGTTTTTCTCACCTACAAACATCAGCAAAGTGGTCTTGGCAAACGCCAACAGGACCATGCCCGACACGACTGAAAGGATCCCCATCAGGACAATGAGCAGCTGTGGCACCCCACAGTACGTTAACACCGACACTCCCAAAAAACTGGTCAGGAACACTGTGGTGGACAGTGCTGAGCCGTAGCCAATCAGAATCTCAGTCCAGCACAGTGGCTCATCCAGCTCATATAGGGTAATCAAGGAGATCCCACCCACATAGGCGAAGGAGAAGCTGGTGAAGATGAGTATCAGGAGGGCCAAGACCGTTTTACTCCTGCGGCTGGCCCCTGCAAACATGTGGTAGACCCCGTAGAGCATCTGTTTAATGGCTGAGCGCTGAGGCGGCCCGTCTATAATAATAGAATGAGTGGGAGCCTTCTTCACAGTCTCTTCTAGAATGAAAATGGCATAGAGTAGGATCAGACACTGGCACAACGCGGAGGTTAGGAAAGGCCAGTTAAAGCCAGCGGCTCTCAGAAAGTAGCCCGTGGATATGGAAGCGACCCCAGACAACAATCCAATCATCATGTCCACTCCAGCCATGCGCAACGTCTTCTGACGACCATCGTCGCACAAGTCCGCCACGTAGGCGAAACAGCCGCCCAGAAATGTGCCCAAGCCGCCAAACAGAGCGCTGACAAACGAGGAGGCGATGAGCAGGTGAATGTCGAGCTCAAAGTAGGACACTGCCAGGAAGGCCAAGGTGTAGATCAACGTGCCGATCAAAGGCATGATGATTGTGATCTTGCGTCCTCCCCGGTCACTGTAGGCCACGAGCATAAGGGTGACAACCAAAGAGGGGATTGTGGAGAAGAGCTCTGTGTAAAGGGAGAAGAGAGATGCCTGTCTCTGTACCTCCTGTAAACACACAAAGAGAGAGCATGGTTCAGTCTAAAAATCACGTATGAGCTGACAGCAGACTACCCTACAAATAGCACAAGTTACACAGAGATAGTGACAATTCATGGTCATAAAACCAACACAGAAAACCTCACATGATCAGCAAATGGAAGTGCTTTCTTTCTAATTCGGGGCCAAAGGGAACAAAGCTTTCTACAGTTCTAACAGGTGCAGGAGCGGCTAGTTTTCAGTTAAAAAAAAAACAGGTTTTTCCACATCATTGTGTTTGTTCTCACTTCTCTGCTGTCTTTTTATACTTTTGGCAGAACCGCATTTCCTCTAAATGTTTACTTACGATGCCATGTACACTGATGTGAGTTAATAAGTGAGGATGTACTCTGGATTGATAAGTAATTTAATGAGATGATCACTTAAAACAGTGTTGCCACAAGTAACACAGCATCAGTCAGTGTCTGTACGAGTTGAGAACAGTACATTTTAGTGGCCCTAAGATATCCCTTTATAGTAACTTAATCACTTCCTTTTACCTGAGATGCATTGCAAGAGGGAAACAGGTTCATAGGACAATGAATGCTCTGTTATGATCATTTTGATGGAAACTGCTGTTGATGATGAATATAATGTACATATGCATGGAGCAAAACTGTATTTTAAGCTCCAAGGTACTTCAAGAAGCCATTTGTTCTTCCTTTCTTTTCATCAACATGGAGGAAGCCTCACATGACAATGACTGAGTGTCTGTTTAGCTCGTGTTACGTAAATGCATGCTCTCTCACATCCAGTGATTAGGGACCTACCTTATGGTAGCTGGAATGATTGTCGCTGCCGCCCTCTGCACATCTGGTGGCATTGTCAGAGACGGGATAGGTGGTGCCCGTCACCTCCTGCCAGAGCCTCCGGTACACATACTGCTGCACAAGAGGATAGATGAGGAAACTGGAGAAGGCGTACAGTGCAACGACAGGCTCCACAAGGTAGAGACGCTTCATTTTCAGGGGCTGCAATATTCCCTGAAAAAGAGATGAAAGGAACACATTAATAGATAAAAATAAATAAATATATATTTAAAAAAAACTGGAGCAGATATGAGCTTGGTATTTAAAACACATGCTCATTTTACACCCTTTTAAATTTGTAACCAACTTAGAATATTGAACAGCTCAATAAAGATTATTCCAACATTCAGGTAGAGTGTTAATGACAACCTCAGTATTTTCCCCCCAATACTGCATCCAGTCATGAGACACGAGTTTACGTGGAAGTTCAGAGACTATTTGTTTGTGTGAAGATCATCGATGTGAGAGTTAAATCGATAATGAAGTTCTGCGTTATCGATCAGGATGCGACAGTTCGACACATTCAATGGAATATGAGATAATAACCCCGCATTGAACTGTACACTTTGTTCATTTGTGTCAATACTGCGGGACGAGCTGTGCTAGGTCAATGTTTAGATAACACACAACGGCAGCAGCTCAGCCTTAGCCTTATGTTCTCAAAAGGTGTTGTTAATAGCCATACCATACCATGCCATATAACGCTTACCTTAATTAGTTGCCTGGATCATGTTCTAATCACAAAATTAACCCCCTGCGAGACATTCTGTTGTTTACAAACGAGTATCGGCTGTTTTATAGAGAAGTGGACTGCGTTTATTATGAAACGACGAGATCCCGCCCCTAACCACACACGATTGGACAGCAGTCTTCCGAGGCTGTGTTTATTCGATTGGTGGAACTGTCAATCCTGAGCAAAAACGAGCAGGGACATTTTGTGACTTGCTGTAACAGGCTCTTCCGTGCATATTAAAGTGAATTGGAAACACCTTCGAAGAGCATTCATTGGATTTAACTTAAAAAAAAACATATTTTATTTGCGATATCTTAATGCTTCCATTGTCATGGTACAAAAGCGCACGCTGCCATTTTAGGGTATTACGGTAACGTGAGGGGTAGGCGTGCTTTGCGTCGGAATGTACCATTATGCCAACAAACCGGGGAAAGATTTTGTTGTGACAGCGAAGTAGCAACCCGGCGGGGGCACACGATAAGGCGGAATTCACTGTTCTTCTCTATGTATTTAGATAGAACTCGAAATTGTAGGATTGAATCGAAATACCCATCTATCAACCCGCATAACAACTATACGTTTTGCGTGACCGAGTCGCTCAAATTCGTGTCTGAGTAAATGTCAAGATTATCCTCCCGGACGTGCAGGTAGTACCACCATCAAAAATATCGTCAGTTAGCGAATCATAACTACCCCTGTGATTGATTTAGCGAACTTAGCTAACGTTACCAGCTAGCATTGGAATTCATTATGGTGTAAAATACTTTTTTATCAATGTCTCTCTCTCGTTTTCTCGAGTTGCACAACCTTGCATGAAAGCTAGCTGGCCGGTCAAACGCTAGCGTTAGCTTCTCCTGCTGCAGTTGCATTAAAGTCGTGACTGTCCGTGTCAGGATGGATGATGTTTCAGCTCCCCGGCCTAACGTTGACGTTCACAGTTATCGTGCAGCTCGTAATCTCCAGCTACCAGTGATATTCAGTTTGAAAAGATTAGTTTGGAAAACGTTTTAGGCCTTTAGCTATGGCCGTAATTCGTCGTATGTAAGCTTTCTGATTTCGCAATGAAAGTTTTCTGAATCGCGCAATATGCAATGTTGCTTAAACATACACAGTGGACTTACAGAATGTGTAGAGCACTTTATAAACTATTATTTAATCCCCCAAAATGTGCGTGCAGAGTGGTGTACTATTAATACTTGGTTCAGTGACAACATTAGCTACACAACATGGGATCAATCTTGTTGTCCAAACGTTTTACAAAGCAGGGGATGTATGGTCATGTCACCTCGCCAGCAATTATCAATAGAGCATCGTACATTAAATTACAGGGGTTGTATCTTTTTGTGACGGTTTTCTTTAATATCCTGTCACTCACTCTGTTTGGTTTTCCAGGTAAAAACGTTGGTGTTTTCATATTGGATCAGCAATGGCCTTCAGCAAGGGATATCGCATTTACCACAAGCTGGACCCGCCACCCTACAGTGTCATAGTGGAAACAAGGACCCGGGAAGAATGCCTCATGTTTGAATCGGGGGCTGTTGCCGTTCTGTGTAAGACATCTTTTTTGATTACTGTAATGACAGATGCTTTAAATATTTTGAGTTGTTGCCTCAAATATGGATGCTGCAAGTACAGCTATAATAGACATAACATTGACTATCAAATGGTGGATGTGATATTGCATGATTAAGTCACAAGCTGCATATACCTTTTAGGTTTAAAGGAGAGAACTACCAACATTTTCCTACATTGTTGTTTGTGTTCTAGCGGCGGCAGAGAAGGAGGCCATTAAAAACTCGTACACCAAGCTTCTTGATGCCTATGGCATCCTGGGCGTCCTCCGCTTAAACCTGGGTAAGCTACAGATGCATCTTCTCTATTCATTGCTCCTTGTTGCAGAAATCAAATGAATTCAGTACAGGTTGTAACCTCAGTTTCTTGTGCGACTGTGAAGGCCCTTGATTTGTTGGTCTGTTGCTTACTTATAAGCTGCTTTCTCCTGCCCTCCACATGACCTTGAAGGTTCTTGTTATCACAACAAGGGGACGTTGAGATTAAAAGTCTTACAGATGGCTGAGATTTGACTGGCAGATGATTTCCCTTAATGGAGTGGCATCAAATTTGAATTAACCATTTCTTATCTAGTCAGTTACACATACTGTTCCATTGTATCTTAATATATTCATTATTAATAATACACTGTTTCATGTATGTCAACATCCTGCTGGCTTCCCTTTTCTTTACAATAAACTATATATAATGTTTGTATACCCATGCCTCTTTCCATTTTTTGGCATACCCCACCATACTTCTGCAGGTGACTCCATGCTCCACAGTCTGGTGGTTGTGACAGGATGCAGCTCTGTGGGGAAGGTGCAGGAATCCGAGGTGTTCAGAGTCACACAGACGGACTTTATATCACTGAAGAATGATCCAGCAGATGAGGAGCGGATTGCTGAAGTGCGAAAGGTCCTGAACTCGGGACATTTCTACTTTGCCTGGTCTGCCACTGGAGTCAGCATGGACCTGAGTCTCAATGCACATCGCAGGATCTTAGAGGACACTACAGATAACCGCTTCTTTTGGTAAGCACATGAGACGATTGCTGTTGTGATGTTATACAGAGTAGCAGGCAGGTATCTTTGAAATAGTAAATATGCTAAATACTTGTTCTGCAATCTGCACACTGTCTTTCTGGTGAAATACTTTCTTCTGAATGTGTGATATGGGGGCTGTGTGACTTGCAATTTAGGTGCAAAACTTCACTGTTTCCACTGAATTTGTTTGTGTCTTTCCTGTGTCTGTCTTCTTTAATCAATAGGAACCAATCTCTGCACCTTCACCTGAAGCACTATGGAGTAAACTGTGATGACTGGCTGTTTAGATTGATGTGCGGTGGTGTGGAGATCAGGACCATCTATGCAGGGCACAAACAGGCAAAGGCCTGCATCTTCTCCCGCCTCAGTTCAGAACGAGCCGGCACACGTTTCAACGTCCGTGGAACAAATGACGATGGACAAGTGGCCAACTTTGTGGAGACTGAACAGGTGAGTCAGATGTGTGGTAGTTTTATTGAATCGCTCTTATTGTTTGAGTAATGTCATGATAATTGCTACTGATTAAAAGTCAGTTTTATACCATAGTTATTTAAGTTTCTCTATGCATGGTCAAATGACCTTGGTTAATACAGCCTGTTTAAACACTGGTTATTTATTGACTGTTGAGGAGCAAACCTGGTACAGTCACGTTGTGAGACACTATTGCTCCAGCATTATGTGCTGTCACAGTATAGGGAAATTGTTGAAAAATAGGAATATTATACATTAGAACATAACAGGAATACCAGCAGGATGACGACAATACGTCAACAGATTGATTTATTTGTCAAGCTCACGTTGAAACCTTTTACTTTTCGGGCATGTAACTTCCTTATTGAGTCAATATCTGTCCAGTCAGTATCGCCGAAACCAAAATGTCAGGACGGTGTCAGAGAAGACACGTGTATATTTGAATATGCGAGCTTACTCAGCTCTTCATTGTGGAAAATAACTGGATTTGCATTTCCCATTTTATCGTTCCTTTTTTGGGAATCAAGCCTGCAGCTATAGGTTGGACAGAATAACCAGAACTACTACAATGTATTATAGTGCAACCACACACATATTTGCTGCCTAAAATTGTCACAGAGGTCATTTAATGTCTCTATCTGAAAGTCTGAATCAAAATTGACACATTGACGCATCATATGCATGGTGGGAGTATTTTGTATTGTCAGGTCTGTATTATTGACCGCTTTTTTTCCATGATGATAAATGGTTTAAATTTTGAATAAAATTTTCTCCGAAGAATTGACATTATGCTGTTTTAGCAGTTTATAAAGGCTATTTTTTGTTCCTGTCATCCTCCTATACTGTAGGATTCATCAATATGTTTTTAAATAGTGTTTTTACAATCCATCAATTGTCACATTGAAAATTAACTTAACCAAACTTTCCTCTTGTTTCAAACAGGTTATTTTCCTGGATGACAAAGTCTCCTCCTTCATACAGATCCGTGGATCCATTCCTCTTTTCTGGGAACAGCCAGGAATCCAGGTAATGGAAACCAAACCTTTTCTATAAAGCCAGCCCACAATCATGATTGGGAGGTTTTCATATTTTAGGCCACATTAAGCTGACTTTATGTTTGTGTTGAAGCCCTGGCCAATTTGACAGTGCTACATTTACTAATAATGCTCACTGAGTACCGGTTGATTGCACAGTAAGTGTAAACCCTGAACTCTAATGAAGCTTACGTGGATTCCTTTAAAAACAAGGAACACTTTCAGTAGAATACTTTGTATTTGGCATATGTCGGGAATTAAACATCTACTTGTAATTACACTGCATATCTTTATCCTAGTTTTAATGCATTTTGTCCATGCTGTGTTCAGAAAAAGTCCATTAAGGGTGTTTTCTTGCACCTGAATGAGAATCGGCACCCTAATGGCATGGATGAGAACCCCCACCTGGTATAACCTTTTATTTGGCTCTTGCTGGTGCTGACGCTTTCATACTGCTGATAAGGCTTTCTCTGTGCAGTGCCAAAGGCTAGGGGTGAAAACCAAGGCAATCCTATTGTGGATCTAGGATCAACCATTACATATACTCACCATAAACAACATCACTTGGATTCTCCTGCCCTTGGTCTGACATTGCACAGACTGGTGGATTAGATCGGACATGGGGGAGGTTAATGATAGATATAGTGGTTGGTAAAGGGCATTTTTCTGTTTTTCTCAGCTCCCAGACTTCTTTGGTCAGGTGAGAGCCTGGTCTGAAAACATCCCCTAACCACTCCCCTTTCACTTAAACTGCTGATATTCCCCAGAAAACTGGATAGATGTTAATTTGTAATATGGAAGTATGACCTGCTTAGTCTCTTAGAAGGCCAAGACAAACCAAGACCATATTAGTCACCTATTCAGTCCACAAGTTCAATGGTTTGGTCAAACACAGGGTACTGGGCTCGGGCTTGTTTTCAGACAGAACTGTAGTCTTCCTGCTTTTAAAGCATCTTTTTAGCTCCTAGTCCCCTCAACCGGATGTGGCTTTGTAGGCTTACTTTCTAATCTCTTTACTTTCTGAATCATTCCATGAACATGATGGGTAGTTTCACTTTTATGAAGAATAATTATTGATCTTTACATTAGAAATAGTGGCGAGTTAGTCTTCTAATAGTACTTATAGTGAATTGTAGTGTCATTCAACCCTGCTGGGAAAGATGTTAATCATTAAAGTAGTAGGGCTGCCCCCTCTTAGTCGATTCGTTTGAGTCCTGGTTGATGACAAAAATCTTAGTTCATCATTTTTGATGGTTGTTTTGGCTAAAGAGCCATTCCTGGATTATGACCATAGTGACATCACAATACTATGTGGAAAATGATTTGTACTTAAAGAAATCAAAGATTTCATGAAATCCTTCTGACGGACTGACATTCAAATGTAATCAATCATTGACAGAATCCAATATCTAATGAATCTGTTCAGCAAAGTCTAATAAGGCGAGTACAAAACTAGTTAATGACATAACATATATAACTGTGAAATGTGTTGTGGGCATTGAATGTTTTTCAGTGTTAGTGTAGAACAGTCAAAGTGAGTTTAGAAACTCAATTTCATAATTTTGGAGCAGTTTTGGTGTAAAGGTGAAACCTGAGTCCCTCCTGAGATGCTATCTCAGGAAGTCATTAAATATGCATAGCATGGACCCGCTCGACAGCGGAGAGAAGGAAGTGACAAAATGGTAGCAGCATGGAGCAAAATGTTTAGCCCTGCATGCCAAACACAGGCCTAGCCATAATAGGCACATGCAGAATTATGACAGATAATTTCCCCAGAGACAACGCAGCAGTAATAATCATTGACTGGTTATAGACCCAGAATGTGTGCGTGTTGCTTGGGACCTGAATTGAGTGACCAGTAGCAGAAAGAGGAGGCAGAAACTGAATGGTGCAAGAGAGATGATGACATGAGGCGTGTTCTTCTTTTTAAGTTAAGCAAGGAAAGGTAAATGAAAGTTGAGAATGTTATGCAGAGATGGTTAGAGAGCAACAAGGGAACAAGCAAGGACTTGTAGTGCAGAGTAAGTTGATTCCCATGTCACAGCTGCTGTGTGAGGGTCCTGCTCAAGGTGTGGTCATCATGCCTGCTTTTACTTCCCTGTAAGGCTCTTTGTTGTTTCTCATGATTCATGCAGCACCGGTATACTCTCAAAATGAGAGAATATACAGCAGAATTAGTGAGATAAAAAGCATGCGGAGAAGATGTTTTTAAAGGTTTGATTAAAGGTGACGGGCATCAACATTTCTCTGCTGTTCAGTGTCTTTTTCTCTGTATGAAAACATCTCCCTATGCTGATCATGTGTTTCTGTTGTCCAATGGCTTCTTTTCCCCCACCATAAAGGTCTTGTCTCCGCTGTTCAAATGTTATCCAAAATTTCTATCCCAAATTCACCACCAGGTTTTCTGGTCATCTGTAACATGTGTATTCGCAACTTGATTTTACGTTAAGGAGGACACTTTGACTTGTGTTTTCTTTTCTCCTTTCCTTCTGTCTCTGACCTGCAGGTCGGCTCTCATCGTGTCAAACTCTCAAGGGGATTTGAGGCAAACGCGCCAGCATTCGAAAGGTAATTCGTGTACGCGTGTCTAGCAGTTTTCAGCAGCTTTGTCTAGCCGCCAACAGATTACCATTCCTCTGAGGAGCAGAGGACACCCCATAAAACTATGTCTCTTGCAGTCACAGCCCAAGGCACAATAGAGAAAAGCTCTCCGGACCTATGAAGGAGAAGATGTTAATTGAAGTTTGTCCTCAGAGGCAGGTTTATTGCAGGGAACAGCAAGGACGCATTGAGCAGCTGTCGACTGTAATAACCTCCTATATATATTTATTGCAGACAATTAATTTGCAAAAGTCCTTCCTTGACTTTTCCACATCTCTTATGTATGCAATTCAGATCCAAAAACTCATTTGATTCCAGTTGTGTAACAAATTATTATTTTTAAATTTGTATTAGTCTGTGATGTCATTTTAGACCATGCTTATTATGCTATTGTATATGTGTTGTCCAGACACTTCACTACACTGCGGAGGTTGTATGGGAAACAGGTGATCATCAACCTGCTTGGGAGTAAGGAAGGGGAACACATGCTCAGCAAAGCTTTTCAGGTGAGAGGAACCACTCTCTGTCCTTTAACACTGCACAGAAATGTAGCTGGTACTTCTAACAAAACAGACTTATTCCAAAACATACAGGCAGCAAATAGTATAAAACTACATTTCTTTGAGTAATATTTAAGGCATTTCCTGGATAGCCATAGCCGTAAATGTTGTCTGGATGTCTTGGAGCTATTATGTTGCTTCATAGGTACATGTTACACACTTGCACAACATTTTCAGTCAGTTTGGATTTCCTGGAATAAGCCCTCTTCCTGTCTCCGTCGCTCTCAGAGTCACCTGAAGGCGTCGGAGCATGCAACAGCAGTGAAAATGGTGAACTTTGACTACCATCAAAATGTGAAGGGTGGAAAAGCAGACAAACTCCACAGTGTCCTCAAACCGTACCTCAGTAAATTCATAGAAGAGTGCGGGTTCTTCTACTACTCTGGAGAGATGGGGATCTCAAGGTGAGACATCCATAGAAAAACACGTATGATGTAGTACTAAATGTATTTTCTATTGATTAGTCACATTATGTTTTTAATAAATACAAATATTATAAACATATGTCATTTTAGGAGTCAAGGTGGGACCATTAGGACCAACTGCCTGGACTGTTTGGACAGAACCAACAGTGTCCAGGCCTTCTTTGCTCTTGAGGTAGGCGTCTTATTTTGTTTATTTCTCCTTACGATCTCCATTGTATTTCGTATTGATGTTTTTATTCTTGATCCCCTTTGTTCCATCAGATGCTCCCAAAGCAGCTGGAGGAAATGAGCCTGACAGAGAAGCCTCAGCTGGTGGCCAGGTTCCAGGAGGTCTTTAGGACCATGTGGTCCGCCAATGGAGATTCCGTCAGTAAAATCTATGCGGGCACTGGCGCCCTGGACGGCAAGGCCAAGGTACACAATACAAATACTTTTAAATACATACACACACATACAAATTCACTGGTTCAATATTTAGGCAACATTACGGCACTGCAGGTTACCAGAGCTCCATTTGACATGTAGGATTTCTATGATTGTGTCAGATTTGATGAATTTCTGCACTTTCTGCTATAGCTCAGCCTGCTGTACATTTCAGAATTTGTTATATTTTTGTTATTTGGTATATATTTTTCTTCTCAGGAAATATAAGTTACTTCAATATTGAATTATTTTGATCTTGAAACATTATAAAGGGTGGACATTTAACTATTTACTCTGGAATAGACGAATACTAGGACTAACGCATCTTGAGCAGTTGGTCTCGGTTCCAGTCTAGCAACCGAGTCATGGAATAGGAAACACGACACAACAAAATTGTTACCTATCGTCTTTGATCTTAAAACATAACTTTAACATAATGTCTGTGCGTGCAGTGACAGAGTTGATCCTCTCTGTGTGTAGAACTGTGTGCTTCAGTTTCTTAACTCTTGTGTGCTATCTCTTTCTGCTGTCCTCTGGACCTCTCTACCTCTGTGGTAAGTTAACAAAGCAGTCCGTGTTGTTGTGGGTCTATTTCTGGTGCATTATTGATTTCAGTGTCTGTGGGGATGATGATGATGATGATGATGATGATGATGATGATGTCGGAGGACGGGTTTGGACCTCTTTGATTGTATTTCCCTTGAGGTATCCATGTGATGCATACTGTCTTGACCTGGCATATCAAAGCTCCAAAGAGATATCTACAGATCTACAGAAATAAACAAAGAAAAGTAGCCGATGCCCTCACTTGTTGAGTGGTCATCTTCTTACTACAGTATAATTTCCAATGAACTTGGAGAAATCAATCAAAATGATCAGAATGCTGCACATCAATCAGTGAAATTTCAGTTAAAAATAACTTGGATCTGTCTGATGTCTTCCTTCTTTTTTTTTTTTCTCTTCGGGTGGGAAGTACAAGCTATGTCACCAGAGACCAGAGAGTACAGGTTTTAACTTAGGTGGATTTTTTTGTGTGTCTGTTTGTAGGCGGGGAAGCTGAAAGATGGCGCTCGTTCTGTGACGAGGACCATCCAGAACAACTTCTTTGACAGTTCTAAGCAGGAGGCTATAGACATCCTGAGGCTGGGCTCCACACTCAACAGTGATTTGGCAGACAAAGCTCGGGCATTGCTTACCACTTCCAGTCTCTACGGTAATCCTTTGCAACATATGATGTATTATTTTTATTAAATCAACACATCGCATCTTCCCTAAAATGTACAAAATGCGAGTGTTTTGCTCTATTTCATGTCGAAGCTTCTATATTTTGTTATTTTAAGAAGACCTTCCTTCCTGGAGACGGAGGAATTGTTTGGATATTTGGCATCCATTATAACGCAGAAGCTGCTCTGCACAACAGGGTTTCTCTGCGCAGCGTCAAGTGTAATCTCCATGTGTCATCACTCTGTCCCAGTTAGATTAATGCTGACCGCTCTGCTAGAGTTATCTGTTACAGCACTGGTTAACCCGCCCTTCTCTCCCTTCTCTCCCCTTGCTTACAATCTTAGTCACTGAGCCCGTCTTACAATCAGGTATAGTAAGTGGGTGGATCTTTTCACATAGTTGTCCAATCATTTGTGTTTGCTACTCATTATTCATTCATTTATAATCCAATTTTGATAGTGGTTTAACCCTCTGTCTGTGTCACATCATCAGGCTTTTACAATAGTGATTTAAAAGAAAGAAAATGTTGAGTTTTCATCACTTTGAGCAGAAATGTATAGACAGAAAGGAACCATTACCAAGGTTGATTATTTGAATGTTATCTGCAACTAGACTTCTGGTTTGTAGCCTTCCTCCCCCACCCATGTTTTAGAATATTGTTTCAGTCTTCCTCTGTTGTATTTGGATGTTCTCCCATTGGTTTTCTTTTGTTTTGTTTTTTTTCCCTGTATGCCACCCTTCCCGCAGACACACATTATCAAACATTTCCCACTCTAATCATACTCTCCTCCCCTATACAGCCTCCCCAAGAGTATTGCTGGGAATGTGTCAGAACTACCACAAATACACAAAGCCCAAGCAGATCCGGGTGTGTGTTGGCACCTGGAATGTCAACGGAGGTAAACAGTTTCGCAGCATTGCTTTCCGCAACCAGACGCTCAACGACTGGCTTTTGGATGCTCCGAAGAAGGCAGGGCATCCGGAGTTCCAGGGTATGTCAGTGTTACTTTATCTGCTCTCACTGGTGTGAATGTCATGTCTGGGAATTATGTTTCATGGGGCTTTTCTTGTTTATTAGGTAAACAGAGTAGTTTGACATTTAAGGAAATATGGTTATTCGCTTCCTTGTCCCGAATTAGATTATAAGAGCAACGCCACTCATTTATTTACAGTAATTATAAAGCTTAAGACTACAGCCGGTTAATTTATCTTATCATAAAAAGTGGAAATGGCTAACCTAGCTCAATAAAACTCACACAATTGTTAAATCTGTGGTTCAAAAGGGCAGACTATTAACTGGTTGGTGCGGCCATCGTGTATTCTTTCTCTTTATAGACACCAAAGCCAACCCCGTTGATATCTTTGCCATCGGTTTTGAGGAAATGGTTGAACTGAATGCTGGCAATATTGTCAGTGCAAGGTATGTGTGCAAGATTTGGTTTGGTCCATACCGCCTACTCTTTAGCCCACAAATGCTGTTTTCACATTATTAGTTTCATGTTATTTAAATGCATTAATTACATTAAAATGGTATAGAACTATTTTCCCTTTTCTGCACCATGACACATATTTGTGTTTTTGTCTCAGCACTACAAACCAGAAACTATGGGCAGCTGAGCTACAAAAAAACATATCTCGGGACCACAAGTATGTGCTGCTTGCCTCAGAGCAGCTGGTGGGAGTGTGTCTGTTTGTTTTCATCCGCCCACAGCACGCGCCCTTCATCAGGTATGACCTGTGCACTTCCTCATGAGAGACGTATCTAGTTATATTGTCAAACATTCATTATTGTAACCTTGTCATTCAATATGTTTTCCAGGGATGTTGCCGTAGATACTGTCAAAACCGGGATGGGCGGGGCTACAGGCAACAAAGGAGGTGTCGCCATCCGCCTGCTCTTCCATACCACCAGCATCTGCTTCGTCTGCTCCCACTTTGCTGCCGGCCAGTCACAGGTTAAGGAGAGGAACGACGACTACAATGAGATCACACGTAGACTCAGCTTCCCCATGGTAATGATCACGACACTCACAACGGATTTTTACAAACACATTTTTGCGTAACGTAAGCATAACCACATTCATCCCACCCTTGCCAGGGTCGCCTGCTGTACTCGCACGACTACGTTTTCTGGTGTGGAGACTTCAACTATCGAATCAGCCAGCCCAATGAGGAAGTGAAAGAGCTGATCAAACAGCAGAACTGGGAGGCCTTGACAGCTGGGGACCAGTTGTTGGACCAAAAGAACGCTGGTTTGGTATGACCGAAAGAACGTGCATGTTTACAGAATAATAGTCACTTTCACTTCCTCTCAGCAATTACAGTGTACCATAACGTCGGTCCTTATATAGCGCGTACTAATGCAGAAACATCCTCAACAGGTTTTCCGAGGTTTTATCGAGGGGAAGTTAGATTTTGCCCCCACCTACAAGTATGACCTCTTCTCAGAAGATTATGACACCAGTGAGAAGTGCCGTACACCAGCCTGGACTGACCGCATCCTCTGGAAGAGGAGGAAGTGGAACTTCAACAAAACCGGTAAGGTGCAGAGCCACAACATATAGATGGAAACCAACCCAAATCAGCTCCTTCCATTCTATCTAAGACTTTGTGACTGAAAAGTACATTACGTTTTAGTCTTGAGCTCCTTCCCAACTGGACGAAAACCCCACCAACGCCCACTAACATCTGGCTTTTGTCTTTAGTTGGAAATTACAATCGGCATTCATTCTCAGGAAATATTCCTCGATTATGTATTTATCTGCTTCAACTCCGATCGGCAGTGTTGGAAACGTGGCACCCAGGGGACACAGTCATTTCCAGCCCTTTTCCAGCACTTCCTTTGTCATCTCTGCCACACGTTCTGTCAGTCTCTGTCCAAGTAGCGCCTGTTCCAAATAAGTTTAGAGTGACTGAATAAGTAACAGGAAAAACAAGGAACCACCATTACACGTTTCACTGCCACTTGGCTTTCTACTCTTTAGTAACCCTGTTTTCCAACACGCATGTGCTGCACTTGAGCTCTGAATTTGGTGGGAAAATTGTCTTTTTTATGCATTTGTGCATGTTTTACAGCTGAGGAGATGAATGTTGTGGGGGCAGCTTCTACATCCGGGGAGACTGAGGACGATCCAGACAATCCCTGGAGCCCTGGGACTCTGAAGTACTATGGCAGGGCTGAGCTTAAGACCTCAGACCACAGGTAGTTAACAAGATATATCTGTAAAGTGAAGTCAATTATTGATGTTTATGTTTCACCATAGCAGTATAGTTTGCAGCGTTTCCCTTCTATGTCGCATCTATGTTGTGTTTCTCTTTAACCAAAAAACACTGAACCTGAGGCCTCCTGTCTTTCTTTAGGCCCGTGGTGTCGATAATAGATGTAGACATCCTAGAGGTTGATCCAGAGGCACGGCACCAGGTCTACAAAGATGTCATCGCCCTGCAGGGGCCTCCAGACGGCACTATCCTGGTGTCACTCTGCTCCTCCGGGCCCGATGACTACTTTGACGATGCACTCATAGATGAGCTGCTGGATAAATTTTCTAATTTTGGGGAGGTCATCCTCATCAGGTGAGCCCGACATCCCGACACAGACAGACATGCATCACCTTCAAACTGCGAGACGGCATTAATGACGTCCTTATTTATGCAGGTTTGTTGAGGAGAAGATGTGGGTGACTTTCCTGGAAGGTTACTCTGCTCTTGCTGCTCTTTCTCTCAGCGCTTCCACTGTAAGTCATCACAAATTACATATTATATTATAGAAATTTCAAATACGCTACACAAATGCTGTCCTAAATCGTAACATTAATATAATAAAATGTTTATTCATCTCGCTTACACTCAAAGTTGCATAATTGAATCACCTTGTGCTACTTTAATGTGTCTCGAAAAGACAGTAACTGTTTTTCTCTAACATTTTTTCATCAATTCTATACCTGGTAATCATGGTCTACATCTCCTGTGACCATGTCTCTTTGTTACATTGTAGGTCCTTGGCCATATGATTGACATCCGTCTGAAAAGCCCAGGTTGGATCAAGAGTCTGGAGGAGGAGATGAGTGTGGATCGGATCTGTGGAAGCATCCCCACCTCGGCCAGCTCCACCCTGCTTGCTGAGGACACAGATATGGCCGATGATGATTATGATATGGAAGGTGAAAGATGACGTTCAAGCAATCCCAATCTTTATCCCCGTTTATTTTGTTTGTGTTTTTGCGACCACTGATTCACGAAAAAGGATGACCAGTTGCAAGTACATGAATTCATGCCCTTTTATCAGGTGATGTGGATGACGAGGTGGAGGAGATCCTTCCCCAGCACCTTCAGCCCGGAGCAGGCTGTGGCCCCGGATCCTCCCCTCTCCCCTCCCCCCGTGGTAGTCCCTGTCCCTCCCCCACCCACGGAGAATCCACCGCCTCCAGCAGGTCTACTCGTGGAGGACAACCCTCTCGACCATCACAAGGTAAAAATCACGTGGAGCACAACACACCTGCAATCCGGCAGTCTACTAATCTGCTCCGGCTCCGGTCTCTGCTGGAGTATAAACTGTAATTCTGTTCTGTTTGTAATGCCATGGAGAAGATTTAAGCCCATCGTCACTGAGGAGAGAAATTCCAGGTAAAATGTAATGTGTGATGATTTCGTCAGTGTTTAGAGTCAGAGAGCTTGTAGTGTGTCTTTTAGTAAACTACGCGTTTCCTTTTTGGAAAATGCTTCAAGTTGAAGTATTGAAATGTGTGCAGTGTCTGTTTCATCTTCTTTTCAACACTGAAACACAGCTGGAACAAATTGAAGGATGGCTCGGGCTTTCATGGCTTGATATATGTTTAACCAGTGTGATTTGTCAAAAAGAATAGCTTGTTATATGACTGTAGTTACATTTAGGGGGGATGGTAAGTCAGTTTCTGTATTGTGTGAATGTGCTAGCTCTCACATTGGGTAAACTAGGCAGTCACAAAAATTGCAAATGGTTAAATGTTATTCCTTTTTTTCCCTTCTAGGGCCTCCTGTTGACTTCCAGCCTGGTGCCCCCACATCTCTAGAGCCCAAACGCCCGCCTCCTCCTCGTCCCCACGCCCCGCCTGCCAGACCAGCACCCCCTCAACGCCCACCACCACCTTCAGGTAAAGCATCTATGGTTAATTAAAGCGTGATCATGTGACATTTTAATCGTAGAAGTAAAACCTCTTATCCAAGCAACTGAATAATATCCTACATTAGAAGTGTAGATACTTCATTTTAATTTTAGCATGGTACATGATGAGATACTAGTCAGGTGTTAACATTTTCACCTTCATCCCACTGCTTCGCCTCATTCCTGAAGGAGGCATGAGCCCTCTGCCAGTTAGAAAGGACTCTGGAGGTAAAGTGATAAGTGTTTGTGTTTGCCTTGCTGAAGCATTTAAAGTAGGGATGCACCGATGCATCGGCCGACCATCGGCATTGGCCGATGTTTGGCTCGTTAACTGCCATCGGCCATCGGCAAAAAAAGATGATATTGATGGCAGTGGCCGATGTTTATGTTGATTTAAATGTCGCATGAACGCTGTGCTCGGGAGGAACCTTTCTTTTTTCCTTTTTTGGGGGGGGGGGACATATAACTATGCCAACACGAGGGCGCCCGCGCCACACTTTTCTGACGCCTGGTTCACACTGGACGCAGAGCGCCGCGCCGTGAAGCGATCGTTTCGGCGTCTGCTCTATTTTTTGCGCGTGCCGCGAGTGAACACGTCAATTCTGGCAGGAAATCACACAGAGAAACACGAGACAATCCGGTCAATTTTCAAAATAAAAGCAATTTTCAAAATAAAATACCGCGATTGACAAACGCGATCATATTTGTGTATCTAAACTCGCACTGTCGGAAACAGGAAGAGACAATACATGTAATAAATGTGAAGAGTAGATAAGAAAAATTTGTATTTCAACGGTATATCTGCACTACTACTGTCTACTACCATACACACTCTCTGTCTGTGTGTGTGTCCCTCTCTCTCTCTCTCTCTCTCGCTCTCTTTCTCTCTCTCTCGGAGAGAGAGAGAACGGATAAATACAAGAAGTGTACACCGACCACGGCGTTTAAACAACAAAGACCGCATTACTAGATGCTGTAAATAAACGCTATTTATTTTCCAATTGTTTTTACATTTACACTTGATGTACATTTTATTTTTGACAAATATTTTTTTCTGGGCAATGTAGGTACTGAATAAATATTTTCACTGATTAGTCAACAGTCTAAGAGGGCTTTTGGGCTATTTTTCAGAAAATAACGTACTTGTTAATTACCGTAAGGTTAATGTCAATTAAAGGTTGTTTTTGTTTCAAAAATTTGTCTCATTTAATTTGTGCTCATTAATAGTGTGATGAAGAGCTGAAAGACGTTTAAAATAGTTCAGTAATGTTTCTGTGGCAGCAAAAACGAAATAAATAACAAAAAGAAAAAAACATTGGCATCGGCCATCGGCCAAGTTGTTATTTTAAACATCGGCATCGGCCCAGAATTTCACAATCGGTGCATCCCTTATTTAAAGTAATGGCTGCTATCTTCCAGAAGCACATTGCATTAGTGTTGATTCAGTAAGCTGTCATCGGTTCCAATGCTCATTTCAGTTTAGCACAGTTTGCTAAATATTGTTTGATGCTTTAACAAAAATGTGTCTTTATTCTCTGAACCACAACACCCTCTCCTACACCTGACTGGACACACCTCTGGGCTGTTCTTTTGTTTTAGTATCAGCTTGTTACAACATGGGTTGTTTCCAAACTGACCCGCCCAGTTCAATCTCCGAATACAATATGAAGTGGCAACGAGCCATGTGGTTGCTGAGTCATGCTTGAATTTAGGTGAACAGCTCCTCGATTATGTTTTTTTGAGAGCTGATTGACCCCTTAGGTCAAATGCAAAAAGCAGTGCTTCTTGTGCATCATCACAATCACTTCCCACATTATGTGCTTTTGGTGGAAATTAAATTGTTATAGAGGAAATGTAGCTACAATGACATCCTCCTCAGTGGTGTATTTGTGAGTGCTGTAAACATGTTGGTGTTTGCTAGCTTTGATATTCTTCTAGACATTGTTATTTGAAAATGTGGAAGTAGCTGGTCAGTCATGATGTATTTGTTCATATTAAAACATTGTTTCCCCTCCTTGACTCGAAGACCTTGGCGTATGTCCCAGCCCACTGTTTGGTAGGAGAGGCAGTGAAGGTAACTGGCCAGGCGGTGTGTGTCTCTTTAAATGTTATCTGATCCCAGTAGTCTAACACCCAGTCATCAATGCTTTGTTTGGACATGATTGGTGAATTCTTTATCATTGTGGACCATCTTAGTCTTGTGTGTTAGAGAGAGAGAGTGACGTGTTTGGTAGCCTGTTGTAAAAACAAAAAAGGTTAAATAGAGATTGAAGGGTTAGCAGGAAATATGCTGTCACAATAACCACTGGAGGTAAGTAAAATGTTTGTATTCAGGTCTAAAAGTAAATAACACAACTTGTGCAAGGGGGAGGGTATGCATCAAAACAATGCTATGAAATGGTTGCACACAGTAGGGAAATGGGTACCCCATTATGGACTAAACAAGTATTGATTTGGTGACCGTAGTCTTTTCATAACTCGGGAGATGACGTTGGTTGAAGAGAAGTCCCTTTTGTCTGGACGTGAAACGGTCTTTGAGTCGGCTAAACTACAGTAATCCACTATGATTAGCAGGGAAATCCTGCTCAGGCAAGTAGATGTTCAGTCTCACAGCATCCCAGGCTTCACTGCTCTGCTGCATTGTTACCACCACATGCTATTCCAAGCGTTTCTTATAAAGTGCCGTCATTGGGAACAACTGCTTCCTGTGGCTGGTATTCTACTTTGTGTGTAACACCTGTGTGGTTTGGTTTCCTTTGTGCTGCAAAGGACCAAAAAGCCCCGCTCTCCCTCGGCCAGATGCTGCTGCAGGTGAGTGCCAAGCAGCATAACGTAGCCTCACTCAGCATCGTAGCCGCGTGCCAGCGAAGACAAAAGGATTGTTACTCAGTTATGTAGATTTGTATGTCCCATGAATGCCCATCTTTGTGGGAGATGCTGAGGTCATAGACAGACAGATAGTCTCTCTCTATCCTGTGTTATGTGTTTATACCTTGTGTGTGTGTTTAGCTGAATCCTGTGTGCATGATTAGCACGGTTGGCTGAAGTTTGGTGACGCTACGGTGAAGTATTACACAGAAGCAGACATCTAAGTCGCGTAGGAACATGTTTGCAGGCACAGTGAGGGGTTCAGCTAGATTGTGAAAGAATAGGTGTGTGTGTGCCTGCAAGGTCTGTGACAAGAAGTTGGCTCACAGAACAAGGCCTGAGTCTCCTCCAGACCTGCTGCAGCTCAGGAATGACTGAGTCATCTTTAATAACAAAGCCAGCCATGGGGAATTTGCTCTGACATAGGTTGTTCATTCACTTGAACCTCTCATCTCCCCAAACGCTCCGGCCATTCCTTACATTTCCTCTAGTGGGCACATCTCACGAATACAGAAAACTACATGAATACTACATTTTTTTGTTGTTGTTAATGTAGCTGTTTTTTTTTCTATTTTCACTCTTTCAGCTCGAGGCCAGGTTGCAGTGGGAGCTCCTGGACATGGAGGTGCTCCCAGACCGGTAAGTTCACAACTCAGAATATTCATAACAAAGGGAGTTTGATGTGTCTTTTATGGATTTGTGTCTTTGTGTTCTCTCTTCCCTCTTCGTCATCTAGAACATCCCTCCTCGAGCTGGGGTAATCAGTATGCCCCCACAGTCTCGCCCTCCACCTCCCTCTCACCCTGGAGCACCCAGACCCATCCCAGAGGTGCATCCTGGGGCCCCTCGGCCCATTCCAGACACCCACCCTGGAGCCCCACGACCCGTGCCCAGTGCCCTTGTCAAACCCACTGACCTGCCTCTAGGTATGGAAACATGTTTGTTTTTTTTTTCTTTTTTAGAAGGCGTGATACTAGATCAATAACACTAGACTGTTATTATTTAAAACAGTGATTTTAAGCCTGAACTTGTCTCCTGTCCTCACTCAGGTCCTCCTCCTACAACGCCCCCTCAAGCGAGACCCCAGGTTCCATCACCCATGCAGCCACCCATGCAGCCCCAATCAGCTGCCCCTTCAGTTCAGTCCCAACTCCCACCACCGATGCAGCCCACACTTCCAGCTCCTCTCCAGCCACAGCAGGCTCCTAAAGCAGGGCCTGCTGCCGGGCCTCCACAGAGTCTAGCCTCTCCTAAGCCCCCACCACGTTCCCGCTCCTCTCACACTCTACCACCTGACGCTGCAAAGCCTGAGACAGCCGCAGCTCCACAGGTTGGTGCCAACTTCCACCTCATTACATTATTAGATTCTATTAACATAGTTGTCTATTTTGTACACTGAGATGTTCCTGCTTGCATGTGGTTAAATGATGTACTATAGCATTTCCAATTCTTCTCATTAGACGCTAAATTTTGACGAGTGTTGGAGGTGGAGACTGCAACAATATCCTCTTTGTCTCGCATCAGATGAGCTTAGTTCTCTGTGTCATTCTTCCTGCCTTTGTCTCTCTGATACATTTGTCTCTCTCTCACAAGCTGGAGAAGCCCTGAGGGTGACAGGTACTTTATATTAAACCACCTCTTTGTCTCATCCTCCATAGCACAACAGTCCTCTGCTCTGATTTCCTCTCATACATTACACCCAATAACTTCCTCCTCTCTCATTTCGTAATATATGTTCCTTGTTTTTATGCCTCCTCCAAAGTTATTTTGAGCAAAGCATTATTTGTCTTCTTGTTGTCGGTCAACATATCAAACCATAAATGACATTTGGAAGAAAAAAAAAATGTGATGTTTTGTTGTTGACCATTCCTCCCTCACTAGTCCTTTCATATCTGCTCACTGTGGTTCAGGTGTCGAGAGTGAGCGCATATGCAATGACCTCATGATTTGATTTGACATTTTGTTTAATTGGTATTATTTAATTTGTTGGTAGTAGAGTTGGTGATGTATGTGAACTGTGATACGTACATCAGTTGTCAACGGCAGTCAGTGCATTCAAATTGGCCAGATTAAAGGTAACCTGTAGAGTTTTTCACCACAGTAAGAAACACTGGATGTAAAAACATCACTGTATGTTTATAAGAAAATCTCCAAAGGCTATGTTTAAATCTGTGTTATATGAAGAAGATTAGAATAAATTAACTTATGAACCTTTAATTTACAAACATGCATATTAGACCATGGTTCATGTTTTCACATTTTTTGTTTGTTTTTTGTTCCTCGTTAGACGAATGGACTGAATGGAATCCAAAGAGAAGCACAATGGAAGCCCGACCCCTTCGACACACTTGCTTCTGGTCTCCTCCCCTCTTCCTCATCCTCCTGGCACACCACCCAGTCCCTGACCAGAGGTTCCTCTCTCCGTACTCCCCCCTCCGTTCCTGTAACCACGTTGTCCTCCAGCACTCTCCCTTCATCCTCTTCACTCCAGTCAAACGCTCTGTCGGACCTGCAGGCACTTGATTCGTCCTCCTCTTCCTCACTTTCCACCCGTCGCCGTTCGCCTCCTCCCTGCTCCCGCCTCCTCCGGCCCCCTCTCGTAGCCGCTCGCAGGAGACTCTGCGTGCCTCCCCTTGCCCCCTCCTGACCGATCCACTTCCAGCCCGACCCAGCAGCACCAATCCCTTCACAGGCCCGCTGGCGCAGCAGCATCAGCAGCGCCGCGCCCTCACCCCCGACCTCAGCGTCCAGCGTCCCACCCCGATGCCAAACCTTCAGAGGACCATGTCCACTCTTACTCAACCACTCGTCCCCACCCCTGCTCCAATAGCAGCCCCTACTGCTGCACCTACCGCCCAGCTCCAAAGGACCATGTCCCTGTTTGGTCCAGCGTCCACTTTGCATCCCGCACCTGCTCCTCTGCTCCCCCTCGCCCCATCTCCTGCCCCCTCCTTGCCTCTGGCAGCACCCTCCTCCATCCCGCCTGTCCTCGCCCCTCGTTGCCAGCCACCTCCTCCAGGAGGGAAACCAGCCCAGCATTGGGTCACTTTTGATGATGATTTGAATTTTAAACCTCCAACCAAAACGCCACAGGCCCCCATCTTCCCTTCCAGTTCTCTAGGGCCCCAATCTCAGCCCTCCCGCTCTGTGTTTGACTCGGAGCCCGACTGGTTGTCCTCAGCCCCTTCGGTATTTCCAACTCTCCCTCCTCCCATTCCAACGAGAACTGTGACCAACAACCCAAAGCTCCCAGAGAGACCCAGCGACGACTGCTTCTTCCAACAGTCAACAGAAAGATAGGCTCACTCTTAATATGTAAAGGGCATATCCAGATATGTATAGATCTATGATAAGTGTGTATATGTTTGTGTGTATGTACAAAAGAGACAGTATTTAAGACGTTTAGACCAATCCCCCTTCTGAATCAAAGGAAAGGATTTACATCTTGAGCAGTACATGAGAAGTGTATGAGCCTAAATGTGTGTTCTAACTTTACCACAGAGATGTATGCTTGTTCCCTGATATGGACCTTTATTTTAATAAGAATCATTCTGGTGTTTATTTTTATTCATGGCAGCAAACGTGTCTCGAGTATACAGTTATATAAGGTACACACTTACACACAAATCATTTTACCTGTGCAATATCAAGAAATGTGTATGTGGCTGTGCAGCACACTGCCTTCGCCTGCAGGGTTCAGTGTTTCCTTGGCACTTGCTACATCCGGTGACACATATCCATCACTCTGACTGAACAAGTAGCCGGTAATCTCCTACCTTCTCAGTTTACATGTCGTAGTAGGCTCTGCAGTGCAGGTTTTACATTTGCCCCCTGAAATAGAGTATGATGTACATTTGTTGTTTTCTTTTGTGTTTGAGGGGTGCAGATTTAAGAGTAATTTTGTGGGCTTGCTTTTTATCATGAATGTACCTTATGTTGCACTGGGATTTGTCATGGCGTCCTTGCTGACACCGTAGTGTGGACCACACAGCAGTCAGTGTCACTGTCAGTCAAACTGTTCACTGCCGCAGGACTGATACGCTCTGTCATCATCACTCTTTGTCTATGGGCGCTTAACTGAATATATTTTGTCGTTCTATATCAAAACCTATACATGGTGATTATGTATAAATGTATGTTTTCAACATGGAAACGACTCACTAAATACGTGTTTGTGATGACCGTATCAGTGGTTTGTAACTGATGCACTGAGAGACCGTTCTTGGTTGTGTTCTTGCTTACGGCAGAGTGACAGAAATGAGAGCCTGCGGATTGAACAGATGACCTTTTCACCTCTCTAGTGTTTCTGATCCTTCTTAATTTTATCCAAAGCATTTAACCACACTATTGTAAAATCCAGAGAACGTGGTGTGTGCTGGTGTATACTTCTGTTACTCTTAAGTACAAATACGGTGTGGTTTGGGTCCATGGGCATGGCAGCAAGGAGCCATGCATAACAATAAGAGGGCACTTTTTTTTTTTTTAAACTTCAAATTTTGTTTATTGCAAAAGTCATGCTTTTAATTTGTACAAGCATTTACTCTAAATAATCTATTGTTGATACTGTGGTGAGAAGTAATGTGTTGTGTTTGAGATGCATATCGTCTGTTGTCGTGTTTGACAGTGTTTGTGTTTGGATATGAGTGTGTGTGTGTGTGTGTGTGTATGCGTGCGTGTGTGTTTGTACAGACCTAAGAGTGGAATATCAGAGCTTTTCCCAGAGGAAGTCTATTCTCTTAAGTGCGCACAGTGTATTTGCTTACAGGTTCTGTAAAAGCACCCCCTGTATTCACTCGCCCATGGCTGTAATTGTATTTTTGCTCTTCAGCTTGCCAAGGCTGTGGAGTGGTCTCACTGTATGCAAAAAATGTTAACAAGACAAAGGAGTTTTTCCCCCCACAAAGCACCCAACACCTGGGTGAGGAATTTCCCCATAGCAACACTAAGAGAAAACGATTCACCACCCTGACTTTCCAGACTCCACTGCACTCTGTGCTCAGATTCATCACCAGGTTATCATTTCCAGTGGACTGTTTGTTGTCTCTTTCATAGGCGCAGTGTGGCACACATTCCAGACTATAGTGCAATGTTGAGTGTTGGGTGTCTGCGTTTGCAGGTCCACCTGTGATATCGAACCCATAGCCCCTTTCCGCTAGTCGAGGGTAAATGTTATTAAGCCTCGCTGACTTTTGTAACTATTCATGAGGTGTGTGTGGTGTTGTCAGAGATGTGTCGGTATTTTTCCCTGTACTACCTGACTTCACTCTTTCACTGCCGTTGAGTTGTATAGGTCAGCGTCAATGTTGACCGTGATGACAAGCAATAGTTTTGCAAAAGGATCAGTTTGAGTGCAATCCTCCGTAAACATGACACATGCCAGCTGTCGTCATCAACCAAATCTGCAGAGAACTATGTAACCGGCTGAAATGTCTTAAAAGCATTTTGATGGCTCAAAGAGGATAAAACATCAGACCCAAGAAAGTATGCGCTAACTAACGCTTCTGCGCTATGTTTAAACACAATGTAAAATAAGTCGAAATACTCTTTGTCCACTGCACTGAAAGCAGTAGCTATCTATGTAAGCAGGTGTATCCGGTTGCCTTCGCTTACATGTCGATGTCATCTCTGAAATGCATTTATTGTGTTATCCAGATGTGTGCAGTAGATACTGTATCTGCATTAACCGTAGGTGACTAGCCAGCGCTTTGTGTCATGTCATGTTCAAGATGAGATTTTAAGGAAACAAATTTGGTCCTTTGGTAGGTTGCTGTCCCTTTTATGGCTATAATCCATAGTAAATAATGAGTCTGTGTTGTTGAACATATTCTGTATGTATTAAAGAGAAAACATGATGCTGCGATTCACGTTAATATCCAACGTTCCATATTTTAAGTGCACAGCCGATTGCACATTTATGTGTGTTGTATGTATGCAAAAATAAATGTAAGTTAAATCTGAATGTTGAGGTTTGTCTTTTCTGAGTGTAGACTGTAACACTATTGCACGTGATAAATAATTAAACGGTATGTGCCTCCAGCCAGAATTCAGTTGTGTGAGGCAAGAGTTGATTAGAGGGTGAATTACTTCCTGCTGTGTTACCGTTATTCAGCATTAGAGGGCGGTATGACTGCTTGGATAGTTCTAACTTCCCATAATTAGTTTACACGAAGAAGCAGCTGGACCGATGAATCTTGAATCTGCAATTTTTAGGTAGTAATGTCGCCGGTTGTAAACAAAGTGTGAACATCGTACGTTGCGTTTTGTGCTTCTGTTGCCTTTTTAAGTGTCTGTAGAGAAATTACCAATCAACAGTTGAGGCATTGAACGTAAACAGCTATAGTAGCTAGCTAGTAAAGCTAGCTTTGTGTTTTCAGGAAGCGCCCGCACATGACTGTTGCTATGGTTACACCGTTGTCCTCCGCGCTGCGTTTACACGGACACATTCTTCGCGTCGTTATTCGGCAACAAAGTGAACCTCAAACTCTTTTTTTAGCCGGTAAACAGGTGGCGAGGTGCCCTGCGAGATGGTTCAGCTGCACGTGAAGCGCGGAGATGAGAGCCAGTTTCTCTTCAACACTTCTGGCGACGTGCCTCTGGAGACGCTGATCCAGCAAGTTACCGCTGTCTACAACGGGAGACTCAAAGTGGACCGGATATGTTCAGGTGAAAATGACGTACCCAGCGCATTCTGTAACGCTCCAGGAGGCACACCTTTCTCTACTATGTTAACTGGGTATCTGCTTGTTGGCGAAGTGCTCTGAGTCTAGGGAGGATACACTGACAGTGAGCTTGTTAATTCCTGTCCCCTCAGAAATGCCAGAGCTGGCAGACCATGGCGTCACGCTGCCCCCCAACATGCAGGGGCTCACAGAGGAGCAGGTTGTGGAGCTGAACCTTAAGGACGAATGGGAGGATAAGTGTGTGCCCAGCGGAGGGCCAGTATTTAGGAAGGATGAGATTGGGAGGAGGAACGGACACGGTAAGACTATCCTTAAGGTTGCAGCAGGACAGATCCTTTGTATTTGGTTAGATTTACTCCTCCTACAACTCTGATATTAAATCTCTCCTGTGACTTGGAAATAATGCAATTAAAGAATGACTCGTATGTAATCAGCTGATCCATCCTTACTGGGAATAACATACAGATACACTCCTGTAAATGGTTTTGTGAAGAGTGCATGACAAATATTGTACAAAAGTCATTTAATTTCAATGCAAGAAAATATTGTTAATCCAACTCTTTGCCTTGTAACCAGCTCCGAATGATAAGATGAAAGAGGTGCTGATGAGAACCGTGGAGGAGGCGAAGGCGCTGATCTCAAAAGTGAGTAGAAGTATAAGCACACAACGTCTTATTCAAGTGTCAATACTCAATACTCCTGATTCAATCTGACTCTCTCATCGTCTTTCAGAAACAAGTTCAAGCAAACGTTTGTGTCACCATGGAGATGGTGAAGGACGCCTTGGATCCGCTAAGGGGTGCAGTAATGATTGTGTACCCCATGGGGCTGCCTCCTCATGACCCTATCAGGATGGAGTTTGAGGACCGGGAAGACCTTTCAGGAACACAGGTAAACAGCTGAAAATGTGTCCTGGCAGCTATTTGTTGATGGCCACTCAAAATAAGTTTTCAGTCAACAAGGACATGAGTTACTGTAATGACAGTGCTATCATTTGGTGCATATGTTGGTGAGTCTTCAGTCTTCTGTCTGTTCTGAAGGCATCTCTGCAGGTGCTCACAGAGGATGAGTGTCAGCTCTGGTGGGCTGGCAAAGAGATGCAAAGGGGGAAAAAACTACGGGACTACATCGGCAAAAATGAAAAGACCAAGCTTGTGGTCAAAATCCAAAAGGTGAGATCTATCTCAGCCAATCTGAGGGGACTATGTTTGTGGTATACGGCAGGCAGTGTATTTGTTGTTATTGGCAGTTTTCACAATAACTAAGACATGTATTGCCATTCCCTCCAGAAAGGACAGGGGCCACCGGCGAGAGAGCCTCTGATCACGGATGAACAGCAGAAACAGATGATGATGCACCAATACAGGAGGCAGGAAGAGCTAAAGGTGAGGAGAGGCTAAGACACATTAAGGACTTTTAAATAGGATGAATCTGTCCCTTTCTAACCTTCTCCTGGTTACGTTTCCAGAAACTGGAGGAGGCTGGTGATGACAGCTACCTGGACTCAGAGTGGACGGACAGACAGGCCCTCAAAAAACAATTTCAAGGCCTCACCAACATCAAATGGGGACCGAGATAAAGTCCACAACCACTCAAACCGCCGTTGGAGCTCCTGCGCTGATCTTGTCCTTAACAGCTGTATATGCAAATGACTAAGCTGCCTTAATTTCACAATCCTGAAATGAGTTTAATATCTGTGTTGTTCGAGGTCTTCCAGAGAATATTATACAAAGCAGATGTATTCATATACCTTGAAGTAGATGTTTTTCTACGTTTCTGGGACATCTGCATACATTCTATGACAGAACAGGTAATGATGTCACATGGAGGCTGATGTCATTATAAACCTGATTTATTTGAACTTAAATCCGACCCCTGTATTCCTTTACCGATTGTTTTCAACCTGTTGTAAAAGTAAAAAAAAATATTTTCCAAAAACATTTTCCATTGTAGCCTATGTACAAAACAATATTCATAGTTTTTTTTTTTTTAAGAGGTAGTGATTCAACTGGAACACACCTTTCCTCTCTTTGTCTCCTGTCTTTCCTGACGTTCAGAGGTCTAAAAGTCGCCGCTGCTCTGAGGCAGGAAGTTGCCACGTAGTAGATGGTTGTTCCAGCTCCTGTCCCAGCAGGGACGAGGAAGTTGTAGAGTTCAATTCCACTGCATGGAGAGTCGATGCAGTGACTCAGAGAGTTTTTGGCCGACTGTTTGGTTTCAAGGAACTCTGCAGAAAAGTAAAATCCTGTATGTAATGTGCAGATTTAAAGGATAATTCCTTTTGTGCATTGACTGAAGATGGCTCTTTAAAGAGACAGTAGTCACTTCTGGCAGCTGAGATCTGAACACATACCTTGGGTCGATGGTGTGAACAGCTGGCAGCTTCATCATACTGAAGGGGAAAACACTGCAATGTGCCTATTTATGTTGTTTTATTTTAAAGTTATAAGATCCACAGTCCGCCTGACCCTTATAGACCATCTCTCCTGTCACATCCGTGCATCAGATAACGTTCTTACTGGTCCTGGCTCCTCTCACTGCGGCGACAGGCCCTGTTGAAAACCGCATTAGTGATTTATGATCATCGTGCTATATAAATAAAACTGGCTTGACTTGAATAAACGTGGCAGCTGTGTGTCTTCTGTCAAGACCAGTAGTTTTATCCTTTTTGTATCAGTAAACTGTATTTCGACCTGAAACCCCAGCTTCATTTAGCAGTGAATGTGAATACATACATTTAAAAAAAAAAATACATAATGTATGCAACCACCCATTTCACACCATTAAACCCTGTTGATCACTGCAGTTTCATAAAAAAAAAAAAAAAATACATTCTTCATTAACTGAGCTACAAGCAAAATACAATACAAATAGCTTTACAATGTAAAAATGGTGTCTTGTTTTGTCAACAATCATAAGGCTGGGAGCTGCTGCAGAGAATCCTGAACATGATCCATGAGTCCCAGTTAACCCGAGCTGCCGTTCAGATAGGAGTTCATCCATATTTCCTGTATGATCATCTCCCTGCGCTCGATCCTCTCCGCCCGCTCGGCTGCCTCGCTCACGTAAGTCACCTCCTCCCAGCCGTGTATCGCCTTCCTTCCTGCGGCTGAGATCAAAGAGCTTTCTGTTCCCTCTTCGTCATCATTGTCATCTTCTTCTTCATCCCCATCAGTGTCCTCCTCCCGGCCGTTGACAGCTTGGCTACGAGAATTCGGTGCAAGCCTGTGATCTCCGAGGC
This sequence comes from Chelidonichthys spinosus, assembly GCA_029853015.1. Lineage (NCBI taxonomy): Eukaryota > Metazoa > Chordata > Actinopteri > Perciformes > Triglidae > Chelidonichthys > Chelidonichthys spinosus. The sequence continues at coordinate 13,503,854 of CM056835.1, forward strand.
GGTGCCCCCTGCAGGTCACTCGGACTGATACGGCCAGCAACGTGAGCAGGAGACCAACGCACACGCTGGAGGTGAACAGCAGTGCCGCCATTTCTGGATGCTCTTTGTGGGAAATGAAGGAAGAAAGGTAGGTAAACATGGATCAGATGTATTCATCAGTGCAAACAGGCATGCAAGAAACGTCTACCTTTGATGTAGGCGTAGGTCAGGAGAGAGTCGCTCATCATGGCTCCTGAGCTGTCTGGCCTTCGTGACCCTTTGGGGAACGGCTCCTCCAGAACTGCAGGAGGCGCTGCTGTCAAACAGAATTATGATGTCAGGTAAAAACGAAACAGTAAAACCTGGAATTGCAACAGGTGGCATGAGGCGGTTACCTGTTTCTGTGTCCACAGTGGGGTTAGGTTTAGTGGAGCTGAAGGTGTAAGGGTCAGCCTCCCTTAGTAAAGTCTGCGGTACTACTGGAAGGAAGATACAAGATATAGTCTTTATGCTGCTGTCTGTGACCCACAACCAGACCTCTGCAAAACTGGGGTGAAAATGGGTCTGAAATTATGAATTTATCTATCCAATTGTGTTGATAACCAATCAGGAAGATGAACACACAGTTTTTTTTTTTAATGCTAGATGGAGCCAAGAATTCTGCCGACCAGGCATCAGCTAAATCTCCACATGAACAATGTTGCTGCTGACCTCACTGGCATGTGTGCCAATTGCAGGAAGTTGACCAGGATGCCAGCCTCAATCTGCAGATCTGAACTCACAGCCTATTGTTTCCTCGCTACTGTGCTGCTGGGTGTGATGTGATAAGAACAGCTGATGGCTGAGATCAAATCAACTGTCACATAATGAATAAAGCAAAAACAATAAGACACACGGCGTGAGCTATAGAGTGATCTCACGGAAGCCCGTACCTATTTTTGAAGCCTCTAATTCCTCAACAGGCTGGTATTGTATTGTATGTGTATGAGGAGGCAGAAAGAGTCCTACCACAAGAATAGACAACGCTGAGGTACTTCCTGGTTCCTGGAAAGCAGGGGTCCCTAAAGGTCTGGTTGCCGACGGCAACGGCACACTTCTGTTTGCTGTAGCAGGACTTGGACACCGAGTGCACGGCATCGTGATTCAGACACTCTGTAGGGAACAGCAAGGAGAACAGCAAATGAATAGGAGTGAGTGTGTGTGTGTGTGTGTGTGTGTGTGTGCAGCTGTGTTAGTATTCTTATTGTGAAGCATCCAATATGCAAGTTACTTTAAAAGCATGACTTTATCTCATTTATATCAACCTTTATTCATAGTTGAATTTTAAGTATCAAATACTGTTATTAGTTAGATGCGATGTTGCTTTTTTCTATCTATCTATCTATCTATCTATCTATCTATCTATCTATCTATCTATCTATCTATCTATCTATCTATCTATCTATCTATCTATATTTCTATCTATCTGCAAAGAAAAAAGTCAAGTTTTTGCTCGTGTTTCTCTTAAATCAAGGTTAAAGATAGAAAGAAATCCCCTTTTTGATGTAAAGTAACTTTTAGTGAACAGAACTTGTCACCTTCAAGTACCCTCGCATATAATACAATTACAGTCCTGAATGATAGGCTGGCTATCTGTCACACTGTTATGGCTTACAGGGACAGTTAAGTAAAACGTCAGTGTTGTAAGTGTCATAAGTCACACACTAAGTAACACCTAAGACTTTCCTACAACGACAAGTTAAATGCCTGCACGCTCAGAACTCCAATAAAATGTCAGACATGAAATATAGAAACGTACAGCTTTCCTCTTTCCTCTTCTCAAGACATTTCATTCCTGGCTTAATTGTTCACCTTGTGAGAGGAATCATCCGTGAGCTTAGAATATAAATATAAAGAGACTCACCAAACGGGGGTGGTCTTGTCAGGCGTGAGGGGCAGGTGTCAGTCTGGCCCAGGCTTCTCCCATAGACAGCTGCATAGATGTTCAGGACCTTGGGGGGCTTGCAGCGCAGAGTCATCGTCTCGCCCTCACACACCACGTGTCTCTTGTGTTCAGCTGAGCACGGGAAAAAAACAATGAGGATGAGGAGAAACAGGAAGCATACTTTGACTAGGAAGGGATATGAGAATTAAAAAAAAAAAAAGGTAGGAAACTGCTGGACTCACTTGGTTTACACTTGTAGTCCACATGGAGGTATTTTGTAGTGCCAGGACAGGGGTCCTTCCCAAACAGCAGGTGGTTGACAGGCAGCTGGCAATCTCTGTGGCTCTGACACTCTGACAGCAGCTTCTGCACAGCAAGCACCAGAAACGCTCAGCATTCAGCAGGGTTTTACCTCACGATCCACAGCCAGAAGAGAACCTTCATAGATCTACTGTTAAACTGTCAGCAGCGTTCACCAGTCAACTCGTTTAAGGGTGATGTCTCACACTATAAAATGCACCTGTAGAGCAGTAAAAGCTGAACAGCTGTGGTTGTGGGCTCTGAGCGGAGGGTCCGGGTCCGGGCCTTCTCTGCACAGCCGTGCCGGGCCTCTCCCGTAGAAGGCGGTCTGGATGGAGATGGTGGAGTGGCGTGGACAGTGGAGTCGAAGAGGCTGTCCGTCACACGCCTGAGCGGAGTGACTGGTGATGATCCTGGACAGGTATTCTGACACAGAAAAAGGTAGTGGTGAGACTGGGTGAATCCATTATTACTTGGGGTAGAAAAAGACATGACTACAAACTTAATTGAAAAGGATTTTAACTTTGGGGGAACTTGATACCATTGAAAAACTGGTAAAGTCAGTTGTTTTTCTCAAAAATTCGCAGCTGTGGTTTCAGATTATTTGGCCTCTTTTGAGCTCTGTTATTTGTATCCCGTTGCTTTGAAAACTTACCCATCAAAGTGCTGACTGCCAGATCTGGTCCCTGGGTGGCGGACTCCGCCAACTGGCATTCAACCTGATGTGACCCACCTTTTGTTGTGCGGTGTGTGGACGTGATTGAGTTACCTCTGATTCAAAGTCTCTTATCTGGAGATGTTTACATTATTTGTCTCGTGGAAAAGGATTCTCGCACAAGTGATTGAATTACATAAGTTGCAGTTTGGATCAAACAATGGAACAACACAAAATAAGAATAATAAGTTTTATTCCTCCCCCATGTTAGACGAGCACGTGGTTCCATATCAAATCACAAGTGGGGATTGAAATGGCTGTTTTTTTTTTAAATGTGGTAAAAAGACTAGAACCACCTTATTTATTACACCATCCATAAAGAACCCTTCCTGTGATCACACCCTCCTCCCACTGCACCATCACCATCACCATCTTACCTGAGAAGTCAGCCAGGCCAGCCATGCGCCTGCTCCACAGGAGTAAAGTCAGGTAGAAGAGGCTGTGGCTCCAGTCTAGTCCTTGCCAAGGACGCGTCCAGCTCATGACTCGCATCCCCTCATATTAAAGAGACTGGGAAATGATACAGGGTTTCATAATTGAAAAAAAAAAAAACCCCATTAAAGCACTACAACGAAATGAGAAAGTAGTCCCCGGTGAAACAGCGCCTGCGTGCTGGTGAATCCCACCGCAGCGATGGAGCGCGGGGGCGGCCAGAAATAGCAGCTGCGCAACAAGTTGCTGAAAAAGTGACAGACGAGGTGGATCAGTCCGGATCGTGGTGAGATTGCCGGTCCGACTCTCCCGCTTGTCCAACAACGCAGATGTGCGAATAGACGCGCGTGGAGACGGAACGCGCTTACAGGAACAGCTGAGTGCGATTTATGGGGGTGGGCGTGGCAGATCCGAGTATTTTAAAGGGAAGAGGCCCGACGCACTGAATGGAATGACGCACTGGCAGGATCTTGTATTTTTTTTTTTTTTTTAACCCCCCCCTATGAGGCACATGTTTACTTTTTGGATTATGGCACAAGCGCTTTCATTCTGTGAGGTTTCCTCAGCCTCCTTCGTTCCCACTAATATGAACCTGGCATAACGGCGTTTCCGTTTTTCTGTAATTAATTTGATTTTAAACAAAAATCACCTCAAAAAGTATTTTTTAAGCTTGCTGCATTTTAATAAGGTTATAGATTAGACTATATATTTTGCAGAATAAAGCACATTTAGAAAGAGTGAGCCAGTGACCAAAAAAACAATCAGCAAACAAGCATGAGTGATGCTTTGTGTGTGTGTGTGTGTGTGTGTGTGTTTTGACTTAAGTGGGATGATATTTTGATTCAGTTTCTTTTCATAAACCAACCCTGGTGCCTCTGAATGAGGCAGGGGGCCTACGGGGTAAGTTTCCCCCCCAGCCCACATCCATGACCCACATCCATGGTAACCGGTCGACCTGCACGTCAGAGCTGCAACAGTCAAAGCGACACAAGTTGGGGGTCTCCACTGCAGCAGGGGGAGGAACCGAGAGGTGATATTTTGCATACAAACTGGCCCCCTAGTTGGTTCCATTCTCCGTACTTTAGCTTCAGGCTCCGAAGCCCCTTTCATGAGCCGTTATCCCTCCAGAGCCTGTGGAGTCAAACGCCAAAAAGTTTCCCACACTTTGCTTTTGAGACAAGATTTAAAAGATTCACCCAGAGTTGCTCTTAAGGCAATCTTAAAACATAAGGTGTTAAATTCCTGTAAAAAGCTATTTCCAACAACACCACCTGTCTGTTTGGCCACACGGGCGGAGCATGAACAAACATCTGGCAGAGAAACTTGGATCAAAAAGGAATTCTCACATGGCACGTTGTTAAAAGCCCTCGACTACATAACATAACAGAGACTAGGAAAATAAAGACAAAACATCTGATTAGTGTTGATGGTGTTTTGATGAAGACAGGAAGCGGGAGATGAGATAAACTAAAAAGGACAGGAAGTCCACTATTTGCATTACAGAAAACAACTTTATTATTGTTCAAACAGGGAATTTACAGCTCAAAACCGAAAATATTAACATTACAAACTTCTTCACTGGAAAACCATTTTCATCTCCAGTTTGGAATCGATTGCAGCCTGTAAGTCAGCAAACGCATTAAAACAGTAATTAAAAACAGTAAGCGGACGCATCTTGTCCATCATAGGATGAACCATTAAAAATACTCACCAATTCTCTCTTTGCTTCTTCTATTTTCACTTGAGCAAGGGATGGGCTCTGTTGTGTTTTTAAAAAAAATGACATAAAGTCAAATAGATTTCCATCATAAAAACATTTAGAATCATGTGAAAGAGCTTTTGGTTGTTTGACTGTTATGAGACAAACGTGAAATGAACGTACCGGGCTTAAGTCCATGTAAGGCTCCAATTTCTTTTTCAGGGGGATTATTTCCTGTTTCAGCGTGGTGACTTCCTACAGAGACAAATACGAGGACGCGTTTAAACCCCCGGAAAGCAGAAAGTGTTACGTTTTCACTCGCTTGGCGCCCCATGGAAATTACCTCAGAGAGCTGCACGATACCATGGTGGGTGACAGACGTGTCCATGTTCCGGGATACAAGTTGAGCCTGCAGGGAATAATAAAAAAAACAGCCAACCAAGCTGCTACAAATAGAATATAGACTGCATAGCAAGTCATTATTAGTACAAGACATCTCAACATACCTCTGCCCTCTCCCGTCTGCTGCTGAGCTCTTTAGCCTTTGCCATAACAAAATCCATCTTGAGCATCCTCTCCTCTGCTTTAGCGCTCTCCACCGACTGAGATTTGACAGTTTTGTTGATATCCCTGAAGACAATAAAAAACGCTGGTTACACACAGCGCATAGCAACGAATGATGCATGTGTTGTACTGGATGTGTCATAGCGCAGCACTGTGGGTTTGTATTTCAATAACACTGTACAAAGACGTACTGATGTCAACATGCCAAAGTCATCATCATCCGTCTGCAGCCACGCTCTTACTCTTGCAAGTTGCTCCGCAGCACCAGAGTTGCACCGAGTCTCTTCCTGAGGGTCCGGAGTTCCCTCTCAATCCTCCTGTTGGACTTCTCTGCTCCGAGCAGCTCGTTGGTGAGGTGGTTCACTGCTGGCATGAAGCTGGACAAGAAGTCGCCTGTGAAACCTTTTTCCCCATCAAGGAGACTACAGTGAGGAAAACCACGACAGCGTACCTGCTCAGTGACGTGTCCCTGACTCCAAGTACCATGGCAGTGTCCACTAAAGCTGCCACATTGTCAGCAGCGGGCTTTGACAGACTGGCACAGGACAAACCTACACCTTGTAGGAGAACATCCCGGAGATGAGCACCTAGGTGGAAGAAGCACAGTTCTGTGAAAGATGCTCTGCTTAAAGCAGTTGCGTTTAACTGCGTGTCTTACCCTCAGCCTGATACTCGGATGCTTTCTGTTTGAGGTCTTCTGTGAGGAGAGCCGTGTCGCTGCATCGGGCTTCGCTGGACAGTGCCAGCTGGTACAGCACGTCCACCGTCCGCGTGTTCACCTCAAAGTGTGGCACCGGCTGATCCCCGAACACCGTGCTGAGCCAGCTGTTCACCTGAGGAGCGACGTGAGACAGGACAGCAGGAGAAACACACGTCAACAGCAGCTTAACTTATAATGTTACGTTGTCGAGACACTGAACGCTACCTTCTTGATCTTTTCGCACATTGCGAATGGAAAGCCAACGGCAACCACAACGGCTAGTTTCTTAAAACGTCGAGGTGATCCAACAATCCCAAAACAACTCAAGTTTTCTCCCTCTGTTTACGCGCCCCCGTAAATCATTTCCGGATTACTAGCCAATGAGAAGAGAGAGCATGTAGTCTTTCCGGTTCACGTCCCCTCCTACCACCCGAAGATAAAGATCACATCAAGATATTTCACATTGGTCGCCCTCTTCTGAGATACGGTCTATGATTACCTGAGATAACCTTTTCCTACTATAGCGTAGAGTATGAATTATTACGCTTTATGAGAAACAGTTTGCTATAATGATTAAATGAATGAGTGAATCAGTTTTTCGTGATTCTTATTTTCATTTTATTTGGCACAGCAGAGAAATAAAGGAAACATCTGTGTGTTTATGTAAGGCATGTTCAGCACTTGATGTTCAGCATTTATCATGAGTAAATATTAAATTAATAAATATGTATTTTAGTTTAATTTAAATTGTTGAAAAGTACAATTTGAAGGGTATTTAGTGTACTTGTATGTGCCAAAATGCAAGAACTTACACATAAGTATATGGTTGTGTATGCTCGATTAATGAAATTAAAGTTTGTTTTCTGTCAGGAATATATTATTATTATTATTATTATTATTATTATTATTATTAGCATCGGGGTTGTCTCGTTCTAGGCGTTTTGTCTAACAGACGAAAGCGGAAGTACACAGCAATAACCATTTCGCGTCGCCTGGATACTTCGGGGACCCATCAACCACCGCGAAAGTTCAAAGACGTTTGTTTGGGAGAAAACTTTGACAAGTGGTAGAAATGGCGGCGAGAGAAAATTCGTTAAAACACCGTCAGAAAATCGTAGATACGGAGTTGGATTCCAGTATAGACTCCACCGCCGTCGAAGAAAAGTTGTTCGGCGAGGCGGCGGACGAGGACGAGGACGGGGACGACGGACCCGTGGTCTTCATCTGCGGGAAATGCAAGCTGCCTGTTGGAGACTCGATGTCCTGGGATGGAAGTGAAGACGGCCAAAACCAAATAAGATTGAAGCGTGAGTAGCTTGGTTGCTTTCCCTTGAATGGATTGGTGTGTTACGTCATAGTCTACATGTCACAAACTGCCCCACCCAAATAAATGTAAACTGCTAGCTTGAAAGTGAAGTAGTACAATGGTGCATTCCGCCGCTGACAGGCCTGTGATGTTTTGGTCTTCAGGGGTCACTGACAACGTGGTAGTTGGAGAAGACACCCGTATGTATGAAGCCAGCAAACGATCTCTCTGGTAAGAAGGGCCTTACAGTATGTGTATTTGTATATACTTAGGCTTGTTAGTGAAATCTTAATCTGCACAATAAGCAGTGATTATTGGGGTCTGGTCACCCCTGGTAATGTCCCACACACCTGGGCTTCAGGTAGCCAAAACACAACTACATTTTCCCTAGAAATGACTTAGAAAAAAACAACAAAAAAAAACAATAGCGTCGATCATTTGCTTAAGGAAATTAAAGTTTCAATAGGTAGACCCTGTGTCGAAGCAACCGCGGTACTTCCTCATCCTAACCAGACAGTTTTGGTTTTAGTAGATAAATAGGAGTTTTTAAATATATTGACAAACAACTGTTTATTGTAATTTACTTGTTAGGTTAAATCTTTCCCACTTGTTTTTACAGTCTGATCGTGGATCTGTTCTGCCAAGGCTGCCACTCTGTGCTCGGCATGGTTTACGCATCCACGCCTAAGAATCTGGACCACAAGAGATTTGCGTTCTGTTTTAATGTCGCAGACATCGACAGGTATGTTCAGGGCTTGGGTTATTCTTAGGAATGTTCAAAGACACATCCGTCTGACGTGATCTTGATTTATTTTTAAGAAAGTGTATTGATAAAAACACATCTTGAATGTAAATGAGTGTAAATGAAAAAAGTATTGTAGAAATGAAATGAAAGCCTTATGTTGATATGGAAAATATTATATTTTGACACTTATTTAGAAGCTAAACAGTAAGTGAATTGGATGCTGGAATTCACATAAATTACATTAAATTAATTAAAAGCCAAACTTTGTGTTTAAATAGTTGAAAATAGGAGATATGTCGTTTACATTGTGAATCTTTTTCAGCTACGTACTTGGCTCTGCGAGCCAGATGTTGGCAGCAGAGGGCCCCAAAGAGCAGGCAGTCACGCTGGAGTACAGAGGCATTGTTGAACAACAGCTGACAGAGGTAAATCACCTCTGCTGCTTTTCTTTGTTTGTTTTTTTCCTGATATTGTATCACTGTCAGATCAAATGTTTTTTTTCTACTTAGCAGAATGACTCTGAAGGTCATTGCAATGTGTCACCACTACTAATTCTCCCAACACAGGTCAAATCCATTTAAAATTATATTGTTGTATAAAAAATGATGAAAAACTCCAAATGTGACCGACACATTGCCAGTTATGAGTCACCGTCCTCTGTGTTGCTTTGTCCTGCTGACCGCGCTCTCATATTTATTTAGAGCAGCGCTCCCTCATTGATTACCAATGCACAGGTTGCACTAATGATGACATCAGCTTAGTTCTGGGAAGCCCTCACTCCTGTGACGGGCAGACGTTGGTAGCAGACATTACCTCATCTTGCCATGCCGTCCCCTGCAAAGTAATTTTTTTAATTTTATATTACATATTTTATTAGATTAGAGTAAAGAAGCATATTTTCAGGAAGTTTCAGTCTAAACATCCATATCCATTTATTTTTATATGTATATATTTTTAAAATATTTTTAAAATTCATTTTCTGTTTGTCACATTAGTATTATTATTATAATTATTATAAAAAAATTGAGGTTACTAACATCTTTCACTGCAACAGTGTAGTGATTTTTCAAAATCATCCTTTGTTTAAAAAATAGCCACAAAGCCCAGATTGTCCAGTAGGTGGCGATAGTGTGCAGGAGTACCTGCCCACCCTCCCACACTCTTGGACCAAAGACAATAGATGTGATGGGGAGCATGTTGAGGAATCTTTGTCAGAGGAAAAACATGTTTTGATCATGATGAAGTGTCGCCATAGCTGGAATATATGCACGGTCTTCTGTTGGAATTGGCAGTGGACACTGGTTATAGACACGAAGAAGAAGAAGAAAAACAATTCACATAAGCAACAATTAGATGTGTTTTTGTTAGTCATCAAGTCTGTGTATTAGCACACCGAGTACCATTTCATCCAAAACAAATATGTTTAAAAATGAATCAACTCTTGAGTTCATCTCTCACCGTGACGCGCGTGTCACTGATGTTTGTTGTCACTCAAACAAAGAGGTGCGGCATTTAATGAAATGAAGAGGCTTACCTCATATTCTCTGGTTGATATAAAGGTTAAATCCAACTGTGTTCTGTGTTCTGTGAGTCGGCTGAAGATTAATCCGACTATAGTTACACGCTGATTGAATAAATGTTAGGTGGTTTTATCGCCGCCGTTCACAGTTAGCCATCGGCCCATTGTAACGAGATTATAAAGGCCTTTGATGAGGTCAAGGGACTGTTGGCAAGGTTTTTCTGTCGGCACTAATCATCTTGGGTTAACTGAGAAGTCTTACTTACATTACAAGTCTTCTTTCTTTGGTTCCCAAAGCTGTTTTGCCAGCAGTCAATTTTGTCGTGGTATGCGTCATCAATAGTCTTTCCAATCAGCCCCTGGCTCTTTGCAGCCCTTCTACTGTGAAGTTGTTGTTTTTTTCCAGTTCAAATGATTGTGACTTGAATTTCATTTTTTAGTTACGGGTTGTTGATTCGCTAAAACAAGCAATTTTTCTTGCTGCTATTTTTTTTTCAACTAATCAGTTTATAATAAAAATGAACTGACGAGGTTATGAAATTAGATGAAGATGATAATTTTTGGATGTAGTAAGAAAACATTTCTATTCCTCAAGTAGCAAATAATAAAGCCGTTATGAACATTCAGACCATGCCCAGCCCCACACTAGCCGTCCGTAGCCATACGGTGGTTAATGTATTCTGTCTGTCTGTCTGACTTGGTAGACACTTGTTTGGGTGTTACGTCTTGTACACTCACTGACCTGTCTCCCCCACCCCACCCCACTCTCTCTGCCCCCCCTTCTTACCCATCCACCCCTGACCACTTCCCCTCTGGGTTTCGTCATTCTCCCTCACTGTCCCCCTTTTCCATTTATCTTTACTCCACCCCTCTTTCTTCCTCACCGCTCCCTGCTGCTCCCTTAATTTCCCACCTGTCCACTTCTCCTTCATTTCTTCCCTCTCCATACTCCTTCATATCCCCCTATTGTATCCTCATTCTTTCCTCATTTTTCTGCCATTCCTCGCAAACCCTGCGTCTCTCCTGTCTGAACCCACGTTTTTCCCAGATGAAAATGATGGTCATGTCCATGGCACAGAGGCTGGAAGAGATCGACGCCAGTCTACAGGAGTGATGCGATGTGGCATGGCGGTCATGAATGTCCGCTTTGTCCGAGTGGGTGCTCTGTCCAGGTGTTGAACTGTGACTCCTTGTCCCTGCTTTTACATTAATGCCTCCTCCTCTAAGCTTCATCTCAACCACATTCCCTCAGTGATATGTTTTGTCCTAGCCTCACCTTGTGCGTGTGCAGTGCACACACACACACACACACACACACTTCCACTCTGCTTTGTCCTGATTACCGATGGTGAAACAAAGACTGCCTGCACATGTAATCAATCACGTTGTCAGCTCGGCTCCGGTGGCTCACGGCAGCGTCTCCTCTGCGAGTCTGGGTGCAGAGTGAATGTACGCTAGTGTGAGCAGAATGTTTATTTGTGCAGGATTTCATCAGGCAGGCTGCACACTCAGCACAATGCCATATTGATCTGGCCACTCCAGGCCACTCGCACAAACACACACACTTTCTCTTTGTTCCCCTTCTTCAAGCATGTAGCCCTCAAGGTTTGCGACATAAATGATTTTCATCGCCTTGTTGGGGCCAGAAATTAACAACATTTGATCATTCTTATTGGAAAAACTCCAGGAAAACGGACATCAATTTGCATCTCTTCATTTGTTGTTACATTCACTCATTATTGGTTTATTTAGTCTTTGTTTTGTTTGTTTATAGTTGTACAAGGTGTCTTAAATATGTATGTGTAATAAAGTATCCAACAGTTTCCAAAAAATGAAGAAATTATTTAAAATGAAACCAAATAAGGCAACTTTAAAGTATCAAGCTAATCCATTTAAATGTTTCCTTTTCCTTGACTTTGTGGAGATCAGTGGCTCATCCTGCTTTGTCTCTAATTAAAAGTATTTCTTGGATTTACGAGTTAAACAGCAAGTTTAAGGTCTTTGGGGTTGGGGGGTGGTGGTGGTGGTGGTGATTATGTTTACTTACTGACCTGTAATGTGCCTAGCAACACTTTCTACCATGGCGGGAAAGCAGCTCCATGCTGTACTGCTTGCCCTCCCTCACCCACGAGGTTTCATCAGCCTCGCAGAACAACAACAGCTAGAAACGGCCAACCAGCACGCTGTATCCAAGGGCAGGTTGCGATGGCAACTGTGAGCACGTGCTATGCTGAGTGCCTGTTGCCATCTCGTCATCGTGTTCACTGCCAGAGGAAGAGCCAGCCAGCTCGCCGGCCCGCACGCCTGTCAACAGACGTTATCCCCCGCTCGTACTCCGACACATGCAGGGGGGAGGAGTCCTGAGCGAACCTCCCCCCCCAACGCCCTAATCTCTGTGTGATGTTTTTCTCTTATAACCCCACCCTGGCCCATCTTTCTCCCTCCCCCCTCCCTCTAATTCTCCCCTCCCTCAACTGCTAGGGGGGGAAACAACAAGTCAAAACAACAACAAACACGTCGGCGTGGTTTTTGTTGTTTCTGGTGGTGTTTTTATCCACTCCTCCCTTACGGATGATCCTTGAGACGGAGACTGGGTGTTGCCGGCCGGCCAGTTGACTGTCCAGATGTGTCCCTTTTTTGGAGGATATCTCCTTGTTTGTTTGTTTGTTTGTTTGTTGTTCCATTTGGAGTAATGAAGCTTCTCGTAGCTGTCACCGTGAATGGCCTCTGAACTCGTAAACCTGATATATATAGACACGGTGTTGCTGGATGCATTGCGCCGCCGAGTGCAATTATTGCACCGATTTCACCCCATTCACCCCTTAAGTCTCAACCAATCGTTACCACCCAAACCAAAACCAACGTGGAAACACACACAAACACACACACATGCATCAGTACACCTACACACACACACACTCTCTACAAGCACTCAGGGACAAAGGATGAATAATGCAGAGGTAGCGTCTGAGTGAAAGTCGCCTCCCCTCTTTCCCTCCTTTTCACCTTCCCAAAGCAATAAGGAAGCAATGTTGCCATGGAGGCAATGAAGCCTCGGCACGCGATCAGCCAATTACAGCCGTCCCTGTGTGAAACACGAGACCAATGGCTGCTCGAACTGATGCTGCTGTTGCCACAGACGTGGAGATCCTATTGGCTGAGCTGTGCTCTTTGATTGAATTTCTGATCTTGTTTTTTTTTTTTTTTTAGATGAAAAAAAAAAAATCTCAAGGAGTGCCACCTGTGTGCCAACTTTGTTTGTTTGTTTTTTCTCCATGAAATGAAAAGGATTGCTTTGCGAGAGGGATATTTTTTTGTTTTTTAGGGCTTTAGAGAGTTAAATCAGTCCCATCTTTGGTGCTGAATGTGAGCAATTAGGAAAGTAATTTGCTTTGCTCTGTACTTCCTGCGGTTCTGTGAATTAAAAGATGGGAAAACAATCATTTCAATAATGAACATTTTAATCAGTTCTTTCATTGAAATGAAATGTGTTCCCTTCCTATCATATTATTTGGTTTACCCCTGACAAAAGAACCACACCTTGCCAGTTCCTCATGCTGGTTTATGACCAGGTTTAACTCTTGATTTCCCAAGCCCCGGTCCATTGTGCTCCACCACAGTCTCACTATAGTTATATTTGATCTGTACTCTGCAACAGTTAAGTCAAATATGATTTACTTTGTTCAAATGGCACATTTATGTAAATATTACCAAAATTATATTTAATTGATTATATCAAGTATGTTTGTTTAACCCTCATTTTTTCTATGAATATTTATGTAGGGAATGTCATGCTTGTTTGATCGCCACTTCTTTGCTTGACATATGTTTGACCAAAATCTTCTTTTTTTTTTTTTTTAAATCTAAAGTCATTAAGACAGTCTTTGTGTCGCACAGACTAGACGGCAGGTCAATGTGGAAACCCCCTTCATCTGGGAGGTTCCATTTCCCAAATTTAATCTCAGAAACCAGCGGGTGTAAGATGATCATGGTGTCAATAGTATTTGGGGAAACTTAACCCAGTTTTTGCTTTGTTCACAGCACCTCGAGGAGCCAAAGCTTCACATAAGCCACAGTCTTCTTGTTTCATTAATCACCTTCATCTGTGGTCTGTGTTGGTTGACGGGAGAGCTGGCCGGTCAGAGACTCGTCTGACGGAATAAACCAAATCCCCTCCTGAGTGCTCAAAGCCTCCTGCTTCATTAGAAACAGCTGCTTGTTTATTTCCCCACACACACCTTTGTGTGTCTCTCCTCTCTCCTCCCCGCTCCTCCACATGCTGCCGAGGAAGGCGGAGGTTTGGTCCGTCAGGTTGAACCAGGACGCTCATGCGCGTCCCCGACACTCGTCACCGTGTAGCATGTTAATCGTCTGTTTTTCTCAGACACAAAGGCTCATCCCGTGGCCGGTGACACCCCGGTGTGAGTGTGTGTGTGCGGGTGTGTGACGAGAAGGGAGGCTGAAAACAGGATTAGTGTCATCAGGATCTAAGCCTGAACAGATTGGTAGAAATAAAGTCCTGCTGTACAGTAAGTGGTCAGTTTGGCCTCATTAAAGGTGATGTGATTTTTAAACATGATTTCTGGTCAAAGATGAGTAATTAACAGATCATTTATGAATGCCAACACTCAGATTTTTGAATAAAACAAAGATTTGGAAGGAAAAGCCTCCATTCTCAGTTTTTAATGATGTATAGACTTGAGGGTAATATAATTTTTTGATGCATCAAAATATATTTTTCATCAATCGTGCATTTTCATCCCAAATATTTCAGAACACATTCCTGGAAAAATCTGAACTATAAACTGAGTTTTATAATTTCAAACAACACATTAGTTGTGATTCCCAATCTTCAAAATCCCCTAATATTTTTAGGATAAAAAAATATCCACTTATTGCTCACTGCTGTGACGTGGGAGAGAGGGGCGTTTGTTTATCAACTCATCATTGGAAGGTGACCTGTTTACACAAAGATTAACGTCAAAATAATCTGCGCGTCATAAATACATTTTTATCTTTATCTCATCAGTATGGATTTCTAAATGTAAGGTTTCCTGAGATTAAATATTGGAAAAACAGCAATCAGTACCCTCCATCAGGCAGTCTAATGGTGCAGCTAACTTTTTCCTCATTCTAAAGATTCACTTTAATACCAAGCAGAGGAAAAGCCAATGGTCATATTGGAGGAATGATGATTTTGTGTTGTATTGTTTTGCAGTATTCCCTATAATATTCTGTGTGTGTGCACACCGACTACAGGTGTCCCCAGAGCAGCACCGAACCCAACAGGTATGACCTGGTCACACCCGGTGGAGTACACTATCCTTTCCCTCAATGCTGTGGTTAAGCCATGTATTCATGGTTTGTCTCCCCGGACCACCCGGGGAGTTTTTAACCGTCCGCCTGTTTTTGATAAACAAAAGGCTCCGGCTCTAATGCATTTTTGAGCCACTCTTGCCCCTTGGCTTTTATCGGCTTAGCCACGCTGCTTTAATCGGACGGCCCTGTTTGTGTTGTCCCGAGCCTGTGTGTTTGTCTCGGAGCTTTGATGATCCCCCCCTTCTTTTGTCTCGTCAGGCCAGTGTCACCCAAAGAGGTTTATGATCGGGGGGTGGGGGGGACAGCTGAGTGGATTAGTATCTTACAGTGAGGGAAGAGGGAAGGGTCATGTGTGTGTGTCAGTCCTCGGGATCCTTCAGCTGTTCTAAGTGTGTGTTTTTTCTTTTTTTACCCGCCACAGGTGTCCCATGGGAAATGGATATACGGTATGTGAGACAAGTGGCACATTGAGGTCGTAAAGCAACGTGGAGCCAAGTGTTCCCAGAGCCGAGAACTTTACACCTCGGGTTCTGTTTAAATTGTACAGAAACGAACAAGAATGTTGGATTCTGTGGATTATGGTGAGATAACTTTATTATAGTCATTTAAGTGTATTAATTCTTCATTTTGATTTGGTATATTGCCATGTGTGCCAGACAGTTAGGTGCATTTTAAAGACCAGACAGACACATAATGGATTCAGTATAAATATTTAAAATACTTTATACAGCATAGAAATCTCTTGACACTCAAAAAAAAAAAAACGTCCATTAAAAAATCTTACAAAAGACCCGCCCCCCATCTGGAATCCGTATCAATCTCAGTATCAACCAGAAAAAAAGGTACAAAGACGTAAATTTCAAATGCTGACAGTACAGTTGGACTCGTGAACATTGCATGCAACTTTTTCCATCCGGACAGGAAGAGATTCAACAGTATCTTAACAGTGAGAAGCCTCATGTGCCTGTGGAAGCCTTTTTTTTTTTTCTCCAAATAGTTTTATGAAGCGCCTAAGACATAAAAAATGCCAGCTCGACAAACATTTTACAATCCCCTCATAGAGAACGTCATAAGAAAGAAGGAGTCGGACTGTTATTTACAAGCACAATTTTCACATAACTCTCAAAGAGCTCTTGGCAAATACTCGTCATTGCAGTTAACACTTAAGACTATTGCACAAACTACAGTATTAAGACAAAAGAATTTCCATGGGGGGTTTTCGCGATCCTCCCACCCTCGTACCGCTTTTCGTTCTCAAGTTACATAAGGCTTTTGATGATTTTTTCTAAACTTTTTTTTATTTTTTATTTTTTTCTATGAACAGGCTGTGAGTAATTTATAGCTAAGACTCTGACAGTTTCCCTGTGGGGCGTAGAGGTGATGTAACAAGTATATAAGTTATAGCTGTGAAATATTATCAGGTATAGTTGGTGAGAACGTTAGAAAAGTGAGAGTACAACGTTTCTCTTGGCACCTACATCTAGTCCGGTGTTCTGAATCTAATGGCACTAACGCTCAAGCATGTCACAATCAACTGCTGCTATACAGTAATGTAGGAGTAATGCAGTGAGGTAAGGAGATGGTAAACACTGTTAGTACAGGTTTTGGTTTCTAAGGATAGTGCAGTGAGCTCCTTGGCCCAGTCAGCATTGATACAGTGCCAGCTGGCTGGAAGTCAGTGGGTATAATTTTAACGTGACAACGAGACAAGACATTTATTACATGTAATCAGGGGCAGGGGAAGAGTTGGGGGTCCGTTAGCTGGTGTGAATCAGTCTGGGGCTCAATTAGTAACCAGTTACAGCAATATTACATAAGAGACTTAGTCTATAATACAGTGTGTATGGATGTGCATGTGTCCAGTCTGTATCTAGGCCACAGCAAGGTTTATTCATTGCTCAGGGATCTGTTTCAAATCTCATCTTCTCGACGTCACCACCTCTTATTACATAACGAGTACCAAAAAATGTACAATATTGTATACGCTCCCTCGAAACCTTTAGAAACCATCAGGTCTGCGTCGAAAAAAGTGGCTCAGTCGCAATAAAGGGACAGTTCAAAAGGCCGCTCTGGAAGACCTCTCCAACTTAAACTAAATGTTGCGAGGGGCCTTGAGTTCAGTCTCCTTCTTTTTAATTTTCTCGCCCCTCAGCAGAGGGTCTTGAGTGCACCTGAAGCACAGAGGAGAGTCTGCATGGGGTAGGGCGGCGGGGACACCACTTCCTCAACGACCTGCTCCGGCCGGAAGGAGAACGGCTGTAGCTGGACCTTCTTCTTGAGGATCTGTCCGATCCCCATAGAGGGGAACTTGCTGCGGTGCGTCGGGCTGTCGGGATCGCTGCTGCCACTGTTGGAAGGGGGACTGAAGGCCGAGGTTGGGTTGAGGGCGCTGAAGGCGGACTTCGGGGGGCTGAAAGCGGAGCTGCCTGGGGGGCTTCCTATGGTGCTCGGAGGGCTACCGCTAGTGTCGGAAGAACCTCCCCAATCTGACGAGATGCTCTTCTTGGGCTGCGGGTTGACGATGAGAACGGGGGGACTGGGGATGGTGGCCTTCTTCAAGTAAGAGGAGTCGGGCTGGAAGGCGGAGACGTGTCGTGGGGGGGACAGAGTCCCGTTTGTCAGCTTGTACCAGGGCGAGGCGGGGGTGTCTTCGATCTGCTCGGCTTTGGAGAGGGAGCCGAAGGAATGCATGCCGATGGGTGACGGCGCCGGCGGGGCAGGTACGTTGTGTTCCGGGCTCGTGTTGACCTGCGGGAGGGTGGCCAGGCGCCGCCTCTGCTGAGGGGTGTTGGAAAAGAGAGGCTGGATCTCCAGATATTCCATGGAGGAAGAAGCGACGGTGCCGGGCGGCGCCAACGGTGAATTACGGTGACCACCAGTTATGGCACGCAAAAGACCTGAGGGCGGAAAGGAGATGACAAGCGTCGTTAAAATGATGAAATATCTTCGAGCAAACATTTGAAATATTCATCTTTTACGTAAGACGCAGACAACTGAGTGAGAAACTGCAGCACTGAGTGCCTCGTTTTTCTAGAATATATGTGTCATGTCAGCGAAGACATAATCATCCGAGGTCATGTAACAAGTAGGTGTAAAGGTACAGGAACATTCTGTACAGGTTTCAAACTTGTGAAGACCAGCCCGCCCTGACATGCTGGATGCAGAACAACCTATATGCTTTCTACCACTTAGAGGTAAATGAGGTGAGGGAAAGGAGCTTAGGCCCCACATTTGCCCCAAGTTTCCTTCTTGGTATTTGCATTAAAAACAGGGCTAGTTTGTATTAAATTCAGTTGATTTCTAAATGGTATACTTACTTCTGTACTTTCACAGTCATTTCATCTGGTAAATTAAATTCACAACTTTGTTTGGGTGCTCTCCCTATGATTAACTAGCAACTTGTCCAGGATGTTTCCTCTCAGATGGATGGATGGATGGATGGATGGATGGATGGGTGGGTGGTTGGACGGATGGACAGACAAACAACAGGTGGATGGATGGATGGATGGATGGATGGATGGATGGATGGATGGATGGAGGAGTGGATGGACGTTGGGTTACTACGTATGTGTGAAGAACATGCATGCTCAGTCAACCTACCCTGTAAAATAGATGGAATTAAAGATAGAGTAATTAAACTACTTTTCAAAACCAATATGCTGCACCTTACATAAGTGTTTTTTGCGCTGCACCACATGACCCCCTCACCTGTTCTGTGCTTCTTCTCCTTGCTGGGCCCCTTGGCGACAGCCAGGTAGACGGGCGTCTGCTTGGGGGGGATGGTGAGCTTGTCGACGTGCTTCCTCCACTGGGTCTGAAAGTATTCGCTTTTCTGCTTTTCTCCCTTCTTTTTTTCCTGGAACTGCATCTCCTGAACAGACAAAGAGTAAAAGGCGCATCACAACGGCCCTCTGCGTTTGGCGAAACCGGTTCCGCAACCACATTTTGACACCTCGTATTATTATAATTATTCAGTTGTAACCCTTTGTAGGCACAACAGGTCAGATCTCACTGACATACTTTTAAATTCACAATCTTAGCTTGTATTCAAAACACACCACGTGTTTTACATACAAGCTAAGATTGTTTCCTTTGCTCCAGTTCCTGAGAAAGCGTGGGGTAGGTGTTGCCAAGGCAGCGCTTACCCTGTACTCTTTGGAGAGTCTCTTCATTTTCTTGTTGAGGAGGAAGTAGACGGCCAGAGTGTGGCAGGCGCGGTTGGTGAGGACGGCGCTCAGCACCTCGCTGTGCTTGTAGCTCATCTTCTCCGTCATGTGGAGCAACACCGTGTGGTTTATCTCCTCGATGTGGATCCTGAACGCAAAGAAGGGGGCGGAGAACGAAATGCTTAAAAAGTCGATATCTACGTTTGTGATAAAAGAGATTTGGGAAAAAAAGACACAAAGAAATAGCATATTAGTTAAAAAAGGAGCCTACCTGTTGAGGTACGGGGCCCCTGTGTTCTTGTTGGCCAACTGTAGCCAGGAGTCAGCCATCACCTGATGGATATTGGGACGCTTGTTGGGATCTGGTTCAAGAAGCTTCTTCAGAAGACAGATGGCGGCTAAGATGGAGAGAGCAGAGATATTCATAAGCTAAAGGATTCGTCAAATAAAGAGGAACATTTATGCAACTGTATGTGACTATCGCCCCATTTGTGATGAGGTACAAGTTTCACAATCCCCCTTGTCCCGTCACAGTGTCGTCACACCGACAACAAACTTGGCCTTCATCCTCCTCATCTGCTTCCGTTCCAACGTAAGACAGATGAGATGACACATCTAGGTCAGTGGCTTGACTAATGGCTACTTACATAACTGCGTTATGCAATCCCTACCTGGTATTTTAGAGGGACGGTCTAATGATAGGTGTCGCAGCTTCCAGCGAAGAGCGCACTACTTTAGAATCCAGCCCGATATAATTAAAATGTAAAAATGCGATCACTTCTCTTGGAACTGCAGTGACACTTCTTTGGAAGTCTGACAGATGTGATTGGTTTTATCAGAAAATCTTGTGCGGTCAGTGCCAGCAAACTTAGCACGGAAGGTCAGATGAAACCTGTTCCACAGTTTTGACAGTTTACAGTTTTGTCAGTGCACTTGTTGACTTCTTCCATGAGGAGTGTTTTCTGTCTCTTAACAGCTAATGTTCTTGAATTTCGGCATACGTGGAGATTTAGGCAGATTTGGGCATACACCAAATACGTCAACGGTAATTATCGTGTGACTGACGGGATGGTTTTCCTGCCCATTATTTCTCAAGTTAATATTGAGAAATACGTCCTGGAGGATAATGTGTGTGGGCCTGCTCATTGCTGCACCGATCTGTTGCTTGATTTCTTAGTAAACCCACAGATATGATATTATATGATATGTTTGAAGGTTGTTTCTCTTAATAGATTTAAAAGAACAGTTATTAAAGAATAAGTGATTTATTGTTTGGATAGTAGTTCTCCCGTACTGTAGTTTTTTACTAGTTTACTTATTTTAGTCCGTAGACATTTAAAAAAACACACAGATTTTGAGTAACTTGGCAAACAGGAGTAACATCAACACATGTCATTGTCACTCACAAACATAAACAAGCATAATTACACACCACGTATATTTTCAACTCCAAACGCGCTTCTTAACACGGAGGGGTGATTACAGTGGAATGTGAGCAGCCTGTTTATCTTTTGACTAGATGGGTTGATAGAGCCAGCGTGTCGTCCTGTCACCTCTGATTGATCACACAGGTGTGCCATCATTGTTTACCTGTGGAGAGCGAGGGAGGTAGAGGGTTCATTTCCTTGTCCACCATCTTCTGGTGCAGGGCTCGGAGACTGAAGGGCTCCACGGTGAAGGGCAGAGTCCCTGTCAACATCGCGTACATGTTCACACCACTGGAAGATTAAAATAAAATGATACTTCAACTCAGGGTGCACTCATGGATAAAAAAATAATAATAAAGTTATCTGGCAAAAAAAAAAAAAAAAAAAAAAATCAAACGTATGCACTCACATGGACCAGACATCCACCTTCGGCCCGTACTTCTTCCTGGAGAGCAGCTCTGGGGCGGCGTAGGCCGGACTTCCACACTGGGTGCTGAATGGGTCCGAGTATCCCAAAATGCCTGCGCAGTTACTGAGGCCAAAATCTGCCGGGACAGAAGAGGAGGGGTGAGTGTTGTTTCTGGGTTCTCGGCTCATTAAAGGAGTTTCCCCACCACAGTGTTACACAAACAAACAGAGGTAGATTAGCACCGAGGTGAGAGCTTGTAAAGGTTTTAACAGGATCTTAGCCTTTCACCACATGTGTGACTCTCTGCATGTTCCCCTCGTACGGAGGAAATCTTTTCATTACTGTAAAGTAACTGGCATCAAAGGCCCCCTTTTTTACTATTAGTTGCTTGATGATGAGTATTACCTTTTTGGGAGGGAGACGTTTCTTATTTATGAATAAATGTATGGAATTTGTGCACATTTTACATACAGAAAAAACAGTGAAAGAAAGAAACAGTGCGTTAGATACGGTAAATATAAGAGCTCTTGTGTTACCTATGAGCTTGATGTTGTCCTGCTCATCCAACAGAAGGTTTTCTATCTTCAGATCCCTGCAAAACAAAGGGTGTCACAATCTACATTAGATTACTTATAATCATACAATGCAGAAGTAGGAGAGGTCAACCCCCCCACACACAAACACACACACACACCCCTCCCATGTGGGTCACGCTGGCTGATTTTCAGGGGCTATTGTGTGCCTCCAGATCCCTCCTAGAAATCCTGTTATACAGTTATCTGCATAGGCCATCTCCCCATGATAGAAATTGAGTTCCCAGGCTCTGAGCAACAAAGAACTTAATATTCCCAGGAAGAACTTGAATTTGATTTAGACGCAGTGTCTGTTTTTTTTTTCTTTCCCTAAATCAAATCAAATCAAACATTTTATCATAGGATGAAACATTATTTACTATAGAAATACAATGGAATTATTAATATCCGTAAAGAGCGCACAGAAATCCAGAAATGGTATTATATATATCTTTTAAGAAATTGTTCGCAGCTCTCTTGGAAAGCTCTTAAAGCATTGCAAATATATTATTTGTGGATTACCAGTAATGTGCACAGTACACAGACTTAACCCACACTTTGAAAAAGAGGATCAGAAATCTTAAAGTCAGCTTTAACCCACAAACGGCACAAAGCTTTCGGATTCATGGCAAACTGTCAATATTTAGGCATTTATACAAATTCAGCTCTGGCATTGGAAAGCATGTGTGTGTTTTCTCTGCATTTGTCTGCAGAATTCAAAGTGTTTTTTGTTTGTTTGTGTTTTTTTACCTGTGCACCACACCCGCCCTGTGAAGGTGCTCAACGGCCAGCACCAACTGCCGGATGTATTTCTGAGTCTCCCGCTCATCCAGGCGCTTCTTGTCGTAGATGCGGTTCATGAGGTTGCCGCCGGGACACAGCTCCATCACCAGGTAGTAGCTGTTGTCCGTCTCCAGGATGTCTAGCAGCTGCGTGATGTTGGGGTGGCGGATCATCTGCTGGATGTGGCCCTCCCTCCGCAGGTTCTTGGTCACATAGGAGTCCTTCTTGGCCTTTCGCTTGTCAATCACCTTCACCGCAACCTGAAAAAAATTGAGACAGGAGAGAGATAAGAGGTGAGGATCTAATTTTACACATTTTGCAGCATATATTGTGATTTAAGACTGCTGCCAATGCCGTGTCTTGGGGAGGGGTTTTCAGAGTTGTAGTGTAACAGGTGACGAGCTGCTCCATTGCAGGATACATAACTCTACACTGACCGCTCCCTCACAGCTGCTGCCAATGTGGGGCAACCCAGGCGCTATAGGGCCCCGAGGCTGCAGGAGGGGGAGGTGTGTGTGTGTGTGTGTGTGTGTGTGTGTGTGTGGTGGAGGGGTTAGTGAACCATCATAAACTGGGAGAAAAGCAAATGTTACCCTATCTGTTGAGGAGGTGCCAACACCAAATGGAGAGCTGATATTCCCCCATTTGCCACAGAGTTTCGCTGCAGCTAAGCACATACGAGGAGTGGCGCCAAAAAAGATTTTCAGATTCCCAGGCAGATGTGTTGAGTTTTTATGTTCTTTTTTCTTTAATTACTAACCGCAGCATGTTTCTCTATACCCTTGTCTATACCCTTGTTTTGTCAGGCAGTCTCCTCATAAAAGTCACAGAACATGTCCATAATGACAAACACTCCCCTTCCGTAGCTAATTACATTCAATAACACACCCATCTACTCTATTTCATCCTACGCCCGGTTCTCCTTGTGTCCCGTCTAGACCGAGTTCAAGAGCATGGCTATCACACACAGCAAATCATCTCAAGGAGAGCCCACAGACATGGAAAGACATGACCAGCGAAACTAATCACCATATCCATTAATGAAATGGTAAAAGTGTGTGTGTGTGTGTGTGGTGTCTTCTCTTTCTTCTGTCCTTCAGCTTCTCTATATTTTATACTTTTGTCCTTTCATCTCTGATAATTGATTCACCCCTGAAAACCTTTTTATGGC
Source organism: Chelidonichthys spinosus (assembly GCA_029853015.1). Lineage (NCBI taxonomy): Eukaryota > Metazoa > Chordata > Actinopteri > Perciformes > Triglidae > Chelidonichthys > Chelidonichthys spinosus. The sequence continues at coordinate 13,527,584 of CM056835.1, forward strand.
TGCTAATTAAACCTGGCTCCGTGTGTGTGTGTGTGTGTGTGTGTGTGTGTGTGCGTGTGTGTCGAGCCATCACAATACAGTAATAGATGGGCCGTGTTTACGCCAGGCAGCGTGGATACGAAGGGCTGAAGTGGTGTAGGGTGTGTGTGTGGGGGTGGGGCACTGTATTTACAGTAGGCTGGTCTATATGTAGAGAGGGGGGTTTGGGGATATAGAGGGGGGGAGGGGTGTACCCAGCCAGGGGGCTTTTGGGGGATTCAGTTGTTTATCAGGCCTCCCTCAGACAGAATGGGGGGAGTGTGGAGGGGAAAGTGGGTTACAGACATCAAAAACACATGCATATGACCTCCCTAGCCCCCTGACCATGACAGCAGCATCTCTTGACTATCCTCACTTTCATACCCCCCCCCCCCCCCCCCCCCCGCCTGTAAACACACAGCCTCTCATCCCTGCATCCTCACTGACATTCTAGTGTTGCTAAAAAAGGATCTCTGGGGGTCCTGAACTGTGTTTCCTTCCCCCCCCCACCCTGGACTATACCCTTTTGCTTGAATAAACCCACTGCCCTCAGCTCCCCCCCCCCCAGCGCCTGTTAGACCCTAAATGAGAGAGGGAGAGAGAGCGTAAAGGCTGAGAGAGCATGTGCTCTGCTTGACTGTGTGATTGCCAGCGTTTGCATCATCCTCAACAAAGAGTACGAGGGAAGGGACGAAGAGAGGAGTGCTTTCTTTTCTCCTCACAGAAACAGAATGGGGGGGGGGGGCACAGGATGAGCTAATATTTAATATGCTTTAATATGCTAAATATTAATTTCTGTGGCACATATTCCTCTTGTGCATAACAGACATGAAGGGACACTAAAGAAGAAAAAAAAGGGGGGGGGGGGGGGGGGTACTTGTTTTCCAACATGCAAATGGCCTGGCTGCCCCTTAAAAACAGCCTGGAGAGACAAAGGCAACCAGTGGCCAATGGTGGTCCATATCAAAGCCTTGTGCTGGCAGAATCTTAATGAGGCTGAAGCACATTTATCAACGACACAATTTCATATGCAAGTAGCGACTCTGCTCTCTCATAGGCCAGCCAATTTCCCTCTCTGTCCCTATCACAGGCCTGCGCGCCCACAGCGGTGAGATCACCACCACCACCAGCAGCAGCAGCAGACAAAGAAGAGAATAAGAAAAAGGCACAGCTAGTTATCCAACACATGTTGGGGAAAGGATGAGCATCTCTCTCTCTCTTCTCTCTCTCTCCCTGCCTCTCTCACTCCACACACACACACAAAAAGTAAATATTGTCACTAGAGCTTGGCCAGAAAACAAGCCCTGCTGTGCATATGGTTGAGTTCAACAGCTGGTGGGTGCAGCATGAGCTCACCCACAGAGCCTCCCATTGCAATTTGGGCTGATAACTTTCTCTGAGAAAGTAAGAGTAAGACACATTGAAAAAAAATCCCACAATGTGTCCAAATATGTAAAAAAAAAAAAAAAAACTCCAAAAACAGGTGAGGCTGTTCTTAATTGACATGCAGGAACAGCTGACACTGTCCACTAAAAATGACATTTGAATCCATATCACCATTACCCATGCTACATCTGATCTTAAATGTTATGAAAAAAGTGTTTTCCCCCTCAAAAGTAGCTTTTAACTGCATGTCATACTTTGATTCAAATGTGATAGATTCACAAGATACGTTTAAATAAAAACCAGTTCAATATAGGCCTATGACACGTTATTTAATCAAGCAGCAGTCCTACCTTCTCCCCAGTCAACGCGTGGAGACCTTCTCTAACTTTGGCGAAGGATCCTTCTCCCAGCTTCCTGCCGATCAGATAGTTCCCGACTCGCTTGGTGTGGTAGAAGTTCTTGAGGATGTCCGCCGCGGGACTGCACAGCGAGGCCGGGAGGATGCTGTCATTCCCGGCGCTGCTCGGGGTTTTCCCCTCATATAACCCGTGGCCGTTGTCTACAACCATGTCTGCAACTGGCATCACAGCTCCCTTGTCAAATGTCCCCTTGCAACAAGGGAGAGATTTCTCCGCAGCTCGTCCACCTTAAAAAGGGCGGGTATTAAATGCTTAACGTGCCTGCGTCTTTGCCACTAATAACAAATTAAAGGAAGCGGAGCTTGCGCCACCTGTTCGCCCAGGGCATCCAGTGAGCGCACTCAGCAGATTCCGACACTTGATGAGTGTGTCGGCTTAGATGGGAACCACTGTGGGAAAACGTCAGACTCGATCATCGAAAGTGCAACCTATCTTCGCACTTCTGAGGGTTTTCTTTAGATAAAAAGAAACATCTGTCGGCTCTTACTCAGCGTCCCTCCGTGCGTGAACGTCTCCTGAACGGTCTGCGTGCAAGGCAGCGTGTCTTCAGTTTGAACTGACTTTACCGGTCATATGGATGGATGGGCGTTTCTTACTGTGTGGGTGAAAAAAACAAAACAGCACAGCCCCTCGTACAGTGGTGATAACCGGGGCGAGTTCCAATCCAATCAGCGCAGGGCGGGCGGAGCACTTGTGAGAGAACAAGGGGGACAACTCCACCCGGCACAGCGCTGCGCCCCGCTGTTACGCACGGTGCGCTCATATCGCACACGGCTGTGAACAAAGAATGCATTTGCAGGCGGAGGAGAAGATGCAACAACACTGCCACTGCAACTATGTAGACATGCATTGCCATTCCTACAACGCGGGTTCTATAGCCGTTTAGGTCGCTATGGCATTGTCATGTTTATTTCGTGAGGAACTGTGCGTAAATGAGCCAAATGTGTTTAGACCATGTGGGTCCATTGTGCACCGCGCGACCCCTACAATCCTCTAATTGAGCTGACATAGAGGTGTATCCTGGCAATACACGTTGCCTGTGATGAATCGCCAATTTCATACACTGTAAAAAAAAAAATCCTAAAAAAACGGTAATTTTCTGGCAGCTGGGGCGCCAGAAAAATACTGTGAAATAACAGAAAATTACTTTCTCATAAAAATACAGTTATTTTCCATAATAAAAATACAGTTTGTAGTTGTAATTTTAACAAGATTTCCCTTATTTTCAGGTTGCTTTTAACGTTTAATTACAACCATTTTCACATTTTAAAACAATTAAATTCCCTAGAAATATAGTAAGTACACGTTGGATTACAAATAATAATGCTTAAATTTACAGAAATGTGCTGTTATTAGTTGGTTTTATAACATTATTTTATAGAAAAAGGTTGTATAATAATTTATATTTGATGTAATATAACTGTATATGACACATGAAATAATGTGATTCATCTTTCAAAACATGTCAAAAAACTGTTGAAAAACTAGATATTGGGTTTAAAATTACAACAATTTAATGTTAATTTTAGATCACATCAAATGTATATTTAGTTATTTTATGTTGTTTTTAACATTTAATTCCAAACATTTTAGGTTTTAAAACAGTGAAATTACCCATAAAGATGGTGAATTAACATTGAAACAAGAACAGCTACAATTTTCCCATTCTCAGTATTTTTATTCAACTGTAACAGGTAACCATTATTACAGCAATATTCAAAAATCAATTACATTAAAATGACTCTGAAACAAACAAAAAAAATCTACTGAATTGGAAATGAAAAAAAAAAGTTGAGTTACCAATTTACAGTATTATTTCTATCCAAGGCATCCATAACTCCATAACTGAGCACTTCTTATTCCCTCCACTTGTAGTCTGACATTTTGGTCATCAGCGTGAAAACTTTTGGACTGACTGCAGGTTGTTTTTGGTGGTGTTCCACTCCACTTTTGATCCCTTGTCTCGATTTCTCTTGAAGAGGCACCTGTCTAATGAAAAGAAAACAATTTTAGTAACTGTGGACTGTACTATATTTGTATACCTTTGCAAAAAGGTTACACAACAGTGCTTTGGGTGTCTTGAAAAGCACAATATAAATACACAAAGATGGCATAGTGACTTTAAAAGTCTGCTATAGAACATATTACACACCATACATGTAAATGTACTTCACAAAAATCCTTTTAAAACTTACCCATGACTGCTGCAACGCGGCGAAACTCCTTCCTGAAGTGATCCTGGACATCCACGTCGACCGACAGGCGAGGAACAAAGTCCAGGACGAACACCTTCGACACCGACTGCAGGCACTGGCGATGAGCACACGGAAGTCCTCCCCTGCCTGCTCCACCGTCCTCCTGGCCGTCAGGTTGTTGCTGGGGGCAAGAACACAGACGAGGTCTGGGGTACGTGGCACAATAGCACCCACCAGCTCGATCCTCAGGTCCCTGGTGCAAGCCCCCGGCGTCGCCATGGCACCAAAGGAAAGGCATCCCTCCGGCATCGTGACAAACCCATCCACGATGCTGCAAAGGTGGGAGTCCCCAACAAGAAGAACAAACTGGAACAACACAACGGAGAATTATTATCATGCAAACAAGATTATGATCAACATCAAACATCATTTGTCAAATGACTTCCAAAACAACATTACCTGTTTGTCTGGAGAATCTGGTGGGATGACCAACTTGTGGCTCCTGCCGGTACAAGCAGAAGTTGGCCACTTCCTCACGGCATGGCGATGACCAGTTCCATGGGCTAGTTAAAAAGACAAAATCAGTCAGAAATGTCATTCATAATTTATAATAATTATATAAGCATAGCTCTTTCCACTAGGTCAGGTGTACAAATATAGTGAGAAAAACACCTAACAATTAAAGTAAAACATTCAATGATATTAAAAAACGTTTGAGTACAAACCAGAGGGTCTGCCGGAGAAAGAGATGACAGGCTCCTGCCTGTCACACCGATCCTCCATCCTCTGCTTGGCAGCAACGGACAGCCAGTGGTTTTACCCGTGAGGCATCCTTAATGAAAAAAAGGCACACTGGACAAAAACGTTATCAGGAATATAACAGTGAAAACTTGAAACCCATTCCTCTGGTCCTCAAAGTGTCCACTGGTCTCCTCCCTCTGATGATTTTCTCCACTGCAAAAAAAATAATAATAATTGTGGTTAGTCATATAACATCAAGTCATATATCATATCATTAAAATGTAATCTCAGACCACTTATCATACAGAGCTGGAATCTAATCTCTATAATATATAAACGTTCTTAAACATACGTCAGCAGTGGAAACAAAGTGTAAAATATATATATATATATATATATATATATATATATATATATATATATATATATATATATATATATATATATATTATACATATACAAGTTTTGAATTTATCTTACACAGGCTTGCCCCAGCTATTACAAACTCAAACCTTTATAAGCCAATTAATTATTGCAGGAGGCTGCACGTGTACACATTAACATGCTGTATATCATACACACAGCCACTTCGCTTGCGCTTCAAGACTTGTGAAAAAAGTGCATGACTAGCAAAAATATCCATCATATCTCCGCTGTCCCTATTGAACTTGAAACTGCATGAGACACCGCCGTGGATATTATGTCTTTTCTTGCAGTGGGATATCTGTGTAAAACGCTGAGTAACTACCGCAATAAATATGAAATTAACAAATTAATTTAAATGCAAACTCATGGTGGAAACCAAAGCACACGACAAATACTACTTAGCTCAAGACCGTAAAACAAACTCACGGTAAAAGGCAGAGCTCGAAAAAGCTGTTTACCTCAAGGCCACCAGTCAGCCAGCCAGCCAGCTAGCTAGCTACCTGAATAGCGGACTTAAGCTAACGGCCTTTAACTCAACCACACAGGACAAGATAAGTTATAAATAAAACAAGTAATTCTTTCACATAGTAACCACTATTAACTTTAAGAAAGACAATATGTACCAGTGTTGATAAGGTCATTAGCTGTATCAGCCCATGCTGTTGCTTGCTAACGGACATAGCTACGACATAGCCTACCAAGCTAACATGTGCATGCTAAATACAGATTCAAATTCATTAATAGTTCAAATAACTCACGGTTCGTTCGTTCGTGCACCAAAAGCTGTCCCAATGTGGTCTCCTCTCGTTGTCCAAGGTCCAAAGTGTCAAAAGCCAGTCCAAAATCCAAAGCCAAATATCCAAAAGCCTCTCGTGAGATTCGTAAATGCCGCTCGGAAAGATCTGGAATATACGACTGGCCGATTGAAGACGCAACGTAGTGTATACTGTCTCACTATTAGCCAATCACAGCGCTTAAAGATGGACGAGAGCACGTCACAGATTCGACACGCCACAGACATGTCCAGACACGAAAAATAACTAAACAGGAAAAAGAAACGCGGCGACAGGAAGTCCACAAAATAAAAGCGCTCTTTATGTCGGATTTATATAAAATATGAAAGCAAAATCAAACATGACTTACACTGACATATTTAAAACAACAATACGTATAACTATGTTGCCATAGTTTACACATGTATGCAGTGAATTAAGTAAGCCATGACAATGCCACGATTTTAGATCCTTATTGTAACTTCAGTGTACATTGTGTGATCAGCTCCAAACTTCACACAGTTGATGAGAGTCCCACCCTGAACACGTCTGCACTGCAATATTGACTCACAATCAGAGCGCCACCTATTGGCGACATGAAATGTCATGTTTTTACACTCGTATGCACTCCTCCTCATGTGTCAAATTTGGCCGGAAGAGCCTCCAGACGTTGCTCACGCTTCCTGTCGAAGATTGGGAGGACGCTTTGAATGCCGTTACCGCGCCGTTATGTCTCCATGTAAGAGGGAGCGACGTTTCCAGTGGGTCGCTACAGTCCCAGTGTTGTGGAACTTTGCACCCCAGTCGAGCATGATGACTTTAATCGTCTGATATGGTAATTGACATGAAAATTCAGGCAAGGGACGACCAGCGACGTGGCATGTGGCCAGGCCAGGCTGCCCTGCACTGGCAGGCGTTCGTAGCACTAACCGAGTTGGCTATGCAAGGGCCCATTCATCACTTCGCAGTTTTAATTGTAGTTGTTTTCAATGAAAACATAAGTCAATTAACAAATAAATTATAGTAAAATTAGAAATTAAATAGTTATTTTACTATTCATTTCTCAGTAATTTTAAATGATTTTTTCCCTTTTTTTTAGAGTTTTAAACTTGAAATTTACAGTTTATTCCCTTAAATAACAGACACATATTTGTGAAATTACGATACATTTGTGAACGTATTTTAACAATAAATATATGTATTTCTAATGTGTTTTTTTGTAAAATAACAGAAATATTGTGTGTTTTCACAGTTACAATGATTTCATGTTATTTTACATTTGACATGTAAAATCACAGTCTCTTTTTGTAAATTGAATGGTATTTTAAAAATACAGAATAAATATGTAAAATAAACAGTAAAATTCTGTTATATTACAATTTTTTTTTACAGTGTATATAATATACGCGCCATCATCTCGCTGTATTGCAATTTTTCATTGTGGTTGTTGCTGAACTTGGAGTCTTGCCAACTATAGAAAGTTGTGCTCCAGTACGGCAGACAAAAGAAGCGTTTTTCCCCACCTCACTCATTGGCTCCACTGGCCTAGTTAACACCGTGTTTATTAGGACACCTGTAAGGAGGGGTGACAGTTAGATATTCTCTTCCTGTATTTGGCTTCAGCTCAGGCTCATCTGACGTTTTCTTACAAAATAATCAACACCTGATAGTGAAGAAATCCAACAGAACAGCCCTGCAACAGGAATGAACATGTGAAGTGTCTGTTTTTGAGTGTGTGTCACTGTGGTGTTGATTCAACTCTGTGGTGCCTTATCAGGTGGCAGTTTGTGGCATTACTGCATCAAATGTATTCGTGCAGGTGTGCTCTGTCGTATTCACTCCTTGGATGGATTCCTGGAAGGAGTGAGAAGAATGCATCTGCACATACAGTGTGTACTTGCCTGCTGGACCATGCTTTCTAGACACCAGAGAAGACGCTCACACATGGAGCCAAAAGTGTAAGTATACCACCATCTTTTGGAGTCCCTTGGTACTACAAGAACACGCAGTCAGTCCTATTTTAGACATGAGTCAGCCTGCACTTGCTGAACTTTTGAATTTGCATCCATTCGTTGGTTGAATAATGATTTAAAGCAAGTTTTCTGTGTCCTTGGGGTTCAACAGTATCCTGTAAAATAAAAAATAATTGGAATAATCCATTATGGTGATCTGTTTGGGGGGGGGGGGGGGGGGGTACAGCAGTCCTGTGGCAGTGTTAGTCAATGGTTCTGAGATAATGGTAATGTCCTAGTAGTAAACTGAACTAGAAACTACACTACGTCCTATTTTATTTTCTTCAAATAAAGTTGCCTTGCCTTGCCTATTTCCTATTTAAAGGTGTTGTGAAGACGACTCGGGTCGTTAGGTGGAGCAAGAATCAATGGGGGCTAGAAACTAACTTTTGTCCTGGGAGGGGTTATTGATATTTTTTCACTACCTAATTGGCTCGTCTTCCAGACTTTTATCATCCCAGAAAATATTGTCAAATGATGTATTTGTGGGTCCGTTGTGTGCCCTATAACAGTGCCCTATGCCCTTTGCACATATTTCCAATCCCCTTACAACACTCTGCCACCAGGTGGCCGAAGCCTGTAACAACAACACCGAATCCCATCATGCTTTGCCGTGCCCGCCGACCCGAGAGCTACTGATGCTAGGCTAACTGTCGTTAGCAACCGGGAGCGGACATGTTGTACCGACCCTTCCTCGAATAAACATCGCTGCAAGCGGGGGAATCGGGAGTTAGGCGAAAGGCTCGCAGCGTTGGGCAATCATGGACGCCGTCAACGCCTTCAACCACGAGGTAAAAACGGCCTTCGAGGCTCGCTGAGAGCCCGAAGTCACCGAGTCTGGCTGGTTGCTGGTTATGGTGTTGTGTTGCTCTGGTGCTATCCGAGCAGGACTGACCGGTGGGCCTGCTCTGCGAGCTAGCCGGACTCGTCCACCGTACCTGGCTTTAGGGCTAACTGGGTTAGCGTCCGTGCTGTGGATACACCTGCAGCAGAAGTAACGTCGGCACCGAAACAGACGTTATGATTTCCGCTTGCTAGCAAGCTAAAGCAACGGCAGCCAGTTGCTGGTGGCAGTAACCTTGCACTAAGTTGGTAAAACCAACGTTTATTTTAGCTAGTGGGAGCATGGTTACTAACATTGGTGCTACTAGCAAACAGTGTCCTATTGTTGTTGTTGCAAGCTCACACACATACATGTCCATAGCCGTTTCAGTAATATGTAGCGGCTGTTTGTGTGTGTTTGGAAGATGCCAGGCTAAGTTGCTGTAAGGCCTGGAGACTGATGGCTGATGCTGGCCTAGTCAGGTCATCATCTGTGTTTATGGTCCTCCTTTCTGCTCATTGTAATGTGCCCCCCTTGGCTGTAACTCTGGCACTGAATGGTAGAAAATACAAACAGCACACTTGTTACAGTATCAGCTGATCCTGGTATTTGTTTGTTGCTGCAAATCATATTGGTCTCAGCTGTTTCTGATGGTTCATGAAAAATATCTTGTGCTCTGAGTAGCATTTTCTGTCTTGCACAAACGGTAGTTGTTTATGAATGTAAACCACCTTCTGATTTAATGTGTTAACTTCACATACACGTGAAAAGAGCAAACATGTACGTCATGGATGTCTAAATGAGTTTCTCTCAGATGCTGGATCACTTAGGTTAGCTTGAGATAGGCAACGTGATAGATTATCGCAGCACACAGCTACTAAGATACTTTAGCATCCTTAAAAGCAGATATCTTGTCAACTGTATTTGGTTTATTTGTTATTTCTTTGCAGCCAGAGTGATCTTGTGATTGTATGTAACATGAGTTATGCTGCTGTGTGTTGACCTCTTAGATCCTCACTTCAAAATAGTGAAAATGTACCGTTGTCCCGATAGTCCTGAGGAGGAATAGTTAAATTGTATTTAACAAAACCACATGATAGAGTTTGGAGTGTCTGCATGTGCCGAGGCTTTGTAGAAGATGGACAAATGTTGTCATGGTAATGTTTCTCTTTGATGTGGGAAGATGAGAGTTTGGGAATCAAGAGAAATGATTTGCATCACCTCTGTAACTCCCCAAACACTTGTGTTATTTGTTTCCCCCCCTGCCGTCCAATGACCTTCCCCATCTCACTCATCTATCATCTACTTTGTAGTTATTCTCACTGATGGACTCCAAGCCTCCAATCTCTCGGGCAAAGATGATCTCCATCACCAAATCGGCCATCAAAGCTATGAAAGTGAGAATGAATTTTGCATTCCTTTGCTTTGAGTTACTTTTACTTATATATGAACCGTATTCTCTGTAATATATCTCTTACTTTGAGCCTATATCAAGATGATAACATGCTCTCTTTCTCAGCTCTACAAACACGTGGTCCAGATTGTGGAAAAGTTCATCAAAAAGGTGAGATCTTAATTCATTTATCACCCATTTTCACCTCACCAAACACAAGTAAAAATGTAAATCTGTTTTCTCCTTCTGCTCTCTCCAGTGCAAGCCCGAGTATAAGATAGCAGGCTTGTATGTGGTGGATTCCATTGTTAGGCAGTCCAGACACCAGTTTGGATCAGATAAGGACGTGTTTGGCCCAAGGTTCACGAAAAACATCACAGGAACGTTTGAGAACCTCTGCCTTTGCCCAATAGAGGACAGGGTAAGAAAAGAGCCAGTTGATGAATATTGTGGACTGAAGTGCTGGAGTTACAATTCTACCAAATTGGGGTTGAAGGATTTTGTCCCCTTTTAATGACAAATCTTCATCTTAATCAGCTTACTGTCATTCTACTTCACTCATTTCCTTGCTTTCTTGTTTTCTTTTGTAGAGTAAGATTGTGCGGGTGTTGAACCTGTGGCAGAAGAATGGGGTGTTCAAAATCGAGGTTATTCAGCCCCTCTTGGACATGGCAGCTGGCTCCAGCAGTGCTGCTGCACCCTACATGGGCTCAGATGACCCAGGTAACTTGTGTTTGTACACACAAGGAAGGCAGTATTGATTACTGGAATGATTAATGTTGATATACTGCTCACACACATGGTCATGCTGTGTCTCTTCCCTCAGGTTCCTCCCCACCTCCAGCCAAAGAGCCAGTTACTGCGGTAATGGCAAACTCCACCACTACATCTTCTGCACAGCTGCAAAACTCTGATGCTTTTGCTGCTGTGGCACAGCTCTTCCAGTCCACACAGGGTCAGCAGGTGCGTGTGTGTGTGTACCAGAGAAGCCTGGTATTAGCTTTGACCACAGTCATTTTGCTCGTATTATCTTCACTTGCACATCTCTCTTGCAGACCCTCGTTTATACCTCTTTTTACACTTTGTGCCGCTGGTATTTTAGCTTCAACAGATGCTCCAGAACTTTCAGCAGCAGCCAGTGAAGCCTGACACCAACCCTCAGCCTCCTGTCCATAGCAGTCAGACACAGGCCCAAAATGTCACAGCTGGCCACGTCATGGTCGCCCCGCAACCGCCTCTGCCCACACAAGCCTCCGAAGCCGTTCAGCAGAAGTCAGCCTTTGACACGGTGGGTGTGCACGAAATACGGTTGTTTATACTTTGTAAGACAGTGCGTGGAGTATAAGTAATTTAAGGATTAAAAACATCAACATTCATAACCTCTCTTTTAGAAATTGCTGGACCGCTTTGACTACGATGATGAACCAGAAGTTGGAGAAGACGCAAAGAAGGATGAAATGTCATCACATGCCTCCTTGTAAGTCCTCGGTTTATTGTGCATAATCCAGCAGCTCGACAATGCCAAGAAGTGGGGAGTGGGATAAATTAGAGAATGTATTCTTTAAAATGAAGTAAAATCTGTGAAGCTAATGGGATATTCTTGTTATCACAGTATGCAGCAGCCTCCAGGGTTCCCACAGCACTTTAAACCGCCGATGATTAACATGTTGCAAGACCCCTCACAACAGGTAATAAGGACACACTTTGATTGTTAATGAGAATGTTAATTGTAAAAAAAAAAGATCTTTACTGTTCTTTGATTGCTTTGCAGTTTCCTGTCAACACAACAATTTTAGCTTTTCTTACAACAATAAGATTACATAATGCATTTATTATGTACAGTATATACACTTTTTTATATAGAAGGCATACTTTTCATAATAAGTAATTTTTTTAAATGTATTTTCTTTCAAATTGATTTTTAGATCTGGAAAACACTGTGTACAATATTGATGATTTCTGTTGTCTTTCTTAGGTTCCTCTCCCTCCTAATGGCCAGCTCCAGGCCTATGGTTTACCGCCAGGGCAAAACTTCCCAGTTATGATACCTCCTATGGGGCATGCTTTGCCTGGGCAGCCCCTACCTGGTTCTACTGGGCCTCCAGGCTTCCCAGGGCTATACCCTCCCCAAAATGCTGCCCAGCAACAACAGGTAGATGTATAAATAGTATGAAGGATATGTAAAATCTCACAAGCCATCTTTAGGGTTAATTGAGTTGGTAAAGGAAACTTCTCGTTAACTTGTATATTTACAGGATAAACTTGTATATTTACAGTATAAACTTGTATATTTACAGTAAAATTAGGATGCATTTGATCATAACCATGCGTTTTCCATAACATATCAGGATTTGTCAATGGATATGAGGGATGGCAGACAAGGTCGAGGATCACACTCTGGCTCCAGGTAGACATCTGTGATTTAATGTGTCAAACTTCTCTCTCAGCACTATAAACGTTTCTTATCCATTTGTTGTGTTTTATGCCGATAAGCTGCTTTCCTGTGCTTATTGATTGCAAACATATCATGAGAAGAAATGTCATTTTCTCCAGGTCTCCAAAGCGGAGGAGGTCACGCTCTAATTCCCGGACACGGCGATCCAGGCAGCGGCGATCGCGCTCGCGCTCTAGAGACCGGCGCCACCATTCCCCACGCTCTCGCTCGCTGCGAGCGCAGGGAGAGGGAGAAGGAGAGAGAGCGACGGCAGAAAGGCCTTCCACCACCCAAGAGCGAGACACTAAGCAGTGAGTCATTCTCCACTTATGGTCATAATTATTAAGTATAACGACATGGACCTGGAATTACCTGATAGGTGTGCACAGTATGTTTTCAATAATTTCATAAAATGGTTGCGGTTATTGAGTTGGTTTTAATATAATTTTAATAATACACATTGTAATAATGTTTCCTCCCTTTGACTTTTTGCATTTCCAGTTTGCAGTACGACTCTCTGGGTCGGCCAGTTGGATAAGAGAACACAACAGCAAGACGTTGCATGTTTACTGGAGGAGTTTGGCCAGATAGATTCCATCAATGTAAGTGGACTTCTATGAATCAGTTCCATTTATCCAACTTTGACCAAATTGTTTGGTGCAATGACATTCACATTCTCTCAAAGATGAAAACTAGATTTTTCTCTTCACTCGTCTGCTTGTCTTCCTCCCTTCTTAAGATGATCCCTCCACGTGGCTGTGCCTATATTGTCATGATACACAGGCAAGATGCCTTCAAGGCTCTGCAGAAGCTGAGTAGAGGATCTCACAAAGTGAACCAGAAAGCTATCAAGGTGAGTGAGTAACACAACGGGCTACTGCTTAGTTCAGGAAATTCAGGAGAAAAACTCAGGATTGTCTGATTTAATGTCTTGTTTTTATTGCTTGTCAGATTGCTTGGGCTTTGAACAAAGGCATAAAGGCTGAGTTCAAACAGTACTGGGACGTGGAGCTGGGTGTCACCTACATACCTTGGTCTAAAATCAGAGAGGCTCAGTTGGAGGAGCTAAAAGAAGGAGGCATACTAGATGTAGACACCTTATCACCAGGTAAAAACTGACACCAGGAATGTATGCGAATAAAATGCTTAGAACTAGTATAGAAATATGCATCAGAAAAAAGTCGCACTATTGTGTATATCACATTATTCATCAGTCTGCTTTTAAACATGTCTGATTCGTCTTTTCCAGAGTGGACTGGAGTGAGGAAAACTCTTGGCCTCCTGGAGGAACTCAACCACAACGGCCAATCAGAGTCACAGCAGCCTGAGGAAGCACAGGTGTTACCTGTGGCTGCTGCAACTGCTCCTCCTGCACAGGTAAACAACAAATGCAAGATGTGATCAGTATAAACTCTTTGGATTAGAGAGACGATAGTCCAGTAGTAGAGCTGTCCCAAACGACTATTTTTTAAAAAAAATTAATCTAGCGATTATTTTTTTGATTAATCGACTAATCTAACAATTTATTTTTCAGTTTATTTCAATTTTGATTATTTCACATTACTTGATCACTGTAACTATTCACTACTTCCCTTCATTCATATCAAAACATTTCCTGTTAATATTTCAATATTTAAACATTTCTAATGAGAACAACAACTGCAATGTACCGTTATGAACCTCAAATAAAACAGGTACATATTAAAGAGGGAGGCATCACAACAGTCTCTTCTTCTGATACTTCTTCTTTTTGTCTTATTTGTGAGTAAAGCGATATTGTATTTTTTTTCAGTCATATTTTAGGAAATCTGTCAGGAACAGACCACATATACATAAAATATTAACTTCATCATTTTTTTATGTTATCAGAACAGTGGTATTTGCATTATTGGAGTCCCTGTAACATCCAGCATCATAACCATCTGTTTTCTGTAATCTGAGCACCATCTGTCACAAATCTTTGCATCTAATTAAAAATCCATACCGGGTGTATATAGTGTCCCTGTGATGTATATCAAATAACTTTCTCTTTTGACATCGACAGTAATTTCCTGTTAATGTTGTCAGGTTCATCCAATGCAGCAGCCAATGGTTGGTGTGGGGTCTCTCCAGCCTCCAGTTTTTCCTGGTCCCATAGGCATGCCTCCACCTTCTTTCCCCCTAGGCGTCCCCCCTCCTCCTTTCATCAGACCTGGTTTCAACCCCATGCAGATGCCTCCAGGTAGCTCCTCCACACAGTTTCTCACTGGCTGTCATTTAGTTTATCTATCTTTTCACACAGTGCTATTCTCAAATTATGTTCATCAGTACTGAATAAAAGCCCAGTTTTTTAGTCCCCACCTATTTCCAAACCAAGTGAACCCTAACTCCTTTCACCCCTCTTCTCACAGGTTTCCCTCCCCCAGGTGCCATGGCTCTCGGTCCCCCACCTCCCTCCAAAGGTGGAGTTGAAGACCCACCTCTGGACCCAGTTGGTCTGGGAAACAGGAAAAATGATGAGGTCCCAGAGGGTCCCAGCATCTTCAACAATCAAATGGGCCCTATGGGTCAGTGTTTCTTTCTGTGGTTTGGTGTCTCATTCTGCCCTCACCATTTTAAAGTCAATTACACTTGACTTTGGCCATTAAATCTGGGTGCTATTGGACAGTTATGAAAGTTTAAAATGAAAGCTCATTTTTGTATTTGTTTCCCCATCAGGTAACCAGTTAGGTGGACCTCCAAGTGCTCTTCCAGGTGGTCTCCTTGGTGCACGCCCTGGTATAATCCCACTCCAGCATCCTCCGGTTCCTCCACCACCACACATGCAGCGTTTCCCTCCACCCCATGGGCCACGACCCCCTCACCCCGCCATGCCACCCATGCCCCCACAGATGATGCCAAGGGGGCCACACCCTCAGATGATGCACCATGACCCCCCTCCACCTAAAGGAGGTTTTGGGATGCTCCCTCCCCACAATATGAGGGCTCCTTTCCCACCACATGGGCATGCGCCTCCTCCTCAAGGTCCTCCTCCTTTTATCAGACCAGGGGCTCCTCGTGTCATGGAGGGGCCAGAAGAATTGGAAGGCAGGCAGTTTAGAGGAGAGCGGCCTGGATTCAGGGAAAGAGAGCCAGAGAGGGAGAGGGACTGGGATCGAGATAGGGATAGAGAGAGGGACCGAGGTTTTGGAGGTGGGAGGCGTCCATTTGGTGATGGAGGGAGGGGAGGAGGTGGCGGTGATAGAATGGATGGAAGGGACCGACTCGGAGGCTGGCAAGAAGACGGTGGAGGTCACCGGGGAGGAGGATGGGAGAGAGACAGAGATCGGGAGCGAGACAGAGATCGAGACAGAGACAGACGGGATTGGAGGGAGAAGAGGAATAGCCTGGATAGTGACAGGGAGCGAGGGAGGGGTGAGGATGGGGAGAAGGAGCGAGGGAGGGGAGAGGGAGGAGAAAGAGGGAGGGTGGAAGGAGGGAGTCGAGAACGAGGGAGGGGAGCTGAAGGAAAAGAAGGGGACAAGCCAAGGCGGTCAGAGCGGCGAGAGAGGACCACGCGGTGGGACAGGGATGATCGATTGGCCGAACTGGAAAACCTGGACAGATTTCGGACCTCTAACAGCACAGAGCAACCTCCTGTGACTCCCGTGATTACCATGGAAACCAGTGAAGAACCAAGTGTGGAAGCTTCTGAAAAGAAGGCAGATTCTGAACTTTTAGCTCCGCCCCCAGAGGCAGCCGCTGATGCAGGAGAGCCGACGCCCTCTGTGTCCTCACCTCCAGCTCAAAGTGAGCCCACAGTAACAAAACAGGAAGCAGCATCGTAGACTTCTGCATGGCTCTTTTAGCAAGAGACTGCTATGAACCACTGAAAGATTCAACATGAAGTTGTTTTTCAAGACGATAGTCAGCCTCAACTCCTGGCATGGGAATCTAGTTTGTCACGGTTTTGTCATTTGGTAATTGACAGTTTCTGGGCAATATCACGTCTTTAAAACAAACATCTCCCACACGTGTTGTCAAACATATGTAAAGTGGTTGTTTTCAAACTTTATGGCTGATGGTGCGGTTTGGATTTGCATCCGTTGCTCGAAACACACGACCGATCCGTAAAAATTGCTGTAGTTGAGTATTGGCTGTCAGCTGTTATTTCCTGCTTGCATGTTAACATGGCTATCCATTTTAGGTTAATTTGAGTTTAGCTTTTATGTTTTTACTCGAGTTGGTTTTGCAGACGGAGGAAACAAATGCATTCTGTGACAAATTTATTTTTTACTTCATTGCCTTATCAGTGTGATAGCAGGCACTCCTGGACGAGGTGAATAATGTTCATTTTAAAACTTCTTTTTTTCTCTTTTTGTTTTTAATCTGCCAAAAGTCATGTCAAACACTGAATAGCATCGTCTCAGACAACTATTATGATAATACAGGCACCATTTGTTTTTCTTTACTGCTTAAATCTCATCTTGTGTTTCATGTCAACTCCTTATTGCACGATCAGGGCCAGTAAGGCACAACTCTGAAAGGACTATGGTGGCCTTAAAATCCAATCAAGTTACTTGTAGGTGTTTGAATGCAGAAGAAAAAGTACACATTTGGGGGAGAGACTGATAATTAGGCTTGGTACTTTGCACACACAAATGATTGAGCTCTCCTTTTCATTATGTCCCCACTCCCTTCATCGTTTGAACCACACTTTATTTCAGGCAGAATAAAGTAATGCCTTTATTCTAACAGTCACATGGTGCACATTTACTTGCAAATACCAAATGCCCTGAATGCATAGTTTTATGTGTTTATGTATTCCACTAGTATTGGGACTCTTGAACCAAACGTGGTAATCGTAACAGAAATTACACCTAAATACCATTCTAATATTATTTGGGAATCAAGAATGGTTCACATTCTTTGAATATACTGTACTTATCCAGATGTCACGTTCAGTCTTTTAATTCTTTGAGTGTGCATATAATCGGTGACATAATCCAATTTCCACTTTCTTTTGCTTAACAGACATTTTGACTGATGGCCTTTCAGACAAGACATTTGAACATACCATGCAAAAACATTATAAAAGAAATAAGTATGTCTGGGTGTATCTTGGTATGTCTCCTCTGCAACATGACGGATCTAAAGACATTTGATATTTTGTAAGTGGGCTTTGTTTCAGAAGTTTGGCTGATCTAGACAGATATTTGCAACAATAAGGAAGAGTACTTCCATTTGCAAAGAAATTGACTTGCACCCAGTTAAATTGTACAAAACTGCTGAAAACAAACATGGATTAACGAAGAACGGATTAAATGGATTTTTATCCTGGTTTTTATTGATTGTTTTGACAGTCAAAACTAACATCTAATACAAGTGTTAGTAAAATTCCATTGAAATCCTAGGATGTGTGGATTTAGTTTTTTTTTCTTTTCTACTGTCTAAATGTGTATATTTTTATTTTCAGTTAAAGAATAAAGTAGAACATTTTGTAGATCCAACACAAGTTTATTTTAATTACACTCATGCAACAATTCAGGTGACATCTTGGATTTTTGTGCAGTTAGCAGGCAGACTTTAGCTCTTTGATGATGTGGTCTTTTCTGTTTCCCATCTGTATGGAAGGCAGAGGGCAATCTCTTGGATCAGACAAAGTAGCTTTTCCATTTGTCTCATGTACGGCAGTCAAACTTGGATAAAAAATTACTTTTGGCCACTTGAAAATACAAAATGTATCCGTGTAGCTAAATTTTTGTTTTGTCTTTGATGAGCAAACCTTTGAAACTTTCACTGAAGACATCCTGTATCTAATATTAAGTAGTTAACATTTGAAGCCCATATTCTGCAAAGCCTGACTCTTAATAATTATAACAAGAGTGCAAACTAAAGTGATGAAATGAAGAGTGTTGCCGGGGAAACACTGCTGTAAATACGCTTGTGTCACTGACGATTCAAAGGTGTAATGGTATTTGTTGTTTATTATCCGTGATTCGTTTATCTTATAGAAGCAAATCAACTTGGAAGGAACAACAAACGCCTCTTGCTTTAACGTTTTTTAACTCCTAATGGTTTGAAAGTTGACAGATGTTTCTATAATTTGTTAAAAACACACAAAAAAACATGGACATAAAATCAATATTTCAGCCAGAGGAAATTGTTTTTAATAAACTATTTTTGTACCAAATTATTTTGCTTGTTCAAATGATATTCCGTCCTTAACTGTTGGTACACATAATGTTTGTTTCAATGCCAAAGGCCTGATATTTACTGTAGTTTTTGAGTGATTCATCTAATGCTCACAGATTGACCATCACTATCCATGGTGAAGAGTTAAACAGGTAAGATGTATCATTATTTATGTCTAGGTCTCAACAACAAAAGGGTTTTGTGACACAAGTATTTCCATCAAATGTCCATTCATGTGAAAGATCAGGGACCAGCATGTAGTTAAATCATGTTCTCGCAGAATAGACAATGAGACTTTAAGCTCTCCCTTTAATAGGTCTAATTACAGCCTTGCAGAGTAGTCCAACTGTATTATGAAGGAAGATGTAAATGTCAGGCCATTTATTAATAGTACTCATATGAATAACAGAAAAATAGAAGTATTTCAACATCGTTGGTTAAACATAATATAATGTGGGCAACGTTTATTGAGGATTCGTCCATGCTTAACGACCAGTGACGACTCAAAATGTGTCTTTGGCTCATATTTGACTCTGATTGGCTGTTTGTATCTTGCGCCCGCCCATCAGGCACGTACAAATATTGGTTGTCTCCAACTGTCAAGCGCGACATTCACAGAAACTTGGACGTCCAGGGCAAGATAACAGTTACTGCGAAGATGGTCGTGAAAGCTGTTTGCGTGCTGAAAGGAGCCGGAGAGGCCACCGGGGCCGTTTATTTTGAGCAGGAGGTAAGGCACGCTACGTTGTTTTTAGGGGGGGAAATATCGGTTTTAATGAAACCACCCGGAGATTTGACATGCAGCCTCCCGGGAGCGTGAGTTCGAGAATGCTAAGCTAGCTACCCACAAGCCGGTTAGATCGGTTTTCAGAGAGACCCAGCTTGCTAGCTAGTAGGGTTTCTCGTTACTTTTGAGCGACTATGCGTCGAACTTGTTTTAACGAACCGCCGCTGACGTCGGTTCCCCAGCCGTGTAAGCTTATTTAATTCACGTTAGCATGCACCGTGTACGTTAAAGCACCAATCTGCTTTAAGCCCGCATGCAATCAATTACATATATGTTTACATATTTTAATTCAAACTAGGCTGCTCGTGTAATCGTGGTACCTTGTCCAGCTAGTTGATATTAACTGTGTCTTTCCATTAACATCGTAACCTTTGACCGTTTAAGGCCCTTGTTGTTGTTAATGATCACCAGCGCGTGTATTGAAATCGCCTGTTGCATAAGTCCAGCGTCTGCCTTGCTGGTTCGTAACAAACATTGCCTGTCTGATGTGTGTTTAATCTATTCAATGTGTAGCTGTTTTCATTGAAAACCGAGTCGCAGTCAAAAGCTCCACAATGAACGATGGGCTTTTAAAACCAGAGCCCAGTAACGTTAATTTAATATTTGCTGAGTCATAGCCTGCCCTCCTTTTTTTTTTTTCCTGTCCCCATTGCCTCGAGTATCTGGCCTCGTTGATAAGCGGGGTTGAGCAAACGTGCCGAGGTTGATGGTTGAGTTTATGAGTTGAGGGTTATTGCACTGACCACTGAAGGTCCCACGCCTTCAGTGGTTTAGTTTCTGGTTTTATGATGACCCCACTTCACCTCTTGCACACAGCATTTACGTCAGTGTACTGTCACACTGGCAGTCACCTGACAGCACCCTGATGTGCAAAACAAGAGCCACTGGCTGAACAGTAATCCACATTATGTTCCCTTACTCCTTATCTAACTAACAACAAGGAACGCATGTCTTTGTTTGGCAATTCTGCGTGTTGAAAAATTCACGGGCAGTTTTAAGCTGGGTGGATGTTTTGCTGATGCAATAATGTTCAATTATCTCTTCTGTCATTGAATGATTTGCGCTAAGTCAATAGGATATTAATTCAACATTTTAAGAACCGATGACCTATACTGAGAAATTATTAAATAATTCCCTTTTTCTGTATTTGACATTATGACAGAAGGGATTGTATTTGTACCACTTTGCTTTACATTTTCTTTTGTTTAAGGTTGTGTTTAGAATGACTTACTGGTTGCCAGGTGAATTGAAATTACATGGAATCAATCCTTGTTTTGACTAATCTTTAATTTAGTCCTCTAGCCACCTGGCTTTGACAGGTCTTTTGTGTTCTCCTGATCTGTTAGAGCGACTCAGCCCCTGTGAAGCTGACAGGAGAAATCAAAGGCCTTACTCCTGGGTTGCATGGTTTCCATGTCCATGCTTTTGGAGACAATACAAATGGTGAGCATCTGACAATATCTTTCTAAAATTGCAGCACTTGCAAATTAATATTTCAGCCTTTTATTGACTTAATGATTCAATTTTTCCCTCCCAGGGTGCATCAGTGCAGGCCCTCACTTCAATCCCCACAACATGAATCATGCCGGTCCTACTGATGAGAAGAGGTGAGCCTAGTCTGACGAAAGAAGTTGTGAGCCATTACAATGTTCAGCACAACATAATGTCCATTATTACAGTTGATGCTAATATTTACTTTTAATTTTAAATACATTTTGGATATTTTCTCAGAATTCATAGATTCATCAATAGATTCAAATGAGTTTGAATAAATCAGACTGTATAACTTTGACTGGAAGTTGCAATGGTTTGTTTGTTGTATAGGTTAATCATATACACTCTGGTTCAGGAGCAAAAGTAGCTTCATATCACACTTTTATGAATCAAAGGTCCCCACAAATATATAAAACTCTTGTTGGAATATTGAACTTGGAACTCATGTTCATTTATGGCTGCATACCATGCAGCTGTACCATTGAACACGGGGAACCTTCTTCTGCCACAATGAAATTATATGTAGCCATTACAAATGGCTTAATTATTTATTATTAATTTTTAACGGTGTATAATTTAAATAGTCAGCTTTTAAAATCTTTGTATTTGCATGTAGAACAGCACCATTCAAGAGCTTACACTTACTTCAAATTGAATTTCAATGATGGCATTGAAAAATAATAAGGTCTCAAACAGGATGTTTTTGTTGGTGGGGTTTTTTTTTTTTTCTCTAAGGACAACAAAAAAAACCTCTTGCAAAAGCTATGGTAATTTTAATTCAAGTAATCTATTTTTATGTAAATAGGCATGTTGGAGACTTGGGGAATGTGACTGCAGGAGATGATAACGTTGCAAAAATAGACATCACGGACAAGATAATCACCCTCAGTGGCCAGCACTCAATCATTGGCAGAACCATGGTGGTAAGGAAATGAGCCTTTTTTGTACCTGGGATTGAGCATCTAGGCTATAAAGTGTTGGTGATGGAAAACCCTTTTAACTGTGCTTTCTGTCACGTGTTTAGATCCATGAGAAGGCTGATGACCTGGGAAAAGGAAGCAATGAAGAGAGTTTAAAGACGGGCAATGCTGGTGGACGTCTGGCCTGCGGTGTCATTGGAATTGCCCAGTAAACACTGTCGGAACTTGCAGCACTAGAATATTTTCCCCACAGCACTTAATAAGACCAACATAGCTACTTAATGTGACCGTTTGTCCCTTTCAATACTTTGTGGCTTTATATTGACTAGTCAAGAGAGTACATGAACCATGCTTTACCATGTCCGTTCCTCATGTTGGTATGGGTTTATATGTATGCTGATTTAGTTTTGGTCCCAAAGAACTATTAACGCACAAGAAATAAATGGATGTCTACAATTTACAAAGTTGTCGGTTAATCTGAATCATGTGTGACATTTCTGCCAGTTTGTCTAGACCGAAACAAAAGTCTAGTATTTGAGTACAGTGGACTTTTTGTGACTTGTTAAACGCAGGCGTCACAATAACATTTATGGTTGCCTCCTCGAGGGTATGGTACAGACCCACCTAAATGTGGCAGTCATTGTTAATTTTGCTTATTAAACCTCACTTTTGTAATTTTGTGCCCTAAGTGACGACGCAATTACATTCTTTAACCTGATAAGTAAGTTTCATTTTTACTGTGCAGATGTTGAACATTTTTACAAAAATAGTGAATATTTTTTACATGGATCAACCGTAAGTTTGGATACTATTGAGCCACGTGTTGTATTTTAAACGACACATAAATTAATAAAAGCTACTATTACTGCTATCCTATCACCAGGTAGGCTATTTAAGAAGCCTATATGATTACTTTTTTTTGTCTTGGAAAAATGTGATGAGGACGCCATCTTGGCTGAGGTATGTGCACTTGACTAGCTTCTGTAATTGATGGAACAGATGCGTCACAGATTTCGTTGCAAATCTTGTCCCGAGCCATTAGCCAAAGACGGGGCTAGCATCCGACAGCCTTTCCGGTGAGTGGCCTGACTTTGATGTCTTCCCTTCTTAACACACCTTCCAGCTAGCTGGTAGCTCATCAATGCTATAGTTTAAACAGTTTCCTTAATATCGCGAGAGTTGGTGTCGCTAACATACCGTTGTTGATGGCCAGCAAGTGGGCTGGCTTCTCGTTAAACTAGCTTTGATGGTTTCTGTTTGTATTATCTACCTATCTAGCACATTCTTTTTAGGAGAGGAGGTGACTTCCTTTGTAACTTAAGTTTGGTGGCTGCTGCACGTGCACAGCAAGCTATAATTTACAACTGGCACTGTTATCAAATATGTCGGATCTCTGGGTCCATGTGTGGTCACCAGTGGTTTCTCTATCATTGTGCTCTGCAGTCGACTTGACTGACTGGCAGCAGGTAAGAAAATTATGGTGAAAAGTTTTTTTTCTATTGGAATCCCAAAGAAAATCGGACATTTTGCCTGATGATGAAATTTAAAACATTAAAAGACTACCATTTAAAACTTGTAAGTTAAAGAGTTTATACATATTTTAAAGATGTTACTGATGCCCTAGTTTCTCAGGTAAGGGATTTCTGAGGTCCTGACAATGAAAACAAGACTTTATGATGCTTCATCCTCTAGAGGGCGTTGCTACTCTTCATAACCCATTTTGTAACAGGTACAACAAGTCTGATACTCCATCACAGATGGATTGGGTCACCATGTAAATCTCTGTCCGCTGCTTGGTTTCAGTTGACAATGACGTGGTGTTAATGGTAGATGCCCTTTCACTATCCATTAGTATAATTGTTCATTTTAAATGCTTTTTTACAGTTATAGTTACTCACTCACTCTCTACCTCTTTACACACGTATTTTGAGTCTAATTTATTTGCCAAAAGGAGACAAAAACACAATGTCAAAGGTTACTTTTACTAGCATTATTATTTTCTATAGATGTCCTGATATATAGTTTTGTGAGTGTTTCATAATCACAGGACAAACAGGCCTTACTATTCTGCACAGTAAACGGTTATTTCCTAATATTATTAATTACTGTTCCACATACATAAAATCATGACATTTCATTGACATCTCACACACGCCATGTGAGCAACCCAACTGAAATACAAATAACAGTTTGTCTGCAATCTTGGCTTGAAATTGGGATCTTGGTCTTCATCCATGACATTAAAGTGAACAGCTGTGCCCTGCACTGGCCGACACACAAACACACAGTAGCACACATGGATGCACTCTTATACATTATACACATCCTTTCCCACGTGTAGCCGGAACATGGCATGTAGAAATTGCATGCTTTTGAAGCCTTTTCACTTTTGGTGGGAATGGCGGATGCTCCCATGTGAAGTGACTTGGCACTCTCTGCTCTTCTCCCCGGGGAAATGAGATGCTGGACGGCCTTCAGTTGAGTTAATACCTCGAGGAGCAATCTGAGTGTGTGTAGCTTTAAATTCATTCATGAAATGTTTAGCTCTGAAAATGTGCAGTGGAGTAATCATATATGTAGCAAAACGCATGGAAATCTATTGCCATATGGGTCTCTTCCTCTGCTTTCTACTCAATAGTAGATCATTTACTGCTCTTGAATTCCAGCTTTGAAAGCAGACAGCTAGTAGAGTTGGTGGTAGTGCTAAATAAGAATCAAGGAGTCTTAAGCAATTGTTTTATTAGTGATGTTTTATTCCAGTAAAATTACCAGTTATTTCCATCAGGGTCCGTAGTGGTATTTGCAACATTCTTACTCAATTTATTTAAATTTTTTGATGTAGCTGGATGTATTAGCCTTTATGCATGGGCTCCAGTGTCTTTCAACTCTGCTTGGGCACATCTAGTGATGCGGTTTCAGGCCAGGAACTCACAGGCAACCCCAAAACTACATAGAAAAGGTGAAATAGCTGTATTAGTGTAGACAGATGCAGCCAGCAGAGCAGAAAGACAGACTGACTGTAAAAGCTGGTATAAATAGCCTGGGAGCGGAGGTGATGAATAATAGAGACTTACCAATGCTGCTGACAGTGAGGGAGAGAGGCTGTGACAGCAGGAGGGTCCAAAGAAGAGTATAAAAGCCGAGGAAAAGTAGAATGAGAAAGACATGATAGATAAGTGTTATCTAGCCATCTCTTGACAGAAGATCATGATCAGGTTATATGATTTTTCTCAGATATGACGTTTGGAATGGAATTTGTTGGGTTAGGTTTTTCATTGGGTTTCATAGAGGTGCTTTTTTAAATGTTGACGAAAGCATACCAACAAAAGCCTCGGCGCTTCACAGCATGCCTTCAAATTCAGTTAACCCCAAGAATGAGCCAACACAAAGCAGACATACTTATGTAAGGCTTGGAGCGTAACTGTCACTGCATCTCAACAACAACATTTCAGGTGAAAGGTAATGCCTACGCGTACACTTCCTTTTTAATAGCCGTTGCTTCAGGGTTTTTACACGGCAGGGTTGTTGTGCGTGTTCCTCCCAAAAGCAACGGTGAACCAGTCTTGCAGGGTCCAGTCCTTTTTATTGCTTGCCTGGTCGCAGTGCACGTGTGTATTACATTAAAAAGAGAGGCTGAACATGAATCACACGTGGAGGTGGTAAGGCTGAAGGTCAAGGTTCTTTTTAACCAAGTTGCGTTGCACTTTACTGGTGTTTCTGTGTCTATTTGCCTCTGTTTGTATAGTTGTTCTTCATCTTTAGGCATATTCAGGATTGTCTTCTTGTTTCCCCTCATCCAGCTTCGTGCTCTGAAGCACTGCTGACAAGAACCAGTGTGATCACATTTCTGGAGGTAGCCCCCCCAGGGCTGCAGCAGTAGACGTATGGCAGAGCACTCCGGCTGAACTTGACAGGCTTTTACTTGTTTAACAGCTACATGCTAAACAAACTATGTTCCCCATCTTCAATCTGTACTGTTGATCTATCCGAGGTGGAACATTCCTCCACTGGGTGTCAATCAATTGGAAAATGGAAAGTTCACTTTGGTGTGATTGACTGGATTTTTGGTATTGACTCATCTTCAGATTAGTTTCTCAATTCATCAGTTAATCATTTGCACGGAAAAGCGTCAGAAAATACTGAAAACTAACCCTCATAATGCTCGATGCACCAAAGGGCCTTTTCAAAAGCAATTTACTTTCAACAAAGATTTTACAATAGCTTAAAGGATCATCATGAGGAATACCTCACAGCCTGTTGCATAATGTCTTCTGTGGCTCTGGAGGGCAAAGCCACAGACAACAAAGAAAAAATAACTCATGATGTCATACCTTGGGTTACCAACTGAGGATGCAGAGTTTGAGTTTTACCTGTTGGGGAGTGTTTTAAATGAAAGATACTGTCAAGAAATGTAGGATCCAGGAGTTTTGGGTCATGTCTAGATGGTAACTCTGGATTTGTGAAACTGGTGAGATGGTTGAGGATAGGTGTTGACCGTGATTGGGGAATGTTAGGATAGGTTGTCGGGCTGCCAGTTTTGTCAGGGTTTTTGCAAGCTTTTGCAAATCTAGAGGGATCACCTAGACAGGACCGTGTTTTCCGATTTTGACCCATACTAGCAGCTAAAAGTTGGGATATATTGGCCTCCACTGAACAGATAACCCCTTTTTTTAAAAATCTGAAAGTCCCCCAACTTCGTGAAAGTACGATACTATAGTGTATCCTTTGACACAATTAATCAGGAGTCCCTTTTCAAGATTTTCCAGGCCTCTTCCAGGACATTTCCTGTGATGATCTAGCTGGGGTTAAAGACAGATATCGGGTCATATGTTCCTGTCTTTAGAAGTCTGATTTAAAACACATGCAGTCTCTATGAAATCTTCTACGTGCTTAGCAGTTACATGTCTTTAATCAGAAATGACATGACTTTAGCAACAGAAGCAAACATGCTAACCAATTTAACACTACGTTTAGCGTTATGCAAAGTCATCCGACTTGCGTGTGTGCTACCATGTGATGGTACTCGGGGGTTGGGTTCACTTTTTCATCAACAGAGCTCAGAACTGCCTATTGAACATACTCTTGTCCATAAACTGCCAATTGCACGTGAATATGGTCCTGGCTTTGAGATGGCAACATTATCCGTTTTGGTTAGCTTTTATAGATAGACCAGTAGTTCATTCTCTGATACCTCAATATTTTGAAACACAAGAACCTATTTGGAGCTCTAGCCTGAACGATCCTACTGAAGTATTGGTGCTCACACCCGTGTGACTCTCCTCTGTTCTCCTGGGTGAGAGTTCACCTTCCGGTACACCGCCTGCTGCTGACATCGTGGGGATATTTTAGAGACTAGGAGTCATAGGTCAGGGGTGAGATGCCATAAATGGTGCCTATCCTATGAGACATGGTTGGCTGGTAGACGGACTAATTACAAGGCCCCCATGACCTAACCTCTGACCCCTGAGCGGTGTGTCATGTGATCATGAGAGTGGAACCCCGAACACCCCATTGCTCTTAAGTGTGACAAATGTATTTTCTACTGTTAATTTGATCCCGTTACATACGGCTGACATCATTGTATTCTCCCTCTCCATCTCTTAATAGGTGTAGTTTGTGTAAGACAATAGAAAGAATGAATGTTCATGTGTTTGGAGTCTCTATTGTGAACATGCTCCTGTATCCTGCATGGGGATACAATGTGCAGGCTGTAAAAGATGAGTCCAGAGTGATTCAAAGGCCTATTCATCACATTACAACCCCCTCTCATCCATGGTCAAACAGCAGTCTAGGGGTCTGACCTTTGAACTTAGTGACCTGCAAACCATGTACTTCCATAACTCACTTTTACTCGAGATTGTATCTAGTATTCCTTCTGGAATGGCTGGAGGATTTCTTCCACTGTTCAGTAGTTTGCAGCTTACAGAGGCAGGCAGACATGATTGGATATTTGGCATCTGAGTAGCTTGTCAGACGCCGACCTTGTGTGTCATTGGCAGGAATATTACATATGCGAATCACAGCATACTGACTGCATAGTATTCCAGTTTCAAAATGTATTTATGCACTTTGCATTGTTTTTTGTATACTCGTGGGCCATTAACACAGCTTTTTCACAATAGTATGCTTTTTATAAGCTGTATAAATGCTACCCATACTTGTATTGTATGTTTTGGATATTACACACAGTAGGCCTATGTCATAAAAGTAGTGCACAAAAAATTACCTGACGTTTTTATTACTGAATAATCATTGGAATCATTTATTTAGATTAATTGCCAAATATTTGCTGTTTACATCTCCCTAAATTTGGTAATTTTCTCTGTTAAATCAATACTAAATACATATTTTTATTTAATATTTCTGGGGCTTGTTGGTCAGACAAGCAATTTTGTCTCTTTGGGCTTTTGGGAAATCGTTTAAGTGAAATAAGACTGAAGAGTCTACAACCACAGCTCTGTGAGGCTGTTTCTAAGCTAAATGCTAACGTCAGCATGCTAAGATAATCACAGAGGCAGTGCTTACATGCTGTTAAGCATGTGTTATGTTTGCCATGGTCACAATCTGCTGTAGTGTAATAACATATTGATGTTCTTTTACAGTTTCATTGCCCATTTTACAACATATATAAGTGTTATGTTGTTTACAGAAATGATCAGATCAGCATTTATCTGGGTTTTGAATCCACCCCGCTCTCCTCCACCCCCACCTCTTTGTTCCCCAGAGTGCGTTCATGCAGATTTCCCCCTACAGACACACTCGAAATTCCGTTATGTAAATTCATCCCCCGTCCAAATGTTATCAAAGCAAATATTTAGGGAGGTACAGAAAGAGGAAGTTGTGAACACGATAAAAAAAGAAGCAACCTGTTTTCCTGCTAAAGGAGGACAGTGAGTAGGAAAGGGTGTGTCCCATTCTAGATACTGTAAATGTTTAACCAATAGCATAGATCTTTTTTTTACTGACCATCAGCAAGTCTGTGTGGAAACATTTTCATCTGTGATGTGACCTCTCTGTATAGGCACACTTTGCCGTTTTCATGCTTTCGTGATTATTTTCCTTCTTATGTCCGTGTGCGGTTGAGAGTTTTCAATTTAAGACTCGTATACACGTGTGAGATATGTTGCTCAGGTGTGAAGTGTTCTGCGGTTCTTAGCGGAATGAAGACCGCCACACACCCTGCTCTTGTTAGGGAGGGAAGACTTGGGGGAAGGGGGAGAAACCGAACAGGGAGAAGGAGGGAATGAATGAGGGAGACAGAATAATAAGTCTACATTGTCCATGGTCACAGTAGCAGAAACCTTCCCTCTGTCCTCTCTATCACTCTTCACTTTTCTGGTATGTTTTACCCTCTCGTCTCTTCTTCTTTCATTTTACTTTCTGTCCGTATCCGATAACGGAGAGAGTCTGGGCTCTGACCCCCACACGCTCCGAGATGAAGGAGGAAATTACTGTGCAAATATGCGCATATTTTGCATTCTTTTGAATTAACCAGTCTAAAATTATACACTTCACCCAACATTTGGATTAATTATTCATCTACTTGTGGAAAGATTTTGGAAAGTAATCTGAACTGTTGGGAGAAGATGAGAGCTGCATTTGTCTCCTTTTTTCTTAATTGATCGTTTGGTCCATAAAATCCCAGAAAATGGTTTAAAATCATGATCACAATGTCACAGAATACAAGTTGACATAGTCTCGCTTTTGTTTCGTCCGAGCAGCAGTTCAAAACCCAAAGGTATTTTGATTGAATGAAGCACAATGTCGGCTATTTGACAGCTAGGCTATACTTTTGTGGTTTTGTTCCCTTGTTACCGTTGTAGCTCATTCTGTAACACCGTTGGTCCAACTATTGTTTATGGAATATCCTTAACGTATGTCTGTGCATAGAGAGGTCACTGTTATTTTACTCTTCTATTATTATTTTGTTTTGAATGTTCCATCTTATAGTGATGCCCTTAGCCAGGATCAATAGCTGCTTATTAACTGACCATGAAGTCAGTTTCAGTCGTGGTTCAAATCTCTGCTCATCCAATCGGTGGAAAAGGAGAATAAGGGACGAGGTCGTCAGGAGGGCAGATTTCACTCATTCAGGAAACCAGCAGCTATTAGAGCCTGAAGAGGAACAAACAGTTTGTGTTTAATGAGATGGGGAACACCTTTCATCTGCTTCACCTCACCCACCTAAAGGTCACGTCTATTCTTCTCATATCACCCAATGATCTCTCTGTGTGTGTGTGTGTGTGTGTGTGTGTGTGTGTGTGTGTGTGTGTGTGTGTGTGTGTGTGTGTGTGTGTGTGTGTGTGTGTGTGTGTGTGTGTGTGTGTGTGTGTGTGTGTGTGTGTGTGTGTGTGTACCAGCTCACTAATCCAATAGCAGACTGTTCAAATGCCAATGTAATTGCAGAACAAGCTAATTTGACAAATGGCAAACAGTCCGGATCATTTATCTCATGAAAACCTACAATGTAGGTCTATAATAATGATGGCAGCACATAATGAAACAATTCATTCATTCATATTCATTCATTTTATACACTGATTGTATGTTAAGCGTTATTATTATTGAAAGATTGCACCCTCATGTTATTTTTTAATTTGTTTTACATATTTAGGGTCTGGGTGATTATCAATAAATAATGTAATATATATATTTGATGTCTTCAGGATGAAAACGGGCAATCATTTTGTGTCTGTTTCTTCCAAATGGCCAGATGAAGTGTGTGTTGTCCTGAGGCTTTTGTGGGGTTCACTGAACTAAAACCCTTCATCTTGGCAGCATCCAACAGCCATAATCCCCCCCTCCTCTTCACTGCCTCCTGTTGTCTGCCTCTTTTCTGGCTATTTGTGCTTCTAATTATTGGTGCTTGCCAGCTACACAGCATAAACCCATCAAAGCACTGATGTCTTAGCGGGGTCACACCAGTGCAAGTCTTCCACAGACATGGGAGAACAGGAAAACACTCTGTCCTTATTTATTTAATGTGATTGATTTGATAGCAGGGCACCATTCTCCTTGGTTTTGCTGAAGTACACAGAAAGCTTGAGAGACGGAGGGTGCAGTGGGGTGTCAGGTGAGGATACCTGACACCCCACTGCACAATTTCTTCCACTTCTGCTGTCTGAAGGATTTTATCATTCTGTGTTTGTGTAGTTCTTATTTCATTTTTACAATATGTGATGTGTCTGTAATGATATTTTAATATTTAATATATCTGGATGTTTGTTAATGGATGTGTATGTGTGACTGTGTGTGTGTGTGTCTCAGTGGGTGGTAACTGTTAAACTCTTCCATTTGGTGGGATTACTCCCTCCAGTCAGTCCTGTGGGAGCAGCCATCAGCCGTCAGCCTTCCAAGGAACACTATACCTTCTGAGGCTTTAATCCTTTTTTTTTCTCCCCCTCTTCTCCCCTCCTTTTCCGACACTCAACCTCTTAACCTCGTCTCCCGTCTTCTCCTCCCTCCCTTCCTTTTTTTTTTGTTGTTGTTGCTGGCACTGTCGACGTTTAGCTGAAGTGGCTGAAACTCCGATTCAGCAGCGGTCGTGTTTAAAGCTTACAGTGCTGTCTGATGAGTTCAGTATGCTGCTGCTATGGATTGTGAGAAACTTCCCCCTTTTTGTCACGTAGTTGTTTAAAAAAATGTAAACTAAGAAAGGGTTCAAGGAAGAAAATACTTTTCCCCCCCTTTTTTGTTCATCACAGCGTGAACTAAAAATCATTACAACATTGTCCCACATGTCTTGAAAAGCGTGCCTAATTCTGTGTGGTGAAACGCGAGAGAAACTGAATGGGATTGGATGACATACATGTTAGATGGCTATGTGTTGTCGACAGTGAATGATGTAATGAGACAAGTACAACTGGCATAAAAGGAAAGGTCTAATTCCGTCTCTTCTGCTTGTCCTAGAAACAGCCCATAGATACAGATTTCTTAAATGAGCGGCGAGTGCATGAGAATATTTGTGTGTATGAAGTGGAGGAAGTTAAAATGATATTTTGAATTCACAGAGCTTATAGCCAAGCCAGCGGCTTCATAGACTTTAAAGACCCCCTGATTCTTCACCAGGAGGTTTACATTTGTGATTTTGAGTCAATAATTTGTGCTTCTTTTCAATGTGCAGTGATTCCTAATTAGCCATTCAGTATTTTTAGGGGGAAAAACTTGCAAAATTGCACTTGCACTTCAGTGAATTTTAATTGAAGTATTGTGGAATTGCCTGTGTGGCTAGTAGTCTTCATTTGTGTCTCCCACAACCAATATTGCTGCAGAGCAAACACTTGGTATCTTGTCTTCTTATGCATGATATCAGAGTTCGCGGCCAGCGATTTATTTCTAGGATGCGATGTCAGAATCCATTTTTATCCCCGTCCATAGTCTCTGATGAGCAGTAAAATCTTTTGATGTGTGTGGGTTCAGCCTTGTGAGGGTCAGAGCGTGCTTTAATAACGAAAGAACAGGATGTGTGTGTGTGTGTGTGTGTGTGTGTGTGTCCACAGAGGCTGTGTTACTGGGCCGTGTGAGAGATGAAATGGGCTGTGCGGTTTGCGCTCATGAGTTTGCGTCAAGGTCAGGATGTTGGTGTGGCGTGTCCTGCCGTCTGAGCTACAGCCTTATCTGTCTCTCAGACGTCTCCCTCACATCCTACGGCGTCTGCCTCACACACACACACACACACACAGACACACACACACACACAGACACACACACACACACACACACACACACACATTTTATCCCTATCATTCCTTGTTAATATCTTTAGTCAGAGAGTGATAGAGTTGAGGTAAGCCAGCATGAAAACAAAAGAGATACAACAAACACACATGCACTGTTCCCATGTCCCAAATAGTCATCTTTGAATGCAGCACCCTAATTAATGCTGTTCCCTGTTTACATTGATTGGGATTAGGCTTTGTGATTAGGATACACTACTCTCACTCCACTGATCGGTTGCCAACGTATCATCAAGATACTTTGTCTTGCTTCTGTGATGCTCGTGATGCTCGCCAAACATGCCGGGTGCCAATCGACGAGCCTTCGTCCGCCCATATCCTCCATTCTCTCTGCAAAACTGTGTGTATGTTACAGTGACGCTGACATGTCTAAGTCTTTGTCAATGTTGGGTGTTGATAAAAGTTTATCCAGCCTTGTTATTTTCTTCCTAGAACTCCAAACGTTTTAAGCGATGTGGATACAACCGACTCTGCTGTGATTCACTAAAACGGTGGGCTAGTTGGTTATTGAAGGGTTTAGCACAAAGCCCCGTCAGATAGATCTCTGCTGACTCTTGCACGGTGCTTTCCGCGTTATTGTCTTCCCTTGAAATGCATCTGCTTTGTTTATTGCCTATTTTTGGTCTTAAACTCAACCCACATGGGCTCTATGTTAAACCCAGCTGATCCTCAGATAAAGTAGCTTCTTGGCTTATTTACATTTTTGTTCTGTATATCTCAGCACCAGCTAAAAAAAAAAGCTACTGTATATCATTTGCGTTCAGTTCAGTGCGGCGTCTCCAAGGGAATCACTTCTTGTGTTTGTGTTGTGTGCGTGGGAAAAACTGCAACTTCGCTGTGTTTTTCTGATTATTGACTCAGCATTGTTTGCTCATGTGTTCCACTGAGTGCCATGTTAGTATGGAGTGAAGTAGCTGTGTGATCAGTCCAGCAGGTGTAAAGAGAAGTGAAGCTGACTGTAATACAGCTCATTCATTCAATAAGGGAATGGGGGATTTACATACTGATTAGAACATTCAAACCAAGACGGGATGGATTCCATCTCTTTGCCTATATGTTAGTCTTGGATTCAATATGAAACCGTTTCCAGAATGTAAAATATAGTAACAATAAATACATAAATAATAAAACATTTAAGTATCAAACATTGGTACACACATGTATTGTCATTGTAGGTTAGGTGCCAGATTATTTGTCAGGACCAGTACCTTCCTGGAGACTACGCCTGGTCGCCTGGCAACAGCTTAGAAGCAATATATCCGGTATATAATCCACTGTAAAATGGTGATTTGTCATCATTACAGCTCTTTTTGTTTGTGTTTATCAATACACTATGTTAATTATGAGCTTTAGGAATGCTGGTAGCAGGCTCCTGTATAGTTTCATAGTCAGTATACAGATGTTGTCATCTAACTCAAGAAATTGAATATAACTGGAACTTTTAAAACATTTTCTGCAACTATAGATATTAGATTTCCATATGGTCAGTGGTCTGAACGTGTTTCTCAAGGTTGAGTTTTCTAATTGTTCTCCTACTTTTTTTTTTTTTACTTTAGAGCACACTGGCAGTTAACCCACGCAGGTGATTTTAATTATGTTGCGTCTCCTCTTAGCGTTGTTGTAGGGCGGGGCAAATTACCTTTTATCATTCTTATCAGTAAACTCTTGTCATTCTCAGCATAGCTCTGTCTACCTTCAACCTGAGCACAGAGCTAATCAGCCAAAATAACTCACGTGTGTGGGTGTGCATAGCAAGTAAGAAAAAAAAAATAGTTAAACCATCCCCATGGTCTTATAATAAACACCCACTGGCCTGGTGTTCAAAAGTAATTAAACTCTTTTCTCAGCAGCTCAGCTGTGGTGTCTATCACTGGTGATGCTGATAAAATGCATCAACGCGTTTCACATGGTTTTCTATGGGGGAAAAAACTATTGACAAAAAGCTCATTCCTTTTTGTAAGACTGTAAGACCCAGTTTGTTAGACTGCCTGGTAAAATGACATGTGCATCGTCTGTATCTTGTCAATACAAGACCTGTCACTTCCCCTGGCGAGACTCGCATCCTCTGAGATCTTTCCATCTGATTTCACTTCTCTGTGACAGATCAGTCACATTTATCATGTCAAGGACAAAGGTCGATCCTCAGCACTGTTAGCGGTAGCGGTGGTTTATTTGCAGCAAAGTGAGAGTGAACTAAGTAAAACAATGTACTATATTCCTGTGTGATAACCGCAGCTAATGAGCTAACCTCACGAATATGAATCAGAACCATCTTTTGAGCTGATGTTGCACAGATGTGTGCTGCATGACCTTGCGATCTAAGGACAAGAATATACTGGCTCATTAGGAAATGATAACATTAATTAGCCCGTCGACTTGCTTGTTTGTGCATCTTCTTGAAGGAGCTATTAGGAGGCATTAGACTGTCAGGAGATATCAGTGAACCAGAATAAATGACCGGCCTCTTCCTATGTTTTGATCCATGACTGAAAAAAACACTGTCCATGTATGATTGTGTGTTTTTTCTGTGTGACTGTCGTTACACTTTTGGCCGATTGGAATAATTGGCGTCCAACCCAAGCTGTCCGTCACAGCGTTGCACCTGATACATGCCATCTCCTCTTTGTGTTGATCATGATGGGATGCAGTCTAACACCTGATGCCAGCTCATTCTCCACGTCGAGGGTCTGTCACTCACATCTGTCATATACCTGTGTCTTTGTATACACAGGTTCAGGTTATTTTCCCTCTCTGCCATTGTGTCTGTGTGCATACCAGGCACTGTGCACGCATATAAATCGTTTTGTCCCATGCAAATGTGAAATGCAATAGTGCTGGACGGGGATTAGCTGACACGGCCCTAAGCAGCCAGTAACTTCTGTGACTCTAAGAGAAAGGTAGCAGGCTAGAAGCGATGTACTATTGTGGCCGAGCATTACATACATTATTCATCAGCTCTGCTTGCATGGCTGGTGATAATGATTTTATCAAATCTGGCAAGGTGGGTGGTTGGGTGGGGGGGGGAGGCGTCCTGACCCTGTATGTGTGCATATCTTTTTTTTTTTTTTTTGTCCCCTTTTCCAATATAGTATATCCGTGAATTCCGATCTGATATGTTTAGCAACAGACATGGCAGGAAGCATGAAATGGGAAACCAATCTGTGTCTCATCCCTTTAGCCCTTACCTGATATTGCTACCCACACGTAAACACACTAACAATGTCTGATAAGGATTGAAAGGTGGAGTCTTTGAAAGGCCAGCTCAGACAGGAAACCGGCTACTCTTACTGCTCAATGGTATGTTTTTTTTTTTTTTGTTTAACAGAAAACGCGGCTGGTGAATGGGCTTCACCGTGCTGAGAACAAATAATGAGCATTACAAAACCCGAATGCCAAACGATGAGTGCGGGCGGAGCAAAACAAGCAAACAAAAGGAGAAACCCTGATGTTTCTCCAGCCCTTACATAACATCCTCCACGTGCTGTTGTTGCTCTTACCTCCTCTGTACTCTTGCTTGTGCTAACATGCCATCACGCCATTGCTCTCGGGTTGTCCTTAGACTACTAACCAATTCCTCCCCGCGCCTTGGATAATTGCATTACAGCCCAATAACACTTTGTTTGAGTAGGAGTGTGGGAACGGGTTGTCTGAAGGCTCTTGTTCATCCATCCTGGATTGCACTGGTTATTTCTTGTTTCGGCCAGCTCCTTAGCAGGATACGGCCTTCTCCAGCTAATATTGTTAGATAACACAGAAAGCAACAAACGGGGGGGCGACTGAATGGAAGTGGATGGATGGACTGGGGGAGAGAATGAGGTCTGATGAGTTGACAGTCAGACAATACAACATACGTTGCTCACATGCTGTGTACACAAAAGAATTGTAATGCAGCAGCATTGTCTTCATTAGGGGAGGAAATGTCATCATGTGCCCGGGGCTAAAAAGCTGTGAATGTGTGTGTGTGTGGTGTCGGTGCACCAGTCTGCACTAACGTTAGTGATACGAGTTACGTGAGTGACTTTCTCCCCCGTTGAGGCGGTGTCAGGTCCTTTTTTCTGTTGGGTAGATCTGTTACCTTCCCTGGCCTTTGTCTTGACATGTTTTCCTCTAGAAATGTCAAATACTCCCAAACAGCAGTTATTATAAGAGCTGCACAGTGCAGCAGACGGAGACAATGTGGATCATCATCACGTTATGTAATCGTCCCGGTTTTTTCTCGTGAAATCCTCTGTCCTCCAGCCAAACATAATGGTTAATGATTTGATGATCCTGGGAATGGGAATGGCGGATACATGACATAACAAGCCATTTATTATTGAAGTATTTCTCACTTGATTAGTAGTTCACATTTTTTGGGGATTTACAAATATAAACTTGCTGACCCACTTCCTGTCCTTTTTTGTAGACATTTATAGACACAGGGTCACATGGTAAACAGGGCTGTTGTAAATGACATCAGTGACTTTTCAGCACACACGTATACACCCGTAACAAAAGAAGAAAATACTGGTTTCAGTCACCAAAACATGATCAGTGTCAGAAGTGAAATCCTGGGTAGCAAAATGCACAATTCCCATAACCACAACTGTTTAATATAAGCCAAGCCTAAATGTAGTGTTTAATACATTTCA
The DNA here is from genome assembly GCA_029853015.1 of Chelidonichthys spinosus. NCBI lineage: Eukaryota > Metazoa > Chordata > Actinopteri > Perciformes > Triglidae > Chelidonichthys > Chelidonichthys spinosus. Next base: position 13,564,925 of record CM056835.1, read on the forward strand.
CCATAATATGATTGCCATAGTCTTGGTAAAAAAAGACCCTTGTGTTAACCCTTACACTGTACACTTTTTGCACATTCACCCATGTTAGCAAATAATTGCAGAAGTGACAATACAAAGCTTTGAATGTACCCAAATGTTGTCCCATCTTGGCAAAGACATGAGTATGTGACATACTGAGCATAGGAAGGGACTGTGGACTAGAGGTTGAGTAGTTTTATTTAAACGTCTTGATATTCTTTTGCCATAAAACTGTGTTGGAATCCATTGTAAGTGGGATGAATCCAAAAGAAAGAGCAGCCTACAGGTTTAAAACCTACAGGTGATGATATCTCGACACTCGAAGGAAGAAAATAGTAAAAATAGCAAAACGACTGGAGGGTTCTGTCTTTTTATTTGAAGCGTCCTGGTGGGTTATAAGAAAGGAGTGATGGGTGGAAGAAAATCCAAGAATGAAGCAGCAGCATAACTGGAGCTCGTGGACGGTTTCCAAGGAATGAGATGGATCCTTCTTGTGCATCTCACTATGCACCTTTCCTTGACTTTCTACTCAAATGACATCTCTATTGGTATCCATGGAAGTTACTTATTTAAAAAAAATCCTCATATTTACTGTATCAATCCACATATTTTACTTGTAGGCGAATGTTTTTATGTCTGTATCCTAATTTGTTAATGTAGCCTGTGCTTGACCACTATGTTTGTGTCTTTTGTTTTTTGTGTAGAACTTGAGGCCAGAGAGCCAGCAATTAAAAAGAGGACTGGGACATCTAAAGGCTTAGAGGCACAGACCCAGCACACATGCTGGCAGTCAATTGGCAAGCCTGGGGAGGTGAAATTGGAGAGAGAGAGAGAGAGAGGAGATGTGTGTGTGAGAGAGGAGGAGGAGGAGGAGGGCAGGGTGAGTGCATGTGGGAGAGAGAAGAGGGCGGGCTCAGCCTCAGTCGGCGCACAAACACACCCTCTCCTCAGCCTTCAGTCTGGTCTAGGCGTGTAAGAGGCAGCATGTGTGAGTATGTGCTCTAATGTGTGTGTGTGTGTAGAGTGTAACGCTGCGCCGGAGTCCGGGAGACGTCTCACTGATGCAAGGATTCCCCCGTTTGCTCTCGGAGAGGACGCCCGCTGAGTGGGTTTTAACCAGCCAAGGGAATTAACGCTTTCTTCCCACAGGAAACACTGGGAGCTCAAGTTAAGGTAAAGAGATGGCTTTTCAGGTTTTTTTAGGGGCTTTGTGAGTCAGATAGAGTTGCTTGGGTTGTTTAAGATAACCGGCTCTGCGTTGTTTGTTTAGATGATTTGTTAACTAGTATGGACGAGTGTTAATGTTTATGTGAGAAAGACAGAAGGGGGTGAAGTTCCAGTCCAAACGTGTATCTGACTTTTTGGTGGTCCATATATGTGTGTTAATGTCTGCATACCAACATATGTTGTGTACTTTATAACACTGTATGTCTGTCTGTGTGTGTGTGTGAGAAACTTAATACTGTATTGTTGTGGTGGCTCTTTTCTCTTGATAGGATCCCCCCTCTCTCACACACATATTTGCATGCACCCATATAGCGTGTTTATTTGAATAAAAACACTGCAAGAAACACATTTTATTCATTTTGCCATCCTGCACGGGCCAGTGTTTGTGTTGAAATGACTTAATTAATAATTAATATTCCCACTGGGACATTCCTGGTTTCCTACCTGAGGTGATTTAGTGATAACGAAGTACGTTAAGAACCCTCTGGACTGGCACCACCTGACATTTCCCCCGCCATTGAACAAACGGCTCGGACCAAAGGGCAAACAAAGTATGCATGTGCATATTTGTGAGCGTGCCTTTTACGTAAGAAGTACAGGAGAGATGAAATGACTTGAGATAAAAAAAAAAAAAAAAACTCCAGCGGCACTTACTGTAAGCATGACTTATCAAGAGCTCGTAGAACAGGTCAGTCAATGTCTGGTTAAAACCACGAAAGGTTCACAATGCAAAATGATGACGGCGGGACCATACACAAAGTGAGCTGGATTTAAAGACAGTAGCCTACTTTGTGTGTGTGTGTGTGTGTGTGTGTGTGTGTGTGTGTGTGTGTGTGTGTGTGTGTGTGTGTGTGTGTGTGGAATATGGAGGATAGGAGAGCAGAATAGAGAAGGACTAGACAGACAAAGAAGCTACTGAAGTCTGGAGGAAACAGCAGTGAAAGACTCGGCAGAGTGACAGAAGCCAACAAGAGTAAGAAAGAGGCGATAAGTTGCAAGTTAAACAAAAACAAAGGAAGAGACTGTTAATGTGTACTTTTACCTCCGGACGTGTCCACCATCTGTCACTCAAACGTGAGTGGCTCGGTGGAGATGTTAGGTCTCAGCTGTGCAGACGCTCATCTTTAGGCATCCAGACAGCCAAAGACTTGAGGGGTCAAAGGGCATAGAGTCTCTGCTCTCCTTTCTCCTCTGTCACTTTAATGCTTCTCTGGAGAAAAAGAAATGTATTGGGTGTTCGTTTTGGCCCATTAAGAGAATTCTGTACAGATCAGATGAAATGTAGTAAAAATAAGATTTATTCTGATAAATTAAGTTTTCCAGGTGTTAATTTATCACCGTTTGATCAACAAGTCAAGATATTAACAAAGTGTTTACAGTTATGGTGTAATATTTCTGTGGAATGCCTGAAGTCCAGGTTTTTTTTTTTTCAAAAAAGCTGATAAGACATAACAAGAAGCCAAAATATCTGCAATTTGATAAATGTTTGCTTTTATCCAAAGGGCTTTACAATTTGCTTCTCGTTCACTCATGCAACTCGTTAGGATTCAGTGTCTCAGTAAGTAAGGAGTAGTAATTCATTAACCTATTTCAGCTTCAACTGGATTTCTTTAACAATATTTTCACGCAGATTTTGCTACAGTTTGTTTTATTTGAGAAGAATACACGTTCTTCCTAGTCATATCCCCCCCTCCCCTCTCTGTCTCTCCCCCCTCTCTCTCTCTGTCTCTCCCCCCCTCTCTCTCTGTCTCTCCCCCCCTCTGTTATCTTTTCTTCATGTTATCTTCTTTTGCTACAAGTCACTGCTTCAGTTGCCGCTGTGAGGAAGTTGAATATTGTCAGGGTGTTTTGAGGAAGTGATCCGTGAAAGGATTTATAGTGGCAGATAAAAACTGCCGCGTGTGTGCGTGTACGTGCATTCCCCCTTTTTTTTTCAAAATTGACAAAGACCTTGCGAAAGCCTGGGGATGTGAAAAGGAGGGAAAGCCATTATCTCATACACAGTTACACACCCCCTCATCCTGGTTTGTTTGTGTGTGTGTGTGTGTGTGTGTGTGTGTTCATGACAAATATGTGTGCATCCTCCGTCTGTGAACTGTAAGCTAATATAGTACGTGAGCGTGAGAAGGGGGGATGGGGCTCCGCTTAGTGAGCCTGTGGGTGTGGGGGTGTGTTTGTATTGTGTGTGTGTGTGTGTGTGTGTGTGTGTGTGTGTGTGTGAGTGAACTTACTGACCCAGATTGATACACTGCTCCCAGGCTAAGTCAGCTCACCTGTAGATATAGGTGAGCGTATCCTCTTAAACACACATCCAGTCTCGTATAAACAGCCCATCTGAGAGTCTACACTGTCAACACACACAGATATACTGCAGCCTGTGAAATACTATACTATAAATACAATTATTTAAGTGATGCTCATCCTTTGATCTGCTCATGTAACGCTCATCATCCTCATCATCATCATTGATGACACAGAACTCAAGCTTGTTGCAAATACTCACGTCTTTATCCTCCGTAGTGAATATGACTGTCCTGACCTTGTGGCAGAGCAGATGGAAGCCCTGTCTTTACGAGTACAGATACAGTAGGCCCGCATAAGATGCAGTTTGGAGTGTGTGGCGGGCATGATAAAAGGATGATGCAATTAACATGAAAGGGATGATCTCTCTCTCATCTTTGTCCGTCCTCCTCCCTCGTCTTCTAAGAAAATCCTTCCCTTCCTCAGTGGTCCTCTTATTTCTGCCGTTAAGCAAATATCGGGCTTACGCAGCCCCCCCAGTGCCCATTTCCCCACATGCAATCAAGCTGTTTAAATGTTTGTGCTTGACTGTTTGCCTATGGGATCGCTCTCGTTTGTGTCTAACTCTCCCAATTCCCCCGCCAGCTGCCACTCGGCGGCCCGGTAGCTGACAGATATCGTTAAAAAAGTCTGTTTTGGGGGGAAACCCAAGACAAAACTGACAGCTGAGGGCGGAGAGTCGCTGCAATGTTTTCCCACTTCTCTGGTGTCACTGGGATGCATCTAATGAAGGTGCAGGTTCTGTCGCGGCTGCGTTCGATAGCGAGGGGGGTGGGGGGAATCCCTTTGCAGTGTCGTTGATTGTTTACGGCGATGATGATTCACAAGGAGTGACGAGATAACTCCAGAGAGATGGTTTACAGAGCAGGAAGGCTCTTTGGTGTCATAAGCCATGCTATTGGTGATGATGGGTAAAGAGGAGACATTGTTTCATTTTATGGCTCAAGTCTGGGATGTGTTTCTGCGTCTTCATCCCCTGGTCTTGACATTTTTTTGCATGGCCTTTTGGAATATATGAGAAAATTGTGCAAGACAAGGGAGTGTGAGCATTATGTCACGCTGACGTGTTTGCATATGTGCGTCCGTTAGTCATGTCACTCGTCTGGTTGAGCAGGACTATAAGCGTTGATAGCGGGGGGAGAGCGGTACGTCAGGTGAAGATTTGTTTTTTCCGCGTGAGACTCCTCAACATCAACCCCCTGACGAGAAGAAGGAGTGGGAGAAGCAGAAGGGGATGCCTCTGATTTGTGGGAGGGGGGGAGGGGTTCCTCCGAGCTGACATGAGCTGGCATGTTCACTCCTTTCCTATCTTTTGTCTGTTCTGTGTCTGCTGATGAATTGGGAGTTCCTTCCTTCCTTTGCTCCCTCCCTTTTTTATCTCTTTCTTTCTTGCTCTATTTTCTTTGTCTTTTGCTCCATCATCCCTCCTTCCTTCCTTCCTTCCTCTCTTAGTTTGACAGCATTGCCATCCCTGTCATGTCTGCCCATTATCCCTGATCAGTGTTGCGTTCCAGCCCACACATCGGCTCTGGCTGCCAACCGACGATGTGGAAATGATGTCTGTGTAAAGACGTGCATGCGCATCTATCTCTTATTTGATGTACAGAAGGTTAGATCGTCATATTTCTCAGATGAACAGCAACAAAAAAAAACAACAACAGATAGGTGGATGTGTCATTTCGTTGACTGAGCGATGAGCAAACAAAGGATTTGTGCAGTTGATACGCGCCGTGCCAAAGAAGTACATTTTGAAGTGTTTGCATTGAGACGATGTGAACCTGCAGGAAGCTGGTGCCAAAGACTTCAAAGTGTTAGAGTGCAAATGCATTTGTGTGTGAGGTGCTGAGTCGGGATTTAAGGGAGGAATTACTGTGGGAGTGTCTTCAAAGATCGTCTTTATGCTTCGTTTGCACTCGGGAGATTTGGCATCCCTGGGATTTCCTCTTTTTTTTAATATATCTGCTTGGAAATCTTCACACCCACTTTTTTTTGTGTGTGACTGTGTATTAAAGCAGAGGAAACAGGCCACTTGGCCATTACCTCTCCTCTCCTCTCCTCCCGCTCCCCTTCAACCCCCACATTACATTAGTTACATAAAGAGAGTGCTGACCAGCGACTCGGAGCTCATCACATAGTCACACTTCACGTTCCTGCTCGTTGACCTGGAAGCGATGCGGTGGAATCGTACAAGGCGGTCTCGAAAGCCTGTACGTGCATTTGTAAGTGTGTGCGTGTGCAAATATGTATGTGAATATGCCTGTATGTGAGGGGGAGTTGATAAAAGCAAGGATGAAGGCACAGAGCTGCATGGATTTTTTTTTTTTTTGTTCTCTGGATTTAGTTTCTTTGGGGATAAAACGCCTGTGGTGAGTGCTGTATAAGGTTTCTATCAGACTGCGTGTTGTTGTTATTGTCTCTTGGTGCGTCGGTTTTTTAGACACGTGTGTGTGTGTGTATGTGTGGTCGAATTGCCTTTGTCCTCTCCCCTCAGGCCTGCACTCAGATGTCAATGAGTCGTGTGGAGCTTATACAGGTCACTAATGCACCGAGAGGGGAGGCTCTATTCACCGTAGCCACTCAGAGCCCAAACAATAACCCCGGCTCGAGTCCGCACAAGAGCTCAACTCCCAGGAAATGGACCCGTTGACCTAGATCCATCCGCGTCCCCCGAAGAGACGCCACATTGCTGACTTGCTGTTGACATCCTCGTCTCTGTCATTTGCTTTTGACATCATCATTTAAACATCGGCTTACATTTTATGATGCAAAACGAAGAATTCCTATCCTGATAAGTAGAAAATGCTAGTTTTCAGGAAAATATGTCTTAATTATCTGAAATTAAGGTTTTCTTTCTAGAAATGACCTTATGTTGATGACAAACAGAATGTCTTATGTTGATTCAATGCAACGCCATGGCATGGAAAGTCTTCGTTCTACTCTTTGTTACGACAGTGGTGCTTAATATTAGAGCACTTTAACATTGCTATACTGTGCTGTGTGTGTCTATTGATACATATAATATATATCCTGAAAAGGCTTTAACGTGAAATCTAAAGGCTGTATATTGATGTCTCTGCTGAAATGAGATGGTAAATTGTGATCTTTGGACATCTTGTTGACTACATGATTGATCAATTATGAAAAATTGTAAACTTCAGCCATAAGAGGTTTTATTTTAGTCCAAACCTAAGCTCAGTCTCTGTGAGAGAAACCTATTGTGAGCTAAATTTACTAAAGCAATTTGTGGTCATTGAAATTTGCAGAACATTGATGCAACAATCTGGGCGTTGGTCCACTTTGCATCTGCCATGACTTACCATGTGCAAAGACGTGTGTGTGTGTGTGTGTGTGTGTGTGTGTGTGTGTGTGTGTGTGTGTGTGTGTGTGTGTGTGTGTGTGTGTGTGTGTGTGTGTGTGTGTGTGTGTGTGTGTGTGTGTGTGTGTGTGTGTGTGTGTGTGTGTGTGTGTGTGTGTGCTGCACAATTGAAGAAGTAGGTACAAGATGTGACCATGTGATAAGTGCACATCTGTCAATTCTGCTTGCATGGCATTCGGCACCGCCTGCATATTTACTGTACTTGTATGGATGTAGAATCCGTTCTAGCATTTGAAAGGAATCTTGCCTCATCTTAACCCCCCCAGCAGTGTCACCGCACCGTATTATTTTGGTATTCTGTGGCGTCTGTTCAGCCTGAGAGGCAGAGACACAACAAAGTCAGCTCCTGTTTGTCTGTCACATTCTTGCAGAATATTTCTTCCCCCCCATCCTTCACTGCGGTGCATTGTCTCCTGTCTCTTTTTTCAAGGGGCTGCTTTGTTTGCGAGCGCTGCTGTTGACCCAGGTGCAGGGATGTACTAAGACAACTTCCTCTTCCACCTCCTGCTGCCCCCCCTTTCCTCCACCGCTGACTTTTTCTTTACACTACCTGCTTATTCACCTTCCCCAGGTTTAGACTGTCATGCGTTCTCCCCATATAGGATTTGAAGCGCCTCAGCAGAAATCCCCCTTAATGAAGTGATAACAATGTCTTTGCATTACTCGAACAATTTTCATTAAAACTAATACTTGCATATTGCATTGTTGCTGTTTTTAAACCTTAATCTCTGTCTTCCTCAGGGGCAATCATGGTCAAACAAATACACGCGGGAATAAAACAAAAAAACGCAATAACCTCTCCAATACCGGATAGTCGTACCCCAGCCACATCGTTACTGACAACAAATCGGGCCTGTTCACATCTGCCCTACTTTGAACTGACACAACATCTATCTCTATCAGCCCCTCAGGACCTATCAGCACCACTCCACCTCTTTACCTCTCATGTCTCCTTCCACCTCAGCACATCATTCATCTTTCTACCTGTGGCCCAACACTTGATTACACCAGTTACCCACCGGCTCCAACAGCCTCTGATCCCTCTTTCGACGCCATCATTTTTTTTTTCAGACCCTCTAAACCTCTCTCATCCCCGTCTCAACCTCCCACCTCAAATAGAAAGCACCTTTGCTTAAAAACCCTCTCATCCCTCTCTCTCGTTCACTCACCGACCCTGTTATTCCCGGGTCCCTACAGCCCACACACAGCGGGATGGGACGGTAATAACTTGCCAATTTGGCTCCATTTACACCTGTGTGTGTCTATATTCACTTGTCTGTCAATATTTGGTGCCAGTATGTTTAGATTCAATTAATTTAATAAAATATTGCTCCAAATAAATACTTTTTCTCAGGGGGAAATGGAAACACACACTAAAATATTAAATCAATTATGCTTAAATTATTAGACCCTTGATGTGGGGAGAGAAAACGAAAACAACTTCCATCAGGTTTAGGAAAAAAGGGGAAATAATGGGAAGGAGTTCCCTTTTCATGATGGTACAACCCGCCTTAACACTACTCAGTTATTTCAGGCTGAACTAAGCTCTTTGCAGAAGTGTGTCTTATCCTGCTTCGTTATTTTATTGCCTTGTCAACCAAGTTGAGAGGAAATTGTCTCAGTGTGACTCAGATCAAACTGAAAAGGAGGATAATTCGCATGCTTGATAATCGCAGCAAGTAAAATCGAGTAGTCCAGGATTTCCAGTGTGTGCTAAAGTGCAAGAGTGATAACACAAAATATTGAAGAAACACAACAGATAGAGAAATGAGTCCGAAAAGTGTTGATTCACAGTTAATGATAAGTTAGCTGTGTTTTTTTGCCGTCATCATTCTTCCTTTTTGCAGTTTTGCACTTATATATAAAGAGAATGTCAGCAATATGTTGATGCTCCTTTAATAAAGAATTGATTGACACTCACTGGCTGCTATCTGCTGTTTACTCAAACCCTAAAGTCTAACAAATACAAGGGTCTAAAAATGTGCCCACCATGCTTGTTGTAGCATGTCATTGCCCAAATTTGCATTTCCAAAAATTCAAATGCGCCGCCACGTCTCCACATATCCTTCTTCCTTTGCAACGTCTTGCTCTATCTTAGCTCCCCCACCCCCCACCCCCAGCCGCTCCTCCCCCAGGCTGCGTCTTTGCCCCGCAGGGTTTCTACGGTTACCAGCTGAATCTGGAGCTCAGTCAATGTCTCGTCCCGCTCCTCCTGGATAATTAAGCAGCACTTCTTGCACTGCCGCTCACATATTTGGAGCAGCAAATCACCGCATGAATATTCAGTTGAATTGGTTTTGATGACTGAGTGGCGATTGTCTGCGTAATCACCGTTTCATCAGGAAGAACGGGTGTTGATTGAGGAATGGCAAAAAAAAAAAAAAAAAGACGACAAGTTATCAAGATTTAACAAAAAGCAAAACGATAGTCGCCTTTTGTTGTGCAACCTGCTGCTTGCTGATGAACACACTCCACAAACATGAGGATTTCAAGTGGTCACCTCCAACAGAAGTCCAGGATTTAATATGAGTTTACACGCCTTGATCTCTTTCATCTCGGAACAAGCGGGAGTATAGAGTGCTCTGATCCTCCAGTGCTAAAAGGCCGAGCATAAAAATATACATCTGGATCATAAGTGGAGGTTTAAATTAATGGGGTTTCCTGTCGCTGAGTTTGCTCCCAGCAGCTACAGAGCGGGGCGTCGAAAAAGCTATACGCACACTCAGAGACTCTCCCGAGCCTCTCACTCAATGCAAGGATTTTCTTTAAAATATGGTAATCCCTGACTGCGCCGTGCTGCAGAGACAGTCAGCTGGAATCTGAGTTAAGGAGCGTACAGTGTAAGCTCCGAGAAAGACGGAGGAGCGTATTTAATGAAGTTAGTGACACTTGAGGAGTAAAGTGGAGTGAATTGGCTGACGCTGAATTCCAATGCCCCCTTTATCTTTTCCACTTGATCCTCACAGACCGCACACTGACCCAAAATCTCAAATCTATTTTACATGTCATCAGATGATATGCTGTTATCCACGTTATTTATGTCGTTTTTCTATATATAGCTTGGTTTCTTCACTCTCTGTGAATGTTTTTCTAACACAAATTGGTATTGAATTTGCTTTGCAATCACTATCACCGTAATCTTTTTCATCTCCACCTTTCTGTGAGGAGATGCCAAATAAAGGGGGACCATAGTAAATAGCAATCTTCTAATTTCCTTCCACTCCCGCTCTGTGGCCTCAAAATGAAAGCACTCCTCAGGAAGGACTTATAATCCGTCTCTCACCAGTTAAAAGAGAAAAAAAATGAATGTTTGATTTAAGCAGCAGCAGCCGAGACTCGGCGCTCGCCGGCCCCGCTGTTTATGCATGTGTGTGTTTAAGCTGAGACAAGGGGGATGTGGTGCGTGTCTTGTCAGATCCCGAAAGGATGAATAAGACGCTAATCTCCCTCTTCTAGGGAATTCTACCAGTGATGTCTGAGACAGTCCTGTCTCAGAGGGACTGTGGGAGTGCAGTGGAGTGTGCTACTATGGGATGTGTCCAGAGCATATCTGACTGTTGTTCCTCTTCAAATGTACACATTGTCGGTGTGCACATTCAGACGCACTCGCCAATCACTAACCCAGATCCTTATTTGTTTGGACCATTAAGCCTGCACCCAGTCCTGATTCACATGTCATTTGTGGTGCGTCGGTTATCTCTCAAAGCAGGTTTGCGCGGCGTAAACAACAACAAGGAAGCCGGCTGTACACGCACGCATGCAGGTGTGTATTTCTGTATGCAAAATGAGGGAGCATGGAGACGCTCGGATCAAAAATGGCATCCAGATTCCCATGGTATTCTATTCTGACTTGCTTGGAATGAAGTTTGCACCATATGGGGGAATTCCTGTGTCGGCCCCCCCAGAGAGAGCGTTAACCTCAGTGGCCTGGAGTCGAGGGGTCCGGTAGCCACTTGAGGAATGTGAAATGTGCGGGGAAAAAGGCCTAAGGGAAGGGTGAGTCGAGTGACCGCATCATGTGTTTTACTGCTTGATTGGGGGGAGGGGGGTACAGAGGGGGCAGAGAAAGGTCAGGGAGATAGTCTAGCTTCTCTGGTTACAGTAGTGACTCTGTTCTTTGACTATTGTCTTTGGATCTTTTTTTGGGTCGTCTATATTACTATAGTGTTATTAAGGATGAAAATCCCCCAACATGTTGAGGTCTGAAGTTAATGTCTAGTTCCACATCAACAGTTCACAGTTCATTTCCAATCAGAAACTATATTTATCCAGTCTTTAACGAGTGTCTCGACGAGAATTCATTAGATTTTTTTATAAGTGACCAGTCTTTGCTCTTGATGTGTAATGCAAGCTCCTATTTAAGTATAACTCCAAATCCTTTCAATAGAATAACTAATAGATGAAACCGTGTCAGCCATGAAAGCATTTTTTATGAATGGGAACCTGTTCACACATTAGAGACCTGTAGACACAACAACTTACATCAGAAGCATATTGTAAAAGCAAATACATTTCCCATGGTGCTTTTGTGGATGCGATAAAATGTGCTCGACGATTTCATAACTGAAGTTCTGATTTGAGCCGCCCTCTCCAGCATGAGGTCTAGACCGTGACGGGTCATATAAAAGCAACGGGACGTGTTTTGTTTGGCTCCGAACGCCGTACAGTAGTGCACATCCATGTGTGGTTTGGAGTCTGTGTGTGTCATGCAGGGTGGAGCTGTGAGACAGGTGCAGAGATGAAAAGATTGGCGGGGGGAAGTAGGGTGTGCCTGCTCCGTGCCTGTTCTGACAGGCCTTTGGTATGTTTCCAAAGAGTGTGTGTGTGTGTGTGTGTGTGTGTGTGTGTGTGTGTGTGTGTGTGTGTGAGTTGGAAAACCTGCTCACATTTATCTAGGGATCGTGCAGGTGTGTGCGACTGGAAGCATGTCTGCCTTTGTACTATTGTACTCTATTGCATGTTGCAGAAACAACCTGCCTGCATGTGTGTGTGTGTGTGTGTGTGTGCGTGTGTGTGCGTGTGTGTGCGTGTGTGCTCATGGCTTAGGTGAGAGCATATAGGTGTCGAGCATATATATGAGTCCGACAGCTCCGGGAGAGAGTTGTATCTCGCAGCATCGTTGCTCGGCGTCGTCTGAGTCCATTAAAGCAGCCAGAAGACTTTCCCGGCAGATCTGCGATTCAAAACATGCAGCGATAAATTCAGTGACTAAAAAAAAAAATCAAATATACAGTTTATAATGAAGCCATGGGGGGGACTCTGTTTTTTGTGTGTTTTTAATAGGACATTTAACATGTGTTGTCATCGACAGCGTTCTTTGTGCCCCTCTCGGCGTCTGTGCATGTGGTCGTCATGCGAGTAGGCATGTCTGCGTGGTAATGTTTTGGCTGGTGTCGCGCGGCCCATTGTGTTAATACACTCTCTCAGTGTGTTAATATACTGCGAGGCTGCGAGACTGGGAGAGAAAGAGAGCGAATAATTATGTTTCCCCTTTTGTCTCGGCTCCCTCAATTAAGCCTGAAGAGAGGCAGCCAGAGCACATGTCTACTTATCCACTTAAAGCTCGGCAACAATAGGACCCCATCATTGGTCTCTATCTCTTTCCTCCCTCTCTCTTGTGCTCCGGTCTTCCCCCTGTTTTCACACGTTTCCTTATCAAACTATTCATAGAACGGCACCACCGATTTTTTTTATTTTTATTTCTCTTTTGGTTTCTGTGTCTGCACCAACCTCAGCTCCATCACTCCTCATGCATTTCGCCTCCAGCCTCGCCTCACCTCTCGGCTCTACGTGGGTTAAAGCAGAGAGGCCCCCCTCCTCTCCGTGTTTCCCCCCTTCTCCCTCCTTCCATGCGTCGCTGCAGGGCGCAGGGAGAGGAAAAACGAAGAGACTAAACATTTTCAACTGTACACCGCCAGAGGAAAAGCAGCGGTTTGATTTCCCCCGTGTCGTGTCAGACGAGATTGTTGTGTTTGTTTGGCTGTGTGCGTTTTTCACAGGCAGATTGACGTCTAGTTGAACTACATGGCTTGGCAACAGCAATGTAAATGAGAGTTTTGCAATAAAAAATAATATGCTGTTGCCAAAATGCTGCTTGTATAAACGCGTTATCTATCTATAAAACATGTGAGTCCTGTGTTTGCGCTTAACTGTCAACAAATGACATTGATGCCAAATTTAAAAGAGAAATATCCAGCCCCCGTCGAGCATTGTGGGTTGGGATGAGTCTCGTCAGGCCAGGGTGGAGGAGATGGAGGAGGGATGAGAAATAAAAGGTGGAGGGAGGTGCAGGAGAGAGGAGTCAAGGGGTCAAGTTTAGCTTATGTAACCGCTTCCCACCGCCTGGGGAGAAATGTGCTGCATTGACTGAAGTTTAAATATATGAACACAGATGCTGGCGTGGGGCAAATTGACCAGTGGAACAAAAACACTGTGTGTGGTTTCGCTCAGCAATGGCCTTCCTGTCACCTATCCTCTTTTTCTACTTCTCCTTTTTCCGAACTCTCACCTCCCAGAACTGTATGGTTGATTTGTTGTACACTAGAGAATTAACAAATAGACATTTCATTATCAAATTCTTATCAATTATAAAAAGCAGCAGCTTTAGACAATGCTTTGTTTCAATCTGAAACCACTCACCAGATGTGACAGATCGATAAAGGCCCTGTGGTTGACATCTGCTTTGCAATTGATAGGCTCTTTTTTTTTTCACAAGACAAATGTTATTCTCTTCCATTGTTTTCCTGCTTTCAGGCTTATCAGTGGAAAAAAAAAACTAATCTGACAATAATTTTTCCAGCAATCGGTCTCCTGGCTCGGCTGCTTGTACCATCACATATATCTGACTCGTTCTAGGCACAAGCTACGTTTAAAAAAATTTATTTTTGTGAATAGAAAACTTGTGATGAACTACACACAATGCCTGCGGTTGCATACCTTCACACTTTACGCAGCGTAGCATGGAAATCGCGGTCTACTCTAAGCAGCTCGCGGCTATTAGGGAAAATTAGGTCGTGTTGGCGAGGATCATTTAATTGAGTCTTAAGCAGAAAATCATTCTCCGTAGCGGCTTTCATGTCATTTTTCCATCAGTATGTGCGTGTGTGTGTGTGTGCGTGCACATCTCTTTGTCTGCAGGGAAACAAGGGGTGTTAGGATTTGTGCACACGCCTGTACATGTCTGCATGGTGTCTGGTTGGCAGTGGGTTTCAGGGTGCTGTTGTTTGTGAGTTGTTTTCTCCCCCCTCAGGCTCAGACGATACCCCTGCGCCTCGTCTCTGACGATCTCCGTGCTCCTATATGTGTATTTAAATGTGTGCTTTGCCTCGCTGCATTATCTTTTCACCAGGCTCACTGACCCCAGTGTCCTTTATTCTCTTTCATCCGGCACGCCGTCTCTTGTCCAGTAGACTTCCTCTCTCTAGAGTGCTTCACAGCTCTCCTTTCAACTTTACTTCGCCTCCGCTTGGTGTGACCTACCTGGCAGATCGTCTGCAGTTATTTAACAACTACCTTCCCCCGTGTGTGTGTGTGTGTGTGTGTGTGTGTGTCTGACACGTCGGGTCACTTTGAAGTTGTGAGAGCTCCACTGAAACACCCCTCTCTCTCCTCTTGCTCCTCTCAGGGCGAGCTGACACTGCCGTTTGAGGGTTGGATGCTCATGCCGTCGGTGAGAGATGACGCCACGCTGATGTGGAGAATTTGATGATGCAGCTTCTGAACCACAGGTAACCACAGTTTATACACCAGGGTCTCTAATTACTGCAGAAAGGCAGCCATTTGATTTCCTTCATACTTTGACTTTGCTTCTTTATTTTGTCTAACAGAAAAGAAATCACAATTTCAATACAAGAATGCAGCGTTTGTTTGAATTTGATTTTTCGACTTGTTAGAGGAGATTTTTTATCGACCGCTCTCAGCAGCTTGAGCCCACACTGAGAACCTGATGGTGTGGGTTTGATGATGTGTGACTCACAGAGGACCGACTGATCTGACAGGCACTTGACTCAGCAGCTTCACGTGCTTGTGTAACAGAGAGCATGAGGCGATGCAGGATGCTCGGATAACTTTATGATCAGCAGAACGTAGTTAAAAACGGATTTGTTTTGAACTGGAATGGGAATATGGATAATTAATCATTTTAACGGCGGGTGGGAGGATCGCTGCAGAAAGGATTAGCCCATCCACCCTGTTATCAACCAAGCCAATAGATGTATGCTGCGGCTTCACTTCAATTGAAATATAACTTTTATAAGAACGAGAAAAAGATTTTAGGCATTTCAAAATTTTAGACGTCTGTGTAGTCGCTGAAAAATTCAATGGTGCATTCTGAATACTTCAATGGGACAAGAAAACTGTGATATGTTCGAGTCGTCTACGCTCTAAATACATTTTTAATTAACTCCGCTGTCCCTGTGCTACCCCGGTGGAGTGTGTTGTCCTAAGCAAATTACCAAACATCAAAAGTAGTTAACATCGAAAAGCTGACAAGGGAGCTTCCACCTGATCCTTGATGTCGTCTCCCTGAGAGCTCAACCCAACAAGCCAGATACCTCTGACGTATCACCATTAGTTAATGGGCCATCAGATGTTACTCACTCACCCAGCGCACAGATTGACCTGGTTTCTCAGCTGTAAATGTGGCACAGTATACGTGCAAATGCCTTTAGAGGACAAGGCCTACAATTTGGTAATGATTTAAAAGCAGAATGCATACCTGCCGCGTTAATGTGATACTCTTCTTTTTCGTTTTAAACACATGAGGGATCTGGCACGTCACTGGGAGCTTAGGTGATCAGTGTGCAGGTTAATGAATACAGGTGTTAGATATTAATCAACAATATGGCACAAAGTGGTTAGAATCACTACTTTCTTAACTAATAATAAGTCATATTGCAGTCATAAAGCATATTGGGAAGATTTCTAAGATATATATGTTTCATCCTTTATCTACAGTTGAATCATGGGAAATGTGGAGAGTCAGAATGGGGACAATGGTTTCTACGGCGATCATCTCTCCCGCAAGCACACGTCCCGCTCGCTCCGCCTCTCCAACAAGCAACCCGTCACCCGCCGCTCACGCCTCTCGTCTTCAGTCAAACAGGAGCACAGGAACTCCGACGCCTCGACTCGCTCCTCCAGCACGCCGAGCATCCCACAATCCTTAGCGGAGAATGGACTGGAGCCGTTCAATGCGACGGATGCGTTCGGAGAGTTTGGCATCAACCCTCACTGGACACAACGCGTCGCCATGACAATGCGTCCGGAGTCCTACCAGCACGACGACGACACCTTGGCCACGCCGACTCCGGAAACGTCGGAGGCGGACACCGTCGCTCAGGACGGGGAAGAGGACTCCATGGGGGAGGGGGAGGGGGAGGTAGTTGGTGAGGAGAGGTACCTCCAGCGCATGAATGAGGGTCCGCGGGAGGGAGGGAGCTTTAAAAAGAAGAGGTCCAAGTCGGCGGACATGTGGAGAGAGGACAGCCTGGAGTTCTCTCTGTCGGACCTGAGTCAGGAGCATCTGACCAGCACTGAGGAGATGATCGATGGAGGAGAGGAAGAGGAGGAGGAGCGGTTCACACATCCCAGGGGCAATGCAGGTGAGCATGGTAAACACTCACACGGACGCAGTCCATCATCCCACAGAATACATATAATGTTGTCATGCAGTCATTGACAGGCATATGTTTCATGGTTTCTTGATGGAATGGTGACTGATGGTTGGGAAATATATCCGTCTGTGTGCAGGGGTGTTAGCTTGATTTGATCCGCTGTACAGATGATGAGGGGGAGAAAGGTGGGAAACAATTCCACTGAGACGCTCACAGAGTATGGGGGAGATTATTTGAGACAATGGTACTGATTGAGGGTTAGCTGCCATCCATCAGATGCAGCAGCTCAGTTGTTAGCTTAACCGGCGCTGTGCAGGAACCGCTGGAGATCGCTGCGACAGCAGGCGGTAGCTGGTAACAGCTGACGGTCTGAGTGAAGCCCCAGGTGATGAACTGGCTCGGAATAATGGATGGGCTTGCTGCACACACACACACACACACACACACGCACACACACATGCTCGCTCTCAAAAATCATACAGATTCACAGGACACAGGCACACATGGAGAAGGTTAATTTACATGTCAAATGTGGCAAGAAATCTGAAAGTAAGTGACAGTAATCAGAATACTCAGAATACATTAACCTCACCTGGCTCACACACACACACACACACACACACACACATGCACATTCACATTCACACACTGCCACGCAATAACCACTTGTGTACGTTCCAGGCTCAGCTGAAAGGGCATCGTCCCTGGACCATCTGTGCAGCCAGCAGAGTCCCGGCCTCAGGGGGCAGAGGAGCCGCTACGCTAAAAACCGGAGGGAAGCCCAGCGCGATGGCGATGGAGAAGTGGGGGAGGGGTTGATGTCCCCATCCGAGGAGGATGGTGGCGGGTACGGAGCATTCACGCTCCCCTGCCGGCGCTCCCACTGCTTGTCAGAGGGCTTGGCAGGGCTCGGCATGGCTGTTGCACCGTGCCCTGCTTTCCAGGGACGCCGCGCACAAACCACTCAGGTTAGATCGTGTTTATGAGTAAATATACAAAGATAATCAGGTTAAGTCTTCTTTCTCGACTTTTCCACGGTATTCCGTGTCTCCTTTCTGAAATCCAGCCCCCTAAACATAGAACGATAGAAGATGTTGTTTTCCAGTAGGATCCAGGAAGTTCAGGGGGTTCACAGAGGACAGCAATTAACATTTTGTTGACAACCAGAGACGTTTCCTGTGTGTGCTCACGCTGTGCAGTTGTGGGCGGGAACGTTTTATGTATGTGAATCCAAGTGTGTGTGTGTAGTTGAGGAAGGGGATTACAAGGAGTCAGATAGAGTCGCTGTGGGGCTACTTGTCCAACACTGGCCTGGTTTCTCCATTCCCCCTCCAGGAACTAAAGCATTAAAGCATAATAACATTCATGACCCATTCACTAACCACACACACACACGGATCCAACATAAATATGGACACAAAGACATTTTGAACATAATAGATCCTACAATGTTACAAAAGCAGATTCACCCAGAGGATAAAAGACAGAGCTTATTGTATCACCAATAAGCCAATTAATAAGAGATTTAATGGACCACATAAAGTTGCCAAATAAGAAGGAAGTACTAAAATACTGAACCAGGCTTTTCTTTCAACTCATTCCCAGAACCCCCAAGCACCCTTGGATAGCGGAGCCCTATTATAAATTCATCTAACCAGGCTTAGGGGGTTGTTAGACCAGATATAAATAGACCGACAACACAGCAAAACAAAGAAAAAAAAGAACAGAGGGAGACTCAGTTTGGTGGAAAAAAAAGTCTGTAGCAAAGGGAACCTCTCTCAAAGTGAAAGGCTTTCTTTCAGAATTCGTACATAAACAAGAATCCTGAGACACACAAAGTAAAACACAAGTATGTCTGTATTGTTTCCAACCTCTCATTTTGTCTGGTAGGACATCTCGGGGGTGTTGGGCGAGGGAAGTGAGTATGGCGACAGCGGCATCGACGGCGTCACCGCAGAGATCGACGGGGACGGAGAGCTGGTGTCGCGGCGCTGTAAGGCCATGTCAGCCTCTTTCTCCGTGTACTCCGCTACTGAGAGCAGCGTCTTCAACGGGAGTGACAGCGGCAGCAGCAGCGCAGGAGGAGGAGACGGACGAGGCGGCGAGGGAGGCAGGGGAGGAGTGTACGAGAACTTCCGGAAGGAGCTGGACAATCAAGCCTGGGTCTGTTGTACATCTTTTTTTAAATACAAGTATTAACGATAGAACTTTTTTGTTCTAACAACATGTTTTCCTTTACTCTCTCGTCAGACCCTGCAGGGTCGGGACTGCACAGAGGAGGCCGGCTCTGCCGTGAGTGACGAGCGGAGCAGCGGCACGCTCAGCAGTGCGTATCCGCCGGACGCTCTGCTCGGCTGCGCTCAAGGCATAGTGAGGAAAGCAGGGGCTCTGGCTGTGAAGAACTTCCTGGTTCATAAGAAAAACAAGAAGGTGGAGCCGGCAACGAGGCGCAAGTGGAAACACTACTGGGTTTGTTTGAAAGGTGAGCATAGATTAGGGCGTGGACCTTCATACTTTTAGGTTTTTACCTGTATTTGATTTTAATTTGTTCAGCCCTAATGTTTCATTCAGATAAACATCTTAACGTGACCCGGGCCTGTTTAATTTCCCACTCTCTCCCTCCTATTAGACTGTTATCACATCAGTCTTAACGCAGTCCGTGCCCTTGGCTGTCACCTCCACCGTCCTCTCTCACTCTCTTCCTCGGTCTCATCACAATTTAATTTTATGGTGGCGTCCGTGTCGGATCCAATCTCATCCTTGTGAAACGCATAAGATACAGCATCTGCAGCTGCATGTCTGGCTGCCTCCTGTCCTCATGTCCACTCCGCTAAAAATACACACTTTCTCATAGTATTCCGCCTGACCACCATCAAAAAAATGTCTTATTATTTTGTCTAAATATCAATGAGGGATTAGATACAATATTATAGCAGTTTATGATGTTTTTGTTCACTCTTTTTAGATTATTATATCATTGAAATGTAGTTTTTGTTAATCTCCGTTAATCTTTTTTATTTTATTTTAGTTTTTTTATTTTATTTATTTTATTATTTTTCTTATTTATTTGTTTATTTATTTATTTTTCTCAGGTCCAATGTCAAGGAATGCTCTGTTGTGTTTAAAAAAGGGTAAAAACCCTTGTTTTCCTAAGTGTTTTTAATAAAATAAAATGACAAACAATTAAAAACAATTGTAAATACAGTGCTTATCGGGACATTAGTAATTGGAATTATTTGGGCATCAGTAAGAACATATTCTAACATGTCTGCCTTCTCTCTTCCTGCGCTCTTCAAGGCTGTACTCTCTTCCTGTATGAGTCGGACAGTCGTTCTGGGATCGACCACAACAGCGTTCCCAAACATGCGTTGTGGGCGGAGAACAGCATCGTGCAGGCCGTTCCTGAACACCCCAAGAAAGATTTTGTCTTCTGCCTCAGCAACTCTGTGGGAGACGCTTTCCTCTTCCAGGTGATGTCACATAACAGAGCGCCTTCTTACAAAAACAAAGGGGTACGGGGGAGGAACATACAGTTGAGGCTAAAACAACAAAGTCAAAGACGAAATGGAGCCCAAAGATTTTCAATTATTTCATTGTTTTCTGGGACAATATGAAGTCAAGCCATCACTAAGATGTAAGCACACTTTGTGCTACATTTTCAAATGTATGAAAAGTGCTTTAAAAATAAAGTTATTATTATTATTATTATTAAGAGAGACAGAGATGGATGGGACAAGCAGAGTGCAAATTTCTCCAGGGGTGTGTGTGTGTGTGTGTGTGTGTGTGTGTGTGTGTGTGTGTGTGTGTGTGTGTACAGGTATATGACATTTAGCCATGCGTGGGAGATAAGCCAGTACCGTGTCCATGTGTTTGTTTTATGTCTGACATCTTTAAAGGCCACACTGTCATACTGTGACAGTGATCCACCACGGTGGCCATTGTGTAATATTAAAATGTGCCTATTCATATGCACGCCAGCTGTCTGCGGTGACATTCAATCAACGAAGGGGAAGATAAGTAATATGATGATAATGAGATTGTAGTGACCACCCTCTCCCAGACGCCAATAACGGGACTCGTGCTTCGATTCTCTTCGCTGTCAAATTATTTTCCCTTCAATTTCTTCTTCGGAGCCGTCGAGATATTATATATATATATATATATATATATATATATATATATATATATAAATAAATATCCCCTTTTCTTCCTCTCCTGTCAGACGTCCGGCCAGACAGAACTGGAGAACTGGATCACGGCGATCCACTCGGCGTGCGCCGCCGCTCTGGCCCGGCAGCACCACAGAGAGGACACGGTGCGCCTGCTGCGGACCGAGGTGCGCAAGCTGGAGCAGAAGATCGACATGGACGAGAAGATGAAGAAGATGGGAGACATGCAGCTATCCACCGTCACCGACGCCAAGAAGAGGAAGACCATTCTGGAGCAGGTACGGGAACAGGAGCTCTGAAAGTACACATCAAAGCTGCTGTTCACACAGTAATAGCAGGAAAGGTCAAACACAGGAATGAGTTCTTTACGTCCATGATGCTGATAAGAACCAGGTTTGTGATCTCATGCGTCGAGCACCCAACCGAGTGCCTTTAACCTCCAGTTGAGTTGGGTGAACGCACCTAAGGGGCTTTACAGATTCCTCTCCTCGTACCTTCCGACTGCACCCCGACGCTCTCACAGCACTAAATCACCTTTACTGCGTGGCGTCATCCAGACAAGACGTTCTCAAGGAGTACTCGCAAACCCAGATGTGTTCAAATGTTCCCGACCGACACTCGTTTAACGAGCGCGGCAGAATGCAGAATATTCACGACACGTGTCCAAACGCATGCGTTGCGACAGGTGAGCCTCTCGCTAGTCCTTCCATATTTAATTGCTGTTTTGGAACGAGTCGCAGCTGGAATTTCAAAGCTCTTTTAGGATCAGATTTCCTCCACTTTGTATCTTTATTCTTACTCCATGCGTGTCTGGAGTCGCTGCTGAATATGAAAGCAGCGCTGCATGTAAACATTACTAGAGAGCTTAAGAATGTGCCCTCGGAACAATGGGACTCCTTGTGGGTGCAGGCCTCCGTGTCTTTGTGTGTGTGTGGCATTTTGGTTGATAGTCAATAAAAGAAAAGAATATTACATTAATAACAGCGCCGGGGGGGAGTGGTTCATCTCAACTGTGCAGAACATGTCACATTCCTGAGAATACACCAGGGTTTTGATTGCCTACTATAAAGGCACATTAACTAAAAATTGTTGGATCAAAGGAGCGGAGAAGAAAAAAAAAAGCCGTAACACGATTGGCTGATTATATCATTGTCTGACTTCGTTCAAGATCAGTGTCTGGAACCCAAAATAAGTTGACATGATTAGACAGGCCCGGGCTCTGCGTTAAATTCACTACTCAAAGAAAGGGCAGTTGTATTAAGTCCCGGTGAAGGCAGTAAATAGGTGAAGGCAGGAACCGGTGGAAATTAAGTCTAGATTGTGTTTCATTACCAGTGTGTGTGTGTGTGTGTGTGTGTGTTCCACCTCCCACGGCCCATCCTGTGATGCATTGCACATAGCGCAGCAGGTCTGCAACTGGTGGGGGTTGTGTTGGTGAGTAATACCTCTCCACAGGGCTCCTGCACTCCCACATCTCACTCCTCCTGAAATGACCGAAAAAAAAAACAGCTTTTATTATTTGAACATTTAATCAGTGGTCTGATATGGAGCAATTTCTAAAGAAAAAAAAAATGGATTTAATCAAGAAAGTTTGCTTATCTTGCATAATCACAACCCATGCTACTGTTTGATTCATCCGTCCCTCTGATAGATCTTCTTGTGGGAGCAGAACTTGGAGCGATTTCACATGGATCTGTTTCGCTGCCGGTGCTACCTGGCCAGTCTTCAGGGCGGAGAACCCCCTAACCCCAAACGCCTGCTGGGCTTCGCTTCACGTCCCACCAAGCTGGCCATGGGACGACTGGGCATCTTCTCGGTCTCTTCCTTCCATGCACTGGTAGGAAAGATGCCCGTGCAACAACTCATATTAACGCGCACACACTCTTTTTAGTCCTTGTGTGTGTGTGTGTGTGTGTGTCATCTTCGACCGTCTCGCTTGCTGTAATTTGACTCTTAAACCTAATGGGAGCTCCTTTATGCAGAACTCAAATTATGCCACATGTCTCTACAGGTTCCATCAGCTTTGCGTGAGAGGTTCCCAACTGCTGACCCTCAATAGCAGCCCAGCTGGTAGAGTGGGTGTGTTTATCTGGCTGTTAGAGTTAGCATCTCGTCACATAAACGCCCACTGGAAGAATTTCTTCTTGCCTGACATCTGAAAAGTAAATTAAATTATGGTTAATCAGGAGCAAGAGAGAAGGGGGATGATGAATAATCATCTGTATATCTGGATGTTTTTGTTTATATCTGCATCACTGCTGGTTTGACCCTCACTGTTGTGTTGTGTGAGGAAATAAAGTTGAAAATCAATGATATGGCCATTTAACACTTTTCAACTCAAAACAAGAACACATGAGAAAAACATTGTATGTTGTAAGATACTTTAATAAAGTAAAGTTAAAAATAATCATAATAATCCTAATGAAATATACGTATGACTGAGGATATAAATCATGGAGGGGTGGGATTAAATATGTCTATAATTCTTCCCACTCCTTTTCGGACATGTACAAAAAAAGGCATTTTCATATATCTTGAAGCCTTCCAGTTTGACATGTTTGAAATAAAAACCCTCTAAACTAAGTTTAATCTAAACTAGCCTTTGAAGGAAATGAGAACCAAACAGAACTTTCTTCACTTTAGAGAATTGCCCTCACTCTGTTTTTGTTCTTTGGAGGATGTTTGCCGCTTGCATCTCCACGTACACGCTGTCCTCGCCACACGCATTCAGATCATTCTCTTCTCAACCTGTGATGTTTACTGCTTTAACGTGCAGCCCAAGTCATTCGCTGTGAACTGAGCTCTCGCTGTAAACCTCGAGCGCTCCAAGAATGTACAGAATCAAACGGTGCCATGGATGGAATGATCTATATGCTGCCAAATATGGTCCAGGAAACAAAGGAGTAGAGGAAAATAAGTGGAACTGATCTCTCTATAGTGTAGCTTCATACAGGCATAGTTATACCAAAGCTAGACACACACATTAACAACATCAGAGGTTGATGGTGGTTTTTTGTGACGGGTGGATCAATATGAACTCTGTTAGTAAGCTGCCATCCCTGAGGCACTTTCCCACAAACAGGCTTAACACTCTGCTCTGTTGACCCGCCCCCCTTCCATTTACTGTCTATCCCCTCACTTCCTTTGTCTCTCTGCCTCTCTCTCTCTCTCTTTAGTTTCTCCTTCTTCATATCAGCCTTATTTTTCTCACCCTTTCCCCTCTTTGTCTCACACCATCTCTGTTGTTCTCCATCTTCTTTCCGCTCTAAGTTCATTGTCGATTCTCTTTTCCTCCCACATTTTACATTTCATTATCGCAACAGTCAAATGCTGCTATAAATGAGCACTATATATTCCACTATAATCATGAAGTAAATGGAAATGAAACAGACTTAAGAATAAAACTAACTAATGAAATACTAAATACCCATTAAAATAAATCAAGTCGTAATGCATTTAGGAAGAGATAACTAACCTCCCTCTTAACTCCTGGCTGTTTCTCCTCAGTCACAAAAGGAGTATATATTTTTTTCTTTTTTTTACGTTCTTCAGTAATTCCTTCCACTCATCAGGCTTGTTATTATCCATAGCCAACGGGGACATCGTCATAAAAAAAGGCTGTAAAAAGGCGTCTTGTAAGCAGCTTATATAAGAAGAGTCTAGAAGACAGTTTGACCTATTACGTTTGAAGTATGTGTCTCATGAGCAGTGAGTGGTGAGGAGACCGATAAGCACACGCCTACACGAGTACATACGTAGTGAATCTGAGCTGCTCTTAGTAAGTTAAATGTGAATTAACCCAGAAATCCAGGTTTCTCTTGGGATGTGTAGTGGGCCACTAAACGCTGAGAGAGGTGAAGTGAAGTAGTAGAGTAGAGTAGTGAAGTATGTGCCATCAGTGTATACTCTGCAGCTGAAAATGTGTGTTAATGTGTTGGTGTGTATGAATGAATGCAAGCTAGGGACTCACACAGACAGCTGCTGCTGTCAGTGAACAGTGAGCAGCTCCCCAATTTAATAAAAACAAAACATAACAGTAAGATTAATATCATTATCATGTTAAGTGCAATTGATTAGTTAAGTTTGAATGCTTTCAAGAATAATAAAAGAAACGTACTTGAGAAATATATATATAATAGTACGATGGAGTATTACGGCCAGACTAAGAGAAAAAAAAATTAAAACAATTTTTAATTACGAGAATAAAGTCATAACATTAAGAGAAAAAAGTCATAATATTACGAGAAAAAAGTCATAATATTAGGTCTACGAGAATAAAGTCGTAATATTACAAGAAAAGAGTCATAATATTACAAGAATAAAGTCGTAATATTACAAGAATAAAGTCGCAATATTATGAGAATAAAGTCGTAATATTACAAGAATAAAGTCGTAATATTACAAGAATAAAGTCGTAATATTATGAGAATAAAGTCGTAATATTACAAGAATAAAGTCGCAATATTATGAGAATAAAGTCGTAATATTACAAGAATAAAGTCGTAATATTATGAGAATAAAGTCGTAATATTACAAGAATAAAGTCGTAATATTACGAGAATAAAAGTCATAATATTACAAAAATCGTCGTAATAAGGAAATACTTAATCTTCTGGCACATCAGCATCAAATTATGCTGATTATTATACTTGATAACGACTTTGACTTTTTTCTCGTAATATTACGACTCTATTCCCATAATATGACTTTTTTCTCGTAATGTTACAGCTTTATTCTCGTAGACCTAATATTATGACTTTATTCTCGTAATTTTAAAAAATATATATTTTTTTGTCTTAGTCTGGCCCTAATACTCCGTCGTATAATAGATACTAGATTTGACAAGCAGTTGAGAGAAATTGATAGTTGATTATTACAACTCTTAAAATTTGAAAAGGTAAATACATGAAAGTTTGGTCAAAATCTTTGAACCTGAGAGAGTTGTAAATACCAGTTTGGTATTTAACATCAAAAGACACAAACACCCTTTCCGTTGGATTCACATTCTCTGTGTTTATCACTGTCCCAGGTGTCGGCCCGCACAGAGAGCAGCATCAGGAGGCGGAACCAGGCCGTGCCTCGTACCTTCAGTAAGCGCCGCAGCCGTTTCTCCTCCCTCTGGGGCCTGGACACCGTCTCGAAGAGGAAGACCAAGGGGCATCCTTCAATCAACCAGGTAACCAGTCACACACCAACACTCTTGAGTTTTTTAATTGACTTCAAAAGTAGTTTGAAGACGTCCTGAATGTCCTGTTCTCTCTTTGGCTGCAGGTATTCGTGGATGGGATGGAGCCAGTGAGAAAGCCGTTGGAGCGTATGTTCGAGGACTCTGTCAGCGAGAAATCTGTAAGACCTCCGTCATCTTTACTAAACAAAAGTGCCAACACAACACAAATGTCCCTTTTTGTTAAGGACCATAACAGAATTGTGCCCTCCTTGAGATTTGTAGATATTTTATGTATATACAGAAAAAAATCTTCCTTAGGCTAAACACTAAGTTCCTCGTCCCTTTTCTGAATTTGGCATTCACTGCAGAGAACCAGGTCTAGTGTAGCTGAAGGCTAATTCTTTGTCATTGTCACATAAGCCAACATAAAAATCACTGGGGGCATCTGAGGAATCTTTGTACTCGTATAATGGTTTACGGGCTCCTTAAAGAGCCCGAGGCCAGCAACATCACTGGATTTTCCACCTCCATTCACATAACGGAGGTCCTTTTGGGGCTCTGGCTCTTCATTTGGTCGGTTATCTGGGGGAAGCACAAAATCCCGGCACCCGTCTGCACCAATGAGCTTTTCTTTGAGGTCATTCTCAAGCTCCCGCTTTAATGTTTTCAGACATCCATTTCTCTCCTAGCCCAAGAGTGAAAGGAGAAATTTGCAGACCATAAAACTTTAACATCTCCAGAATCATCCTCAATGTTAACAGACGTTTTTTGGGGGTTTATTTGTGGTAGATAAACAACACTTTTTTTCATCTTCTGCAGCTGCTTCTCCTCCTACAGCACTCAACACATGATTTGCTTCACTTTGCAGGACTTACTTGGGTTCATAACTGCTTTCTCCTTTTGCTTTCTACTGACCACTCTGTCCCATTTCTTCTTTTCATTTGCTCCGGGCAGTTCCATTTCCATCAGCGTCATTTGCCATGACTCAAGGGTATTTCTGTCTGCTAATCCCTCTGAGACAGATTTGATCTGATATATTCAGATCATTAGCTCTCTGTTGTTTCAACAAATTAAGCAGTCATCTGCTATCAAAGGACCTGGCAGGGTCACACCATCTGGCTCTTGTGTATCCGTCATACTGACCACGATTTACAGACAAGTAATGAATAATAACCTTGTAGAATTATAGATTATCTGAGTCTACCATAGTAGGTTTTAGGTAGTGATATCACAGGGTGGTTAATGATGATGCATTCAGATGAACTGTAGTGAAAAAAATGTCCAATTACCCGTGGGGTTTGCAAGGACTAGCATGCAAGCTCCATATTTTATGAGAACTGGTAAAAGGCATCAGAGAAAGGGAGGGGAGACAGGAGGGCCTCTGTCTGAACTCAGTAGATGGAAGAAAACTCTGCAGCACTCACCCACTCTGACCGTGGAGGCCCCCAGTGGCACCATGAGAGATTGATTTCCCTCTGCCCACGCCCAGCTTCAGCTGGCAGGCTATGGGATGACAGTGAAGAAATGCACAGGACGTAACGCGCTTCAGTCGGTGGTGAGATAGTGCTGGAAATGCTGCTTCAGTAGAAATGAGCATCTCCGTCAAGACCGCTGTAAATCTCCCCATCTGATGGGCGTGTCCCAGCTTTAAATTCTCTCTTTATTCTGGGGAATCCCACACAAAAAGGAAAGGAGTGAGACAGAAAGAGAGTTTAGTGTGCTGCCTAGGAACCCCCACCAGCAGTGGCATCCTACACGGGCCAGGAGGGGAGCCAGATGGTGGCGAGCAGGGCTGGGGAGTTCAGGGAGATGGGGGGAGGTACTAGTTTGGGCCCCGAGTCTGTTGTTTGTGAGAAAAAATATGTGTATTTCTCTTGTGTGTCTGTGTTTTGTCCGTGCATGTGTGTTTGTTTGTGCCTCCAAAAAAAAAAAGTGCTTTTGCATAATAGCATGCTCCTTCTGTTCCACACATTCGCTCGAACCAACACATAGATTCACACACACAACTACATTAAAACAGGGACCACCGGGCCATATTTTTTCAGTCAACAGTCAGCAGATTGTGTGGCGGGAATGAAAGATAGGGAGGGAGGGATGTGATGGAGTGATGTGCAGATAGAGGGTAAGGGGCACCAGAAGGAGAGGCAGTGATTAGTTTTGGGGGGCGGGGGGTGCAACAGAGGAATGAAAGAATAAACGAGTTTGTGGATACTGTTACTTGATAGGAGGAGATAAGGTATCAGTGACAGACAGTGTGAGGGTGAATAGAAGAGACGAGCAGGGGAGGGAGGCTGACATGGCTGCCAGATTGTCAGAGGTCAGACCGATGGGCTTAAAGGTCGCAGCGTATGCTTTGAACAGAATGCACACACATATGTAACGCGTACCCAGGGAGACAATGTATCAAGAGGCTCTCACCAACACAAATAAATCTGATTCTGTTATCAGATCTCCAGCTGCTTTCAGGCCACCGCCAGTATCAAACATATTAGCCTAATCAATCTGAGTAAATCTGTGTTTTTTTTGTGTGAACGAGAAGCAGAATAGTAATGAATTAGGGGGATTACTACATGATTTTAGTAATTGTGATCGTGGTTAATAGAATTTTTGTTTTTTTTCCCTCTCTCAGCAGATTCTCAATTATATCTTAAAAGGTTTTCATGATAGCATTAAATTTATTATGGGGTGCCTTCTGTTTTCGTGTTGCACAAAGCTTCCTCAAAGATGCATCAACCCTGTGTACGTGTGTTTTGCATTTTTCAGAAGGAGAGAGAGGGCTCTGTGAAAGATCTTCCTCAGCAAAATGTAGACAGCGACATTTGGGTCCCTGATTACCTGACTCCCTCCTGGGTGTGTCTGCCGAACAATCAGCCCGTCCTGGCAATCATACAGCCCGGCGAGACGGCGCTGGAAGTCCTGAGCACTGTCTGCAAGGTGAGCCGCCAAACATTCAAGTGCATGCCATGCAATGCAACTACTGATAACTGCTGACCAAACATGCACTTGTGGAACTTGTTGCACTTGTTCAGCGCACAGAAAAAGAAGTATTGGCCTATTTTTAATAGGCTTATCCATCGTCAGATCGATAGCCGATGGGTCCCTAGATTGGCTTTCGTGCAAATGATTCCTTTTAACAGGTTTGTCAAACACATGCAATCTTGAGGAATGAGTCTCATAAAAAAGCTCTGTTGATGACATACCATAAGTGAACATTTTACAGTCTGTTGACGGCTAGAGAAAGGAAAACATGTTAACTTTTTTTTTAAATTCCTGTTTTCTTCTTGAATTAAATTCTGAATCTGAATCTGAGAACAGCTACGATGTGAGACTGGTGCTTGTGGGGAGGCAGAAATGTGAGCACTGTAGATGTAACACATGCACTCAGACAGACAGTGTCACATATTTGTAATATTAATATACGGCGCACATTTCTCACACAGTCGTGTCAGTTTTCTCCTCGCCCCTCCTTTCTTCACACCGGAATAACCGTGCCTAATGATAGTTGTGCGCTCCACTCACGGGTCTGTTGAAACACACGCGCAAAGCTGATTGATGTGTATTTGTGTGCTTTAAACAACAGGAAGTGGAGCATCTAATTCGTAACCCCTGTGTGACACATGCATGCAGTAAAATGCGGAATTCTATTCACGATTGGATACACATATGTGTATTTCCTTTTGTCGAAGGGATGTCATGACCTATAGCATTTTGGGTGTGATGAAAATATTATTGTTGTGAACATGGGCTTGGCTTCAAATTACAGGGGAAATAAACCACAACCGTAATAAGAGTGATTAAAAATAATGAATACATTGGTTTTCATGTAGGAACTATCACAACAAGGTGGATTGTCTTGAGTAACTGTGTGGTGATTTCTGAGAAAAGACATTTCTGTTGAGTGCCATGTATCCCCCATTTGAGACGAGGCAACTCACACCAATATATCTAGATTAATAATTAGTGCTGCTGGTTAGAGGAAAAAATGCATTTTTGATGTTGGGGTCCTTTTAAAACATGCTTTGTTCTTCATTGCCCTCCTGTGTTGTTGCCTCCAGACCCATAAGATAGACCCCTCCGGCCACTACCTGCGTTTGAAGATGTGGATCGACAGCCAAATGCTCTTTTACGTTCCTAAACTTGAAGAGGACATCTCTGATCTGGTGAGTAAACACACAAACACACACACACACACACACACTGAAACACTGGGATGAAACTGTGATGTCATAGAGGGAACATCTCAGATTTGGAGTCTGGAAAGTCACATAATGAACCATGACAGTATTTCACCAAAAATTTAAAAAGGTATTTCACTGTAAAAAAAAAAATAGATACAATACAGAGATACATTGTCCCATTTGGATTTGACGGTCATCACCTTATTACTAATTAATATATCTTCTCTCATTCCACCATTTCATTTCTGGATGCTTGTGCATGTTTTATGACTTGGTTGACAGATTTGATTTGCACTGCAAACGAAATCCCCGGGATGCAAAAGAAGCACCATAGGATGTGCTATAAATTATGCAAAATAGTATTGCGAGTGTATTCTGTGCAGTATTATTCATACAAACAATAGCCCCTCATTGGAAAAAAAGACCTCATCTCTGCATTGTTAGCCTTAAAATGAATTCTCTGGGCGACGGTGCTTTGTAGGTGACACACTGAACTCTCCGCCTCAAAGCAAAGTCGTTTTATAACTCCCTCTTTTTCCTCAAGAGGTCTTCTATCTCCCCCCAGCTTTGATCAGTGACTCATTCACCCTCTTTCATCCTCAGTCTATGATATTACGCTATTATTTCTCCACGGTGAGACACATTACACATGGCGGCCTTCTGTCCCTGTCTGTTGCTTCATACACACAGCTGTGTCTATGCTCTCGCCTGCTGTGAGGTCAAGCCCTTGTCTGAGCACCGACTCACTCCTCAGACTCGACCTGGATTTTGACCCCACAACCTTCACATACGACTGCTCCGTTAAGGACCCTGAATAAACATGAATCTAGCCCTTCTTTATCAACAGCCACAGCATGACCTTGACCATCGACATCCAACAACACTGCCGTGCATCCATTGATTAAATATAATTTTCTCTTGTTTGCAGCTCTACAAAGAGATTGAGGTTCGCTCCAAAGCCACCAGGGTGATCCGGTTTGACAAAGCCGAGTCCTGCACCGTCGGATACGGTATGCTTGTGTCTGACAACGCCCCCCCCCCCCCCCCCCCCCCCTTCTTAACCTTTTCCTGTCACACTCTTAAACTCTGTATCTAATTGATTTTGTAATAGACTTCATTGAGTCATCCTCTGTTAGCGGCTAAAGGGGATGACCAAGTGTGAGCACATTTTGTCTTAAGTGGATCCAATCGTTATGAGGCAGCAGTGCACACGGTTAAATTGACTTTTTTTTTTTTCAAATAGTACTAAAATAATGAATGGCTGAACCACTCTTATTTATGTCTTTAGGTTTTTCTGTGGCGGTTATAGATGAGGATGGGATGCAGCAGCTCCATATTACTGAAGTGAAAGCAGAGGGGCTAGCCTCAGCCAAAGGTACAGTTCTTTTTTACACACACACACACACACACACACACACACACACACACACACACACATTCAGGTATAGAAGCCCAAACAAATGCGTTACGTAAAAACAAACATATTTCTCTCTTGAGCTGTCATTTTACTCGCAACACCCGAACACCTGACCTGAGAAACACCTGATCCCACATGCGATCTTATCAGTGCAGCTTCGTGTGACCGCAGCGCATCACAGACTGAACAAACACAACAGAATCTCTTCTGTTTGAAAGAGAAGCCTGGTGGTTAACGACAGAGCAGACATGAAGAAAAGCAACAACTTGTCTAGAGAGATGTTGGTGCATGTCAAAGGAACGAGGGGGAAGCTGCCCACTCGTTACTCTGATGCAGTCTTTTTTTATTTTAAATAATATGGGTCAACATTTTGGCACATCATCTTAGAAATGGAGTCCATAGAGAGGTCATTCCCAGCCAAGAAAACGCTTCTAACATCAGTATGCGCACATGATATGAACCAGCAACTACAGAATAAGAAAAGCCACCTGGTTGCTTGCATTAATGTATCCCTAAAGACTTGAATCCTATACAGATATTTTTTTAAGTCGGACGTTACTGGCTTTCATCCTGAAAATGTTGATTGCCAAAAAGTATGGCATGGAAGCTACAAAGCTGTGGTTTTATTCTCCTTCCTGAGAGAGAAAGGTCAACATTCCTTTGTCTGCATCTGACTGCTATTTGTTGTCTCGGGATCAACCCCCCCTGTTCGTTAGTCCCTATCTTTTTAAAGAGTCAGAAAGACCTAATCGGTTTGAGAAACACGGGGTCGCTCCGTAGATACAGCTCTAATATATGGAGAATAACATGCCCTGCTACTGTGCCCCAGGGTCAGACCAAGGTTACTCAAGTGTGAGATTGTGTCCTCCGGTGTATTTGCAATCTAAAAAGCTGCTAGCTTAGCAGCCAGAGGACACAGCTGTACTGACTGCAGGCGAGTGGAGACAGAAAAAGCTTGTGGCATCCAGACAAACACAACGCATCTTTTTATTTTCTGTAAGATTACACCGTATTGTGCTGAATCACAGAATAAAGTATGTCAGCCACAACATTAGTAGGTCCGTGCGTGTGCCGTGATGAGCCCGCGTGTTGGCGTGCATACATTTTTTACTATGAGTGAAAGAGAATGAATGGGGAGGGAAGGAAATCTCGCTTCAATTTCCGCAGGGTATATGCAGAAACCAGGCCATCACTGGACAAGGAGCCCCAAAGGGCCTTTCCTCTCTCTCTCTCACTGTAATTCCCGCTCCCCCTCCCCCCCTGCAGTAGCACACAGAGACACAAATATCCAACACACATACACACTCAGCAGTATATGGCCACAGGGGTTATCTCTCTCCATCCAATAAAGACTCCGCTGCAGCTGACATTTCACATCGCAGACAACTAGGTCACAACTTCGGGCTACATGTGTGCCTCGTGTGTCTATATATGGAAGTGTGTGTGTGTGTCTGTAGCATTCAGTGCATTACGAAAGCCTGCTGTTTCTATTACAGTACACGATTGTAAAAATGAGGCCGGAGAAAGGAGAGCAAACGGGACCCGAAACCTTTTGTCTTAGTTCTGCCGTGAGGGCAGGTGAACTTGCCGTCAGAGCTCAGCTTTCACACTGCTTTCACATCCAATCAGGCTTATTGGGGGTCGTTGTCTGCTAATTGGCCAGTTGATTTGGCGCTAATTCCCAATTAGTCGAGCCGGGCACAGGTGGCTGAGGGGAGGAGCTAGAGCCTCAAACAGAGCGAACCCCTGTGCATCCTTTTTCTTATATAGTATAGATGATATACATGATGACAGGACAGGAATAGGCATGGCGTCTTTCTTCTTAAAGCCGTCCAAGCTTGTTAGATCAGCATTTGCCTCGAGCAAATATGCGTAGAGGGATGCATTTTTCATGTATTGGAAGACGTTAGAGTGGAAACATGTCTGATGAGACGCAGAGCTGCTGTTGAGCAGTATGGCACTAAAGTTTAATTTTTGTAGAACATTCGTCTGCATTAGGACTCTGGTGTTGATGGCCTACATGGAAAACACTGTGTGATGTTGTTTTGTTGTCCTTTCACTTACTCTGTGTTGCTTTGTCTGCCTTTTATGCTGCATGTATATGTATATGTTGCATAAAAGCAGAATTGTCTCACTCAGCGCTGTCCTTTCTTTCTCCACCAGGCTTGAAAGCGGGCGACGAGATCCTGTTGCTGAACGGTAAACCGGCGTCCGCCCTCCAAATGGATGACATGAAGGCTGCGTTTGTGCACCAAATGTTGACCTTGAGCATCAGCACCCTGCCCAAGCTGGACCCTCAGGTGCTGTGCGCCCATCCGCCGCGGCGCTCCGACGGAGAGCAGGGCCCCGCCACTGACATCTTTTCCCAAAGCCAAGGTAAGGCTTCCTTTGAGCTGATTTGTTCACCTTTCTTGGGTTGTCATACATCCTCCAAACCCCCAAGTTTGTGTAGCAAAAAAGGGAGATTTTTTTTCTTTTTCTAGCAGAGGGTGAATAGGGGGATCTGCTAATTATGCACTGATGCTGTCTGTTAACCAACCTGCAGGTAGCCCACAGCTTTCCTCTGACCTGCTCTTTTTCATCTGCGCAAGGGCACCATTTGTATTCCTTTTATAAACTGGGGCACGCAGTGCACAGGCTGACACGCCGGCATTGTTTATACAGGGTCTCGGAGCGCTATGAATATTAATGGGAATCCTTCAGCAGTACGGAGCTGTCATTGTGTTGGATGTGCCATACGCAAAGGGTCAGGCGGAGAGTACAAAACACTTCAGCAGCCAGATGGAGGTTATCGATGATATCATGCTTAAGAGGGGACGGGGCGTACACAAGGGGCCTTCAGCACAGAGCGAATAAATTGAAATTTCTCACAAACGCGGATGGCATATTAGACGATACAGTCTTATCATAATAAGAAACATTGCTTATTCAATTATTGCCGTAACTAAGGGATGTCTACTTTAAACACAAGTGCACCAAAAGCACATAAGAACAGGTGGATTGCTGATGTCTGGGTACACACAGCATATATATTCACCTTGTCCTTCATCTCTTTCTGTAGAGGACATCCTGGATGAAGTATCGGGACTGACAGTGGAGAGCCCAGATGAGAGTTTGGAGGAAGGACCTCAGCTGAGCCCTGGAGATCATCAGGAAGCCTGCACGGGGACTGGACAAAAGGTAGAATATGGCATGCAAAGACACAACAGTGATGTGAATACACACCGAGACAATACATGCAGAGGATTACTGGTATAGTCGGGATACAGTATCGTACACAACCTCAGTGTCATGTGTTGCAGACAGAGACCAGCGGTTCTGGTATCTCGTGACCCGTGGATCAATGCTGGTGTTTGAAGTGGCTGATTAGCTGCGTGATTGTGCTGCTATCCTTCAGCTCGCTAAGTTGTTTTTTTTTTTTCCTGCCTCGGTGTGGTTCATTTCTGTTCTCAGATCTGTCAGACAGAAAAAGAAAGCGCTGATATCACCAACCACCGATCCAACACACTTGTGGATGTACGTCTGGACAAATGCTAAGAGCCCATGTGTTTACGATTATACAAAAAGCCTCTGGCAGGTCCTTATCCTGAATATTTCTTCACCCGTGTCAGATGTTTGGTTCTTGTGTGCGTGTAGCATGTAGCCAGAAAGCTGGAAGATGTTCAGAGGCTTTTTTTTTTTTTCCCCTCATGTGATACGTGCGCCCTTTGCACAAAGGCTGTTCTGGGACTGAAAGATCTGAGATAAGAAACAAGGGTGTAGGTGGTCTGACACACAATCACAGCCATTACACCAAATTACACACACACACACTCATAACTGCTTTGAAGTTGTTTTGGAGTAAATTTAAGTCCTACGTGATGATTAATTCATGCATATTTGTAATTACCTATAACATACTGTAATCCTTATCACATCCTTGCATAAATAACAGGTTTGTTTTTACACGGCGCTGGTGACGTTTTGGCACAAGTACTTTGAATAGCTAGTGTGTCGGTACACTAACAGATGCTCGTGTGCTCTGGAGCATATAGATGGAGACAGACAGGTGAGTGGAAGAGTGAGTTAAAGGCATCAGCGTCTAATTAAAATTGTGTCTGGTCTGATCAGGGTCGGCCCAGTGATTGCTGGGAAGCGCCGTGTGCCAGTCGATCTCCCTTGGATACGGTTGCCACTTCCATTACCATGGCAATGTCTGATAACCAGTAACCACCGGAAACCATTTTTTATTTATTTTTTTACCTCTCTGTCGATAGTCCAGGCGTGAACAAAAGCTGAGGGAAGGGAAGGGACAGCGCTGTGTTCTCTCTCGGATGTGTGTCAGCGAGCTTCAGTCTCGAGGCTGAACTAATGGGGGAGGTCAGAGCCGGCCCCCGTCCTGTTGGACAGCGGTGGTTCTGTGACTCCAATGTGCCATTATTCGTTGGAAGCCGAGTATGAAGATGAGAGAAATACCGACGGATGCGTTTGCCAGGATCGCTGAGAGGCGTTGGGTCTCATTTGGTGCACTTGATGTGGGGAAAACACCCAGCAATTCAAAACGTGTCACACTTTCTGAACCTCTGCACAGCTTATGAATACATTAGTTTGATACGTGTTATATTACTGGATCTCTCATGTGGATAAATGTAGTCTCTTTGGAGAAAATAAAGGCAGTTCTCAGCTCTCAAATGCTCTCTTAGCCACCCTTAGGTGCTAAATCGTTTCAACAAATACAGTAAAACTTTCCACATGTTATTTATCTTTTAAAATTTGGGTTGGCCCTTTTTTTCTAACTCATGTTGTACACCGTTTTGTTTTCCCGCTCACCTCTTTGGAAAGCCTCCAAAGCATTAAAGAGTGCGTCTTACCTCATTTCGCCCCCCGCCTGCAGGCACATGGTAGCGAGTCTGGAGAAAAGGAGGCAAAATGGGACAATTCTAATTACCCCCACATCCTAATTACTTCATTCTCCACAGTGTTTCACATCATTTAGTGGAGATAAATGAGTGTCTGGCTAGCCGGAGGAAACAGGGAGGTTCATTATTTTAGACAAAGCACAATGCTTCCTCCTCGATATGATAAAAACCAACTGCGGTATAAAACAGTGATTGCTTGCGATAATAGAGATGACGGTGATTGCAAGTGTTCTCCAAGGTGTAGTCAGCCCCACTGACGAGTGCTGGTTATGATTTACATCCTTCCATCAGTTTGTCTTAGGGGTATTTGAAAATGGAAAATGCATTATTCAGTGTGAGAAGGGGGGGAGTTTCATCAAGAGTTGTTTTGATTCACTCCTGTTGGTATAATTCAGGTTAAATGGGTCGTTGCATGCAGTGCAATACTTTAATGTAGTTACTGATTACATCCCCGGATACAGATAATTCAGTTTATCTTTAACTTCCGTATATTTAGCCTTAAAATAATGTTTTTTTTAAATTGTCTTTCACTTGCTTCTTCTCGCTCAGACCTTTCAGCTTTGTTCCAGTTGTTGCTGTCATCTCACAGTCCCCCACTAGAGGGAGCACGGTGCTGATTTATGAAGACAGACAATGCATGCAACATAGAACAAACTTGGTTAAAAATGAATCATGATTGCCAATTATGACTGGAATAATTCAGTACGATGTAGATTGTATTCCTTGTGTGTGAAATATGTTTATAATATAGCCGACAATTTAGATGAATATACATTACTTTAAATGTTATTTAAAGTGTCATGTCCATAGAGCAGGACTGGAACACACTCATGATTTTCAAAATTAATGAATTTACGTTTGTTCTGTTATAAATGCCGGATAGTTACTACGGTTTTAAGAAAATAAAGAAGATGCCTGACACTTGCTTCATCCTCAGAGCTTCTCTGAGTTGTGGGAAGAAGCTTGCAAATGAGCTAAATGTTCATGCATAGATTTATAAAGACTCTAGGTTATGTCAGAACATAATCATCCTTTCACTTCAGATTAAATGATTAAAGTCTCTCTCTCGCTCTCTCTCCCTCTATCTGCCTGTCATGGCGTATATCCCATCATTCCTCGTAGGGATTTATGGATTTGCATGTTTCCCTGATTTCAGATAAAACTTCAAAATTCCCTCCCCTCTCTGTGCTCACTGCCTCCTCTCGAGTACATGCCGTCAAAATGTATTGCACATCTATATGCAGCGAGTGTGTGCCATGTGTTCCTGTGTGCCAGGTTAGGTGGACATGTGTAATCGGTATTTACCCTGGCGCTCACGGTGCATGCTTTCAGCTGACGGTGTGAGTGCAGGTCGGTACTTGCCTCCACGCTCCTCCCTCACGCTTTACTCCTGTCTCTCTGTTTCAAAGGGCGAGTCTGGGATTTACTACATTTTCTAAACGGGTTAGGATTCTTCTCTGTTGGAAAATGCATGTTTAGGAAATGCATTTGGGACCCACCAGAGAAAAGGTACTGCTGCTGGGTTTTCTGTTTGATGTGCTTGCTGCTGCCTGCCTCTGGTTGATTTATTTAGATATTCTCTGCTAAACTGTCTTTTTCATGCCTCTGAGTGCTGTGTGTTGCTTTTGTGTGTGTGTGTGTGTGTGTGTGTGTGTGTGTACTATGCCCATTTGCTGATGACTGATTTGAAGGTCATTTTTTTGTCAGACTTCATGTACAACAAGCCACACTTCCGTTTGACAAAGTAGATCTGAATGTGAATCATCCTCTTTAGAAGATCTGCTCCCTTACCTGTAATCCTGCTTTGGGGAAGAAAATCCCAGAATTCTCATATTCATAAGGCGTTTCTTTTCAGGTAACAAACTGTCTTATTCCTGCGAGTGTTATGTAACTCTTGTTTCTCCAGTGTGCAGCAGGTGTGGTAAGATGAGCCATCATTTTAACAAGTGAGGTGCTGGAAAGAGAATGTCAGGCTTTAGATTGGAGCAATTATTGCATTGAGGACTTGAAGTTGTACTTAGACCTGGATCGAATAGCATTTAAGCTGCTTTGAGTACCGGAAGGCGATGTTTAGTCCATCGGGGCATTCCTTATTCTGCTGGGTATGTGTAATTTAAAAAACGTGTTCCTTCTGATTGTGTAATCTTGCTTTCTTGAGTTGATGCTGGGGGAATTTGAGAGACTAATTTTAAAAGATGAGAGGAGAGGGAACTCTTACATAATTACCCCCTCCTTTTTTTGTACGGTTACCGTCCTTCCTCAGGTGTTGTGACATACGTTTCCTGAGTTGGAATGAAAGAGGGAGGGATGCCTGTTGTTTTGTCTTTATGTGCCGTTCCTGTATTCCCACTTTTGGCTCTCACCACCCACTGCTTCCTCCCCTCCCCTTCTCTCCCCTCCCCTCCCCTTCCCTCCACTCCCCTCCACTCTTTTCTTCAATATCTGGTGAAGATGTGATGTTTGATCTTGTTACCTAATGTTGTATTCTTGCTGCTGCTGCTTGCTTCTGCTGCTCTCAAACACCTGGAAAGAAGTGAGATAGGCAGCAAGGGCAGATATATATATATAGAGAGAGAGGGAGAGACAAGAAGAGAGAGGAAATGGGTAGAACCGGTACAGAACCACCGGAGAACGTGCATTCGGGAGATGGAGACAGCCGTCGCTTATTGCAATCTGTTCTGTGCAATCTGTGTTTTGACCCATTTGTTCAGCTGCGATGGGCATGTGTGTGTGTTTTTTACCAGCAGTGGAGATTTGCAGCGTAATGTGAGAGCTGAGTAGCAGGTGTTCACTTTCACGCTTTCAAGCGGTTTGACTGGACTCATCCATACGTTCTGCACACATCGGTCATACGTTTTGGAAGAAGACACTTTAAAAACAAACCCTCGTGGCACGGAGGGAGGAATGGGAGCTACCTGGACTGGAAAAGCCAGACAGGAAACGGACACCTGACTTTTGGTTGACCTCTGTCTTTACCAGCCGGCATGTCAGCCTTTAGGAGGAGCAGGAACTTCCGACGCTCGGCCGAATCCATCTATGATATGTTTCAGCTGGTAAGCCGTGCAGACACACGAGTGTGTGTGTGTGTGTGTGTGATCCCTTTGTGTTGTGGACGTGATCCTGCAGATGTCACTGATGGTGCCAGCAGTGCCGAGGTTATCGGTTCGGTTCCCAGCGGAGCAGCCCTTTCTAACAATTAATGGAGTATTTACGACTGATGGTGGATTGTGATTACATGAACTGCAGTGTTGCTCAGTGCTTCGTATCATATCATCCTGTTTACATTTCAGTGGAGTGAAGCAGTCGGCCTCAGCTGTTTAGAAACGTACAGTGCCATGAGTGATATTTGAGATTTGTTGATCTTTTTCATCCTTTTGTAAATCAGAAAGTGTATATGAATGTTTTTCACGGACGCTCTATTGTTCACCTCTTCATTAGTGACGGTGTTAAAGAATTATGCACGCTCTGCCTCCGTCTCCCGCCGTCATCTGTCTCTGTCGCTGCTCCATCTGTCACTTGGCTGTCAGAGATTCCTCTGGCCGTCAACATCGAGCTTACAAGTAGCAAGACTGTCAGTGGCTTTACTCATGAGTGTATGGACATTCATACATCAGGCATCGATCACACTGTTTCTGTTTGCACACTCCATCATGTTTCCAAAATATATAATATATCAACAGCATTTTAAGTCCATTAAACATATTTGAATGTTAACCACATTTATACGATGTGTTATTTTCCTTGCGTTACACTTTTGGTTGATCGTGCGGTTTCCTTCGTGGAAATGAAAGAGCTCGTTTCGACTCTTTGATGGGAGGAATTCCAGTGTCAGCGTGCCTGCGGACGCAGGAGTGTTGCAGAACTGGTTTGAATACCACAATGGAAAATCGGGTTTGTCATGGCTGCAGCCCGACAGGAGACAAGCCGTGGAATTGACGGAGACAAGCCCCGTTCCACAGCTGACCAGCAGTCCGTAGAAACAGCAGGCGCGGTGTGTTGTCACAGAGTAGAACTCATAAAACACCGACCATATTTGCAAATCGCAAAGTTTCTGAATAACACTGTCTGCTGGGTTGAATTAGAACCATCAATAACCAGAACCATCAGTAACCATTTCTTTAAAGGCTTATTTTATGAAAAACTTTCACCGAACAATTAGGGAGGGAGTTTTTGTAAAGGCGAAAAATGGGGTGTGTAGTGTTGGTTTAAGAGGAGTCACGTAAAATGAGACACAGCGTGTGAATCCCTCACAATTAAGTGTTCAGTGTGTGGGCTGAGTCATTCATTCCCGCACATTTCAAAGAGATGACTCGCTCTAATTGTCTTTTTACTGCACTAGTCCTTGCTGAGTGGAGACAGTGGAAAGACCTGTCTGGACTTGACCCAACGCCCGCATGAAACCGCAGATTCACAAATGATATATGCAAATATATGGATATAAATCCAGAGATATACGTATTAGGATGTATTTGCAAGCATTGGAAAGATTAATCATTGTTTTTATTTTGGTATAGGAATGAGTATTTATGTATATCTTTATGTTAACATGTCAGATTTGCCTCAGATGCTCCTGTCTCCGACGCCCATTCACCTTCACAGCCTTGAGACTGTATAAGAAACTGTAAAATGTGGACGCAACCTCTTGAAACTCTCTGTTTATAATCTTGCGTAGGCTCCAGATTGATGAAGATGATGCATCTGCTTATTTTTTCCACCTTCACTTTGCAAAGCCTGTGACTGAAAAATGAATGTGTGACTTTTTGGTTTGAAGAGTAGCAGCAACATCTATATGTTCTGCAAAGCCAGAGAGAGGCAGAGAGGAAGAGTCCTTTCTGCTTTTTTAATATTAGCCTTCTAATACCAGTTTGGCCTAACAGGTCTGCTCATGCTTGGTA
This sequence comes from Chelidonichthys spinosus, assembly GCA_029853015.1. Lineage (NCBI taxonomy): Eukaryota > Metazoa > Chordata > Actinopteri > Perciformes > Triglidae > Chelidonichthys > Chelidonichthys spinosus. The sequence continues at coordinate 13,606,185 of CM056835.1, forward strand.
TTTTTGAGACCAGGTGTGGTGTTATGGCAGGTTTTGAAAGAATGTGTACTGTATGTTTTGGTGGCAGTGCATATTTTCCGGTTTGTTGTATATATCAGTGTATGAATGTTGGTGAATATCTATAGTACAAGTATCCCATCCAGATAGGTTCATTGATGACTCTAAATTGCCCGTAGGTGTGAATGTGAGCGTGAATGGTTGTCTGTCTCTACATGTCGGCCCTGTGATAGACTGGCGTCCTGTCCAGGGTGTACCCTGCCTTCGCCCAATGATAGCTGGGATCGGCTCCAGCCCCCCCGTGACCCTAAATACAGGATAAGCGGTAGAAAATGGACGGATGGAAGTATCCCATCCATGATTTCTTCTGTTTTCGCGTCTGTTCTCTTCCTCCCTCCGCTTTCAATTCCTCTCAGCAGAACAGATAAGATGCACTTATAGCAGCCTTGTGTGACATATGATGACCCTCTGTGCATTCCTACATAGAACGTGTGAAGAATGAGACCCGTTCTTTGTGTTTTTCTCTGCAGAGCACGGAGCAGGTCACTGCTTTTTGCCGCAGCCTCCACGACATGAATCCCCTGGAGTGCCCCATGTCGTCCTCCTCATCCTCGTCCTCGTCGTCCCTCTCCCCGAGCCCTGTGTCGGCGTTACCACCCACGGCAGGCACCGCCACTCAGAGACAGCTCTCCCACGCAGACAAGCTCCGCAAGGTCATCAATGAGCTGGTGGAGACGGAGAAGACTTACGTCAAAGTCAGTACTTACCACACACTTGTATACCTGTTCTGGTAAAACTGCATTACTTATTGTTAGGAGTGTCATTATCATTGTAATAGGCATGCAGGATGCTTTGTGTGTCATATTCTTCTTGTTTTGAAATCCTCAGTGATGATTCCACATGATTGCCCAGTCTTCCTTCAACATCTGCTCACAGGCCCATCTTGTTCTTATTCCTTGTCTTGTTCAGGACCTGAGTTGCCTAATAGAGTGCTACTTGACACCGTTACAGAAAGAGAGCTTCCTCACACAGGATGAGGTAATTTCTCTTCTCCAAGAATTAAAAAAAAGCTGTATATGAAATGTCGTGGACGTACATATAATAACCCTACGCTTCAACAGTGCTGTTTAGGTAGTACCAATGTCAGAATTATGATCCGCGTGTGTTGCAGCTGGACGTTTTGTTCGGTAACCTCGGGGAGATGGTGGAGTTCCAGGTGGAGTTCCTCCAGACTCTGGAGGATGGGATCAGACTGGTGCCAGATCTGGACAGACTGGAAAGGGTGGAGCAGTTTAAGGTGAGGGAATGTTGAGGCCCTTAACTCATTTTGTTGCATTTACTGTTACTGCTGTAACTCTTGCTTGGATAATTCAGGATATACTGTGTGTATTAAATTTTACATACATGTTCGCCCTGACTTAGACTTCCTTTCATCCTACTCCCATTCACTCTGATAAGAAAGGCTTCAAACATTTGCTTTAAAGTATATATATATATAAAAAAAGACGTTTTTCTATAGTTCTATTGTTTGACCACATGACATGTTTGCTTGTTTCCACAGAAAGTGCTGTTCTCTTTGGGGGGGTCATTCCTGTATTATGCCGATCGCTTCAAGATCTACAGCGCCTTCTGTGCCAGCCACACCAAGGTGCCAAAGGTCCTGGCTAAAGGTAAAAACACGCATAAGTGCATCAATTATTGCTCTCCACCAGTGGCATGTGATAGCTGAAGGGCTAAGAACAGGAAGCATGTTGCTTTAGTCACATGCCATACCTGCTGCAACTAGTACTGACACATGATGAGGCATAGAGGGTTAGGCTCGATCTCTGCAGCTATAGAGGCCTAATCGTTTGGCTGCAGCTGTGTGGATCTGTTTCAGCGTTTCCTTGCCCCTGTACAGAATGAAGGAATGCTCTTATTTCTGCTCCCGCAGCAAAGACAGACAAAGATTTCAAGGCCTTCCTGGCCGAGAGAAACCCCAGACAGCAACATTCATCCACACTGGAGTCCTACTTGATCAAACCCATCCAGAGAGTCCTCAAGTACCCTCTGCTGCTAAGGGAGCTCTACTCTCTCACAGACCCTGACAGCGAGGAACACTACCATCTGGACGGTAAGCCAGTGTCTTCATTTATTAGTCACAGAAAACTTTTTTTGATGCAACACTTAACTGCTTATGAACTGTATTCTATCAGCTCCAGAACCATGGAAATACAATTACGGAGGCTACATGAAATTATTTGGAGATGATGATTTTTTTGTCCCATTCAGTTGCTATGAAGGCCATGAATAAAGTTGCGAGCCACATCAACGAGATGCAGAAGCTTCACGAGGAGTACGGAGCTGTTTTCGACCAGCTCATCAACGACCAGACCGCCGATAAGAAAGAGGTAAACATGATAGTGGCCATTTTATTTGTCGTGGCTCCAATGGATTATCCGTTGACTTGAATTAATATTTCACAATCTGTTTAATGACTTCCATTTATCTCAGGTGGCTGACCTGTCAATGGGGGATCTTTTGCTCCATTCTACTGTGGTGTGGATCAACCCTCCAGGCTCTTTGGTGAAGAGCAAGAAGGACCCTGAATTGGCGGCTTTTGGTGAGGCTATATGTGCATTTAGGATTATATTGTGGAATTGATTTTACTCTACTATTTGCCTTCTTAATATAGGATTTTCTTCTGTTTATTTTTAATTTAGTCATCTAAACAGACATAGAGATCTTTTACATAATTACTTTTCGACTAGAAGTATTCTTCATGCATTCAACGTTGTTTAGATCCACAAACTATAACAAATGCAACCACATTGATCAGTTATGGAGTAAATCATAATATATCAAAAAATAAACTAAAATTAGTTTTATAAAAGATAAACTGTCCACTTAAAACGTTCAGAATTCTTAATTTTCAAGTCAAATTCTTCAATATGAATATTTGCAAATGATGACGTGCCATTTTCAGTGTGATGAGTAAACAAATATTTTCTATATACAGTAGATATGCATTGACACTTGCAATGCTACTATACGTCTACTGTTCTCTTTCTGGAGGAACACTGCGTCCTGTATCTTTTACACTTTAAGTCACATGGCACTTAACTGTATCTCACATAATGCTGCTGCCATCCATGCGTAGTGTGAGGCCTTGGTGCTATTTCAGATAGTGAGGAAATAGACTCCGTAAATGGAAAACCCAGTCGGGCATCTCACAAGAGGGATCTATTTTTTGTACTTTTTCACATGAAGTGCAGCACGTTATCCTGACATTACTGGGATCCCATGAAGATCTCAGACACCCAGAAGTGCCCTGCGTCTGAGAATTGTAGTATAAATATTACATCTTTATGGTATAAGGGCTTTTCCCAGTGAGGCGACAGTGAGTGGAAGTGGTTGTTTTGTGCAATGTCGTGACTTTGGTCCATTACCATTGTGAGCAAAAAGCATCCATTGACAAGCCAGCAAGTCACTGTAGTAAATCGGGTAATGAAATGTTTCAATATGTTCGATGAATGAGTGCAAACCTAATGGTTTCCATCTCTCCTCTGCCCTCATTTAGTGTTCAAAACAGCAGTTGTATTTGTGTACAAAGACAGCTCCAAGCACAGGAAAAAAATGGTAAGTAGTGTTTTTCTCATTTCCTGTTGATGAACCCAGTCAGAAAAAAACATTTTGTTGTCGGATGTTCTGTGCAGATTGGGGCTCCGGGCTTCCACTAGAGTGCTTTTTATAAAAATTGCTTTTTTAAAGCTTTGGGTGGCATATTGAGACTAGAAAGAAATTAAGGTTAATGTCTTTCATTATATGACAATGGATTGATTTGAATGAGGGAAGGTAGGAGGTATTTATTGAATAGACTTGAAGAGACCTCAACAGCATCTGTTGTTTACTACAGTATAGTACAGAGTACATTGGATATATGTGTGTAGAAACCATCCTTCTGTCATTGCACTCTTATGCTCCCTGCTGTCGTGTTGGTGTATTGCAGCGGTTATCTATTAGATACCCAACCAGTCTGTCTTTTCCAGGGTGGATCTCACCGTGCGTCCGTGATTGATGAAAAAGATCCTTTCCGTTTCCGTCACATGATCGCGACGGACTCTCTCCAACTCCGTGCTATAGCAAGTAGGTCTATTTAAATACTGTCACATGCAGAAAATATCTTTTTTTTTACTTTGCATCACTCAGAGATAATCAATCTCACACCAAACTCAGGTGATTGTCTCACTTTCCCTAGTATACAAAAGAGCAGTAAAATAGTTAAATGTAGGTGCCAACTTAGTGATACAATGTGTTTCTCATGTTTATCTACAAAGCTGCAGCATAATTGGAGAAGGTGACCCGTATGATCAAATTCCATGAGCATTTTTATGTGGAGACTTCAACTTGTCTTGCCAGAAGAGTTAAGATCTGATAATATGACATTGTTAGTCGGCCAGATTTCTCCATCGTGAAAGTCTGTTCAGTTTGGAAACTTATGAAGCATTTGTGCATATGATTACAGACGGGTGTTCACATTATTCCATAACAATATTTGCTGAATCTGCACCAAAAGTATGGTTTTAATTAAAGTTAATATATCCTCACAAGGCAGGTTTACAACTATTTAGTTAGTACCTGAACTAGTGGTTCCATCTTTCTCCAGTAGGTTTGTTACTTAAGCATGTTCTGGACATATTTGTATTCTGTATTCATACAAACCACAGAGTTTGTCTCTGATTTTTTGACGGTGGCTTCAAAGCCTCTGAACTCCACTTAGAGTTGCTGCTTTTCTTTCCCATAAAAAAAAGATATCCTTTATAAACAAATTAGATTGATACTTGTTAGTTGGTCTGCATGCAATCTCCGTCACATCTCTGTCCAAGATGCTCCTTAATTCACACACTGGCAGTGTGTTATCGCTAGTCTGCCTAATGGCCTCTTGTTTAAACAGACATAAATATCTAACGGAAATGAACTGAATGCTTTTATGAATGTAGATCACATCTCTCATTTCCCTTCCTCCCATCAGACTCTGAGGGTACGGCGGTGTGTGAAATAGTCCACACGAGATCCGAATCTGAAGGGAGACCAGAGAGGACCTTCCAGCTGTGTTGCAGGTATTATTATTAATTATTATTTTTAAACTGTACATACGTATTCAAATCATGTGAACTGATCATCTTGTTTTTGTCCAATCTGCAGTTCTCCAGATAGTAAGAAGGACTTCCTGAAAGCAGTCCACTCCATTCTTAGGGAAAAACAGCGGCGGCAGCTTCTTAAGACGGAGTCGCTGCCACCCAACCAGCAGTACGTCCCGTTTGGGGGCAAACGCCTGTGTGCCCTCAAAGGGGCGCGGCCCGCCATGAACCGAGCAGGTGACGAGGCTCATAGCTTCTAGTTTGTAGGACAAGGGCCTACAGGGTCTGTCCATGACATTTACAATACGGTGTCTTTCATCTTCTTTTCCGTCTGCTTAGCTACAGCTCCATCACGAACGCTGTCCCGCAGGAAGCTGGTGAGGAACCGCTTCACCATCGACACCGACCTGGTTTTCCACGGCAACAACAACAACACCAATGACTCCGACACCTCGCCCCAGTCTTCCCACCCGCCGCTGTCCCGGCATGCTCTCCCTCCGTCCCACAAACGTCAGGGAGAGGACACGGACCGCTGGGTGGAGGAGCAGTTTGACCTGGGTTGCTACGACGACCAGGGCGAGGGCCCCATCGACATGGCCAAGGTGAAGGAGACGGACATTTTGAGCGACGACGACGAGTACTGCAAGTCCGTCCGAGCCGCGTCGACGGAACCAGCGGAGCTGGAGGAGAGGATGGAGGGACTCGACCTCACAGGCGGAGAGGGGAGGAGCCGTAACCTGAACGAGCGACGGGAGTCGGGAAGCGAAATCATGCTGAGCATCACGCAAGAGGAGGAAGTGGATCGGATAAAGCGCGGCGATGAATCGGGCTCGGTAGACTCTTTCACCTCCTGCGGCGTCTCGCTGTCTCGCTGTGCAACCCCGACCCTAAAGCTCGCCACGAACAAGGACTGTGATGTCATCTGGGTGCGGCGGGACGAATTTGCCAACGGGTGCAACAGTGATGTCTTCTGATTGGGGAATGAGAAGAAGAATGGAAACCAAGGACACTTTTTATATAAAGTAGAAGTGCATGAAATGGGGGGAGAGATTGGATACAAGCTTTAAATATGTAGGCTTTGGAGGTTTCACACCTCAGCCAGTCCTCCCCGTATCACGACACAACCCTCTTCTTCCCACCTCACCTGCATTTCCCTTGTTCTGACAATCCTAAAGTACTAAAAGTAAAACGTGCTCACTCCGAGACCCAAACCGAAAAAAACCCAGAGACAAATTCACGGTCGTCACCGTTTTGGACACACACCCAGGCGCTACACACCTGTGGACTTTATGTGATTAAATAGGAACGCGACAGCACCGCATGTGCACGCAAGTGAGCCAGCAAGTGTTTTATTTGTATGTACACTGTAAGTGCATAAAGTACGCAGGAGCACAGGCACAGAGACTCTGCAGGCAGCTACTGTGCCCATGCACGCACTGTACTGGAGAGACGGCATCACTGAACTGTGATCTTCTGGCCAAAAAGAGAAAAAAAAGTCTATTTTTCAACGCAGGAATGTGGGTGTTCTATTTTTCTGACTCGGAAGCTGTGTTTGTATTTTAACACTCAAGGGCTGTGTGTGACTGAACTTCTCTTCAGGGGCTTTTGGCTTAACGACTGCTGTGTAGAAGATGGCGAGATGATCTAACTAGCTTTATCGTGCTTTTTCAATGTTCTAACTTAATATCGGCTGCTCATCGGTGTATAGTCAGGAGAACAATAGAGTGCCGTTAACCTCTTGTATAAAAAAAAAAATGTTTTGATGCTCACTTTTGTCTCCTAGCATATCCTTTTTAAAAAGATAGTCTACCTATTCTTTATTTAACTGTTGCCTTTTTACTGTCATTTTTAATGTTTACGCCACACTCGGCTGGTTACGAACCACCTTTTGTGTGTTTGGTGCCAGAAACAGGCTTCACATGAATGTCCAGTCCCAAATAAAAAAACGCCATTGTTATTTTTGGTAACTGTTGGATTTCATTAAGGTCATTGATATACTGGATCATTTCACGCCCCAGAGACCACGCCCTCCTCACGCTCCGCATCCTTGACGAATGGCATAATAATTACAGAAACAATCCTGTTTTACTTGAGTTTTCTTGTTTTGAAAGGAGTTTATGTTAGTGACTGTACGACCCAGAGGAGAGCAAACATGCAGTTGACCTGTCATCCTCCCATTCTGACATCATCATCATCAACTTCCCTGTCCAGCACCTTTGACCTTTGTCATGTCAAGCATTATCACGACCACAGAGAAGCTGGCAGAGACGTCACATCCATGACATTTGTCATCAGTCCCTACTATGCTATTTACACTTGACCTCCTCTGCATTTCTTCCCTTGTCCACCAGGCTGTGCTGTTTCACTATGTCTCCACACAGCAACACGCTCATGTCGCACAGTCATGCACGCCTTGATGGATGTATTGAAGATGCACTTAATACACAGCTATGAGGGGGGGAGTGTGAGTATAGTGGAGGGAAATAACACATTTTGGATGTTCTTATTATTGTCTTTTTATTATGATGCTGGTTTCTTAGATTTTAGCTTTCTGGGCGATGATGCCCAGGGATGTTCAGACTGTGAGGTACAATCACCTGACCTTGGAGGCGAATCCTGTGAGAACCCCTTTTGACTCCTCCCTTTGTACTTTTAAAACTGTGTCCGTACATATCTTCAAATAAATTTTCTAAATTTAGTTTTGTCTGAAAGTACTCATTTTATTTATGCTTTCCATTCTACAACACTGATACATATCTTTGACCCTTTCATTGAGATTGTAATCCCCTCACAGAGGTTATTGGAAAACTATTACTACTAAGTATTGATCCCAGATTTTGCAGATTAAGTTGAACTCTTAAATTGTATTGTGTTGGATTTAAAGTATCGAAACAAATGAAATAACAGGTTTTTGAAGCGATAACTGAACAAAATATTTTGAAAATATAGGGCAGTTCAAACTAGTAGTAAAATAAATCACGTTTAAATTGTAAATGAGACAAAACTTACACAGTAAGTGTCTCAAATTCAATTCAGTGAACCAAATTGGGCCAACAACGAAGCAAAGTAATTCAGTTTTAAATTGTATGCATGTAGTTCCATTCCTGCAACTCTAGCAGACATTTCCATGCATTGTATTGACCAGTCGCTCTACAGAGGGAGAATGGTGCTCCGTATTCATATCAGGCATGTTCGGTGTTAAGGCTGTTGCCCAAGGACTCCTTGTTCAGAGGCCGGATGGTCTGAGTTAATTCTGTTTGTCTATAGGCTGTTTTTCAGAACTCCAGCGATATTGGCAGTTTTTTTCAGATCATGTTGGCTCCCAGTTTTTGGGATGTGATAAACAAAATGTCAGTTCTGACGTAATGCAGTAAAAGGGCTGGCATCTGGAATTAAATGTCACAATATTGCACGACAGTCCAGAGTTACCAAACCACAGAAATCCAGCAGTGAATAGATGTCACCTAGTCCCATGAATATATGCTTTATGTGCCAATAAAAAACACGAAAGGCAATGAAAACACAGTAAGTCAGGTCTTTATAAGGATGTAAAAATAGGTTCATGTCTGACGGTGGATGTTATTGGACACCAGGTGACTCTCTTATTTTAAAATGAATTCCCATGTCCTGTTGTTGTTATTTGAGGATGGGAAGGCATCCAGTGACCCAGTCAGATAAAGACCTTGCTTGTCTGCAGTGAGAGATAATCTGGCATCTGCCCTGTAACCTGAAGATTATTCTCCTCTCATCAGGACCGGTGGAGAGAGCCGCTGCCAATCCATCTGCTCCTTAATCCAAACCGAATGGAGCCAAACTATCCAGAGATGACCAGAATTAGACCATGGGGTTTATTCAGCGTAAAAGCTCATCTATCAAGTTGGAAAAAACAGATACCCATTCTTTTTTATTTGAATTTATGATAAAAAAAAACATTACTTACTAGATTTCCAAATACATGGCCACCATTATTCCTATAATGACGATCTTTGTTTTACTGTTTTGACTGTTTATAATAAAGTCAAAACGGGTGACAGCTGAAACCATTACCCGTCTACCATATGAACATATATATGTTTATATTTGTAGAGTAGAATAACGAAAACACTTGATTTGACGCCATGACGTATAACAATACATCAACAACAAGGTGTATGCTATTAATAGAGAACAGGTTTGGTTGTCACATTGATGACAGCTCTAGAGGGCGCTGTTAAAAAGTACTGAAATGTTTACAATTGGGGTCAGAGGTCACCTACAGGGTCATTTAATCAAGATACAGGTGAGAGTCCCTTTGAGTGTTTTTCATGCCTAAATATAAATGTCCAGCTCTTTTGTGATTCTTTAGGCTACACAGAGGATTCATAATAAAACAATAACTACCATTAAATAGTATGAAGGGAGAGTTTAGATCTGTTTTTTCTTAGCTAGGTTACAACATGTGGTTAGCTTAGTTGCTAGCAAAAAAACAAAAAAACAAAAATCCTAGATAAGAATTCTTGTTAAACGCGCACAAGACATATCTGACAGTCTGTATATTTTGAACAGAATGAGCTTCAGGTTAGACGTTAGAAGAGTGGTGTTGTGGTTCTTGTTCATATCCTGTCTGTGAAATCAGAGTTAATTCAGACAACTTAGATATTTGCCTGTTTATAGTCCGCAATACTGGTGTAAACATTAATAAATAAAAAAACATTTGAAAAAATAATTATCCATGGAGGATATGAAAGTAAAAATTGTGAGCACCAACTCTATTCTCACCTGCTAGTTATTATTTTGAAAAGTCACACCGGAAACCAATTAGGCAGTTCCCGGGGCTTAACGCTGACCCGCGCGCTCTCGCTCTCCCAGCTCCTGCCGTCTCGGAGGCGCACTGATGCTGAGTGACGCTAGACGTGCTGGACTCTGCCTCGCTGTTCCGGACGACGTGACTCGGGATTGATTTCGTGCCGGAAAGTTGGATTGCGCGTGACCGGCGGTCACCATTTACCGTGCATTACGGGAGCGATGCGCCGTGGAAAGGGTCGACATGGGAATACAACTTGTGTCGCGCGCTGGCACGGCGCGTCAGGTGCTTCAGCGCGCGGATAGACGCCGTTTCTTCCTGTCATGGTGTCGCTTCCCGCGGTGAGTTCCCCCGGAGCACCATGGAGGAAAGGAAGGGACTTTTCTTCTGTCTTCTCTTCGCGGCGCAGCTCTACCTGAGCTCCACGCAGGTCCTCAGAATCGGTAAGCGCAACAGCTGTTTACGCACGGTGTTGCTGGCGTTTCCCCGCGAGTTCAACCGTGAGTGCAGTGTATATGAGTTTTCCCGTTGTCTACCACGGATAGGAGAGCATCTGTCATTGCATCCCATTCTAAGCATGTGTCAAATACAGTTTTTCTGCCTTTTAAAGTTGTTTTTTAAAATGTTTTCCCCCTCTTTCATCCCCTCTCATCCCATTTAGTATCAATTCAGTGGTATGTTGTGCCATATACCTTTTTGTATGTAAGTGATTATGGGATTATTTCTTCAGATATTCATTTTAAATCCCACAAAGCTTGTGAGAAATTAAAACCACTCCTTTTTTCTTTTTTTTTTTAGCTCATAATCGATTTTCTTCATGCTGACTAGAATTCGGGCTGAACTTTGAGCATATACTTTGCCTTCGGAGGGTTTGGTTGAACCTCATGAAACATCTTTTTAAAGTGTCTTTTCAATCATTTAAATTCCAATCAGATTTAAATGAAGAAGACTTACACACCACCACACACAAACGGCTGAAAGTAATAGATTATTGATTCCTCACTTTTCCACTCCTCCCAGCATCTCTATTCAAAAGAATGCAGCAGCCGATCTTCACTAACAGCAGAAAGTTGTCCGTCTCTGAGATGGATGTCACGCAGCCAGCAAAGGCGATGTAATCACTAGTCCTGCTGTCATATATGTAGTGGAGTAAAGACGAGTGAGAGAACTTCATCTGGGCTTGATGAGACTGGAGGAGGCTGCTGAGCTCTCTGGGCTGCGTTCATTATCCCAGCAGCTCTTTTTTTCAGGCTTCAATCACACCGGAGTCCAACTGTAATATGTAGACCCAATCAATTGTAATGGTGTCACTGTGTGTGTGAGGAGGTTCACATGCAGTACTGGTCTTGGATACAGCATAATGCATACATTTTGATGTTATAATCCCTCAAGGTTTCCGATTATGATGTATATCAATGGAATTAAGTCATTTTGATAAAGAATTTGAGGTTCTTGGTTATGAGCCTATATTTATCTGGAAAGATCACATTTTAGCTTGGAGGATCAAAATGTTTATGGTTTCTGATCATATTTAAATATCCACTTGAAACATGTTTGAAGTCCCTTTTTTAAAACACTCCTTTTGGATTGATGAAACAAGTTAAAAGCTATTTTTTCACCCTGATAGAAATATAGAAATATAATGTTTCTGGAGCATAACAGCTAGCCACAAGATGTTCCCTCCTCCCCCTGGATGCCTTGGTGTTTTTGCCCCGGAGGATTCAAGTATCCACATATCACACCGTGATCGAATCCCAAACGAGTTGTAACGTCATAAATCCCGTTTGCGCGCACACGATTTATAAAAGAGCAGCGAGGAGCGTTCCCCTCGCGGAGGATGGATGTGAAAAACAGTCGTCTGGTGTCAAACTCTACATCATTCTGCAGCAGAAGCCCAAACATAAGTGAAGCAACAATAACTAAAACAGGTTTGTCAGTGGAGCAGCACTTTAAAAGAGTTTGTTAAAGGACGGTCACAGTGAACTACAGAGCACATAATGGCTCTCAATCATTTTCATCATCAGATTTCTTTTTTAACATGATGCATGTTTCCTTTATTGCTGAGTTTTAATTAAAAGTCCACATGTTTTTTTGTAGAGTTGTAGAGATCTTGATGTCGCCAGTCGACCTCTTCTTAGTAGCATTTTGTCAGTTTTATCTGGTCCACGTTTGCACATGCGGAGGCTTTCTGATCTGGAGTTTAGCTCCGGGTCACACATTAATATTCAGGACCATTCAAGACCAATAAGAGCTTTGATGGCACAAGGCCTGAAATGCACTGCAGCTCCCAAAAGACCGTCGGTGTCTGCGTGCATGCATGCGCGTACCAGTGTTTAAAGAAGGTTGGAGAAAGTTTTGGCTGCAGGTGTCGCTCTCTGTTAAATCGAAGTTAAGCTTGTTAAGGGTGCCCGCTTAATTTTATTCATTAGTTCCTTTCTCTCCAGCAACCGGCCATTAGGGGAACGAATGAATCTCACCTCAGCCAAATGCCAGAGGTTGTGGAAAGTTGGCTTTACTTCTGTCGACGATATATCCAGAGATATACTGTGCAGTTGGCCGCCTCCAGTAGCGTGATGGTTCATTACGCTGGCAGAAACCAGACAGGAGAAAGGAGCCGCAGTTTGTCACGGGATTGCATTGACGACACCAGACATTTACATATCGATCCCGAGGCTTTTTCCTCTGATGTGCGGATTGAGAAGCGGCTGATTTTCGGCACCTGAAAGAGACTCGACCTGAAAGGAAGCCGTTTCTTTTTGCCCGGCACGAGTGCACCTGCAACATCTGAAGCTTTCGTGGTACGAGCCGCTAATAATGTACTGTTTTGTTGTCGTGAAGTGTCAAGTTAGTAGCAAATTATTTTGTTAATACACATTGTCGTTGAGGGCTGCACGGTGGTGTAGTGGGTAGCACTCTCGCCTCACAGCAAGAGGGTCCTGGGTCGGCCCGGGTTCCTTCTGTGTGGAGTTTGCATGTTCTCCCAGTGTAAGCGTGGGTTCTCTCCGGGTCCTCGGGCTTCCTCCCACAGTCCAAAGACATGCAGGATGGGGATAGGTTAATTGGTGACTCTAAATTGCCCGTAGGTGTGAATGTGAGTGTGAATGGTTGTTTGTCTCTACATGTCAGCCCTGCGATAGACTGGCGTCCTGTCCAGAGTGTACCCTGCCTTCGCCCAATGACAGCTGGGATTGGCTCCAGCCCCCCCGCGACCCTGAATACAGGATAAGCGGTAGAAAATGGATGGATGGATGGACATTGTCGTTGATCTCTAGATGTTCTAGATTTTACTTTGTCTTGTACATCACTCACTTGTTCAAGTGTTCACCAATAGTGGACATATTGATTTTTTTGCCCTTACAGTCATCCTCAATATCTTTCTCTCCCTCTCTTTTTCACTTCTGTAATGGGAATTTTGGATGTCTGTAATTTATTATCAGAATATTTGTCAGGTCAGACGTCGATCCGCATTTCCTTTCTGACTGTTATGCTATGACGAAAATTAATGCCTGTTTGTCGATGATATGAACATGAGTGCCACATTGACATAAGATAATTTCAGGACTATGACGCCTGTGTTCTGTAAATCTTGACCTTGCCTGTACATCTTGTCTTTGTAAGATAGGACATGATCCGTCCTTTGGTTCCTCCTCCTTAAAAGGGAGATTGCTGTTGGACTCAGGGTCGTTCCTGCTGATTCTGAACCTTTGCATCAGAAGGCAGGGGTGGACAGTACTTTCTTCTGCAGATGAGAATACTTAGTGGAATAAACCTCGGAGAAAAAGCTGATCCTGGTTGTTGATCTTTATTGGGCAGATTCATTTTTCCACAACACTTCTTTCACCTCTGACATCCCTGATTGCATTTTTTTTGCCCATTTGTGCGGCTCCTTGATTTGTTGACGAGGAACAAACCGTTTCCCCTGTGGTTTTCTCAGCAAGGGTGCAGCGAAATGTCTGTCATTCAGTTTGACCCCCGAGACCCCTTTTTATTCTACAAATAGTCTTTTCAGCGAGGCAAACTTTTCTGTAAAGCTGTCTCTTGTCCCGCGCTGTTAGAAAGTCCCACATGTCCATTTGATGTGTAACCGTCCTCCCGCTGAAATGTTGTACATAGAAGATGACTCGTGCTTTGTGGTGATCACCATCTGGAGGTCAATCGGATAAAGAAGAAATGATTGTTTTCCTGTTCCATAACACTCGGTTTGAAAGTGTGAACATGATGGTATTACACGGATGAAGGGAATAAAGCCCGCTAATGCACCATAATCACAGTTAATTATCCACTAATCTTGCAAATTTCAACCATTAATGTGAGAATCTAGCATTTGATGGTTTTAATGGTGAAAAAGCGACGACGACAACGACGTCCTGTATCCAGATTGTGTCAGGGTTTTAAAATGTCTCGGTAATTTCTATGCAAATAGCAGGTTAGCGCAAGTTATGTGCGAGTCAAAAAGCAGTCATTAAAAATGACATTTTTCTGGTTTCGCTTCGGCAAAACATAAAAACTGTGACATCCTGCGTTCGTCAACATGGCCATCGTTCTCCTTTCAGCTTCCCCGAGTCCCGTAAACCTGCTCATGAAATATATATGAAATACCATAAAACTTTGTTAAATAAGACACATCTTACAAAAATATTAATGGCCACTGAGGCAAATGGAGAAAAAAAACAACCCTTTTTGATGAGATTTTTATTACACACTTCAGTTTTGACCGTAATGAGCAGCGTTGTGTTTTAAGCAGCATCGGTGCATCTCAAGTGCGTCTGTATTTTATGCAGATAAAACCTACCTGCATTACATTATGGACCCCAAACACATGTTAAAAGGCACTGACGAGTCCTGTGGGTCCTCTGAAACTTTTAGCGCCCTTTCAATGCTGTCTGATAAGCCAGATGGATGTGTGTTCCATGGGGCAAATTACTCCTCATTATTGTGGAAGCTTAATGAATGCTTTTAGTGCTCCGAGGTACATTAATTTATTTGTATGGAAGCAAAAAAAAAAAAAACTGCATGCTTGAAAGAAGAAAAAAAATGCCATTTTTAGGACTGCGGCAGTCGCAACCTGCAGGTTTCAAGCTGCTCCGCCTGACACATGACTAATGTAAAACATAATTATTTGTAATTAAATAGCAGAGTGATGGATGGGGGGAGATTTATCATGCATTCACACACAAACATCTTTATCTCCCGGGGCTGCGTGACAGGTTGTTCTTCAGCCTTCTTAGTTTTATATTTTAGATTTTCCTCCCACCGCAGCAGGCAGATAAATCTCTCATCCATCCATTCACTGTACCACAGATTCACTCGTGCCAATCACAGCCATGTAACACAATAATTGGAGCCTTGACCAGCAGTTGTTACCAAGCGAACACAAAGTGGGTAGCACAATTCCCGAGTTTTCATGTTCTCCCCGTGTGAGCGTGGGTTCTCTCCGGGTTCTCCGGCTTCCTCCCACAGTCCAAAGACATGCAGGATGGTGATGGGTTCCTTGATGACTCTAAACTGCCCATAGGTGCAAATGTGAGAGTGAATGGTGTCTCTACATGTCAGCCCTGTGATAGACCGGTTACCTGTCCAGGGATCGGCTCCAGCTCCCCCCCCCCGACCCTGAATACAGGATGGATGGATGTATCGTCCACCTGTTGTAACTGATTGCCTCCAACGACTCTCCTGGACCGCCATCACCGCCTGTGAGAAGCACTTTACGGTGTCCTTGCAGGGGCTCGGTAGGAACATAAAATAGTGCCGGTTCAATTAATAACGTTTGCAGTCTTTACAGTAGATTTGAAGACCCTTTTGTTCTGTGTGGCTGTGAATGAAACCTCTATCCTCTGTGGATCTCAAAGCAAAATCTGGTGTGGTTTAACAATATTCTTCATCTATTTCTTTCAACTTATTCGTCATTTGTCCAATGAACAAAATGTTGTGCAGTTTTTCACAGTAAGGTATTGTTTTTGTACACTTTTGCAGACTCATCATCAGCAGAGGAAGGATGGCAATCCTTTGATTAGAACTGAACAAACGGTCCATCAAACGGTCCAAGCTGTTTACGATTGAATGCAGTCTGAGGAAGGACAAAATCTGCAGATTCAGCAAGGGAGGGAAATGCAGTTTCATGCTGGGAAGAATGTAACTTCACGACTGACAACTGACTGATGAGACTTGACTCATCTTTCACGAGCCTGTTTTGTACCTCCAGAGAGAAGCTCTTAAAGCCTTTTTATTTCCTGCCCTTTCACACGGCGGCAGCAATTACGCTACTTCCATTTCATCTCGCCTTTGGAGTCCACACTTCACATTCTCTGCCCTCGGATGACAGGATGTTGAGGAGGAGTTTCAGCAATTTCAGAAGTCTGTCTGAGCTGCATTGTTTTTTCAATGACTGCTGACAGCTGGTCCATGCAGAGTGTGTGTGTGTGTGTGTGTGTGTGTGTGTGTGTGTGTGTGTGGCCTTCGGGTCCCCGTGTAGCGTTAAGTCGGAACAGTGGAAGAGCGGCTCCTCCCCACTTTGAAGAAACAAAGTGCTAAGAATTTGCTTCATGCCTTGGAGAAGAATGAGGATTGCTCATCTTTAAGCACTTAATATTCATCTTTATTTGGGTGCTTCTGTGGGAAATCCTTATTAATTCTCTGCTTGTAGATTATTGAAGCTGGAGGCACTGAAACTACAAATATCATATTTTATTGTGGACATTGTATTTCAGAATTTGTTTATGGCTGGGATGTTTGGTTTGCATGAAAAGCACTATTTGAAATGATGCATAGTAAAATCAGGCTGCAGAAATATGTATATGGATGTTGCACAACTGATGGAGGTTTATACAGTTATACCTTTTTGATGCATTCTTTCCCTGTCTGGCTTGGCCAGATGGGATGAAATCTATATTTTTGTACTACTACTTCCTAATAAGGCATCGGCGATGAAGGGTTCATAAGATATAAGTGTTTCTTTATTAACATTTAACACTTTCTCTAATGACTGTTGGGTTGCCAGCTTTGGCTGATAAGTTGGAGTGTTTGACCGCTGGTCTTCTGGCATGACGACCTGAACTAAAAAGCCTTTTGTTATCATCTCATCAACATTTACAGCTGCAGACGTTGTGATAAAAAGCCTTTTATTTTTTTCGAATGAATGTGCTCACATTTTTAAATTCACTTGTCTTATTACGGTGTTTTAGAAAATGGTGAAAATGACTGTTGATGACGAATATCTACTGTGACATAGAAAGGATTATACTAGAACAATCAATGGTTTAATTGTTTTACAATCTAATAAAAGAAATATATTATTTGTGGCTTATAACAGATCTCTTCATCATAACTTAATAACATTAATAAATGAATTATTTACTACTTATAAACCCTTTATTAGAAAGGGGATTCTATATTAAAGAAATTAACCCTTCAACAGTTCATTGATGCTCCTCTTTTGGTAATTTCCTGTATGTGATGAACAACTATTTGATTTTGAATCAATTATTTTTAGATTTAACACATCATTTGAATTTATTGAAATTAACTTCTTCATCTTATATTCCTTAGAAAAGTTCTATATGTATTCTTTTTCATTTTTGTACGTCTTATAGATGTTAGAACCTCAACAAAACCAGCCTCAACTGCTTGTTAGTGTAAACTTCAGATAAAACATAATACTTCAAGATGCTTCGGAAGCCCTGCCTTGCTTTTTTTATGTTTGATGGGCTTTGAAAGGCTTTAATTTAACCAATCTGGCAGAATTTGTCAACCCACACAGGAGCACAGAATCCAACAGTTGAATCTGTTATTCCACAGACTTGCTGCAGTGACGGGTGTCTTTGTCTTTTTGCTCCGTCTCCACGTGCAGGTGGTATTTTTGAGACCCGGGAGAGCGAGTTAGTGAGTATGGATGAGCTGGCGTTCAAGTTTGCTGTGAATAACATAAACCGCAACAAGACCCTGATGCCCAACACCACGCTCACCTACGACATCCAGAGGATCAACCTTTTTGATGGCTTTGAAGCTTCCAGGCGAGGTAGGACATGATTATACCAGGCAGCGTTAGACTTCACTTGTCACACTGTAAGTGAAGACAACATCATCTCATAAATCATTCATGTTGCTTTGGCGGATAGAACGTGCTCTCACAAATTTGTCTTAAAGGGAAACTTTGGTTTAATGGGTATTTTACTATTTTTCCTTATTTAAAGTGAGACAAATGGATTTATGCCATTGTTGTGCATCTGTATGCAGTTTGTAGGTAAGTGGAATCAATAACATTAGCATATCTTAATTGCTGGATATAGGGGGCTAATGGCATCTCTCAACGGTAGGGAGATCCCTAGTTTAAGTTCCCCAAACATGGATGTATTTGTGCATTTGCTTCTTTTCTAATTCAGTGAACAAATCATGAAATCCTTCCCGCTGGAGAAGGCATATTTTTCTATCACTGCTGATTACATTAAAACCATGCTATTTCCATAGTTTGCATAGACTTTGGTTGAGAAACCATCTTAACAAGCTGACTGTGTGTTGTCTTGCACCACCAGTGTGTGACCAGCTGGCTCTCGGGGTGGTTGCAGTGTTCGGCCCCTCTCACAGCTCCTCGGTCAGCGCCGTTCAGTCCATCTGCAATGCCCTGGAGGTTCCTCACATTCAGACCCGCTGGAAACACCCGTCCGTGGACAACAAAGACACCTTCTTCATCAACCTGTATCCCGAGTACACCGCCATCGCCAGGGCCATCCTGGACGTGGTCACTTTCTTCAAGTGGCGGAAGTTGACGGTGGTCTATGAGGACAGCACGGGTGAGGCCCGCTGTTTTTATCAGTCCGATTGCCACCTTAAAAAAATAAGATATACTCCAAGAAATCATTAGATTCTGCCATGCATGGGAAGAGGCCTAACGGAAGGTAAGCCCAGTTGATTTAGTCGGCCTTGTGTGGAAATAAAAGTGAATTTTGGAAGCAGCAGAATGGAATTGGGTAATAAAAAATATATATAAAAAAAGATTTTGGAGAAATCTGTCCCTAAATCTGTCTTATTACATCAATATTACTGGCAATATCATAATGATATATCACCGAGCTCAATACCTGGAACGAAAAAACATTAGTTTTCTGAATACAATACAGACTCAAGACTGCATTTTGCTAATGATTTAATTTCCCACTTCACTTGAAGTGAAGAATGGAGGTCAAAAGTGCTGGCTTGCTTTTTCTGGACCTTACAATATATTCATAATTCAAGATTATAATTACACACAGAATGCACTTCCACTGTTTTGCCGTGGTTGCCCTCCTTGTGCTGGCTAGTGAACCTAATCTGTGGCAGGGCATGGATGCCTCATTTCAAACGCTGCAGATTCATGGCCATGCAGAGTGAGTCCCGACCAGAGCCAGAGAATATGAAATTCCACCTTTAAAATGTCATAGTTTATAGAATTATATCAGAAATGTATTTTTATGAAATGTCACGCTGACACACCTACACACAAAGTAAGAATCTGAGAAGAAGATGCAAGTTGTTGTGCAACAGGGTGATGCAGTGAATACGGATCACATCCTTCAATTAGGGTAGGGAGTTACCATGACAACAGACATGTCCCCCTTGCTCAAGGGTCCTGTGATCTTTCTGCAGCAGAGCGGGGCAAAAACAATTGCTTAAATGTGTAACTGTTCCTCGCAGGTCTGATGCGGATGCAGGAGTTGATCAAAGCTCCGGCAAAGTACAACCTGAAGATCAAGATCCGCCAGCTGACCCCGGGCAACCAAGACGCCCGGCCGCTGCTGAAGGAGCTGAAGAAAGACAAAGAGTTTTTCATTCTCTTCGACTGCTCCTACCGCATGGCTTCAGAGCTCCTGAAGCAGGTTGGATGGATTTAAATGCCTTTACATTCGTTTGTTCTACAGATATTACAACACATGTATGTGTCCTTTATTATATTTTTTACTAAAAATGACAATAACTTCAAAGGACATAACGATTATCCTGTTTTGAGTCTCAAAAAAACATTTTTTAACGCAGCATGCAAAAAAGGAGAGATCAGCGAAATGACTTTTTTATTGACGATGTGACTCTTTACCTGTAACGGTGGGAACCTTGTCAAGTAAATAAGCAATTGAAAAGAGCAACATGACATTTTCTTATCTTGCTTTATAATTTTTTTCCCTCATCTTGCAGCTCTCATCTATGGGTATGATGACCGAGTATTACCATTTCTTCTTCACAACTCTGGTGAGTTATCAATTTGTACGAATACAGTCGTTTAATGGGAGATACCAAGAGGAGGTTGAACCCAGCTGAAGTTGAGATTTTGAACACTTTTCCATGGTAGTCCTGACCAAGACGGCAGCGTAAAAGTTTCATAGAAGCCCGTCGATTCCCAGTAAAAGGTTGAGAAAGTGACACCTTGAACTCAAGCTTAAATCTCTCTCCTACACTTTCTCGCTCCGTCACTCACACAGAAACACAAACCAAAACACACGCTTCCTTTTTTTTTGCAGGATTTGTTTGCCTTGGACTTGGAGCCGTACCGCTACAGCGGGGTCAACATGACAGGCTTCAGACTGCTGAACGTTGACGACCCGTGGGTAACCTCCACAATTGACAAGTGGGCCATGGAAAGACTGCAGGGTCCAAAACAAGAGAGTGGCTTGATGGACGGAATAATGACCGTAAGCCCTGTGCTGTTATTCTACATTACAGGGGGCGCTAACAAAACAAACATTTAAATCATGCATTTACTTCTCTAATGGCACAATTTGCTGGATGAAATCATCATCTCTCCCAGTTTCTTCCTGTAAAGTGTTTCAATCTGATGTTTAGTTGTGTACTGCATGCACTTAGGCTTTTGAGTGTGAGGAAAAAAGCGAATCATCTCCCTCTGACTGCCTCCTCCTCCGCAGACGGACGCAGCCCTGATGTACGATGCAGTGTTCATGGTTGCCGTGGCGTCGCAGCGGGCCACTCAGATGACCGTCAGCTCCCTGCAGTGTCACCGCCACAAACCGTGGCGCTTCGGGCCTCGCTTCATGAACCTCTTCAAAGAGGTGGGTGTTAGATAAGAAATAATAAAAAACAAAATCAAAAAAGAAATCAACTGTTACATAAGATATCCACGTTGCTCTTATCTTGACCACCATGCATTTTTAATGACGTGTTCTGAAAAGGGCTTCATGAGCCCTCAAATCCTTCAAATTTGAGATGTGAAGCGTGAAACCAGCCAAAACTGGATCATTTTGCATGATACGTTACTTCATAGGTCCCTTCTGACAGCCCGTGCTTTTGCTCCTAAATGTACACAACAAGAAAATATACGGTATTTATGTACTTAAAAGTTGAAAGCATGCGGTTTGGCCCGACTGTCAGACTGGATGCCTACAGACAGAAATGAGGCCTTTGATGCATGAGTGTTTTCATCTCTCTTAAGATAAATCTTGAATCCAGCGGAGGGCCATTGCCCACCATTCTCACCCAGTCCTCCTCTTCGTCAGCCTTCATCTTCCTCTCTCCTTCCTCGACCAGCTTTCCGTTTTGTTTGCCACTGCCCTTCCTTTTGAGGTGCCCGTCCTCCTGTGCTATTCATTACTACGTAAGGGCGTTTTTGATTGCAAGAACCAGTAATAGGTCTCCCACAGCACTCATAAGAGGACACATTTTTCATTTCAATGGCTGGAATTAAATCTTGGGCGCTATAAGCTGCATGTTTTCACCCTCCTCTAGCTATTGTGGTGCACAATAGTCGGTGAGCGGACAGTATTAACTGGATTCTATTTGAAATGTATGAATACACTTTTGTTAGGGTAGAGCCAGAGACGTTTAATAAACCGGATTTTAAACGGGGACTTTTTGTAGAAATGGATGTTTCTTTTTTTGAATATGAATATGCGCATCGCACCGTGAACATAAACTTGTTTTCATGTTGAAATGAAACCACAGAAACAACCTGTAGACACCTTCCAATCTCCAGCCGATGTCTCCCAGCCATCTGTCGGCGCCGACTTCCTCTCTCCGCCTCGATTCGCTTCCACTCTCCTCCTGGGAGTCGGCTCCGCGGCTTCAATGAGGCTCTGCACTCAGACTCATCTCCCACCACTCTCTCCCTCTCTGTCTTCTCCGTAGGCACAGTGGGACGGACTGACAGGCCACATTGTTCTTAATAAGACAGATGGCCTGAGGAGAGACTTTGATTTGGACATCATCAGCCTCAAAGAGGACGGCACTGCCAGGGTGAGCACAGGGGCCTGAAACAACCAATTACACCACTCTCATGCTGCTTCCTGGCTGATTCATTCCATTAACGCTGTGTGTGTGTGTGTGTGTGTGTGTGTGTGTGTGTGTGTGTGTGTGTGTGTGTGTGTGTGTGTGTGTGTGTGTGTGTGTGTGTGTGTGTGTGTGTGTGTGTGTGTGTGTGTGTGTGTGTGTGTTGTAGAGATTTTATTTCTCATAATCCATCCACACATTTATGAGTTGCTTTAGATTTCTCCAGTTATGAATATTAATAATGCTGCAGCAACTGATTTTTTTCCCTCCCACATTCACGTTTCTCTTCACAAAAGGGTATTGTGGAGGGCGGAAGTCGCCTCACCAAAAGGTGGATCAAGGTTTGTGCCAGCCTCCCCCCCCCCTCCCCCACCTTCGCTCCTCTTTTTCTCACTCTGTATGCCACGCACCTCGCTGCTCCTTGCCTTGTCAACCTTGTTTCTCCTCACTGGTTTTGTGTACAGCAGTGCCATGTATTTGACATTTCAGTTTTCCCCGTGTTTGGGTCCAGGCATTGCCTGACGCCTGTCAAAACTGTATTATTATATCTCTTTGCTTAGGTGGACATAACAATGTAGCCGCTGTAAGAGGCAGGAAGTCCTGCAATTTCACTCAATGCAACAAGAAATAGACTACTTATACTACATCCTTATACTTCACTATTAGACTGCCTTCATGTTTCCATGGAAATCCATTTAACAATGGCTCACGGCGGGCATCGAGACTTGTTACAAGAGGAACATATTCCTCAGTTTGCCTGTGCACAGTTTAAATGCTCAATCTAATGCATCAACCTTGTCTCTATCAAATTATCTATTTTCATTCTAAATTAAATCTATCATTAGCTTTGTTCTTAGCTCCTTAATTCAGTCTACTAATTGCGAATTAAACATTCTTCAACGCGTCTGCTTGTCGCCTTGGAACCAAATATTTGATGAATTAAAAGAAGAGATGATGAATGAATTCATCCCCCTCAAAGCCGTAGTTTACTGTTAGAACTTGGGGAAGTTCTTCCTCTCAGTCTGTCTCAGTTGTCAGACGGGTTTGCAGGCAGGCAGCAGCTGTCAAGGCACAGAAGCGGTGATTTATACTGTAATTTTAATTCCATTCAGTACTTTTTAGCCCTCAAAAAAGCCTCCCCTCAGAGGAAATACCACAACATGGTAAGCACATCACATAAAACGCTTGACTTTATGGTCATGAAAAATGAATTATCACTCCGCTGCAGTAGTGTTAGTTCTTGGGCACTGGAGTGTAAAATTCACTCTGAAGAGGATGATGGGAGGACTAAACAAAGTGAAAGTCTCCAAGGAAATAAAAAGTATTTTCTCTTAAAGTTGTTGACTTTCTGGAAAAAAAAAAGTCAACAACTTTTTTTTTTTTCTTTCTTCCCCCTCTCAGCTTTCTTTGCCTGGCTTAGTACGCCTCCCTCTCCGTGGTAACGGTTTTCCAGTCAGATTTGGTCGGATGGAGATGAGCTTTAGGATCCGTTGATAACAGTTTACTCCCGGCATATGAGAGAGAATTCCTGTCAGTTTTTAGAGCACACTTTGTTGTTGGAAGCTGCACTGGCACGCTTGATAAATTTGCAAGGCTATACACAGTAAATCCTTGACTTAGGGCTTTAAAAGATGACGACTGTATGCCGTGCAGTCATTCTAGGCTATATTCTTGCATTGATTTCACTGGTTTGGTTAGATAACTTTATTACTTAAACTTCAAACTGACTAATCACTTCACTGAGGATGGTGTTTCCCCAAAATAACACATTTCTACAACATTCAACACAAGCTAGGTTGTGTGAGCCAGCACAATCTGAGCCCAAAATGCCCTCCACACTAACAAAATATTCTTCTTGTTCAGTCCATTTATCTTTAAGATTGAGGACAATATAATTAATTAAATCCAACTCCATTCACAGTTCCTCGTGTGCGGAGATAAGACAGATTTATGGACTGTACCGCACAGAGTGGCCCCTTGCAAAAGTGTGCTTTTAGCAAGGTTATACCAGAGCACATTTTCTGACTGTCTTAGTGGGAGAACAGAATAAGAGTGAACGTAATGGGGGTGAAAAGCTTGTTATCTTTTCCAAAAAGGTAATTCCAAAAAGCCCTTTTGTGCAAAATAAACTGTGAGAAAAAAGACTGTACCTTCTGTAGTGCTCAGTTTAATAAGATGCGTTCACTACTTCTCGTCTCCTTATGCAATAAATGCTGTTGTTTCTGACTAAAAATACCCACATTTTCCTTGAAGCTTGAGCAACAATGAAGCTTGGTCATTTAATGCACTTAACTTTATTGCATCAATGTCATGAGCCCCCCGCGTCCTTTGCTCAGCTCTTAACCAGTCATGGGATTTCAAAGGGTCAAAATCCAGTTGCCAGATGCCTGTTCTAATCTGATAACTGTCGGGATTATGCCGCCTGGTCGGATGAACCGGACACTCTCATTCACAGCTACTGTGAGAGATAGGCGGGAAAAGAACATGTCATTTTCTGTCCCCTCTGACCCTGTCTGATCCTCCTTCCATCATACGGTCCCTGCTGGTGTCATTTCCAATTCCTCACCACCACGCTCAAGTAACACCGCAATAACCTTTATTTGGTTTTCATGTTTTCTACATCGTTTGGTCGGTAAAATTTAAGGAAAATAACTTGATCAAAAACTTTAAGACAACAACTTCTTCATTTTCATTTTCATCACGTTGAAAATGAGCCCGGTCGTTTAACCTCGACACTCATTTTTCTGTTCGATGAATCACAATATATTGTGCAGTTTATCGGAGCAGTTTAGTTTCCTCCGAAGACTTGGAGACTAAATCAGGCTCTGGATATTTTGTGTCAGAGATAAGAAAATAATCAGCTTCTTTCCTTTGACAGCAACGGGTGTCAGTGATCCAAAAAAATAAATAAAGAAGCCTAATTCAAAGCTTTAACAGGAGTAAATATCTACACGCTTCAGTTTGGTTGAGTACCTCTTCTGGTCAAAGCAGGAAATGTGTCTAAAGCCATGTTTGCCTTTCCAGATTGCTGTGTGGAACTCGTTCAGGGGGATGAACCTGACGGAGAAGTCCAGCCGAGACAAGAATAACAACGTGACGGACTCTCTGGCTAACCGGACTCTTATTGTCACCACCATACTGGTGAGGAGGAGGAGGAGGGGAAATGGAGGATCATATATGCACGAGGGAGGAGGAGGGGAGTGTGGGACGTGTAGAGTTTTGCAAAAACACAGTGAGAAGGGAAATGACGGGAAGGATGAGTTTGAATTTGTGTTTTTAAAATGCTGTCTAATTATTTCTATGACGCTAGAAAATATAGGATACAAGAAATATATATTTCAGGAGCTTCATCAGTCATTCATCATTCGATTTAATCAGCTCTCAGAAGTGACGGAGAAGTAGCTGAGGGCATCTCAATCTACCAACACCTTTAAAACAACCTTAAAACTATCCTTTTTTATATTATTATTATTGTTATTTTATTTACTTTTTTTATTAATTTATTTTATTATATTTATTTTTTTTAATTTTTATATAATTTAATTTAATTATTTGGCTGTATTTTCCTGTATTGTTGTATGTTAATTGCATTGTTAAGCACCTTGTATTGCAATTCTGTATGAAAGGCGCTATATAAATAAATACTTTTTTAGTTTAAGTGGAAGTGAAACCCCCAAATCACTTTAATTTAACTGAAACTTAACAAACTAACTTAAACAACATTAAAATACAGTGTTTTCTTTTGCTGTCCAGGAAAATCCATATGTGATGCAGAGGAAGTCTGAGAAGGAGCTGATTGGGAATGATCGCTTCGAGGGTTACTGTCTGGACCTTTTGAAAGAGCTCTCCAACATCTTGGGTTTCACATATGAAGTCAGACTGGTGGCTGATGGGAAATACGGCGCCCAGAATGACAAGGGGGAGTGGAACGGGATGGTGCGGGAGCTGATTGACCACGTGAGTTAAACGGTAGTCAATTTACCGAGAAAAATGGGCCCAAACACTAAACTCAGATAAGAAGGCAGAAGTAAAAGTGAGACACTAGGAAAGGAGGCTAAGGAAGGAATCTAGGAGACACATTAGTACATTGAAACGCACCCAGGAAGAGGGGCACGTAAAACTCCTGCTTTAAGACACGTAAAAGTTCAGGGATTTTACTGACATTATATCGTAGGAAAAGACTTTCCAAGGTCTTACACTCATTTTAACCACAGACCTTATTTAGAAATCTAATCACAAAACTGGGAGGGCAAAAATGCCGACTCATTTCCCGATTTTAGGATTCATTCCTGCAGCACTCTATTAGTTGGCCCATAGCTATATATTCTTATATATCGCATCATTAGTTACAGGCAATTTTACTGCTGTAATTGGTGGAGGTTTTATAGTTATGTCCAGTTGTTCCCAACATGCTTCAAATGGAAATATTAAAATAAAGTACAAGTACCCCCAAACCTACTTCCTTCTTAAAGACTCATCTGCTCCAGATCAAGTGAAATCTGAGAAAATTACATAAAGGGTCACCTTTTTATGAATCATCTGCATTCGCAGTGAATCAACAAATTAGTCTATAATGAAGTTTTCAGCAACGCCTGTTTGCACCCGGATGTTGAGTCACGTTGCTCTAATATCAATATAAGGTATAATTTGTATCAATGTTCGTAGCCTCTGGCTATAAAAACAGGGCTTTTAAACAAATAATTGCATGCCCATAGTTATGAATTATGAATGAATTTTCATCTTAAATATAATTATGCCTGCATTTCTTTTACAGGGTTGATTAATGAAGCCTGGTGCGGTCATATTCCATCACCAGTCTCAGGGAAAATATCTGTTATTTTGCCTTCATTAATCTCTTGCAGCTTTTTTGTAGTTATATTGTTCCATATTACTCATTTATTTTAATATAGCAGTTTTTTTCCTCCGGTTGAATTCAAAACCTCTGTTTTTAATATTTTAGAAAACAAAAACAAAACAAGGCAAACAGGGGTCCGTTTCACAAAGCAGGTTTAGTGAAAACCTTGAGTTAGTTAACCCTGAGATGAGGGAAACTCTGGTTTTTCGGTTTCACAAAGCTAGTTCAGCATAAATCTGGGTCAGTTACCCGGGTAACATGCTCCGTGAAACTAACCTGCTCGCTAGCAGGTTTGCTTCAACAAACCTTGAGTTTCTCCCTACATGTCTCCGCCTTTTTCCGGAATCTGAACCAACTCTGAAAAAAATGTGCCGTCCTTTCATCGCCAACCTAATCGATATGGAAATAAAAGTGATTCTAGCAGCTTTGCGTCGGTAGAGGATTTTGATTACCTTTCCTTTCAATCACATTAGATATTATCTAAACAATATTCTCCGATATTTTCAACATTTCATATCGTGGACATAATCCGCAACCAGATTCTTTGCGGAGGTAATGTTTTTGCGAACGGGAGATTTATGAAATGTTTAAGTACATTCCTGTGTTGAAATACCTGCTTATATTTACTGTTTAATATGTGAAATATGATTAAAATCATATGCCTTAGTCAACGTATTTGCGCAATATTATTATGCTTAATTTTCAACTGAAGCCACTTTCTTTCTGTGCCTGGGGGGATTACACCCAATAAAAATAAT
This sequence comes from Chelidonichthys spinosus, assembly GCA_029853015.1. Taxonomy (NCBI): domain Eukaryota; kingdom Metazoa; phylum Chordata; class Actinopteri; order Perciformes; family Triglidae; genus Chelidonichthys; species Chelidonichthys spinosus. Next base: position 13,633,941 of record CM056835.1, read on the forward strand.
AATTTATGTGTTGCGCTACTTTGTGATTTACGGGGATTGAACCGCTGTCGCCAGCACTGTGGGCGGCGTTGCTAACCATTACACCACCGTGACGCTATGCAACTCAGAAAATAAACCGTTTTTACCTTTAGATGAATAGACTGTTTAATTCAGTTATACACATTAGATCGGGCAGTAAATGTCTGCCACGCCAACTATCGCTACTGTTGCTGCAGTTACGTTGCTCCGCTTTCTCAGGATGAGCTCGTTTTCTACATAAACACTCGGTAATATCTAATGACGCTCTCCCCGTTGCCATGGTGAATCGTAGTATCGGAGCTCCATTGATGATGGCTTTGTAGAGTCGGCAGGCACGCGCGTAACTCAGAGTTTACATACTCAGAGTTGAGTGAACTAATTCAAAACCGCTGTTCTGAAACCGAAAACTCAGAGTTTCCCATCTCAGAGTTGTTCAACTCAGAGTTCAGGGTTAGGTTCAGAGTTTGTTGAACCTGCTTTGTGAAACGGGCCCCAGGACGGGGCCATCAAATAACACATGTTTTTGAATATAATATAACCCCATATACATACATTTGTTGAGATAATGTGGTTACGGGTTACTTTCAGCAGAAAGGGAACATCTTTGATGAAGTCTATGAAATAAGTTTTTGCAGGTTTTACATACTTTATATCTGAGATTTTCGAGACGCTGTTTGGTTATGAAAAGCTTCATATATTGTTGGGTTACTGATATACGTTTGATTGACAGAAACAAATCCCGGAAGACGCCCAGTGTAACCTTGAGCAGTAAAAAGTACCCATTTATCTGCGTCTTAGTTCCTCTTGTGTGTTTTCCAGGTCGCAGACCTCGCCGTGGCCCCCTTGACCATCACATACGTTAGAGAGAAAAGCATCGACTTCTCAAAGCCCTTCATGACCTTAGGCATCAGCATCCTGTACCGCAAACCCAACGGCACCAATCCCGGCGTGTTCTCCTTCCTTAATCCGCTGTCTCCGGACATCTGGATGTACGTGCTGCTGGCCTGCACAGGGGTCAGCTGTGTGCTCTTTGTGATTGCCAGGTAAGAGGATTGATTGATGCTTGTGACGACGAGATGTATGTTGGGATGGAACAATAGAAGGCTTACTGAGAGTAAATTGTAGGGTTTTGCTTGTTTAGGTATTGCATCTTTCTCCTGATGTTGGAAAATGATCTGTTTTTCCTGTGCGTCACTGTGGTTGCCTTGCAGGTTTACTCCGTACGAGTGGTACAACCCACATCCCTGCAACCCCTCCTCGACTCTGATACAGAACAACTTCACTCTACTCAACAGTTTCTGGTTTGGCGTTGGAGCTCTAATGCGTCAAGGTATTTAGGTCACAGTTAAAGCTATCAAAATCAATATTTTATAGTTTTATATATTTTGTATGTGGAAAGGGGTTGCTCCAAGTTCTCCAAATCAAGTATTTAGCAGCTACAAAAACACTTATTATTCGTTATAGGAGATTTAATATTGGACCAAAGAAAAACAACTCTGACATATGAGGTAGTTTAAAGGCTACTAATAAATGCTGCACATGCCACACTGCAGAGCTGTCTAATGAACTCTCTGTACAGCAGTAAAGACTGTACTGACACTGTTAACTCTGCTCTAAGCTGCTTTATTCCAAACGTCAATATTTGCCCCCTATATTCTGTGAATGTCCTTTCCACTTTGCTCCAGTGGCCATTAATTGCCACCACACCCTGTAATAACAATCACGTTGCACTTCATGGGGATTTGATCCCCCTCGAGGCAGGAGATCGGCGCAGGATAAGTCCAACGTGCCTGATTGGACGTCCAACAAGCCTATTTATAATGGCGCTGCTGATTAAATGTCGCAATTTTGCAGACTGCACGCTGTATTTGTCGAATCAGTTCTTCAGAGATGCAAAGATATTCATAGAAGAAGAGACAAGCAAGTGAAGCTATAGGTAAATGATGTTGCTTCTTTTTCTTTTCTGCAGAGCGCTGAAGTTAATTATAGCTTTTCCATTTCACTTTTTATTAGCTTTTATTAAGCATGTGTTACCCCGTTTTCTTCGTATTGGCACTTTTCGTTCTATTGTCTTTCTTTTTCACAATAATTCATTTGATCTTTTTAGACCATGAACTAGGGAGAAAATAGCCGTAGTGTATGAAGAGGTGCATAATTTATCATTTAGAGGGAGGTGAAAATACAATTAGAGCTCTAGTGTAACTCCAGCTGTTCAGATGACCCCATTCGGACTACAGTACTTGACTTTGCTTTACAGGAATAAAGGTGTTTTAGCATTATTGTGTGTTTGGAATACATCGTTTTTAGCATTTAGCGCCGGTTGTATCACAACGATGGTTGTCACATACTGATTTATGCTACTTTTTTAACCTTTTGTCCCCCATCAATGTGCTTCCAGGCTCGGAGCTGATGCCCAAGGCTCTGTCCACTCGTATAGTCGGGGGCATCTGGTGGTTCTTCACCTTAATCATCATCTCCTCCTACACGGCCAACTTGGCTGCCTTCCTGACCGTGGAACGAATGGATGCGCCCATCGACTCGGCAGACGACCTGGCAAAGCAGACCAGGATTGAATACGGGGCAGTGAGGGATGGATCCACCATGACCTTCTTCAAGGTACGACTGGTGTGGACTCTCAATTAGCTTTTAACTCCATCCAAAGAGGCAGCATGAAAATATGTAGTTGAAACGGCTATGCAGAAGGGCCCGTTCATGTCAAGTTGTAGAGCCTGTCAAAAATATATTTCACTTACGATAGCATCAAATCCTGAGATAGCACTCATCCGTGTATGCTCTACTTTACTCAAATGAAATGCATAACGTTTTTCATTCGGATATTCCATTATTCAGTAAAACGAGTAGCCTCACTTCCATTAAATCAGTCATGACGCTGCTTCTCCCTCCGTCATCCTGTATCTTTGCCAAACATCTTTTGGAAATGGAAATATGTAAGGACGGAGGCAGGGGGAAAAAAGACGAGCATGTACTTTAACTAGAGACAAGGTAGACGTATCAAGAGATGAGTTCATGACGGGAAATGGAGAAGACGGGGTGTCTTTTCTTGAAGTTAAACATACGTTTGATTTAGTTTGCATTACATATGGCTGCGCTGATGTCCTCAGGCAGGGCTGTCACTTCCTTCCCCCCGCAGCCACATCCTCTCCTTGCATCCTGGTAGCTCGGCGGGGGTGATCCATGCAGGGCTTTATCCTCCCAGATTGCAGCCAGTGATTACGGCTGCCTGGATGGGAAGAAGCAGGCTGTGTTGATGGCTCGAACAAATTGAATCAGCTGGAGGAGATTTAGAACACAGCTGTCCCATTTTCTCTGACTGAGCAAGGAGAAACACACACACACACACACACACACAGAAATAAAGGCAAGACACATTCAAAAATAAAGTCCCACACATCACACTATTAAACCTTTATGGACACATGAACTTTACTTCAAATACTGTAATATGCACGTATATAATAGTATTTGAAATACAGTTAAGTACATGTAGTGTATCCAACGACGTACTTGGTACAAATGCATCGTTTTTCCTCGTTTGGCAGAAATCAAAGATCTCCACCTATGAGAAGATGTGGGCGTTCATGAGCAGCAGGAAGAACACCGCGTTGGTGAAGAACAACCGAGAAGGCATCACCCGGGTCCTGACGACGGACTACGCCATGCTGATGGAGTCCACCAGCATCGAGTACATCAGCCAGAGAAACTGCAACCTCACACAGATCGGAGGTCTCATAGACTCCAAGGGCTACGGCGTGGGGACACCTATTGGTAAGAAGAATGAGGACGTATGTGATGGTGAAACATGGGGGGGAAAAGGTGTCTGTCACATACTATAGGTCTACTTGTCACCAGCATCGTTGCCAGTTAGTGGCATAAAACAGTGATTTATATTGTGCTTTAAAAGAAAGTCCTCCTTCATGGTTTTGCAAGCTTTCTGGTATTCTTGCTTGTCCTCTGTGGTAGACTGAACACATTTTGCCACACAAATCACATCCATGCATACACTTTTGAGAATATAAGTGTCTGTAAATCTGTAAATGACGGCTCTCCACTGTAGAAACACGCAACAGTTTATTTGGAATTTTCATTTTGCTGGAGTGCTGAGCCGCTATCTCGTATCCACAACATGCAAATGCACTTCCATCTGAGAGCTCTGCCAGCTGTTTCCCTGCAAATGTTCATCTAAGGTTTCAGGCCAGTTTGTTGGATTGAGAACTTAAACTGGAAGCAAGTCAACCTGCTGGACCGTTTCTGCAGTTGGGGCTCTTGGATGTTTACTTAAGTGGTGCTTAACATGTCGTGTCTCTCTGGTGTTTTTTTTTTCTTTTCCTCTAGAGATGTTTTTTTTTTTTAAAATGGAGTTAAAATATTTCTTTTCAAACTGCCGTTCTTTGCCAAGAGCATACTCCACAACATAAGTTGAGTTGGCATGTGCAGGACACACATTTACATGTATGGGCACAAGATTAGAAATAATGAGAGTGGAGCCCCCCCGGCTGGCTGTCAGTACATAAGATAATGATATACTCTATTATGACATAGCAATTATAACCTTTTTAACACCTCTATTCTTAGAGGAGGTATGGACATTTATTTTAAGAAAATACTTGCATAAAGGATTAATCATACATTATACAAAAAAAGTGCAGTCATAAATGAAATCATACATAAAAGCCAGAGTTCAAAGGTTGCAAGGCTCTCTTCCCAGCAGCAGGGGGAGGAGTTGTACAGTTTGATGGCCACTGAACCGGACTTCCTGTAGGATTTAAGTAGACTTAAGATGTCAATGTCCTCTGTGGTTTGACACACCTCCACCAGAGACTCACACCAGAAGCCAACCTTCCTGATGAGCTTGTTAATTCGAGGGTTGTTCGCTGCCGACACTACCATGTAGGATATAATGACGGCCACCACATAGGAGAATATCTGCGGTGTAGAACTGTTTGCTCTCTTGTAGAGGACAGTGGAGTTGCTCTTCCCAGTCCAGTTTGATGTTGAGCTTCAGGTAGCTCAGCCCACATCATTTGTCTGTATTCAGCCTCAACCCCCTGCTGGTACAAGAACTGTGAAGGGTGAACAAGGAGAGAGACAGCCTGGCCGACCTCTAGAATAAGTCTTAATCTATGATGTGTTCTTGAGCAAGATGTTGAAGCCCACATCTCTCCCGAAGGCTGTGGTGTGTGTGTGTGTGTGTGTGTGTGCATTTAGATTAGATCCTGAGTGGCAGGTTTGCAGCCTGAGCTGTCATCACTTATGTGGATTTTGACAGTAAAGTGTTTGAGTGGTGGTATATAAAAACAAGTCTGTGCCATTTACACAAATGGAGTTGGTAGTCAAAGTGCAAGGCGGCGATGGCTGTTCTTTCCCCTCCAATTACCCCATGACTTTGTTGTTGTCGTGTGATGTGTTTGGCAGGATGTTTGCCACAGCAGAGGGACTCCCGTACAGGTTTAGGTTAAACCTAAAGATCAGCTGATGCCCTCGGGGCAGATGCAGCGCTGTGACTGGGCTGAGCTGCACTGAGCCGACAACTGAGGCTATTCAGCTCTTTTCTTATCTGATCAACAGGCTTTAGTGTCCCATATGTTTTAGGCCGCCAGAGTGTCATTGGATAGTGGAGGGCAATGCACCAAGATGGGTTTCGAGGCAGAAACCTCCTTCTCAAACCTATTAAAAGTGATTTAATTCCTACAACACCTGATCCCTGGCCTGCTCGTAGCTCTGGATGTAACTCCAAATGCATAATGATAAACATTACAAATGCAAATAGGACTTTTATATCCTCAAGATACATGTGGATTAATGTTCCCTGTCACACAGAGTGTTCTTGGCTTTATTCACAGTAGACAATACTGATGTTCACTAAAACACTGTAAACAAAGTATAACGGTGCCTCAGCGGGGCTGCCATACCTTACTGTAATAATGTGGCATTTAGAGGTATTTGTAAATGCTCTGTCAGTACATAATGTCTTCCTCTGTCTGCAGGGTCTCCATACAGGGATAAAGTGACCATTGCCATCCTTCAGCTGCAGGAGGAAGGGAAGCTGCACATGATGAAGGAGAAGTGGTGGAGGGGCAATGGATGTCCGGAGGAGGACAACAAGGAAGCCAATGCTCTGGGCGTAGAAAACATTGGCGGCATCTTCATTGTCCTGGCGGCCGGCCTGGTCCTCTCTGTGTTCGTGGCCATCGGAGAGTTCATCTACAAGGCTCGCAGGAACGCCGACATAGAGGAGGTGAGTGAGGCTGAAGACCTGCTGCTCAATGAATTAGTCGGTTGGATCATAGTATTCAAGTCAATTTGAATATTTTCAGGGGCTGTTACATGTTATTCGCTAGATGAAAATTAATTTGCCCAAAATCATATTTGCAGTTGCCGGTGGTAACAACAAGAAAGACAGTGTTTCACACTAAACAGCGGGTTGAATATAGTAGCAGCTCAAAATGACTAAAACATTCACTTCCTCTTATTTGTGCAAATAAATTATTTTTTTAAGCCTGAATTACAGTATGTCACTTCACACAAACACTTGCTTTCTTTTATTTACATCTTCTCCATCTGTTAATTGTATGTATGTAAAATAAAATGGCTAATAATTAGTCATGAAGCATGAACGCTAACCATCCACATGATTATGTTCATGTATTTGCCTTGCTTTTGTGTCTTATTTGCTGTGTTTTACTTTTCTTTGTCACATTTTCTTTGTTTTTACATGTTTTTTTTCCCTCCTCCTCCATTCTTTTCTTCTGTGCATGCTTGCGTCAGGCCTTCTGTTTCTTTTATGGGGTGCAGTCCCGTCAGTTCCAGCGGCGTGGCTCCACCTCCTCCTCCGGCACCTCCTTATCCACTGATCTGGAGAGCGGCAGGCTACTGGGGGATGACACAGAGTAGCTGCGGCAGCACATTTACAACACATACACACTCGAGACGATAGGTTTGTAACTAGCTGTCCTTCTCTCTGCCCCCCCCCCCCCCCCCCGCGAAAATACCCCAGTTTATCTGCACCCAAATCAGCCAATCCAAGCTCCCCTCACGCTCCCACTATTATGAGCCTTCTTCTAATCATTTGAACTGGTTTGAACTCAAATTTTGTTCTCAAACGTATTCCTTTCGCCCCCAGGCCAATATTGAATTATGACAATGTTTAATAAGATTGCTGTGTGTGTTTTATTTGGTTTAACTGGGTATGTTTGAGCAGTCAAATATTTTACTTTCTTAGGAACTGGCTAGCTTGTTTTATGACGAGAATCCATCTCCTATTCATGCAGGCATGATTAGCTTTTGTTCTACAGATTGCAAGGAGCTCTTTACTAATGAAAGCCTGAAAATACGGTGTCTAATTAAGAAAAACAAAGTCTTTTGTTCGTGTCCCTCTGAGCACACATTTATTGAGTTCAGGGTAGTTTGAACATCGTGGCATTTAAGTTGAAGTTCATAGAGCTCTGCAGTTCTGTCCAGCTGTTTTCTCAGTTGCACTTGTGATGTCGCCTTTCTACAAGGCTTGCTGCATTCAGTGAAGTCTGAATTTGTGTATACTTCAGAGGCAGGCCTTTAGAGGCTTGGAATGCCTTTGGGGAAATCAAAAGATAGGAAAAATGATTTGAATATTTCCCCCCCTCATTAAGCCCATTGGTAGACTGGTTTGGTTGGCTGAAATTCAGATAACAGTGATGGAACGACGTGTCGAGTTAAGACGTCCCCTGACACTTAAACATTTTAACTGAATTAATGACGAATGAGATCACAGAGAGTTACTAACTTCCAAGGGCTTTCCTGACCCCCTGGATTTAAAAAAAACAAGAAAATATTGAGTAGGTTGTAGAAGATATGAATCATTACAAAGACAAATCATTTATGCTATTAAAGGGTTTAAAATCAGGCTATGTAAGATAATTATATGAAGTACTTGACAAATAGATAAGATACCTTTTAAAAGACCAGAATCAACAAGGTTTCTTTGTCTAAATCTGAAATTACTTGTTTATTTATTTTAATTCTACAAAATACATGAATTTTCAATCTGCGGTTTTTGCCCCTTTTTTCTCAGCCTTTCATGGTCTGAGGTTGGTGCTGGGGAAGTTTTCTCCGTGGATATAGAGTGTTAATAGTAATCGTGGGAAACCCTGCAGGAAGCCACATCCGTTTGAAAAGCCTTAGGCAAAGCCGGAGGATGAAAGAGGAAGACCTTCTATGGACTCTGGATGCAAAGACCAACGCGCAAAAACGGGACGACTTTTGTGCTGGGAATGATAATTGGCGAGATAAGTTTACAGGCACCTCCTCCGAAGGAGAGCGAGTTGAAAGGCGAATAAACATTATGGAAGATTAGTGAGTTCAATGCAATGTATTCTGCAGCATCAAATAAGCCCGAGGCTCCTCATTTCAGACGGCCCTCTCTATGATAATTTAAAAATGATTACCATATTTTGAATACATAGCTCCCTGCTTTAGGATGTTGCACAGAAGACATTGCCCTTCATCCTTTGACCGTGTCCTTGCTTTTATGATGAAACAACCGACTTACAATTCTTAGATCAATTTACATTTGATGTGTGTTTTGTCATCTCTTGTGTTCCCATGGTCACACTTCAGAGCTGCTCACATTCCTCTGCAGGCAAGCTTGTGCAGGGATTAATCAAGTCACTGTCTTCGATTTAAACTTAAATTAGCATCGCTTTCAGTAAACGCTGTATCCAATAATTGCCAAGTTGATCCAATTACGCAGCAGCAGTAATTTTGTTTGAGCACATTCACACTGTGTTTTTTTTTTTTGCTTTTGTAACTCAGCTTCATCGGTGTCTTAACCAAGGCCTCGTCCCTTCTCCTTGGCAGAGCGTGTCTTTTAGCACCCTGATGGAGGAGTTGGGTATCTCCCTGCAGTGTTACAAAGGCGTCCGGAGGAGGTCGCGACCCCGCAGTGGCTCGAGGCCGGCTTGCGTCCTCTGTCAACCGCCACGCACCGCGCTGAGAGAAGAAGCGAGTCGGGACACCAGCATGTGAGCCTTGGATCTAGATACTGATGGAACTTGATCAGAGACTGCTAGCTGATCGCTCTCCACTCCGCAGACTCGATTGTTGCCGATGAAGCTGCTTCCTCATCACCCGTGTCTGTTTGTGTCTGGATAATAGCGTTAAACCGTAGACGTACTGTCGTTTCCCAAAGTCTTGGCCTCGTATCAACATTAATGATGTGAAAATATGTGACGAGGATTAGAAGAAGAGCGTTCTCTCTTAGTGTAAACCGTTGCTGTACCCTCGTGGCTGTAGTTCACTGCTCTGAGCAGGTTGCAGAGTTGATTCTGCACACTCTATCGATGCTCCCGTTGCGTAAATGTATGACGACTTCACTGATTTCGAGAGTAAAAAGATATTTTGCATTTTTAAACCGTTTACCGATTTGCTGTTGTTGTTTGTGCTTGGCGGTGATATTGTGTGCTCGTTTGTTTTTTTGCCTACTGGCAGGCTCGAAGTAGCTCAGATTGCTGTGCCAACCCCGGCTATTGGAAGGAGATAAGGACCTCTAAGGAAAACTGGGGAACACACCTGCTGTTTTATACTCTTTAAGCACCCAAATCACAGCCAGCCAACTGCCTTACCCCGACACACACACACACACACACACACACACACACACACACACACAGATTCAGAAATGCTTGTAACCATGAACTATTTCTCAGTACAGAAATCAGAGAAAGGATGTGATCCTTCCCGCCCCGAATCTTATCAGGAGACGGAAGAAAATGAGAAGCACATTTTTTTTTTTTTTTTTCAAAGCAATAAATTCTCAAGAGGTCAAAGACAATTTCCTTGTTGCCCTGGGAGGAATAGTCTTTGTTGTATTTGCAGTCACATTTGACAGGCTGAAGGGAGATCTTGTCTCCCAGTGTTGACAGTGGATCTCCGTTGATGTGTGCAGTTTCAAGTTCCTCATAAAACATTCCCCACGGAAAAAGAAAGAAAATGGTATTCATTAATTAATTAGCGAGTGTCATTTGCCTTTACGGTACTTACAAATCAAACATGTATGAGGGATGAGCAGTTTCTCAGCAGTTGTAGCACAATTAACTCAATGCAGCGTGAATAGAGAGCAAAGATTAATGTTTTCATTGACTTTTTTTATATTTTAATTGAGAAGTCCTGTACTGTCTTCCTTATTTCCACTGTGGTCTGAGTTTAACGCTGCATTAGCTTCTCCGTATCAGAGCAAAAGTTAGGAATCAGAAAAGAGGAATGTAGTTCACTCAGGCTCTTTGTCGCCCTCCAACCTCTAGTCGATCCTTTCAGTCCCCTTTAGTCTTACTGGGCACCTGCCTTGTAGTCCTGTCAGTGGATTTGACTTGTGCTACGTGTGCCTTTGGAATCACCCATAGAGTGGCGCCCCTTCCGCTAGAATCCCATGGGACCTCTGATATTGTAAAAAATGCAGATGATATAATTATTTGCTGGTCCCAGTCGCGTTGAGAGCAGCAAAGAGCTGTAGTTCACAAAGCGACCTCACACAAAACCTAATATTATCAAACTCGCCATAAATCGTAGATTTTTTTGCATGAAAAATTGTCTTTAAGAACCACAAACAACATATGTGAAATTCATGGCACAATTCAAATGGGACCAGAAAATAATTTCGATCTCACCATAGGAATACAATGCATTAGAAATTCATATTGAGGTCCCATGTACCGGAAATAGAAGGGCGGGACATCGCCACTCTATTGAAGCCAGCAATTCAGTATTCCTCTCATTTTTAAAATACCACCTTCAGCAATATCCGAATCAAGAATACAATCATACAGAACGGTTACTGACAATGTCTAGTTATATTAATGGGGCATTCTAAGCATTAAAACATAAAACAACCCATTATCAATAATGTCAGAACTTTCACTGGTTTAGCATTTAACAGCTAATGCAGTGACATTTCAAACAGGAAAGAGCAATAAATGGCTATAAATACTTTGTAAATGAGGGGAGTCAGAGGTTTTGTTGTGACATTTCTCTCGGTGGATGGTGTGCACTGGTTTGTCTGCATCCTGAGAGAATTGGACCGAGCTTTTCTTAATCTCCTCATGTAATGAATTTTCTCTTTTTTGGTTTTGAGATTAATTCTGGGATTGGGCTCAGTCCAACGTAATAGCATTTGGTTGCCTCTAATCTCCCAACCCTATAATTCTTAATCAAAACCAAAGGCAGCATTTTTTTTTTTTTTTTTATCATTATCTAATCCGTCCTGAACGAGGCCGTGGATTACAACTCTGGCCTTGGTATTATACACGGCTGAGCAGGATTCTCCTCCTCCGTACTAACCGAAGATCACTTCACCTGTAGAATGTTCATGATGGACAATGTTTCTGTCTTTACCTGTGTTCATGTCTCTGTTTATTTTACCCACGGAGACTATTATTTGGCACTTTGGTGGGTGAGGGGAAAGAGAGAAGGTCAGAGATTATAATCCATACCTCTATACATTTTATGTGGATGAAGAGAATAAATTGAGAGAAAAATCTGAAAAAAATTGAGATGCCAAGGCAGCTCAAAGAGCTGAAATTGTCAGTATATTACCTTTTTATTGTGTTAACCTAAGGAAAGGTCAGATAGAGAATCTCTATCGAGCTAAATTGAGACACTTTACATTTGTTGTATAAAACCAGCTGCATTATAGAAATGCATTTCTACATCAGAAAGCACATCTTGAATCTCACACATCAATCCTTCAAACCTGCAGAGTCTGGTTCTCGTATCTCACCATCAGGCTCCAAACTGTACGTACAGAAGAGTACATCAAACTCAAGTCTAAACTGTGACTCCAGCGTGGAAGAGTGGCAGATGTTTGAGCGCGTCCCATCCATCACAATGAGATGAACAGTGTCTGGGGCTGATAAGGCAGGTCTGTGTCAACAGCCTGTCAATGAAGACAAACGAGGGGGAGGGAGGCTCTTGGAGGTGCAGAGCATCATTTATCTCTCTTCTGTTTGTCTCTTGCTCTCTGTGACTTTCCCCCTCCTACCATCTGAAAGCCTGACTGTAAATAATTCAAGGGAAATGCTCTCATCTGCTGGTGTGCAGGTGAACTGGCCTCATCGGAACATTACAGTAAATCAGAACAACACTAATTCTTTCAGTGACCGGCAGGGCATATTATTTATTTTTTTCTTTTACCATCCTCAAAAGCTTATGGTCAGTTTATTATTATTATGGCGTTATTTATGCAAATTCTTCTTATGCACTTTCAGCCTATAAAAAGACTAGATGGAGGGCAGATTTACTCAAGTTTCAAGTTGACATTAGATATTTCCTTTGTTTTCAATAACTTTGGACACTTGGGGATCACATGCAAATTGTGAAAACAATAAAGGTTGCTTTTTTTTGCATCACCATATATGAACAAGTAAGACCACCACAGGCTATAAAAGACTACTATAAGTTGACAATGTAGACTACATTAATTATGCTAAACTACAATAGCAGAGCTGGCTCATGTTCTTTCCCTTCGTCCTTAATGCTACTTGTCTCAAGTGTATGTAATGATGATGATGGGTTAGGGATGAGCAAGTCAACCAATCTAAATGCCCAGCATGCGGAAGAAGGGCCAATTGATTCCAAAGTCATTCAGCAGACCGGTGAGTACTGTAAACGGTATTCCAACTAACTGTGCATTTACATAACACACAGATTGCTTACTGATACATATTCAGTTCGTTAATCCAATCAATTCAGTCTTATTTGGGAAGGTAAGGCATTAAGGCATTTATGTTGATTAAATAGGAAATAATGCAATGGTGTTGATATGATGTGCCCACCAAGTGTTTTTTTTTTTTGCATTTTGCATTTTGTAAATGACTGGAAGCATCAGTTTTTCACAGAAACTATAAATGTATTATGATGTTATTTCTTTTATTCACCGACAGGAGATTGCATCATGTTTTTTTTCCATTGGTGTTCATGAAACAGATGACATCCCAGATGCCACAGAGCCACCAGAAGCTGAGACTCCAGACATTGTAGAGCTTCCCAGCATCACTCAGGGGTGGCCTGCGGATATAAATGCGACACCGTCCTGTACGAAGCGTGTGCAGCTGCTCACTACACGTCCCAACTCCTGATGGAGGGAGTGTGCATGGATGCCTGCACACAGATCTCACCACTCATGGGTTTCTTTCAGGACACTGTGAGTTTGACTCCTCCACCATGTGGTGAACTTGTATAGCTCGGTCCTCGGAGGATCGGGGCGATGCCACATCAGGGTATTCAAGCAGCTCCACCAAGATGGTCAATGGGTCGGACCCTCGCTGACATCATCACGAACAGGCGGTGGTTGAAGACTTCCACAAGTACCTGCAAGTGAGTAAAACGGAAAGCTTTCTGTCTAAAAATGATGTCACGTTTCAGTCACCAGAATTCATTTATTTATTAAATAGTATCGTTCGTCTTTATCGATAATTATTATTCATGTAATAAAAATGGCACAATATGGCTTAGTTTGTCACAAAGTCAAATAAGTGTTATATGCCATAAAAATGTTATATTATGTCATAAAAGTCACAATAAATGTCAGAATCATATGCCACATAATATTATACCATGGCAAAGATAGACGAGTATTCTGTCATCAAAATCTCACTATGAATATCATATGCCACGAACGATTACAAAAATGTTGTGTCATAAAAACCAGCTAAAAATGTCATAGTAAAGTAGGATGACAGCTGATAGTATAGCCTGCATTGTCATACAAATAAAAGTTGTAAAATATATTATCGCATGCTATGACGTCATCTGGAGAGTCTGCGCACTAGTGATGGGTTTATGACCTATATTGCAACCATCCAATAGGGGGCGATCGAGATGTTTTGGCACTGTTGTGGAGCTGTCACATTGTCCATCTCTATTCATAGTCGATAGTTAAACACTATAATAAAAAGGATTAGTTATATGGACACAAATAAATCCGTTTGACCACAGAGTGTGACCACACATTTGGGTGACCCTTCCTGTTCGGTAAATGCCCGACTTATGAAAACGTCCTTGCTCTTAATAGCTTTATATTGTTGAGTACATCACCCGCGTTAAGGTGAACTTACAACATCAACAACAACACAAAAAGATGAGAAGTAAACCGACATACTCTGTTTGAGAGATGTTCATTCTGAGCAACTGTCTCATTGCACAGCTATTGCAAATCCAAAGAGCGTCCCAGAGGCATGACCGTGTCACTCAAAGCGGCGCTGCAGCGAACGGGCATTTTTGCGGGCTAAAGTCATGTCATCCGAGACATTTAATTGGGATCGGGTCGTCACAGGGGGAACAGCGGACGGCATTCCTGCGCCGCCCGCGCCCCCGTTGTGTCGCTGTGCGCCGCGTGGCCGCTGCCGCACTCCGCGGGGAACATGTCCCGGGCTGCCTCCGACTGACGCGCTGGTTATGGTGGGGAAACCTGTTCAATCCCAAAGATCTGATCCTCGGGGAGTCTTTTAGAGAGGGGAGTGGAGGTCAACTTTTTGGAGAGGTGTGCTTGTGCCATGCAACGGCTGAGAGACGACTTTTTTTCTTGTGAAGAGCCCATCAGCGGTGATCCGACTGGGACTCGGTCTAGAACCCCTACTGAGGACGTAACCTGCTCCTTGATTTAACACAGCATTACACGGACTTTCCTCTGTCGGGCTCGTGTTGCTTCAGGTAACAGTGACCTGTTAGTGCATGCTGGCAACAAGTAGTCTAGTCTCCATCATAATGTAGATTTTATGACTAAAAAATGTGCACTTTTTTAATATTTACTATCATATTTTACCAGTGTAGGTTATGTTTTGTTTTTGAGAGATATAAGTTAACATTTTAAAAAGGGTTGCTGGTGTAGAAGGTCATTGAGGTATGTTGTGTGAGAGAGAGGGTTAAAAACAGGCATATGGCCTGATATAAAAAGCCTACAATGCAGAGGAGCATGCAGACCTCAGAGCCGGTCTATCAAAGCCCCCCTAATTATTTAATCCCACTGCAACTCTAAATGCATGATGAAACTGGTGGCAGTGTGAGCGTGTGTTTATAAAGGCCCATTCTTTCCTAGGTGTGGATTCATGACGTGGTTTATTAGCAGGCTTTCATTCCTACTGAACACAACGCCTGCTGGGTTAAGTATTTAGTAAAGTGTGGTTAAAATGACAATAATGTAGATTAAAAAATGCTTTACTTAGCATTCCATGTCAGATTTCACACCACATACGCATCGATTTAGGGTTGATGCTATAACGAGTGTTTAATCTGCTGATACATTTTTGGTCTATAAATAAAATACCGGAAAAAAAAATGCCCTTCACAATTTCCCAGAAGCTATGGCGGCATCTCCAAATTTTAAAAACCCAGCGAGTGGATTTACAGTCCCAAAAAAACGAAAATGCAGGAAGTCGTGCTGTAAATACTTCTATTAAATGATCATTCTACCTGTCGGTTTTCAGTTGATCAACTAATCGTTTTATTATTACGCCTTCTGCTTGTGCTAACATCTCTGTTCTGTTTCTCATGAAGGGATAAATGATCACCTCAACTAGAAGAGTGTCTCCTGATAAATCTGAAGTTAGAATCGCCTTCAGCCTCGACGACACATCAGGTAAACACACGCACACACACACACACACACACACACACACACACACCTGTGCTCTGGCATCTCAAAAATGACAGTAACAACTTATTTTGAGTTTCGCTGCCTCTATTACTAAATTGATCATTTAACAGCCGGCATTGCTGGGAGCTCTACTCTCACTGCATGTCCAGTATGCGTGGAACACATTCCTCCCACCAAAACAGACCAGGCAGACCCTCCTCCACCCTCCTCGCCCACCTCACACCCTATCACTTCAACTGTGTTCATTCTTCTAAGTCGTATAGCTGAGACAGGTGCTCCCTCTATTTTTGTTGGACCGCAGCATTATGAAAAAGCAACCACACATGCATGTGCACAGCTGTGCACTCTTAATGCGACCGCACGATCATTTGCACCACCTTTTATTGGGCCCCCGGTATTATTTGAACATTTAATCCTCAATTATAACTCCGAGATCCGCCCTACCTACACTTTAAGGTGTCCGTCAGGATGTTTTACTGCCGTGGGGCCCGGCACCGGGACAGCAGCTGCTGCTATGCAATGGCAGAGTCAGGTTTCCCCTCTAATACTTACTGTGTCCTGCTGCCTGATTCACTGTTCAGCTTTTAGAACACTGGCCTATATTTATAAGCAGTTAACACTTCCAGGCCTACTCTGCCCATCTCTGATCCCCCTTGTCTTTCTCTCAGGAAGTGAGATGAAGGGGCTGTAGCAGGAACGACACTCAAATCCCACTCTGAGCAGTGATTCATTGAACCCCGTGACATTCCGCTTGTCATTCGCACACGTCCTCTGACTGAATTACCTTCCCCGTTTCTTAATCATCCACTTTTTCACCTCAGTTTTAAGGATCTAAAGTGTAGGGTTAAGTTGGCAGCATGCTTATATTCCTCGTTTTAGTTGCACCTTTTTCAGAGTTTTTCAGGCACAATTTGACCCTACCCTTCAAAATAAAATGCTGGATATTCCCTGGGCGATCATGTTGTTGCCTCTTTGAACTTGTGTTTCTCAGCAGGGGGGGGACTAAGACCTCTGCTCCATCTAGGGATCATCCACTAGGGCTTTCATGACTTCATGCCAGGCATAGTTATAACCCCACACTGTGTCAATCCAAAGCATGAGAACTGTATTTATTCCACATCATAATTGGCCCCATGGCTGCAGAGCGGCCCGCTGGTACCGCTGCTTTTAGAAGGTTGCATCATCCCAGGATTCTCCACATGTGTTCCACAACTCCAGGGAGACATTACTGGCGAGGCAGAGGCTGGTGCAGACAACCTGTCTGTTTCTGTCTGTCTGTCTGTCTGTCTGTCTGTCTGGCTGGCTGTCTGTCTGGCAGGCTGTCTGTCTGGCAGGCTGCATGTCTGTCTCTGTCCGTACATCTGGCCTGTTCTTTCTGCCCACTGTTTGTTTTCTTTTTCTCTGCAGGTCTTTTGGTGTGACAGCTCAGTACATGCTGTACAGTCAAAGGACCCGGCTTATTTATAAGTATAGATATGCGTTGCCGTGGTATCATATAAAAAGCCCCATATAGTGTTTCATTTAGGTCAATTTAATGAGACGAAGAAAGGCATTAAAGCAACCGCCTGTAGAATCAGCACATGATTTCAAGATAATCATAGAGTACTAGGTGGAAGAAAAGAAATCAATCTGTTTGTTGTTTTAAGTACTGTAATTGAGTCCGCTTTTGAGGTACTTTTTCTTTCATTTGCTGCATTATTTTATAGCTTTACTGCATTTATCTGACAGCTAAAGGCATTTTTCATACTACAATTTTAAACAAAACGATAATGATCATTTGATACATTGTGTTAGATTAGAATACTCAAAGCTATATAAATCAATCATGATATTGACGGTTTATCTAAATAAAGTGTTCTATTTCAGTAGATGTAAAAGATGTGGAGGAGCTCCCTAAGACTTTCCCGGATCTTGAACAGCGACTACAGGTACAGTCCTACTATACTAGTACACATACTCACCCATTGATTTGACCACACATTGGCAAATTATTTAACATCTGTGCTGGTAAAGAGAAGCATTGTCTACCTTTTTTATAGGAAAAATCCATTTCCCACCCAGTCCCCATACGCTATTAGCATTTTGTGTTTCATGTCTGTTTTGTGGCTTAATGCTGTATATGGATAGTCAAACAATGCAATGCTGAATTAATTTGATCTTTGAAATATGGTTATTGCCCCCTTCCATTTACTGTACAACTCATTTACACCTGAAGGCCAAACTAGATGAATCATTCTGGAAATTACTAACTGAAAATGAGTTGGGGTTATAGGTGGAGAGGAGAGGTCGATTCAAATCTACCTCATTATGGAATAAATTGCATATAACCTTGTGAAAAGTTCTCTGAAGCTCTAGTCCGTTTAAGTTGGAAACAAGAGTCTGTACATCAGGAGAAGCTCGGGTTAAACCTCAACCCTGTAAATAAATGTCTTCACTGTGTGCAGCCAATCTGCTATTAGTGTTGTCATTGAATTATCCTTCAACGAGTGCCACTGCCAGGGTCACACAGAGTACATGTTGGTTCAGAGTATCAAATGAGAACAGTAGTAGCAGGCCAATGAATGATGGCTTTCATACACCGTGGACTGTTTCATTCCCAGCCACACTCGTTTTTGAAGCTGTTGCCCTTACGTACATACAAAATATTTTCAATAGTCCTATTGGAGTTATACTGTCATTTTTCTATTGACCTTAAAGGTAGAGTAGGTCATTTGGAAAAAACACAGAAACTTTGAGTTTGAATGCATTTCAGAAACCGATAAAACTTTTGTTTCAAAGCCGCTACCTCAGAACAATCAGAGTGCAATCAGGAAGTAATCAAACCAATCATTGTCTCCGGCCCAATTTTTTGATTGGACGGGGTTTTTACAGTCCTGCCACGGCAACAGATGACATTTTAAAAATGTTTTTGTGTCGGAGCATTCAATGTATTCATTATTATCGGCATGTTATGAGGATTTCAAGTAATATAGAATCATCTACTCAATCTTTAATGTGATTTGAAATTGCAATATTCTGATATTGCATCAGTCGTGCTACCATTGTGCCACGATGTGCCGTGATATCTGGAGCATTTTTCATTCCTGTACCAAGTAACAGGTCCAGCTTTGTATACATTATAATCTTTGCTGTTTTTTGCTTGGTGCTAACGCTAATGCACTCTCTGACCTCTTGCAGCCAGTGCCCCCCAGCGGGTCTCTGAGAGAGAGCGTTCAGGTGTACAAGGAACACTGCAGGATGGCGAGAGAGTTCCACCAAGTCAAACACGAGATCGCCGTGCTTGAGGACCGCAAGTGAGTCCCTGTGAAAACGGTAGCACGTCTCATGAGAAGGCTTGTGTGATCGGATCACTGCTTGGACCAGAAGTAAACGTTCTGGTGGCTTTGCCTGTAGTTTCTCGACATATCAACTTACTGCTACACCGTTAAGCAACAATGAGTCAAGCAGAGCAATTAAAGATGTGTGGAAATAATCATAAAACATATTTATTGTTATATAAGTGCAGTTGAGGATAAACTTACAACCCACAATCCCACTTTAAAATGCACTTGGACTAGCAGGGCACTTTGGATCAAAATGTCCACCAGGTGGCGCATGTTATAGCTTTCACATAGCATTGATGACATGATCTGCTGAGAGCAGTTTCCTTAAGGTGATATATGAACTGCAGGTAATGTCGGACTTTGATTGCAGATGTAATTCTTTATTATTCTAAATAATTTTAAATCGGAAACAACACTAAACGTGTGATTTATACAGAGATCTGTGAGTGTAATGGTTAGACAATACACTGGGTTCATCTGCTGGAACCTGGGTCGTATTATGAGAAGTAGCACCTTTTGCTGTGGTGAATATTTCACAGCATCCCCTTAATTGAGTGAGACCCGCTGTACGCTTTAATGCGCGTACTGATCTACTGTGTGTGTACGTAAATGCACATAAACAGGAGTGTATAACTCTCTCTCACACACACACACACACACACACACACACACACACACACACACAGAGCACACTGTCCCCTGTGCCCTCAGCAGCTGTAGGTAGTCTTAGCAGTGGGATTTTCAAGGCCCTTGCTGTTACCCCACCACCACACCTACACACACACACACACACACACACACACACACACACACACACACAACCTGCGCCACTTGGCAGCTCCTAAATAGAGAACAGCAGGCAGGCTCTGATGGGATGACTATAGCCTTGAGTTGAGATAAGAACGTGATGAGTCAGGCCGGTAGAAACTTTTGGTTCTCTCTTTTCATGCCGTTGCCCATGCCAACATCCACCGACACGTACACACACACACACACACACACACAAAAGCTGATTCACGCTCAAAGTAACGTGAGACGCAGCGTGACGCGAGTGAAACGTAATCCTAAGTGTTTTATGAAACTAGAAATACAATGTGAGGTATTGATAACTGGAGCATTCAACACATATTCATGGAAGAATGAATATCTTCATATTTTCCTCTATTGTTCATCAACCATTAACACGACACAATGAAAGTTGTGTTACTTCCCATTTGATTACACACAGAAGGAGAGGCCATTTTCAGACTTACAGTGGATTGTTGCTAGGCTGACAACAGGAACAACACTTTAACACACCACAGAGGGATTTTCCACAATTCACTCAGCCTGCTTTAGTTCAGTAGCAAACCAGTACATTTATACTGTAGCACTGTATGTTTAACTGATCAAGTTTGTGAGTCCTGTGAACGGAATCATACGTTTGTTTTGTCAAAGTATTGATAGAAACATTGACACAGTCATTGATGCATGTAGATACACTTATCACTGGGAACCATCATGATGCAGATTACACAAGAAATAGCCAGTTGTGAAAGAGCTTATTAGAAGTTTTGAAATGATTGTGTATAACACTTTTTCTTTATATTCTTTTTTTTTCCCAGAAAAAATGTGGCTCTCAGAAAAACCAAATGAACAAATGTCAGAGCATATTGCTTTTTTATTTAATAAGAAAAAGTGTTCTGTAATGTATCAGATTTCATCTGGCTTCTCTGGTTTTCCGGATTGATTCTTTTGGACTGAAAGAGATCTCTTCCTCTTTTTCAGGCTCCCTGTCACACAAACATGCATGCCCATTAGCGTTTCAAGTATTTCTGAGAAAGAAAAAAAAAAAAAAAACCTCATACGCATAAAAGGAATTCATCTGAATTACTTGTAAATCACACTGCGTTTTGCTTGTCATTCAAAACTATGCTTCTGTTTTTGATGGTGTTTTAAACTGAATAGAACATCAATGTCTCGGTTTTCTCATACATTTTGCATATCATATTAATTATAAGGCGATTGTGATTCTTACTAAAAAAGCAAATTCAAACGAAGAAAAATTGACAGAAAAATGAAGACTTTTATTTATCTATTTTTTTATTCTTTTTTTTTTGTTTAACTGTAAAGAAAAGCTAAAACTAAATAATAAAGTTCTCAACACTATGGCAAAGCTATCTAATCTGTGTGTGAGGGCACGCTTGTGAATTTAGTTCCAGACCTTTAAATCATGCAACGTCGCAACTTCCAGTTAATAGAAAACAGCAGAATAGTCATCTTCTGTCGTAGTTCCACAGACAGATGACTCCTTTTCTTCCTTGTTGATGCTGCCGTTATGGGACTTGACACTCTACCAGCTGTAATACAACACTGACATTAACACACTCTCAGGCGTGAGGCCCTGACACACTCGTACGCATTCGTCAACGTGCATGTGTGCTTACGGTGCCTTTCAAAGTCCAAAGGCATATCTCTTCCCAGTGTGAAGTCACCGGTCGCCAGCCGAAGTCAGGTCACCCCGTCTAAACCAGAGTCCTTCAGGTCGATTGGCTTCATTGTGAAAGATAGTAGATGTGGGGTCAAAAAAATATTGTAATATGCGATTTATTTTGCAATTCACATACAGCCCGCAAATAAATATTTTACCTCATTTGGCCATGGCCAACCAAATGCCTTATTTACTTATCATGAGCGTAGCTTTGTTGCCAAACAGCAAGAAGAATCAATGGGGTTTTTTCATTACAGGAGCTCAGTTCTTCCTGTAAGTTTGCATTGTTTCCATGTTTATTTTGGTTCCCCTGCTATCCTCTCTCAGCTGAAGAATCTTAATTGTCGGTAGGTATGTATGACTGTGAATCATCGTCTGCAACGCAGATCTGTGTTTCTCTGAACCGGGAACCTGTTATGGGCGTTTCCTTCCCTCCAGCAAAGTGTTTGTTGGGACGATGTCCAGCTTTTCACGACTGAAAAAGATTCAGCAGCAAGAGATAAAAAATAAACACATGACTCAACAGTTGTTGAATTTTGAGAAATACTTAAAGTCATACTTGTTGCTAAAAATATATATATCTCACTCCTCTATTTAGGCGCAAGTTGCTGGCAGAGCTGGGGGAGGATGAGGAGGTTGCCATGGAGATAGCCCGTCTAGAGGAGGAGTTTCGGCGTCTAACGGAGGAGAACCGCACCTTGATGACCGTCCACGACGAGCGCGCTCAGCAGCTGGAGAGCCTCTGCTTGACCAATCAGACGAGGCAGGACTCCTCGTGACCTCTGACCTCTGCCACACCTGAGGCCTCCAAACATCTAGCTGACGTCCAGGCCAGGATACCACGTAGAAATTAAGGCTCAGCTAGTGCTTATTCTACACAACAGTCAGTGAATCAGCTACAGAAAGGCGTCGTGTTTATTCATGTCTGAGTCATTTGTTTGAACCACGGACGTACTGTCATCATCAGTGTGAACCTGCTGGAGTGATTCTACCAAGCTATGACACAAGGCCACTTTTCTGGGTTTCGCTATTATGTGATCTTGCAGAACCTTTCTTCTGGTCGCCACAGTGCACATTTCTACAATGTCAGCTGCTGTGAACGTGACCGGATACTCTGATATCTGTCTCAGGTCCTATGGAGACTCAGACCTTTTACCTGGGGTCTGTGGAGGGAGCCAAAGATGGCACGATGTGGTCCAAATGTTGTATTTTGAGGAGTGTTTGCCCCTCCCTCTCCATCTCTCCCAACCCCGACGCTTGCATCAAGTTCCTGTTATGGTTAAAAAAGGAAATGAGACAAGTGTTTAACAGTGTCTGAGTGTCAGGGATCGGGAAATTGTAGCCATTTGTGAGGAACAGCAAAAGAAGAAGGGTGATTATTAATTTCACAATAAGCATCCGCTGCGACACAACACTGTACGAGTTGTACATTTTCTTTTTCTGACGTAGCGTATGCAAGATAAACCGCCGCTTATCTTCCTCGTCTATTAATAAAATGCATTTTATTTTAACGCCAGCATCAGTTCCCTAGTTTCATTTCTCCAAGCTGGTTGCTGTTGTGTTCGGTGTGGACTTTATAACCATATTGTGGTGCTAACATAGAAAAAGGAACTTTGCATGAGGAGATTAGCTCATTCTGGAATTATGAAACGGCCACCCCATTGGCCGGTTTGACTCTGGCAGCCTTCCCTTTTCCTCCTTTAAATCATGTGACACTGACAACAGTGCTTTGTGGTGATGATTAGTCCGTTCTCTTGTACTTTACTGTCTGCTACCCCGGCTTTGAACTTTGCTTTTCCTTTATCACAGAATCCCTTGCAAAGTTTTTCGTTACACGATTCATCTGGCAGGGTTCCTGTTTCTTTATAGTCATCATTATCACAGATATATAAATATTTACATTGCCATAACATTTGCTGACACCTCAAAAGCCTGACAAAATACATTCTAAAGTTGAAGATATTAATTGATAAGAACGAATAGCTGCTTCCTGGAAAACCGACACTTTATGAGACCCACTGAGAAATGTTAGCTTTTATTTCTAAGTGTATTTACTCTCTGTTTTTGCACAACTTGTTCTCAACAAGCAACCAGTCGATTTAGACGATAGAGAACCTGCTCAAACAGCAGTTTTCCGTTCCCAACACCCGTCTTATACTCTCTGAATTGTGTAAATCTATAAAGGGATTTTCTGGGAAAAGCCTGTTCGTTTACTAGACGGATTCTAGAGTGGGATTGGTATGGACAGGAAAACTGCTTGCTCATCCTATATCAGCAGGAGTGTATGAGTCAGCGCTCTGTTACACCCAGAGTTGTTGCAACACACACACACACACACTCTCTTACTCTCTCTCTCTCTCTCACACACACACACGCCGTATGACTGAGTCAAGCTCAGTTTTTAGTTTGTAGTTGAGATAAGGCTTTCTGGGAAACGTAGCTCGTCGGACAGCATTCCATTTAGAAATAACCATGTCTGCTCAGCAGCCGGGACTTTCTTTAACACTCTAAGACACTTGGATAGATAGTCAGCCTTGTAAGGTAGGCATGTGTTGTTGTTTTTATTTATCATTTTGTACAACTTTTTCAGTCTTCATCCTGATACAGAGGGAAACTACACTACTAACTATAAAATGTGTGTGTTTGTGTGTCTGAATACCGTAGATGTCCCTGATGGCGACGTCTGGCCCCCGGTCATCAGTGTTTACGTTTGAGTCAACAGTGCATTCCTTCCATGTGCTGCGCCGCCTGGACGAGCAGCGTCGCCGGGACACGCTGTGTGATGTTACCGTGGTGGTGGAGGGTCAGAGCTTCAGAGCTCACGGCTCGGTGCTCGCTTCCTGCAGCGAGTACTTCACACACAGGACCTCGTCGCTGGCACAGCACGGAGCGGTCATCACTCTGCCACCAGAGGTGAGACGCCGCCTCACAGTGCCGCACACGGGCAGAAAGTAGACCCCGAGTTCAAAGTGAAGTGAGAGGATTAACTGAAAGCTTTTATTTCCTCAACAAGTCTTGATGGTGCATAGGCTGTCATAGATTTATTAATTATTATTATTATTGATTAATGCTGTTTAGTCTTTAATCTTGACTAAGACCAGTCACCATGACCTGTCACCTTGAAAAAGACCATTTCTGACCTTTTGAATCAACCTTTAATCAACATCAAAATGATGGTTAAATGATCAACCATCCAATAGGTGTCAACTATGGTCTTCAAGGGGAAATTGTTTGCTTAGTCATACTAATAAGGCTATTTTAATTAACACATCCTATTTGATTTTTGGTTTTCTATTATTTATTTGCATCAACAAGACACTTTAAGGGGATGTTCCACTGGTTTTCAGCTACTTGGGAACTGCAAAAGCCACAGAAAATAGATCTTTGTTTACTTTGGTTGATGTGTCAGTAAAAACGTATTGTATGTTTGATTAACTGCAGAAAATATGATAGAATTACCCACTGTAATCTTTGAGAATTAATTAGAGCATATGCAGTGCTCAAGTATGTCACTTGCCCTCCTTCCCAGGTGACCGTTGCTGGCTTTGAACCCTTGCTGAAGTTTGCCTACACATCCAAACTTCTCTTGGAGAAGGACGATGTCTTAGAAATACGAAACTCGGCTTCCTTTCTTGGTTTCAGAGACCTAGATGAGGCGTGCTTTGATTTCCTCCTCCCCAAATTCTTCTCCAACAGCAAGGGCTCTGCCCCTGTTCCCAGAAAGACGTGTTGTAAGAAGAAATGCAAGAGACGGTTGTCAAAGGAACAACATGCCATCGACTCTGACGATACATCGTTATATGAAAAAGAAGTAAAAGCAGTTGCTGACTCACCGCCTCAGCAGGAAGTGGCCCTGCACGGTAACAAATCAGTGAATGGCAAACTGGGAAGTCAGAGCAGTTCAGGCACGGTTATACCTGCAGCTGAAAGCAAAAACGAAGTATATACAAAGTATCGCAAGTTTCAGCTGGCTTGTGAGAAGGAAGATTGTGTCGCAGAGAAAAGTCTGAACAATCCAGGGACGGTAATCGGGGATGACTGTGACCTCTCCCGTTCGCCCCGCTCCAGCAGTGTGAGCAGCAGGAATGAAAGCGATGCCGGATTCCCTGGGAACTCAACCTCCAATTCCACCAGACAGAGCAAAGGATGGGCTGATGAGCCATGGAAAACTGAGATATATGACAAGAAAACAGAGGATGGTGGGGGCGGGGAGGAGGTCGATGTATACGACGGCATGGCTGTCTCCTCAGGGCTGGGCAAAGTGGTGGCTGAGAGGTCACCGGGGTTAATATTTCACCGTTTCCCCCTGAAGACTTTTAGTGAGGGCCCTGCAGGCACTCGGTCACTGGGACCCAGTAGGTTTCTCATGGACGTTACAGAGGGCAAGAAAACAAGAGCCATTCATCAAAAGGCAGAGGAACCGATCGAAGCTGAGCAGAAAAGGGCAAATGCTGAGATAGATTCTGGATGCAGCATGGAGAGGGCCGCCCGGTCGCTAAATAATACCAGAGAAAGGAGCACCATGGAAAGGGAGGTGGGCTCCGACGCAGGCTCTTCTCAGCTGAACTTCCAGGACCCTGATGCAGGAAGCTCCTCCGATACAGGGAGTGGACGGGTGCAGAGAGCGTCTTTAGAGTGGATGAAATCCCACAACCTCGGCTCCACGAGCGCCGGCTGCCCCTTCTTCCAGGATCTGGACCAGAGCAAATGTTTCTGGAAGGGAGCGGAGCTGTCTGAGTGCGAGGGGGCGTCTCAGTCGGGGGTGTCGTCCCTCAACTCAGGGGAGGATGGAGACTCGGAGACGGAGACGGAAGGCGACAGTGAGTCCTACACAAGAGAGAGGGCAAGACAGGTGAGCGGATAAAACCCTGAGTCAAGTCTGCTAAGGCTCTGCAGATCTGTCCTGCTGCCACATCACTGTGAAATGACTGTGCATCAGCACGCTCACCCTTCCAGTAGATTATTTCCCCGTTTGTTTTAGATTAGATCGCACATGAAGGTTTGCATGAATCTAATAGAAAGCGGAAACACCTTAGTTAATTATTCACCAATCAGAGAGGATGACGTGGGCACGTCCGCGTGTTTTACTCATTAGTCCAATTCATGTGAAAAAATTGACAGCTCAGCCTAGAATGACCACAGGAGAAAAAACAACAGGTTTTGAAGAAACTCTGGTGTGAACAGCTCGGTGAATGTACAGCCGAAGCTAAGGTCATTCCAGAGGAGAAGCGGTCCTTTTATTTACCCCGAGATAAAACACTACATGATTGATACGGCACCAATAAACCAGTGAGTGTACATTTCCTGTCACACATTAGCAGCAGCAATAACCAAGCTCCCAGGCTCTGCTTTTAAAAGGCAACTGTTAATTATTAACGGCTTGGTCAAAATATAACTCGGTGTCTGAATGCCATATCCATTTTAACATTTGCCTTGCTTGACTGCTTCTCGTTCAGATACAGGAAGCTTGATTTATTTTTAAAATATAGTTTAAGTGGAAACAGAGGTGAGTTACTTTTGTTGTTCCACTGTCTGCCGTTTTCAATATTGAGGTAAAGCAAATGACTCAGATTGATACTCTCTGGTCACCTACTGAGAAAACAAAAGCACTATCTCTTCCTGTTTTGGCTTCACAATAGTCGCCGCTCTTCCTATATGACGTGAATCAAACCTTACTTTTCACAGAATTGCACAGTGAAAACAAGGCTTATAGGGAACCAATCTAAATGCTGACTTTGTCATTATTCTAAAGCCATTAAATGATGCAATCAACATTCATAATAAGTAAGTCAAAGCAAAAAAATAAAAAAGTGTACATTTCCATTTGAATTCATTGATTTCTTTTATTTTCTTTATAGAAATACATGTTTCTTGTGATTTTAAGAGCAGCAAATCAATTGTGTACGATCATTATTCATAAAAAGAAAGGATTTGGGCTCCGTCTGGTGTAAATGATGCAGATGTCTCGTGTAACCTTGTATTTCCCCTGTTTGGGTGTCCTTAGGTAGAGTTGCCTTTCCCTGTGGACTGGATTGTGGATCTGAGCAGAAATGAGTTCCAACAGCTGCTAAAGCAACAGGTCTTTACACGGGAACAGCTGGAGTTTGTACACGATATGAGACGGCGCAGCAAAAACCGCCTCGCAGCTCAGCGCTGCCGCAAGAGGAAGCTAGACTGCATATATAATCTGCAGTGTGAAATCAACAAACTGGTAAAAACTTGTGTTTTAATTCGTTTTTTTAACCTTTTATGAAGCTTTTGTCCACAGACGTGTTAACCAGATTGCGTGTGCTTGCATGTGTATGTCACAGAAGACCGAGAGGGAGAAACTGATGGTGGAGAAGAGCCATTTGAGCCAGCTGGAGTCCAAAACACGCCACAGTGTCTCTGCGTTGTGCCAGAAGGTCTGCAACGAAGCCAACCTGCTGCCAGAGCAGCTCCAGGTGTTCGCCAAATACACCTCCGCGCACTGCCCTCTGTCTTCTTTCTTCCCTCACATAGACGCACTCCTTTCGCAGCCCGGGTTGCTACTCCAGCCTCAGGCTTTGCTCTCGGCCCGTTTTGACGGCCGCGACAAGCACATGGCGTCCGAGGAGGCTTCGTCCAGCTCCAGGGCGGACACAGTCACAGAGGATGATCCACATTCACTCTAGACACACATTCAGTCACACGACCAGTCGTTAAACAGATCCCACTCTGTATCAGACAGTATCTGGAGACATAACGGCAGACTGGGAACAGAACGTGATATATTTATAATGTATATAAGTGATCAGCACAAATTGAATTGACTCCCGCTACCTTGTTTCCATTTAAAACATTAGACTTAAATGAAGAGGGCAGTCATTTGGCTTATTATGTCTGGTGACCTTCTGTAGCGAATGTTTCACGCTTTGCAAAAGGGCTTTGTCTTCTGGTTGACGATGAAATGTACACACTTACAAATCAACGCAGCCAGAGTGCATGTTGAGAATGTTAAAATTTGAACAATGAGACAATCATCACTTTAATGGAACTTTTAAATGGAACAATGGCCTCTATATTCATAATGTGCTTCCACTGCTTGATTACCTCAGGATAACAATTTCCTTTTATATATGTGTACTTTTTTACGCAGGGTCTCAGGTGTTATTAGGACAATTCAGCAGACTATACCTCTTGCAGACAGTGTTGGTTCTCCTCACCTCCAGAGTGCAACAAAAAAACAGCATTTTCTACCGAAACCAGACAACTCAACAAATAGACTTGACATAGTGCACAGTGTTTACCTTGTGGTCGTATGTCTATGTCTGGCTATCACGTTTCAGGTTGTAATTGTGGTCGTCTGACCGCCGTGACACAGCTCTTCTCGGGTGCACACAGTTCTCAGAGCTTGCCTTTGACTTTCACTGAAACAGACCTCATACATTTGCCTATATATGTCTAATGCACTGTTTATGGGAAGCTTCCATACAGAATAGGAACAAAGTTCTTTTAGGAGAAAAGCTGCCTCGTTCTTTGTAGGTAAAATAATTCCCATCCTTTGCCCCACATTGTGTGATTGGATATCGGAAACTTGTATGTTATCCATCATAACCTGATTATCTTCAGCACCTTTTTCTGTCAAGGGTCAGGAGAAGGGAGGAGAAGGGTGTCGATTTATCTCATTGATGCATGCAGTACATATATTGTATGCGTATTTCTGTGTATATTATTTAAATTAATTCATGTTTTCAGTAGTTTTCCCACTGACTGCCACCAATGACCTTTCACTTATTTTCTCCATGCTAATAGTCAGGGGTGCAGATCCGATGTCAGGATTGTTGGGTCACAAAAGTGATTTTTTTTTTGCTCGTATGCAACTCATACCATGTCACCTTCGTCGAGGCTCGCCGTATCATTTAAAAGTACTGCACAGGGAATCATATATTGTCCTAATCAGCCACCAGGATGTATCACTACTTACTAAACTGTTAAAATATTAGTAAATCACAATTTAAAGGGTCTCTCTTATCTTTTTCCGCCCTCCAACCCACCTTTTCAATAATTTCTTTTTAGATGTGAATCTAAAATGTGAAGTCTGAAAATACATTTGTTCAATTTTTAATAATTTAAGGTATTTTTATTGGGGTGTCCAATTCATTTTTAGATACAATGTGTGATCCTCAGCACTCTTCACAGAAAATCACCAACTTCCCTGTGACCAATTTTCCCAGTATTATATGTGCATATATTTATTGATTTCTTTTCAGTTATGATAATAATTAGACTGCAAATGGTCTGACAATTACTTTTAATAATATGAAATAATACAGTAAAAAATCACTTGTACCTATATGCTAAATAACCACTTTGCATTTGTGAGGACGTTGGGTTTTGATGGTGTTAGTGATGGTTAACGACCCAAGAACGTTGTTGTTTTTTTTATTCACCAACCCCTGCCACTGCACATTCAGTCAAAGTATAACTGCATTATAATGCTGGTGCTTATCGCCCTCTAGTGGTGATGTCTATACCGGCAATATACTACATACATGCTTTATTTTTAATGCACAACAATGATTGTATATTTTCTGATAATGTCCAAAAGGATTCCTGCATTTTTTTTAAGCAAAAGTGAAACAGAATGGAACATTAAAACAGTAAAAAAAACAAATGGTAAAAGATGTTTGTTATTCATCCCCCAGTTGTGAGGATGCTGCTGCCAATGCAGAGTTGTTTTAAAAAAAGAAATACAAGTGAAACACAAACATCAGTAAGGTTATTGAGAATCTGCCAGTGTTCAGTGTGAGTGATGGATCACTGAGGACTCATCTTTCAGCCCGGACAGTTATCTTAATGATTTAATACTGCACTTAGTCTTTCATGTTTCTCCCTCCTTAATCTCAGTCACTCTCTCCCACTTAGTCTCAGCTCCATTACTTTTAACTTTCTCTTTATTTTCACTCTTTCGTTACTCTCCCGCTGTCTCTCCCTAGAGGCTGTTTTAATTGTACAGAGACTGCTTTTTCATCTCTTAATTTTCTTTTATGTGAGCAAACATAACATAATAGCTCCCCAGATATTTACCAAACTATAGTAAGATCTGTGAAGCACAGTATTTGTGGCTCATTCTCACGAGCGTTTCAGAAACGTATCATAAAGAGGGGGGGGAGGGGGGGGCAAAGGTCAAGCACTTGGCCTAAGAGCAGTGGGAACCAAGCGTTGCTGAGGTCCCAGGGCTTAAAGATGAGAAAGTCACCCTAATGAAGCACATGTTCACACACTGTAATTAACTTTAAAATCCAGTCATTCTCAACTGGTTGCACTTAATGCTCTAGTATGTTTCCTATACCGCTAAATCCAACAGCCTCTATGTGTGGGAGAGAAACGAGACACATCATGTCACCTTATTAGGCAATACAATTAGAAATTAGCAAATGAAAAGCAATGGAAGTGGAAGAGGTTGGATGCTTTCCAATCAATCAGCATCCATAAATAGTCGCCACCGCTGTAACTGTCCCTGGGGGTGAATAAACTGCATTGCCTGCGGTGTTACTAAAGCATCAACAGATGGCACCACAAGAGCAATTACTGATGGGGAGAGCCAGACTGTCTCTGGATCAGATCATGTCTCTTCCATCATCTTCTTGTTGCTGAATTACATAAATTGCCATGTGATTTAAGCTGGCTGATCTAATGGGGGAGTTATCATTTATGATTTGTGTGACTTCTGTCTGGAAAATATTTCGGAAGCAGTCGAATTTGACCGTTTGCTTCTGTTTACCTGAAATGCACTTTTGATGAGATGTTGCTGCAAGATTGAAGTATTGCTTTTTTTTTCTCCCCATCTCATTTTCTTCTTCTTCTCTCTCTCTCTCTCTCTCTCTCTCTCTCTCTCTCTCTCTCTCTCTCTCTCTCTCCCCCTCCTCCCTCCCCCTATCTCTCTGAGAGAATATGTGGGTGTTTTCTGTAGGTGGTTCTCTGGCAGAGCCTGAGCAGTAAAGAGAACACAATATGTTGGGCTCGTAATCTCAGTAATGAATAGTGAGATCTGTGCCAGCTGTTGTCATAGGAAGAGATAAGGGACCAAAAACCTGGACAGTATTGTTCCAAATTGAAACAAAAGTTGAATTTTAGTGTTTTTTTCCCCTCTTTTTAATTACATCTTTTGAAATGTCATTTCAATTCTAAAAGAATGACACCCACCCCCACAGTATTGAAGTGAGCTTGTTTCTTAAACCACTTCATTCAGAATATACAACCTTGTTCCAGAATGGTTAGGTAGTGTTTTTGGATCAGTTGACGGGGGTTGTTGGTGGTGATGTCTTTAACATGAGCCAAGAGCAGACAACCAAATCTAATCCCTCAGGCAGAGATTAATCCACGCAGTCATGTGGCTTCCTAATGAGAACCTGAGGGTCCTTGATCAGTCTGAAGACACACACACACCCACACACACACACACATACACACACACACACAACACACACACAACACACACACACACACACACACACACACACAGCACATTTCTCAGTATAAATTAATAACACTTGGAAGATTATTCCCTTTTTCTTACAATGAAAGCTTTACTTAAGTACTACAGTGATCACGGGGCCGTAACATGGCTCGTTTCAGTTTATGTTTAAACTGCAATTTGAGGTCACGTCGTTGATGTGTAACACAAACAGGGACACGTGAAATGTAATGTTATGTGAAGTTTTTTTTTTATTACTTTACAATAAAAAACGAGAACAATGCAAAAATGTGTAATCAGCTGTTTGTCTCAGTTTATGTGAGACAAAGAGCTTGCTTATTGAGCTCCACAGACGTACGCCAGCTGATATCTCGTGATGTCACACGTCCTCATGATGAGCGAAACCAACACTGTGAAATTGTAGTCCTGTGCAGATGGCGTTGTTTGAGCTCGGCGAGCCCACATGCTGTAAACCACTACCAAGAACTCACACATGACACTGTTGTGATCAGGCTTAGAAATCCTGTGCAAGCACAGCTGACCGACTGCAGACGGAGGAAACAATGTAGCATTCGTCATTCAACACTGACTGCACCATTGTCGAAATGGCAACAGTCCACTTAATGCATTTCTTTTTCCAGGTCTGGCACATTTTACACTGAGGGACTCAGGTTTATACAACTTTAGTTTATTTAAGGTCAAAGTCTTGGTCAAGGTCTTAAATTACACTAAGACAGACTAACAAAAGACAACGCTTAGGATAGTGAGTTCCACCACCTTGACTGTTACAGAAATACTTTCAAATAGTACAAAGGTGCAAGGTCACTATGGAGGGAAAACAACTTTACAGAGTAAACTTGTTGGAAGATCAATAAAAGTTCTGCGTCTCTGGGTGTGTAGTTGAGTCGGTGTCGGTTTATATAACATGCTGCACATATTGTAGACCATGTGAATCTGAGGATCAGAGGAAAGAATGGAAAAGAAGGGCAGGGGACATATAAAAGAAAGACACGGAAAGCAGAGAATAAGAGGACCGATTGGTATGGGAGAGGAGAAAAGGTAAAAAAAGATACACAGACAGGGAAAGTGTGCGTGTGTGTGTGTGTGTGTGTGTGTGCGTACTTGTATGGAAATAGCTTCGCAACACTGTTTGAGGGTACCCATAAAAAAATATCTAGTTACCATGGCTACAGAGGGCAAGTGAACTCATGAGAAAGTCCAGTATACATCCAGCCAGTCAACACAAGTTTCCTTCTGATGAAGTGAATTAACACACACTCGCAGAAATGAACAAATTCTGAAAATAAAAAATCACTTTGGTCAAATATGGGAGCTACAAATATTAATACTATGGTATGATGGTCTTCCACAGACAAACAGCGACAGAACTCCAGGATATTTGTGCGTCTAATGGTTTAACTCATCCTTTCTTTAAAGCTGAGAAAGAAAGGAATGTGTTGCGATTTTGTCAGGCGTCAGAAAGATTTAAAGCAGAAGGACATTATAGCATTAATCGGCATTACAATTATAAAAGCATACCGTAAATAACTTAATAAAAATAACATGAATGTGCAAAAATTCACACAACCAAACAGTCAATTTTGCTTTTGTTGGCTCTGGCAGAGTAACGTTAAAGGAAGCCTGTATGTCACGCACATTATTTCTTTCAAATTTAGGTTGAGGTGAAGGTAAATAGATGGAGAACAGCAACGCACGCATGCTGAGTGCAAGTTGCCGGTCCTTTTCCGAGTGAAGTTAGAAGAGAAAGTTATCTTGAACCAGCTGAAAGAACCGCTCCAAATAAGCAAATGTTGACCGTTTTGATACTTAATAGATGTGCAACTTCTTAGTCCGTGTGATTTTGGTGTCCAAGCTCTTGTCCTCTTGTATTCGGGCACTGAGATCACACACAAGGTTAAAATCTTCAGCTCCGGTGTCGGAGCGAAGACGCCGATCCGTGCTGTAGGTACTTAGATGTCTTGGGAGACGGCTTGATGCGCCTGTCCCTCTCTGTCCTACTGTGTCTCCATTCTGCTGTCTCCGCTCCTTATTTGAAGCAGCCAGAGCAGCTCAGCTGCCTGTCGGAGTCAATCTGAGGCGAGATGGTGTCTGGTATCACGCTTTTCAGGATGTCATTCTCCGTGGCCATGATGTGCTTGACCAGGAAGTTTGCAGCTTCACAGATGTTGAGATTATCCTAAGAGACAGAAAATTATTAGATATGACAATAATTTGCATTTACATTTAGGGCATTTTGCAGACGCTTTTGTCCAAAGCGATTTACAATAAGTGCATTTATCGGAACAAAGAAACCACAACATATCATTGCCGATAAAGTTTATTGCGAAAAAGTAGAAACAAGTGTTAGGTCCTCATCTGAGTCCTTTTTTTGGAGGGGTGGAAGTGAGTCATGCTATGCAGAGTCAAGGTCACATTACTTGTTTTTTTTAAAAATAATCTGTACAGTTTCTATTATATTCTGTGTAATATTTGGATTGTTTGGAGTTGTCTCAAGTAAATGAAGTGAACAAATTATTTAAAAAAAAACCCCACAGATAATACTTTTAATGGATTGTGTTTGGGATGGCTACTAATTCAATCCTCTCAGCTAAGAATGTAGAGGTCGTTATGTTCCAGCTTCAGCTACCGTGTAGCTAAATTAGCACGTTCATAATGTGGCTAACTCGCATGCTAACACCTTCACGCGAACACCGTGTGTGCACCTTAATGTGTGTGAACTTCAAATGAACGCTGTAAACATTTTTCTTCCAACTGCCACCAAAGAAGAAAGTGTACATTTCTGGCTGAACCTACACCTTATGACCTTTGACCTTTCAGAATGTTGAGTCTTGATGCCACAAGAATGGCAGCACACTTATGCTGCCGCAGCCTCCGACACGTTAGTGTCAACAGAAGGATGTGTGAATGGTCGACGGCTTTTGTGGAAAAGTATAGCCGTGTGTTAGCACTGCTGAGTTTTGGATTAGTATGTGGAAGGAGGTGAATTCAAATTATTAAGCATCACAGAAACCATATTTTTGTTTAGATAGTACGCAGCACCATGCTTATATATGGATGAATATCTAATATGAACAAAATACCTGAATACTGATACTTTTCTTTGCTTGGAAGCAGAACTTCGTCTTTGAACACCGGGTAAAAAAAATCACTCAACAATCCTGTAACACTTTTAACTTTTCTCTAGTATGACTTGGTGTGACCCTGCTTTGTAAACTCACTTCACAGAGCCACTCTCCATGAGGATATGAAATTCCAGACTTGGTGGGGGTGTTTTTCACCGACTGAACAGACGATGATCTCCGCTGAGCGTGTCAGCCACTCACGGCAAAGGCCTACAGTCTGACCCCTTCATTATCATGTCTATGATTAGTCCTACTTCAGCATTTAGGGAAATACACTCATTTGCATTCTTGAGTTATATAAGAAGATCATCTCTCATTAAATATGAAGCTACAGAGTGGGAACAGGTGCAAAAGGCTAGCCTGGCTCTTAAAACCACAAATTGTCCTTTTAAAACATTTTTTGTTATATTAATATATAATATATTGTGTTGTGAGATTTACAGGTCCTTCAGGAATTTGCACCAGACAAGTTAACTAAAGACATACTATGACTTTTTTTTGGGATCCACTATGATGACATACTATACTAATTAGCGCTTTTTCTGATAAATACTAAATTTTTTACAACATACTACACAATTTTTTATATTTTTTACATATACATTTTACTTTTTTAATTATATATTCTCTATGATGGTTTATGATGTTATATATAGTTTGTATTACTTTCATATGACATACTATACTGAGTTTTTTTCATATGCTTTACTGACGTTTTAATAAACTATATTATGGCTTTTGGCCTGGTGGAGACTGCTGCTTGTAGGCGGAGTTTGTTAGCGGTCATCAGGGCGACCTTTTGCCGTTCTCTCCAGTCATTATACTAAACTAAGGGTCTCCAGACTCCCAGTTCACATTGACTTGACAGGTATGAGATTGGGTTCGATCGTCTCAGCTAACTCCCAGCAAAAAACTAAATAAGAGTAATTCCCCAAAACGGAAAACTATTCCTTCAATACAAAAGGCCTTGGGACAGTTAGTAATGAATTTCGCTTCATGGCAAACAAGAACACCATACTCTGATCTCACCTTGGCCGAGGTCTCAAACCACCCGACAAAGCCATGGTCCTTGCAGAACTGGTCCATTTTGATGCCGTTGTTGGTCAACTCCCTGCCCTGGTCGCACTTGTTGGCCAGCAGCACAGTGGCGATGCTCTGTCCATTATTCAGCATTAGTTTGGAGTCCAGGTCCTCTTTCCACTTGATGACGGCCTCGAAGGTGGTGGACCGCGTCACGTCACAGACTATGAAGGCTCCCATGGCTTCGCGGTAGTACACTCGCGTCATGTTTCCGAAGCGCTCCTGACCTGAGATGAACAACGCAGGGAGCTCATTAATCCGGCAACACTCCACAAGACATTCTCATTGTTTTCCTGCATTTTTTTGCAGCAAAAGAGCTAATGCGGCTGGCATTCAGGTCTGCCGTTAGCAGAACTTGCATTCGCATGAAATAGCACATTCCTGTGGTCTTACTGTCACGTTGCACTCAGCAACGTGGTCAATGATGCTGCTTGTTCCACCATAATAGGACTACTTAAATTGAACCTGCAGTTTTGCCCAACCTAATGGAAAATAAACTTTGACCCAGATTATAACGGCATATCTGTGATGTCGGGGACGGGGATGCATGTGTGTTTGTCCCTCCATGGCTGTGTTTTGTGCAGGAGATGGACACCAGGTGCTCGAGTAGCAGGTTGGAGCAGCTGTCAGCATGACATTCACCCTGGGGCTGTTCTGACTAATGTGAGCTGGTTGGTCCACAGCTGAGCGTGTGCTGTGTAGGTGTGTGTGCATCCCACCATGCCCTCTCGGCAGGAAGATTTACATGCTGAATAAATACGAAGGCATGAGAGTCAGTTTTTGCTTTTGCTGTGCCGAGGACAAAAACGTTGCCTTGTGAGTAAGAGGAAACGGAAAACAGGGCAGGATGCAAACCGACAGCTTCCTCCTTTTTGCGTGAGGGACTGTATCAACGGCTTCAATCAGCAGACACCACGCCTGTCACTTGACTCTCATTCAATAAACCGCTGGTGCAATCTGCAGACGTGATCTCAAAGTGCAACATGTGAGAAATAATTCCTTAGCCCCTGCTTAGTCTAACTCTCTTCCTCACGTGGATGAATTTCAAGCAGGTGAGACTCAATCAGCTGGGACTTATGTCTTACATGTGTGCGTTTGCATGTGAGCGATTCATGTTTTCCATTTACGCCACAATGACACTCCTGTGACTGGCCTTTAATTCTCCCTCACATGGGCCCTACCACATGATGCAGCATCATACCTTGAATGAATGACTGAATGACAGTGTGCTGATCTTGCCTAAGTGTCATTGTCTTTGTGAGCATGCTTAACTCGTGGCTCAAATCCCCTGAATGCTCTTCATCCTGTCACACATTTAGTGCCCACGGGTCAGGTCTTCCCTCTCAAAGTAGAAATGACTTTAATTAGTGAGGAGATCGTCATTTAAGTTTAAATTAATCCTTGGGTTTGGTAGAAAATTAACATTTCAAATGTACAAACAGATATCATATCATCTTATTTTAATCTGAATAATTCCATCTGATCCTGAACTCACAGTTCCATTGGGTTAATTTAGTTAGACTTTGTTACCTGCCACCTTTCCCTGTGGCCTTGGGACGTACCATGTTTTTAAGAGGGGTTTAATTCAAGTTGGTATTACAACAGTGTTCAAAAGTGTGTCACTACGTAAAGATCTGGCCAGATGTGGTGAAATTGCTGTGTGTGTGTGTGTGTGTGTGTGTGTGTGATGATAGATACCAGCACTCTACAGTGACAGTGCCTTTTCAAGCTGTCAATATTTCATAATTTTACAACAGACATGTCAATGTGAAGATAAGTGTTATCTCCCCAAGCCATCAACTTTTAAGGAACTATCACTTACAGCCTCTCTAAACAACATTTAGACTTTTTTCCCCCATTAAGTAAATAAACTTTGCACATAGTTAACATATAAAAAAATGAAAATAAACTTGAATGTATATATTTATCCATCAACTCCTCCACTGTCCCACCTGCAATGTCCCACAGTTGGAGCCGGACCGTCTCAGAGTCCCAGTTCAACACCTTCAGGGCGAAGTCCACGCCGATGGTGGCCCGGTAGTTGGTGGAGTAGGTCTGGTGGACGTAGCGCCTGATGATGGACGTCTTCCCGACCCCCAGGTCTCCGATCACCAGCACCTTGTACAGGTACTCCTTCCGGAGGCTCTGCATGCCGTTGGAGTGCGACGAGTGATTGGTCATATTTCACGTGGCGGATCTGAGGGCGCAGCGGCGTTCCAGCGGCTTGGACTCGGTGCGAGTGGAGGCTTCGTCCCCGCTGGTCCCGTGCGTCTCCGTCCTGCGGGTGTGAGATACGTGTGATCTGCTCAGGGGCTGTGCTTGGGAACTTGTGACCTCGGAGAAGTGCGCACGGATCTCCGAATGCGCTGCACAGTAGTTCCTGTTCTGTCGTCTGATAAACTGACACTTTATGGGACTTTTGGCGAGTTTAACCCTTTCTGTGCTGCGAAATAGTCGCGTCCTTGCTTAAGTTATCCAAAACATATATAACCTTTAGGGACACGGTGCAGGAAAGGCTGACAGATAGTGCTGTTAACATTGTCCCTTTCAAATGGTAAAAGTAACATCCTGACAGGTTGCCTCCATCATCTGGCCAAAAAGGGAATAGGCTTCTGGATGCCTGTTTACGCGCAGGTTAGAACATGAGTCAGTTCGTGTCCACGTGAAACTCCTGATTCCTGTAATGGAGAAACCATCAGTGCACCTTTTTTCATTCCATTGTTAACGCCATCCCAGGTCAAAGCCACATTTATCAACATATCCAACTGTCGAACACAACAATGGCAGGTTGTCATTTGTGGTGTGCTTTTCTTTGAAAAACACCTGTTATGTGTTATGGCTCACACAAAGGATGCCACACCCGAGCGTTCATTTACCAAGGCAGTAATTTTTTAAAAACACATAATGCCATACATTGCCATATAATTAACCACAACTAACAAGTCTAGAGGCTAGGTGAAAGGAACAAAAAGTCTGGGCCATGAAAAGTAGACTACCAGTAGACCTCCAAACTCAAAGTAAATAAAAAAAAAAACCCGAGAAACTTAGCAGAAGACAGCTTAGTGTGAAGAGAGCTCCTTCTCATCCAGCCTAAATATTGGGGGCGGGGCCACCCACTAATCACCGACCTGGAACACCTGAGAACAGGAAGAAGAGCACAAGAGGGTGATGTATGACTTTTTTTTTTCGACATAGCCTACTATACTAGGAATATTTTCATTACTTTTTTTTTTGACATACTATGATTGTTTTCATTACTTTTTTGACATACTATTAATGTTTTCATTACTTTTGTGTTTTGACATACTATATTATGATTTTTTTTCATCACTTTTTCAACAAACTATAATCTGAATTTTTTTCATCACTTTTTGACATATTTTTTTCATGACTTTTTTGACATACTATGAATTTTTCATAACTTTTTTTGACATACTATACTATGATTTTTTTCATGACTTTTTTTCAAAATACTATACTTTAAGGCTGCACGGTGGTGTAGTGGGTAGCACTCTCGCCTCACAGTGAGAGGATCCTGGGTTCGATCCCCGGGTCCGCCCGGGTTCCTTCTGTGCCGAGTTTGCATGTTCTTCCCGTGTAAGCGTGGGTTCTCTCGGGGTTCTCCGGCTTCCTCCCACAGTCCAAAGACATGCAGGATGGGGATAGGTTAATTGATGATTCTAAATTGCCCGTAGGTGTGAATGTGAGCGTGAATGGTTGTTTGTCTCTACATGTTGGCCCTGTGATAGACTGGCGTCCTGTCCAGGGTGAACCCTGCCTTCGCCCAATGACAGCTGGGATCGGCTCCAGCCCCCCCGCGACCCTGAATACAGGATAAGCAGTAGAAAGAAAGATTTTTTTCAGGACTTTTTTTTGACATGCTATGTTCTGATTTTTTCAGGACTTTTTTTAAACATACTACAGTGACTATACTGACCTTTTTTTCATAACTTTTTTTTACATTCTATACTAGGATTTTTTTCATGACGTTTTTCAAAATACTATGCTATGATTTTTTTCATTACTTTTTTGATTCATTTTTTCATTACTTTTGTTTTTTGACATACTATATTATGATTTTTCATCACTTTTTTTCAACAAACTATAATCACTTTTTGACATATCATTTTTTTCATGACTTTTTTGACATACTATGAATTTTTCCTAACTTTTCTTGATGTAGTATACTGACTTTTTTCATAACTTTTTTTGACATACTATAGTATGATTTTTTTCAGGACTTCTTTTCGACATACTATATTGTGATTTTTTCAGGACTTTTTAAAAAGATACTACAGTGACTTTTTTCAGGACTTTTTTGACGTACTATAACTGACCTTTTTTCATAACTTTTTTTACATACTATACTAGGATTTTTTTCATAACTTTTTTTGACGTACTATATTATGATTTTTTTCACAACTTTTTTTGGCATACTATATTATGATTTTTTTTCATCACTTTTTTCAAGAAACTATAGTCAGATTTTTTTCATCACTTTTTGACATCATTTTTTTCATTACTTTTTTGACATACTGTGAATTTTTCATAACTTTTTTTGACATACTATACTACAATTCTTTTCAGGCCTTTTTTTTACATACTATACAATTCATTTTTTCATGACTTTTTTGACATACTATATCACAAATTTTTTCAGGACTTTTTTTTTACATACTATACAATTACTTTTTTCATAACTTTTTTTGCCTTTCTATACTGTGATTTTTTTCATGACTTTTTAAAAAATACTATGCTATGAATTTCTTTCAGGACTTTTTTCGACATACTATACTAGGATTTTTTCATTACTTTTTTGGCATACTATATTATGATTTTTTTTTCAAGAAACTATAGTCTGATTTTTTTCATCACTTTTTGACATGATTTTTTTCATTACTTTTTTGACATACTGTGAATTTTTAATAACTTTTTTTTGACATACTATACCATTTTTTTCATTACTTTTTTGACATATTATACTGACTTTTTTTCATTACTTTTTTGACATACTATATTACGAATTTTTTCAGGACTTTTTTTTTTACATACTATACAATTACTGTGATTTCTTTCAGGACTTTTTTCGACATACTATTCTAGGAATATTTTCATTACTTTTTTTGACATACTATGATTGTTTTCATTACTTTTGTTTTTTGACATACTATATTATGATTTTTTCATCACTTTTTTCAACAAACTATAATCTGAATTTTTTCATCACTTTTTGACATATAATTTTTTTCATGACGTTTTTCAAAATACTATGCTATGATTTTTTTCACAACTTTTTTTGGCATACTATATTATGATTTTTTTCATCACTTTTTTCAAGAAACTATAGTCTGATTTTTTTCATCACTTTTTGACATCATTTTTTTCATTACTTTTTTGACATACTGTGAATTTTTGATAACTTTTTTTGACAATACATGCTATACAATTCATTTTTTCATTACTTTTTTGACATACTATATCACAAATTTTTTCAGGACTTTTTTTTACATACTATACAATTACTTTTTTCATAACTTTTTTGCCTTTCTATACTGTGATTTTTTTCATGACTTTTTAAAAAATACTATGCTATGAATTTCTTTCAGGACTTTTTTCGACATACTATGCTATGATTTTTTTTCATGATTTTTTTTGACATACTCTATTATGCATTTATTCAGGACTTTTTCCGACATACTATACTATGACTTTAAGCATACTATGCCCGGGGTGGGGAACCTTTTTCCTATCAGGGGCCATTTCGATTTTTATATCATCCCTCAGGGGAAATTATTGAACAATAACCTCTCTTGAACCTCTGTTGACTTTTTAACCTTATTGAAATAATATCAAAATCATGAGCCAATTTGAATTTTATCCATGTTATTGCTTTAAGCAGCATTCTATATAATGAAGGGTGATTGTAGCAGATTCATGGCACAGAGGAAGGCTCAGATGATAGCTTTTGGGTCGCCGCCCGTTTATTGTCCAAAACAATCATAAACAATAAATCAGAACCAAGTGTTACTCAACAAAGTCATAGAAACAAAGCACCTGCACCATTCTTGCTTCAACAGACCTTAGACTTGATAGAATCGGCCACATCCCCCAAGTGGAATACAGAGTGTCAGTGCATTCACACAGACAGACAGCTGCAAAGAGGAGAGGAGTCTCTTCACGCAATGCCACTCAGCCAGGTTTGTAACCTTGTTTGATTTAGGTTTTGATTCTGTTTGGTCAGTTGTGAACTGTGTTTGCACTCTGGGTGAATCAACACAAGGATTAAAATGTCTTGAAGGGTTGCTCTCATAGCCTGACTATACAGGACATCACATCTACTGTGAATGACAATTTTAGTGTTTTTGTCCTCCCCTTTTGTAAGTAAGGCTGTGATTAAAAATGTTCCTGCAAACCCAACGTCCATGCTTTTAATTTTTTATTGTGTGAATTCTAACATGGTCTGTGAGAGGGAGTGAGAGAATATATAATATATAACATCGTTATTGTTATTTTGAGGCTGTGAGTTGAATTATTACAAAGAGTTGGTCCATTGAGGCCTTGAACGCTCCCTGAGGTCATCAAAGCTATTACGCTCTAGCTATACACTTCAGCTAGAGCGTAATGCAATCTCTTGAATGTTAATTTCACTGACTAGTTTTGGTCTACAATATACGGCATAGGAAATTATTTTGCTTTATTTAACGAAGAGTGCCCCAGAAACCCTATTTCCCGCTGGGTTTATTAATTATCGCCCCTTGATTTGACACAATTATCTTCTTATTTAGAGGAGGTTCATAAGTAACATAGTGTAAAAATAACCATCACTGCACATGATCCACTTTCTAGCATTGAGAAGAAATGTGACTCCTTAAAACATGATAGCATAGAAAATGTGATTTCTAAGTGTCATTATAAAGACACTTTGCAACAGTTATTTCCATTTACAGTTGTACTTTAGTTTTTTTTTAAATATCGAGATAAAGTATAATTCTGCTTGATGAATAATTCATATAATGTAAAAAAAAGAAGCATTTACTGTGAATTAAAAACAATTGTAAGGTTATCTGAAAGGCAGATGAAGAGATAAGACCAAGAGTAACGTCTTCTGTAGCTTATTGGCATAAAGCATAATGTACACCAGCAAAATTGGCACAAACCTACATGCAAAAATAGCCATTTTCTATGGTGATCTTTTAAATTGAAAGTCAGTAGAAAATACTGCATATTTAGAAACAAACAAACATGAGCACATTCTTGTCTTTGTAAACATACAGGAAAAAATATGGACTGAAGGATTGATAAACAAGCAGCTCTGACATGAACATCATCATCTTCAGAGAGCCCAAAATGCAGATACAAACAAGAATATTCATTGAACAAGCATAATAATATAGGCAAAATGTCATCAAATATTATAAAAGAAATAATAATATATAAAATTGACTGCAAGGAGACACATATGTAAGCCAGACTAGAAAAAACTGGCACACTTTCAGATTGCATCTCTCCTTCTAAAATGAACAGTAAAATGCATTAATATGCACATACTGTCATAATTAATTGTATCTATCTTAGTGGTTTCACATGTACAATATCAAAAAGTCATTCTTCATAAATATATGACTTAAATAGTGTGACCAAGTTTCATCATGCAGATGGTGGTGGTGGTTCAGCAAGTAGGAGTCAGAAAGTATAACATCCTGTAGCAAAGACACATCCAGAGAACCCGAGTATAAAGACATCCAAGTTGTCCGCAAGCTTTGTGGGTCAGTAACATGATGACGAGGGGGGTTCATTCTCAGTAAATGTTTTCTTTCCAACAAAAGGGAAGTTCATAGAAAAAACACAGAAAAACCTGCTTCCTGATCAGCACACAGTAATGTAGCATCTGTACATCTTCTACTTTGATATCAGGATAAAATCATTTCTGCCAAATGTCTTCCAGGACTGACAGAAAAATAAGAAGGCAGGAAAAATGCAAAAAGGCAGTTATTTGAGCTTTTTTCTTTTAGACAGATGCCTTCATGCTGATTCAATCTGCATCCACCCGCAATATTAAAGATTAATCAACAGCAATAATATACGGTAAGCAATAAAAAACAAGTTTGTGTTACTGCTAAATACACAACTGAAATACAACTATATTGAGTGTTATAATACCTGCAAGTCCTAAACAAATCAAATGCCATTTTGAGAGTCAGTACAATACAAAGAAACACTAAACATAAATATTGGGTACATTTCCCCCACTTATAATTCATAACCATTTTATAATGAAATAAAATGGTAGGGAATTTTAAGTGTTTTCTCAACTTATCAGTATTTTCTTTGGAATTTAAAACGATAGAACCCGTGTCAGGCATAGCATTTAAAAGTCTGTAAAATATCCATGTGTGTTTCAGTATGTCAAATTTTATATTCAAAAGATGAAGAACTGACTCAATCCAAACTGATAACTAAAATGACATTTTCTTTTCTTTTAAACTTGTAGAATATCGGTATGTAGAAAGGTCTGGTCCAGTTTGAAGCATTT
Source organism: Chelidonichthys spinosus (assembly GCA_029853015.1). NCBI lineage: Eukaryota > Metazoa > Chordata > Actinopteri > Perciformes > Triglidae > Chelidonichthys > Chelidonichthys spinosus. Next base: position 13,678,586 of record CM056835.1, read on the forward strand.
TCCTTTTCTTCTCTTTTTTAAATACTGCAAATAGAGGATACGCATGGAGGGGGAAAAGATGTGAAGAAAGAAGGTTTAGAGAGAGGAGGAGCTCTGGCTGTAGTGTCTCAGCAACTGGTCATAGTCAGCCTCCGAGGCTGGGGACAGCGGGGGAGACGAGCTGCCGCTGGAGCTCAGAGATGAGTCTCGAAAAGGGGAGGGAGGCGTCAGGGCCAACAGCTCCTCCATATCCTTGGCTCGTCTGCCGCTCACGCAAGTCCCCGCGAGCTGCTCATAAATCTTACCCGACGGTCGATTCTCGCAGAAATTGGAGACGACCGTGACCTCGGCGTAAGTGGTGATGGTGGAGGGGGCCTGTCTGCTCCTGGGTGCGAGGTACTGAGGTGGACAGGGGGCGGCATCTGCGGGCGCAGGTGGGGCGGCGGCGGGTGCGGCGTTGACGGCGACCCCACCCGGCAGCATCATGGTGTTCAGCTCGCTGATGTTGGCAGTGAAGCTGTTAACCACACAGCTGATCTGGTCCATGATAGTGGTGCCCTGGGCTTGGCCGCCAATCACCCCAATGCCGATGTCCCCCACACTTATGACGCTAATGTCCCCACCGTCCGGCAAACCGACACCCTGGCCGTTGTCCCCGCCTCTTCTTCTGATGCCCGCCGGGTGCTCGGGTATAAAGGTGGGTAAGGCTTGTCCTTCCTCTTCATCATCTCTCCCCTGGAAACCCCTCGGCGACTGAGGGGGGGAGCAGGTGAAGGGCTGAGAGGCCTGTTGCTCTTCACATTGCTCTTTGACGCCAGCATCCGCAGGTGCATCGCCTCCTTTAGAGAAAGGCTTGATGATGGCGGTCTGGTTCACCTCGGCGGCCTCCTTTTTCTTGACGTGGAAGGACATCCTCTTCCATATGTTGGGTCTGTAGCTGTGCTCGTTCTGTGCCCATGTCACCGATTTTCCATTGGAGCTACGACACATATGAGAGACAGAGAGTTAAGATTAGAAGGGATTATAAATATGACCGATCCACTGTTATATACATCTCATCTTCAATAATGACATGTTGAAATGTTAGTACAATCATAGCAGGTTAACTCATTACATGTTCTACTTCTCCTTGTCAGTATTTCTAACATCCCTCGTTGTATCTTTTGCTGTCTGCGTCATTTTACATCTCCCTCCATTTTCTTTTGATCTTCCCTAGAAAGAGAAATCGTTAAAGGCGGTGGATCTCCTCTGGGAGTACTTAACCCTAATGAGTTAGCCTTTTCTCTGCTCAGGGTGCAGTTTTTCTTGGTATATCCATCCTGTTGTGATGTTCCCAAAGACAGTTTAAGAAGGAATAGTATCTCAGCAGAGATTTCTTCTGTATACATGGACAGAAAAAGTATGAGGCTGTAAGGAGAGTATTTTAGATTGCCTGATGATAATCTAAGCAGGCAGTTTCCCCAACATGTCCCTCTTAACCCCCCTCCGTTCGTACGTAGACCATTTCTAAAAAAAAGTCCTTAAATGAGGTGAAATGCTGAGTGATTACAATGCAAACCATGATCGCGCTTGTATTTTTATAGTGTGATTAATGGACAACATTAATAGACCATCCAATTTCACGGTGTGCCTGGGGCTAAAACTAATAAAATAAAGTCTTCATGGGATTTTAGGTCTCATTGAAAATCTGACTGTGTTCTCCCACATTTTTTATCGCCATGGACGGCAAACACAGAAGCTCATTTTAAATGCAGGGGAAGACATAATTTAAAAGTTTCAAAATACAGTATATATATCATACAGCATTCTTTTCCTAGACATAGGGCAGAGGTGTTCCCTCAGGTTGAATCACATATACCTGATGTTATCCTGCACAGAGCCACGGCGTCGGAACAAGTTGGCCATGCTGCTGGAGGGTTTGCCGGTCTTGGCGGCTTTCTTGGCATCGCCTACATGCATGCGCACCACTGTGGACGTTGTGAAAGCACTCCGGACATTCTTCTCGGGCTTGGCAAGCATGATGTACACCTGGACATGAAAAATAACATCTAAATTACTATCAGGATGTAGGGATACAATACCCAAAAGCATATGTTTCCATTTTTTTTTTTTACCTTCGGGACAAACATGCAGCAGAGAGCTACAGTGGCGCTGAGGCTGACACTAAAGCACATGGTAATGATCTTGTAGTTGGAGCCGAAGTAAATGGGAACAAAGGCCAGCCAGATAATACATGTGGTGTACATGGTGAAGGCAATGTACTTGGCCTCATTGAAATTAGCCGGAACATTTCGAGTCTGCAGGAGAAAAGTAAGAGAAAAAATATCAGCCTTGATAGAGAAAGTACGCTCTGTTATTAACAACAGTTCTGCTGAACTACCTTGAAGGCGTAGAAGGTGCAGCTCAGGATAAGCAGGCCATTGTAGCCCAGCGGCGCCACCACCCCCACAGTGGTCAGATTGCAGATCAAGTGCACCTCACGGATACTTGGGTAGTCATAGATCACCTACGAGGAGAAAAAGGGAAAGGTCAATGTAGTTGTATTAATACATGCAAATGAACATCCCCCGCACTTTAAAACACAACACACACACACACACACACACACACACACCTGTGGTGGCTCAATGATGAGAAGTGCCACAATAATCCCAAGCTGCAGCATTATGAGTAGGAAGGCGATGACCAATTGTGCGCAGGCGGACATGAAGCGCGGTTTCTTGGTGCAGATCTTCTTCTTGCTGCCTGCCAGGATCCGTGCGATACGGTTGGTCTGGATCAAAAATAGATCAATGGTTATGCAGGATTCGGTTACATCGACGGTGGATAACACCGCTCGTGCTGATTCATAACAATAATCCCCTTTTCTGTTTCCAGACATTATACATCAACCTCAGCCCACACATAGGTCCTTCACTTCTACCGTACCTCCCTTACAACTGGCCATCGTCCAACCTCTGGAGGTAGTTCTTTTATCCTTAGACGCCCTTCTATTTATGCTAAAATACAAAAAGTAGACAAATAGTCTGATTGAATGTGTCAGTTTGCAAATTCATCTGCAGCTCTCTCCTCCGCCAAAGCCTTAGATGTTAAAACTGCATACTTTACGTCCTTGAACACATTCTCATTCCAACTCGTCACACACCGAAGCTTTGTGACATCCTGGCATCATTTAAAAAAAACAAAACACCTTTAGAGCTTTAATGTGGGGGTGTGGAGATGACTCTTTATGTTACGTTGTAGAGTTTGTGAGAAAGTTTGACAGGAAGTGAAACATAACTTGTACCGTGTGAACTTTGTTCCTCTACCTCCTGGCAATAAAACAGAAAAGAAAATGACCTTGGTGACCAGCGCAGAGTAGCTCATGGCGGGAGACAAGCCGATTCCTAGCCGCTGGAGGTAGCAGTAGATTATGTGGGGCTTTGCAATAAGGCTGAAGGTGCACAGGTAGCCCAGACATATTCCAACCAGGATGATGTAGCAGAGCTCACGGCTGGATGACTTCACCACAGGAGTGTCCCAAAATCTACAGACGGATCAAATTATGTCTAGGGTCACACAATTGGTAATATACGGTATTGCTTTTGACACATTGATATTCAACAGGCATAAGCACACTGGTTTTAAAAGGTAAGAGTAATGCTATTTAAATTTGTATAATCATACTGCATTTCTATATTCCTATATTGAATCATATTTACATTTTGTCTCTACTGTAAATTAGAAATCTGCAGCACACAAGATAACGTGAATTTCGTTTCTGTATCTTAACTAGATATCCTGTATTAATAATATGTTGTTGCCGATGTGACAATTTTTTGCAACTCATGTACACACTAAATAACACTGTTTTAAAAATTCAGCAAGTTTGGGTCAATAAAGCATATTATCTACTATCAATAGGTTGATTGACCCAGAGTTTGTTTTTTGGCATATTCAACAAACCAATATTGTCATTTTGATAGTCAATCACAACAAGCTCAGGTTTTACCTTAAAACTGTCACAAACACATTGTTAGTTGTAAATAATGATATTCAAAACTGCTAATTATGTAAATATTAGTATCATTCAGTAACAAATAGCAACATTAAGAAGAGTAATTTGGGAAAATAACACTAACACAAGGTTAAAACAGCATACCAATAAGTACCGGGGACAGTTAACCCATTACTGTGTTGGTGGATGTTATTGCTATTGACCCAAGTTGGACCAATTTTGACCCACTTATTATTTTTATTTTTTTACTGTGGCTGTATTTACTTGATGAAGACAGAAGTAACAAAAAGTGTAGCCATGAGGCCGAGGCAGGAGAAGACCACTGCGGCTATGGGCTCGGGATCCCCCCAACGCACATACTGCACCGGGATCGGCTCACAACCTGCGGGATACAGAGAAATCACACGGAGAACAAATATGAATCGTCTGCAAGAGTGAGTTTAGTTCTCATGTGTAAAACATGCAGCCTTAAAACAGTGGGAAACGTTTAAGGGGATCTGTATGGGAGAAATGAAGGATTGATTAAGATGACAAAATAAGCACACTGCCCTACATTAATGTCTTTCAAACTAGAGATATTTCTAAACAATAAGTGTTTAGGGACAAAGGTTTAAAACTGGAGTCGAGAGATCTAGCTTCAGGCAAATCCTTCATCCTGGCAAGGATCTAACGTGTAAAGTGTGCAGTGTGAGAACGTTTGCCAGTTTGAGGTGTGTGTGGTGTGTAAGATGTGAGGAGATTTTGGCTGCACCATGAGCGTGTGACCCAGATTCAAGGCTCCTCTGGCCTATTTGGAAAAGTAACAGACACACAAACAAAGTGTGTTTACCAGTGAGGTCGTCTGTGGGCCAGAAGCCGAGGACGCAGGCTCGACATGTGTACTCATCAAACACAAACTCGTTCTCCTTGCAAGGAGTGCAGGTCCAACAGCAGCTCACCTCTCCTTTACGGATCACCTGAGACGCACACACACACACACACACACACACACACATATGAAAAGGGCGGAAGGGTCTCAAAGCCCCATTGGCACTTTATGTAGCTAATCTCACACTCTGACTGCCCTGCAGGACAGGGAAATGAGGAGTTCTTCATCAGGGGACCAAGAAATCATTTCAAATACAGGTTATCTTGGTCCTTTAGTGTGAAAAATAAGCTTAGGAGAGTGAACGCGTGGTGGGTCAATGGTTCATGCTGTCACTTGCAGACAGCTCTGGGTTCAAATCTCTGTGTGAAGATGACTGTGGGTTCCCTGGGGGTGCTAAAGTGTCCCCTCACAGCCAGAAGGTCAGGAGATCTGGAAGCTGCTCTTGATGGTGAACATCTTACATGTGACAGTAACCTGGGACCGGCTTCATGGATGGATTCAGTGAGCAGAAACAGGAACTGTGACAGAATGAGCCTGGAGTTTTGAATTCCCAACAAGCTGCCACATCACTGGGAGTCCGTGTTGAGTGTGTAGGAAGGGTTTAATGTTGGAGACTTTTGGGATTGATTGAGAGGAGGCAGTCTGCGGCGTTCTCCGTGATTTGGAGTCGCTACAGGGAGTTACAGCAGCCCAGATGGGACGTGATTAAAGCTTGAATAAAGAGCTTTTCTGAGTCCCTGGTGGGTTACATGAGGATGTGATTGGACTGATTTTTGCACATTTGTGAGCTCTACTGAGTGGGTCTTGCTTGACAGTTTTCAGTAATGGTCTATATGGAAGCAAGAAGATATGAAACCATGACTGTTGTTTAGAGATCATCATACCGGAAACAGCGACCAATAGTGTGATGTGAATTGTTTATAGCCTGAAGAGATGGATAAATACCATACTGCATGCATGCAAATAAAGGGGTAGTGCAGTTAACGTTACTTGATAAAAAAAAGGACAAACTTCAAGAAATGTTACGAATTTTAAAAACACATTTTCCCCGACAATGTAAAGTGTGTGCTGGAGTGGTGCATACCTTGATCTGTGCCTTCTGGCAGGGTTCAGAGCAGACTGACTGGATGATGTCACTGTTGTTACTCCAGATTTCCTCATCGTTCATCTGCAGGCCACCTTGATCCCAGCTTCCCACGTGGATGTAAGCGTACTCGTCCTCGCCTGTGCGCTTGAAGTTCATGATTTCATACCTGAAGCACATGTATTAACCGTTTGCATGGAACGGCATAAACATACATTTAATATTTTTCATTTCCTTCCTTTGTTCCTTCCTTGCTACTGTAATCCTCACCTGCCGGGTGAATCTCCATTCTGGTCAAAGTGGATGGTTTCCCCAGACACACCAGTGAAGTTGGTTCTCATCAGGAAATCCAGCAGCGTGCGGCCATCAATGGGCCGCATGATCTCACACAAACCCTGGAAACCAGGAGAGGAGCAGGTCACAATGCTGTCACACCCAATGAGAAAGCATACACTATCCATTACTGTACCTTATATCCTGGACAGAGGGATTGCTGCATGGCGTGCAGGCCGTAAGCCATGGAATAGATGGCATTTATGACGAAGCCCATCTTGGTGTCTTGGGCGTACTGATGGCGCAGAGACTCTCTCCCTGTGGAGAAAAGAGACCTGCTCATAAGGAAAAAGCACTCATCTGATGGTGTTAGGATGTGAATACTAGGAGGGAGGTGTGTGGAATGTTGCACTAACAGGTGCACGTGCGGTTGTACATGCTGCTCTCCTGAGGATGTCCCCTCAGCCTGCACTGGAAGCGATGCTGCCAGAACTCAGGGAACCAGGGGTTTCTCAGGTTGGCATCGGGCTTCAGGTTCAGGTAATAATCATCGAACCAGGTAACATACGCCGACTTGAGTTTGATGGTGATTCCGCCAGCCGCCTCCCTCTGGTAGCCATCGGTCACATCGGACCTGTCTGCCCAGCCGTCGCTGGAGAGGAGGAGGGAGGAGGAAACAGACATTGGTCCTAACTCTATATTTTGTGTTTTCTACTCTTTTTATTGTTGCTTTATTTTTCTATATTTAATGTTGAATCAGGTAAAGTGACTGACATCTTCTAATTGTTCACTTTGAGGGAAATACCTCAATAATCAGGATTTTAAACTTTTAATTAATAGAGGATTAGTTTAGAAAAAGGTTACCGCATGAAGTTTGGAATGGTGTTATTAGGAGGAATAACACCAGTCCATGTTGGCAGTGGATTTTTAATGTTACCTGCTGTTAAAAGCTTTAGTTAGTGCGTATGACTTGACTCTATTTGTACCACTGTCACGCAGATTGAAAGAGACAGGTGGTGCCTCGCAAAATGAACCTAATTACTACTCTGCAGAGACTTACAGAAAAATTAACAATTTATTTTATGACTCAGATGTACCAACACAAAACTCCCTGGGCGATAAAAATAAATAAAGTATTTGCTCACATATCCAAGAATTGTGAAGTGAAAAAAAATTAAATGTGCTAGAATAACTTGAAATAAATATCCAGGGATCAAAGGTTGATGGTGCTAGCAGGACTTGGCTAGCTGGGATGGAGAGGCGATGTTTTCTTTTCAACATTCCTGCTGATAAATAAGATCTCAGGCTTATTATCTGTGTCTCTAAGTCCATTGAGACCATACTGATTTTATTATCTTAACAACTTAATGAGCAGATATCTCAGTGCAGATACGGCCCCGCATCGCAGAAACATGCTGTTCCTGTGAACCAATCTTTGGAATGTATTTTTAATGCGGACCTCCTGATTTGAACATTTTGCATGAAGGATTCATTATGAATTTCATTCTACAGAATGGTACAACATCCTCTGACTATAGTTGCGAAAGACACCTGGTGCTCAGTGATCTTTAAACAGCAGGGAAATACCATCAGGCTGCAGTGTCTGCAGACGCATCTGATCTGCTGTTTATTCAAAACCTCTGTGGGCTTGGACTCAATAAGCTAACTTGTCAGCGAACTGTTTGAAATGGTTTGTAATCCATCTATTATTAGCCATCCCGCCGGACACGTGTCTACGATATACAAAGGCAGGAGGCTGATGATTCCACCTCCACATGCATGTAAACACACAGACCTCACTGACACAAAGAGATGTACCCTTCCCCTTCTAACTGACAACAACAAAAAAAGCAAAGGAAGTCAATTTTTTGAAAACTTTGCTAACCGAGCTCGAGTTACACAACAGTTCTGTGGGTGTTTCTTTTTTTTTTTTCTATCATGCTTGATTCTCTGGGTGAGGCAGGAGATCATTTCATAACACATCCTTAGAGAAGCGAGCACAGAAATAGTACACTGGTATAAAACAGACAGGAATGGATATGAAAAGCACGGATGGCTTTGACTCTGGATAGTTTGAATCACTCTTGAACGAGAGCTCTGAAACCCACACAGCGACCTTGCAGGGCAGTGTGCTGTGTGCAGAGCGGTGCTGCAACACCTACAGGCTTGAAGACACACAAGAAAGCGTGCGCTCACACACTTGGACGCATTTTGTGCACTTATTTCACATCATAAAATTCAATACTGATCAACTTTACTGTGAGTGGATACTTTGCTCTGGTACGAAACTGAAGACATGGTGTGGATCCACTAGTTTCATGTCGTCACATGTACGCTTGTTTTACTCTTCCATCCTCCTTTGTGTCTTTTATTTGAGGAAATAACCTCTTTAAATGTGCACGTGACCAATGATATATTAAACTATAGCATAACAAGTACTAGGTGATGGGAATATGATTAGATTTTCAAGTATCTGGAATTAAAATGACTATTTCAGCTGAGCTGACCGTACTTAACCATCATTAGTTTAGTTTACAAATCATATAGTCAGTAAGAACACATCTCTTAACTGAAATGAACCATGATTTGAATCAACAAGACTTGCACCTCCAAGTATATATTATAAGTATATACGGTTTATTAAGTACTGTGCTGTACCAGTTAACTGTAAGTCATTTTTTACCTGATGCAAAGGTTAGATGAAAAGTAAAATGTGTGTGTCAAATGTAATGTCAATCTCAACCTCATGGTGGCTGGAGGAAAAGTACAATCCATTAAGTCATTAACTAAAAACAGAGAGGGGCCGTAGTTGTTTGACTTTTGTCCCCCATTTGGAGGAGTTAGCCTTCATAATGTTCTTGTGATATATACCAGAATTTCTCCATTGAAAGCCACTGAAATCAGGCAGTGGCTTCAATACAACAGTCAAAACACATAAATCAGCAAAAAAGTATTCTTTGCTCCTCCAGTCTTTCTATAAATGGAACGTACATATGAATGTACTGCAAACGCACACATTAAATCCCTGATGACAAATCATCCAGGCTGGCCTCAAAAGCATGGTGTGTGTAGGTAACTTAAATAAGAAGGAAGCTGATGTATGATGGAACCATTATCATAACAGTGCTCATACATGATGGCATCAAAAGAGACACAAATTCACCATCCATTTAAAATCCAATCAACCCCCAAATGAGTTAGAATGAATAATGAGAAGGTGACAACTGTCTGGAAGCCCTGGGTGGTGATATGGATTAGAGCGCTTGGTGCTTTTCAATATGTAGTTCAAGGTTACTTTATGTTTCCTGCTGACAGGTTTGAGCGACAGCCTACATATGTGGCTCCTAATGAGGAAAGGCATTTATAGAACACGAGGGACAAGAGTGAGCCAGAGAGCTAAACCTTAAAATAAAACACGTTATTCTTGGAGAGACTGAAACCTCCTGCTAAATCAACCCCTTCTTTCCCTCTATTTGCTTTTCCCCTCGTGTTTTTAATTGCTCTCCGTCTCTCCTGCATCCTATCCCCAGCCTTTTACATGTTCTCTGCCTATATGAACCTACAATGAGCCATGTACTTTATAGCAATGTACTATTACATAGAAATATTAAAGTATAACCAGAACCCAAAAAGACATTTTAAAAATGCATATTTAATCATACTGGATCATTGACTAATCTATTCACGTGTCTATTTCGGTGGCCTCTTTTAATAGGAAATCCCTCATAATGCTGACTTTATATGACAGCCGGCTATACCTCTTTTTTGCTGTTCTGCTGTGATAATAGCAATAACAAAAATATATATTATAAATATTGATTTATAATGAATTTAATGCTTTTATTGAAGGGTTGTGTGTTCTTTTTGAGCACATTTTTGCAGGTTTTCTAGCTGACAAGCTTACAAACATCACCCTGCTGCTCCAATAAAACATACCCATGAATAAAGACAAAGCAGGCTGGGTGAGCCTTTCTTAATGATAGCAACAAGTGCATTGACACAGAATGCTAAAATAGTATGAAGTGCAGAAACAACAATGTGCATATTTCTAATGTCATAAAGGTTTATGTCACTGTCACTGATCACACGCTCATTAAATGAAATACCTTAACGTTCCTTGACCGCCACAGAGTGGATGGATGCGATGAAGATGATAATTAAGATGATGATGAGAGGACAAAGATAGCTCCAGTGACAACAAACACATGTTGTCTGGTGATGTTGGACATGGAGAGAGTCTGGATTGGAAATGAATGCTAAAAAAAAAAAAAAAACTGAAGCAAAAAATAACAATCAGTCAATGCTTTTAGCCTCTAAGAAAAGCAAAGTCCATGGGTCAGAAATGCATTCATCAATTTGACATACGGCAATGCTCCGCTCACCTTCCAACCAGCAGGAACTCTCCCACCAGACCCTGTCGTCTCATGGCCATCAGTATGCCTCGGACCGTCATGCCCTCGCAGAAGCAGGCCACGACCCTGGCTTTGGGCAGGTGGGCTCGTAGCTTCTGCAGGAGCTTATCGAAGCCCTGCTCGCCCGCATTGCTGTATATCTTATCAGAGTGGGCGATGCAGATCCCCTCCTGTGCTGCCATGTCTTTAAATGCTTCCATACCACTCTCACCATAATTACCTAGAGGGGAATATACACGAAAGCAGTGGGATCAAATACACACAATACTGCTCACAAGAAACCTGGGGTGTGTCACCTTTAATTAAAGCGACCAGGATTAAGGAAATAGATTCCATATTTGGCCGTTACGTTTTTGCATTATTTAAAATAAATCACCTGATATTCCAGTATACTTCTTTTGATTTATGTAAATGCATTCCAGAAACATTCATGAATTTTCTTTTTGTTTTGCGCTCCCCACACTTTCGCTCCAGCACAAACACTCTCTTGTGACCTTGTGATGCAAACACAGAGCACACAATCAAATACACTGGTGTGATGCCAGCTAACACATGGGAGTCTAGTAGCTCTGTCCCCATTATGGCAACTGTCGGTTACATTTCCCTGTTTTTTTTTTTTTTTTTTTTAGCAAATGTCCTTTCACTCATGTGGCATGCCTTCTTGAGAGACATCATTATTCAACTCTCTGTTAACCTGGCTGATAATGCTGTTAATTCTGACAACCATCTATGTGGCCAATAAGTAGTTTGCTGTCCAAAGGTATCAGCAAAATGTAATGCAAAGCAGGCTACAGTGTAGTGTTTGAGATCCATGACCATAACCCCGGGGGCTATAATAAATATGGGAGCTTTGCAGCTCTGTAATGGGAATTTTTGTTCTTTAGTCGGTGCAACTTTTGTGTATTTGTGGGTGTTAATGTGGGAAACGCTGGTATCGTTGACTGGGTCATAAACCTTGGCATTCGTTTTATGCAAATGTCATGCAGAGTAACAAGTGAGGTTCATCTGCATTTGACAGCGAGGGCTTTATAACTGTGGTGTTGGAATAACAATGATGTGCAATGTATTTCTACTCAGAGATTAAAAACTCAAAAATGGAGCCTGTTGTAAAAATGTTAATTCCATGAAATTGGTTGTCTTATAACTTAGCAAACATGTACAAGGTTGTCTTGTATGGATTAAAAAGGAATAAATAAATCAAATGTGTGGGTATAATTACATACATTTATAAATGCATTCATTTTGAAAGCACCTCACTGCCTGCTGGACTCACACTAGATGCTCTCTGCAACCTAAATGTTAAAACCATGGCTTTCCTTACAATAAGAGCTACCCATGACATGAGGTTTTATCCTGGAAGAGAACATTTGGCATGCAAAGACCTTTTTTTGGTATTCATATGGGATAAACTGGAACGATCCAGTCAGGATTTGGCACTTATTCCTATCAAGAGGGATTTATTTCATAGACATATGGCCTTGAGCCACTAAGAGGTTAAAACAGAGAAGAAGCAGTACATTGAGGGAACAGTATGGAATATTTTGGTGTTTGGTTTTAACCATGGTATCATCATGATGTATTTTGTTTCTGAATTGGTGGGATTAGTGATTCAGGGGCTGGATCTTTTGAAGTTGGAGTGTTGATCTAGCTTAAATGTCTACACCATAGGATTGAGGTTGTTTTGGGGTAAGAATTGGTGATCCACCATACAAAATATCATAGATTCACTTGTGGTGAAAAAAATAGAGAATGTTCTTTTGTATTGAAACATAATGGTCACTGAATCAAAGGTTAACGTATAGATAGGACAATAAACAATAAATTGCAAATTTGAAAATTAGCAACTGCTGTGAGAGTGTGATCAGTGGCTAAAGCTTCCCTGAAATAGGTGCACAAGGCAGCCATGATACCCAGAGAGTTCAAAACCCCTGGCAGATGTTCCCTATTTCATACAAGTTTAAAATTCAGGTTCAGGTTCAGGTTCAGGTTACTTTATTCGTACCCGTAGGTAAACTTGTGTTGCAGTTTAAAAGTGGGCTTCCGTCACACAGTTAGGACAACACATGCACACACACACAAAAAAAAAAAAAAAAAAAAAATGGGACAGTTACGTACAGTGGATAAAACAATTAAAGTGCTCCAGTGCTAATCCAAATTTGGACACTTAAAACTGACCAACATAATTAAAATATAATAAAACCCTGATAAATTGATCTAAAAAAATCAACAAATAAATAAATAACACATACAAAATTAATGTGCAAATATAGCAGTTTCTACAGCTTGTTCTTCAGCGTGATTGCAGCTGGAACAAAGCTGTTTTTAAAACGCTTGGTTTTAAACCTTGGAACTAAAAACCTTTTTCCAGAAGGGAGTAGCTGAAACTCTTTGTGCAAAGGGTGCAAACGGTGATTTAAAATAGACTCGGTTGTCCGCTGTACCTGTCTAGTGTACAGGGAGGCCGGGTTCGGCTGAGATTCACCAATTAACTTACTGGACCATTTCACCACCTGATTGAGTGAGTTCCTGTTCTTAATAGAGAGACTTCCAAACCATGAAACCAAAGAAAAGGATACAATAGATTCGATAAAAGCACGATAAAACAAGGTCATTATGGTTTTATCCACCTGGAAAAAGAACAGTTTCCTCAGACAGTGAAGACGCTGGTGTCCCTTTTTACACACAGCAATACAGTTTTCTTCAAAATTCAGTTTAGAATCAATTATTGTTCCAAGGTATTTGTATGAATCCACATATTGCACCGGTTGTGTTTTTATTGTTGTGACATCGTTAGGGGAAGCATGTTTTCTAAAATCAACGATCATATCTTTTGTTTTGAGTATGTTTAGTTGAAGATGTGACTCCTCACACCACTTCACAAAATCCTCTATTATTGGGCCATGACCAGTCTCATTTTTCTGGAGGAGACTAACAATAACAGAGTCATCTGCATACTTGATTATGGTCCTGTTTGCATATTTACTTTGACACATGTTGGTGTACAGGATGAAAAGTAAGGGTGACAGCACACATCCCTGTGGTGAACCAGTAGAGGAGCAAAGTTGGCTGGAAAGTACTCCATTAACCCTGACTCTCTGTGTCCTTTCAGTTAAAAAATCCACAATCCAGCCCACAAGATTAAAACCTAGGTCGAATTGTTCTAAAAGCCGGCTCGCCAGGATGTGTAGTTGGATTGTGTTAAAAGCTGATGAGAAGTCCACGAAAAGGAGTCGAGCATGAGACCCACTTCCCTCCAGGTGTTTAAAAAGCAAGTGGAGCAAAGTGACAGTGGCATCCTCTACACCCCTATGTGGCCTGTAGGCATTCATAATGCGGAAAACACAGAGCATGGTGTGTGTGTTGTGTGTGAGTGCGTATCCCTGTGAAAACAGTGTGCTTGTTGCAGGAGGTTATCATATATGACATATCATAATGATATATGAGATTCGGCTGAGATCCCTCATATACTGCTACTCGCCTGCTTCTTCAGACTGAAAACCGAAAAAGACTACCGATCCTAAGAACTGAAACGAGGAACTGAGTCAGGCACTGCCCACAATAATGCAGATGCATTCACTGACCCTGGATGACAAAACGTGAGAAGGACGCGCATGCTTACCCTCGGTGTGGATCGCAGACACGTAGCTCCAGTTGTATTTCTTGACAATGTCCACCATGGCTTTGGCCTGTTGCATATCTGACGGCACCACCCTCATGAAATATTTAAACAGGCTCTATTGGAGGGAATTTACATGTTCACACGTTTTGGCAGTAAACATGACAGCGTGCCGAGCAGACACACATGCAATAACTCTTATCTTATCTTATCTTATATAACCCCTATCCATGTCAGCCCACATTGACTTTCAGATGATCTTTTTGAACAAAGGACAATGCAGATGTTTATAGCATACCTAATCACCAGCTTTCTGGTTATTATGATAGGTAAATCAACCTGGAGAGCTTTCCTTGTTGTCATTGCTGCATTAACATCAGAGGATAATATAGTTGCAGGCTTGGTTAACTTGTGAAGTCTACACTGAACTCTCTCTTCAAGCTGATTTTCATTAAAACCTCAGATCAGTAACTGCAGAGAAAGAATAAAACCAGCAACAATGTTTTTGTTTTTGTTAATCGGTGTTACCTTGTCACTGAGGTCCATGCTGGTGGCTGAGTACGCTATCTGTGGGATGTTGAAGAGCTGGAGGAGATTTTGCACCTGGATGGCCACAGAGCTGGATCCGGGCCCGATCAGTCCCACGATGGGTTTCTTCGCCTGCAGCAACATGCTCCCTGCCTCGGCAGCACACCTGCCCTGGTTCTCCTCCTCTTCGTTGGACACCAGCGTGTCCCGGATGAACTCGATGCTCTGCTCCAGCGCCACTGCCGAGTGCCAGCACGAGTCCCTGGTG
This sequence comes from Chelidonichthys spinosus, assembly GCA_029853015.1. Classification (NCBI taxonomy): domain Eukaryota; kingdom Metazoa; phylum Chordata; class Actinopteri; order Perciformes; family Triglidae; genus Chelidonichthys; species Chelidonichthys spinosus. The sequence continues at coordinate 13,693,611 of CM056835.1, forward strand.
CAGAAGGAGTGAATCCACAACGTTGTTAGGCAAGCAGGATGAGGGAATGAGAAGATCGTTTGGAGGAGCCAGTTGGATGCTTTTTAAGAACATGCATAGGCACAGACTATGTTCAGCATCCAAAACACTTGACTAACACAATTTTTTTGGAGAAGTGAGAAAACTGAAAATCCAAAGTTCAGCCAAATCTGACTTGAGCTTTCAGCGGTCTGAGTCAGTAAATCAATATCTGAAAGCCTTTTTTAAGTATCGATTGGCCCTTTTTCGTTCCGTTGGACAGTGTTGCCTCGATGACCTGCAGTGGACAGATACTTCCCAGCAGTCAATAGCAAGTAAACATCAGCCTCATATTGGCTTCAGATGAAGCTTGAAGGGATTTTTGTGCTGCTTCATTTTTTAAGAGAGTAGGGATCACTTTAGAATCTTTATGGAGAGTAGGAACGATCGTGGAAACCAACTCCTTCTACATACATATAGCATTTTGTTAGCAGGTCAGATTGCCTGCCTAGTGTATCTCACTGCCCCCACTCTTATGTTACCCCTTAATTTCCTCTCATGACCTAACTCATCCATCTACCCCCGTGTGTCAACCCAGCCCTCTTCAGTTACCTACAGTCTCCCAGGGAGCTTTCCTGCTCCTTCACCACAATCCCTTTATAGTATTCTACATGAACAGTTCTTGTCTTAGACAAAGATGGAATGTTGCAATCACATCTGTTATTAAAAAAAGACTTTCTAGAGACCAGTAAAACCCTTCGTCTTTCTTGAATAATTGGAAATTTAATCAAATTTAGTTATTAATATCAGCCTCAGCTTTTGCCTGGGTGTATTGTTTCTTAACATAACATGGTGTAAAAAGCAGAGTTATTCTGGTTGTTTGTGAGTCTGCTATCCGATTGGATCCCTGCCAATATGAAGTAGGTATTAAAGGGACAACAGTTTCATGCCAAACCTTTTATCCCACACTGTGCTATAATGTATATTTAAATTTGCAAATTCAAGAAGATCGCTATCTTATTCATTTTGTATAAAAAATGTACTCAACAAACAAACTGATTTCTTTTGTATCTAACCTCTTCATTGTGTCAACACATGGTCTCACAATTCAACGGTGAAGGTCACTGACAGAAGTTTCTGACCTGATCTCACAGCCCAGGGTGATATTGGGGAGGATGGCGGGGTCTGCGTTGATTCGATCTAGAGTGTGCATCATGGCCTCCACTCTCTGGATCCCGTACTGCTCACGCACCGCCCCGCACTTTCGCTCATGGACCTGAGCGGAGTATTATTATTATTATTATTTATCACATGCAGAAATGGAGAAAATGAGCGCATGCACATCATCACACACACACACACACACACACACACACAGGGTGTCTTACCTTGTCTGCTGGTGGTTGGTGGTGGACAGAGAACAGAGCTCCAATGATGATGTCACCAGGGATGTGTGTCAACACCCTTCTCTCAGTGTTCTGGGCGTTGACCCCGACCTGGTCTTCCAGGCCCAGGATCACGCTCACTGCCACCAGCTTCACATATAACCCCAACCTATGTCCCATCCCTCCGCCGCTCCTCACACCTCCTGCCATCCTCTGTCCTCTTAGAGCTGACGTTCTGATGAATGTGCCGTCGTTGGCATGGCGTTGGTGGTGCCTGGGGTGAGGGTTAGATTCCTGAAGAAAATGAAGTGAATGAGCTCAGTGTAGTGAGCTCATGTCGTGTGATAAAGTGCAGAGAGGGCACATGCATTTTAAACTTGGTTAGAATGTCACAGATTATTTAAAACTTTCTCTTCTTACAGTAACATCAAGCTGCTGTCCGTTGTGCTGAAATCGTGTTGGTATAGCATCATGCAACTTTAAAAAATCATCCAGCTGGGGGTTCCACTGCAGAATGAACACCCTAGGTGTGCGCGCAGCGTTACACGGGCAACTTCAGCCTACCTGTTCAGCGCCAGCAGCCTCATAGATGCCATCCCTCCTCGTGAGAGCGATGATCGCCGCAGAAGACGATGAGAAAAGCGTCGCGAGGCTCCTGCTCGCGCTCAGTCTGGCGCCTGGTTACAGCAAACTGCAAATAGCAGCAAATAATATAGCCCGTTATTGGAACATGTTTGACTTACTGACGCACATGGCGCCCCCCCCCCTCCTCCTCCTCCTCCTCCTTCTCCACCTCCTACTCCAAAACAGTGGAGAGCATGGAGCTTCGACGGTGACTAAAACGAGTAGAACTGTAGAGAGCTGCGCTAGTGATGAGTTCATCATTAATCAGGCGTCGAAACACGACAGGATTCCCTTTAACTGCAGTTCCATTTAACATCATGTTGCTCTGTTTTCCCCTCTCCTGTCTGTAATGACTGTAACAGTGATGTTTTTATCATAATCCGATGCTTATGGGTTGAATGTTTTTGTTTGTTTGTTGTATGAATCTGTACTTCCTACTGGTATGTTGGGACTTTTAGAGGAAAAAGAAATAAGTTACACTGTAAGTATTTTAGTACTTTAGTAAAGATTACTGTTACTATGTTTTACAGCAGTAAGTGGGACGATATGAAATTCGATACCACCACCATCCTGGCCAAAATATCGTGATTAACGATAGTATCACATAATGATCAAAATGTAGGCTACTTAAAACCATTAAATGGCTCTTTAACATACTGTTATCACTTTGCCTTCCGTGCACATCTGTTTTAGTGAAAAACAATCAATCTGAAATAAGGTGATCATAAATCATAAGGTCCCCCTGCATACAGTAAATCAAATATACTGGGAATACAGGTTGAAAGGAGTCTACTGTAAGTATTTTAGAAGTACTGGGTACTGAAGAGGGTAAACAGACACATCCCTTATAAATAATTATGGTGTAGCGTATTTTGTAATGTGCTACCAAACCTAATAAACTAATGGATGAAGTACAAAAAAAATGTACTTCCACTGCAGCTCCTTCTCTTGCCTTATGTCAGAATGACTCCAAACATAATTAAAGGTCTGTCTCGTATACAACATGTATTTGTCACCCACTCCAATGTGACCTATTTCTCTTCCAGATTGTCATGAGGCCCAACTTTTGATCAAAGTAATTGAAACCTCAGTGTCACCAAACCAGAAGGTGTTTAATATACAGGGGAGAAAAGTGTTTTCATAAAGAGGTTAATCATAAATAGGTGTCCCTCAAACGATTATGTAATCTTATTATATAATGTTGTTTTGTGACTCCAAGCGCATATTTAATATGTCAGCTTTCAGGTGACAGTAGTGAGGGAAAACACTGTATCTTGACATCTCCCGTTTATACTGAACCGCTAGAGAGAGATGGGTATTGGAAGTAGTCACATGGCGCCCTCTGGTGGGGGCTTGCTTTCTGTCGTAGACGTCCTTAAATATCGCCACTATAGTGTTCCCTAATCATGGGCTAAAGGTATAAGGGTCAGGTTGAGATAATGTCATGCTCCAAGGTGTAAACAACCATGTGAGAGAGTCATTCCAAGAGAGCATTATAGTGTTGACTTATCATACTCTGCTCGTCAGATGTTCCTCAATGGGTCTTTTGTTTTAAGCCCCTGCATAAGTTTGCAATGAGCGTAATGACTCGGGGCAATGTGGGGACATATGACCACACAAGCAAATAAAGGAATCTTAGGAATCTATCCTGTGAAATTAAAACAACCTTTTTTTTCTCTATAAATTGTATTCAGTAAAAACTTTGGCTGTTAGAAGTTTGAAATGTATAATTTATGGATGGATACTGGTGATTTGCCCTCAATTTTCTTATCACAAGAAATAATAATAAAAAAAAACCCTATAAATCCAGCTGTGTTATATTTATCTCCTCATCCTCTATCATTCTCACTCTGTGGTCCCGCAGTATTGTCATTGTGATTTAATGCCGGGGATAACGGCTTACTTTATTTGAGGCAATTTGTGTGTGGCGACATCAGTAAAGCCTGTTTCACGCTCATGACACGGCTAGATAGCAGACCAGCCAGCAAATCACTGGAAAATCATTGTAACTACAAAACATGGGCTTTCTAGTGTGGCCCTCATGAGTGTAAGGGACTTTTGTTTTGGGGGATATCTTTTAGAATTAGAAGTGGTAAGTGGACGTTAACTTTCATTATAGACTCCTAAATAGCTTCTACAAATCCCATTATAGAAATGCTTCAGTGAATTTTCCGTAGAGTAATTCCTTTTCACTCTCCCTGGACTGAGTCTGGCTACAGACTGGAGATGTGTACATTTGTACTAATTTTCCCCCTCATGAAGTAGACTTCACCCTGAGGGTTAAGCTGCATGTGACTGGCTCAACAGAAGGGAGGGAGTGCTGGGGGGAAAACACTCCAAAGAATGAGTTTAAGCCTGTGAAGGGGGCCTTGTTGACTGCAGTCTCCTGAGTACAACAGTGCTGTGATGTGGTCCCTTACAGTCATTAGTTTAATGTTGTGTTACGTACCCACCTATCAACAAGTCCCCCGCCTGTGCGCCACTGGGGAGGCCTTGCGTACGAAGGAGTGCTGCCCGCCCTGGGAAGGGGATGCTTCGCCCTGTGGCGCCAGCTCGGGTCGGGGCTTCTGCCGGGACGTGGAGGTGACGGACCAGCCGGACGGGCCGCAGTACCCCTTCTCCGGCTTGGACGACAGGGAGAAGTGGCCCTTGGTCTTCTACAACCGGACGTGCCAGTGTGCGGGGAACTTCATGGGTTTCAACTGCGCCGACTGTACGTTTGGCTACTTCGGGGTGAACTGCAACGAGAGGAGGGAGTCTCTCAGGCGGAACGTGTTCCACCTGACCAGGTCCGAGAGGATCCGGCTCGTGTCCTACCTGAACCTGGCCAAGCACACCATGAGCAGGGACTACGTGGTGATCACCGGCACCTACGAGGAGATGGAGAACGGCTCCAACCCGATGTTCGCCGACGTGTCCTCGTATGACGTCTTTGTGTGGATGCATTACTACGTGTCTCGGAGCACCCTCCTGGGGGGCCCGGGCAACGTGTGGACCGACGTGGACTTTGCGCACTGGGCGCCCGCGTTTCTCCCGTGGCACCGCGCGTACCTGCTGCACTGGGAGCACGAGATCAGGAAGCTGACCGGAGACTGGAGCTTCAGCATCCCGTACTGGGACTGGAGGGACGCCCAGGGGTGCGACGTGTGCACTGACGAGCTGATGGGGGCCCGGAGCCCCCAGGACCCCAGTCTTCTCAGCCCAGGCTCGGTCTTCTCTTCTTGGAAGGTAAACCCAAGTAAAATTGTTCAGCACTTCACTTTGCTCTTTTAATGACCTAATAGGCCTAATAAGAGTAAGTGCTACCTATCATATTTACTCATATTTTACTTAAAAGAACATGAAAATGTGGGGTTAAATTAATATCAATGCTCTTTCACTGAAGCCTAATCTTAAATGAATAAATGGTTAAAAAATCATGGACTTCTGCACCTGGAGTCTGAGTAAAAACATCTGTTTTGATCAAGAGGGCTGTAATGAATTACCTTAACACAGTAACCCAGACTAATAGCAGGGCCATTTTCCAATCAATTTAAAGTAACAAGAAATAATTTGCTACCACTGAGTGACTCTGTTTCAGTGTGTTAGCTGATGCCTTCGTGGGCTGTATTGAAATCTGTTCCCTCCACCAACAGGTACTGTGCTCCCTTGCGGGGGACTACAGTGACAGAGGTGTGCTGTGTGATGCCGGGGAAGAAGGCCCACTGCGTCGTAACCCTGGAAACCAAAACCGTAACATGGTCGAACGATTACCAACTTCAGCAGAGGTGGACTTCACTCTCAGTCTGGCCGACTATGACACCGGAGCCATGGACCGCGGGGCCAACATGAGCTTCAGAAACACACTGGAAGGTGCTGCTCAGCCACATAACTTTTACACCTTTCAAATTGTGATTTTATTTTACGACATACTATAATATGACTTCTTGTGACATTTTAATGACATGTATTAGTATTCATAACATTCTTTGCTATTACTTTTTTTTTTACGACATACGATACTGATGATTTTTTAGGACTTTTTTTGTGAAATACTATACTATGACATTTTAAATGACATTAAGTTTATTTGCACTGTTTATAAATAACAATTAAAGGGATACTCACCACTTTCAATAAGACTCACAATCTGACAACCTTTAACAATGCATTATGATATAGCTGTTATAATGCACTGACACCATTAAAAATGGATATCCAGGTGACTCAGTAGTAGTAGTAGTAGTATTCACAGTAGTATTGTGGTACTCTAAAATACCAACAAAGAACTACTCGAATTAAGCGTTTTGGGGGTTTCTAAGGATACCTATGTCAGATCTGAACATCCTCACATGTCTCGTGCTTCCTGGAAAAGAAAGAGAGTCCATTGTTGGAGAGCTTTTTGGGAGATTGCCATTAGCACATCCTGTTTATGGATACAATGCTCGTTTGTTTGACAGGTTACATTCCAATAATGTAGTATATCCACTAGATGCTGCTGCCACCTTTGTCAGTGCGAATGAAATGCCTCTTATCTTCAAGGATTCGGGGATCCACAGACTGGGATAGGAAACAGTTCTCGTATGGGCATGCATGCGGCCCTTCACGTGTTCATGAACGGATCCATGTCCTCAGTGCAGGGCTCAGCCAATGACCCCATATTCCTTCTCCACCATGCTTTTGTGGACAGGTGAGAGACAATCACATGCATGCGTGCACACAGCCACATTTTAATACATTCGAGTACACTTAACATCGTTTTCATTTTCTCTGAAAGCATTTATGAGCAGTGGCTGAGGAGGCATAGACCATCCCCATCACAGTATCCAGACTCCGATGCTCCTATAGGGCACAACGCTGATTACCACATGGTGCCTTTCCTGCCCCTCCACAGAAACAGAGACTTCTTCATCTCCAGCAAGGACCTGGGATACGAATATTCATATCTGCTGGACGCTAGTAAGTTTTAATCAAAATGGATCTTTTCTATTTTCAACATTAATTGGAATTTGAGGAAATAAATAAACTGTTTTCCATCATCTCTGTTAATGCGTTTTCATTATCTGTCTGCATTCTCAAAAAATGTATCTGTTGAATGTATTTAACCTTAAAAATCACTCATACGTTAAAATCATATCGTTCTTGTGTAGGAATGCTCATTTAGGTTTCACACTATTCTTGTTTGACTTCAGTAAAACAAGGATAGCGTTTGCTTTGTTTATGTGACTTATTCTGTCTCTTTTTTTCAGACCAGAGGCTTGCAGAATCCATGCGTCCTTACTTGGAGGGATTGCAGGATGTGTGGCCCTGGCTGCTACTCGCCGGGCTGTGCGGAGGAATCGCAGCAGTAACCATAGCCGCTGCCGTCCTAACTGCAAAACGGCGATACGGAGGGTCACCTTGGCTTCACCTGAGCATGATGAAAAACTTATTTACTCCCCCAGAAAGACAGCCACTTATCTGGGGCAGCGACACAGAGGAAACCAAAGAGCGTAACTACCAAACAACTATCTGAAGGCACAGCCGGCGCTGCGTATATAGTGGCGCATGCATCTATGCATTTTAACATCAAAGCATTATGAATTATACATTATATTGAATAATTATAATGACTATCATCTTTGGTATTTGCAATATATTTAAACTAAATGTATGTAAAGATTACAAAATGTATGTAGGACATTTTGAAATGGTTTCAAATGCATGTTCAACTAAAAATATGCATCACTGTTTGTACATTTTAACATGCAGGTTTCTGTCATGGAAATGTTACACAATTTCTCACATTTATTCTGTATGGTTAAAATGTTGTTTTTTTTTAAAAAGGGTTCCACAGTATATTGCATCAGTGATGTATGCAGGCATTTATTATAGAGAAATTACATCCTTCTCTTACTCTGAATAGCATCTGGACGCATATTCATTACAATTCAGAGTGAGAAACAAAATCTCTTCAAATAAATTTGCCAAAGCCTTGGGGGACTCTGTTTTATTATCTGTGTGTAGGAGTTAACTGAACCACATTTTAATTAACATTTAAATTGATTCATGTTTGTGGAGTGGGACATGCTTTTTGAGGAAAAAAGGTGATCATGTCTGCAAGGATGTCGAGGTCTAAGACGTCTCCGCAGCATTTTGGACATGCTTCAATATTCTAACCTTAAAAAGTTACGTCACGGTTTTAAAATCTTTATGACATTTGTAAAAGTCACTGTGATTCCCGAAGCTGCGCGTGGATCACAATCTTCACTTGAAAGGCCACGTCTACTTCGATTCATGAGAAGTGTTTTGTTTCACGAGCTCAGGACCGTGGCCGTCTGGTTTTAACTGTCTGCACATACTGTATAGTTAGAAATAGTCACAGTAGGATAGAAACTATCACACACATCACGGACGTTTTAAAAGTTCAACACAAAAGTTTATTTTTGGTAAGATACGTTGGTTCCCTAATCATTTGCGCTTACGTCATAATTTCATTCATCCACATTTCATTTATACATTCCATGCCTTGAGACATGCCGTCTAGCACAGTGGTTCTCAACCTGGGGGGGCGGGAACCCAAAGGAGGTCCAAGATAAATCCTGGGAGTAGATGGTTGTGGAGAAATACAAGGAGTAAAATAACAACTGGGTAATGGTTTCTACAATACATTGCCTGTATCAGTGATCCTTTCAAGAGATTATATTGAGCGTTTGTGAGAGTCAAAGTGTGCCTGCACATGAGTTTCTGGTGAGGCATTCAAAAAATCACGGAGGGCTTCAAAAACCCTCAGAGCACGTTGGGCGAACATCAATCTGATTATTCTGTGAGGGACGGGACTTGAAAAGGTTTGGAACCACTGATCTAGCGTAGCCTTTTAACAACACATGAGACATCCTTTGCTCAATCATACTCTGAATTCAATAGGCATTCTCAGATATTACAGTACGTTCTCATTCTTAAAACTGCACTCGGTTGCTTTGACAAGAAATGAGGAGATAAATACAGCATTGACCAATGAGAAACAGAACTTATACAAAATATACATCAGGTGTAATCATGTAAAAAAAGAATCCATTTTAACCAATGTGTCTGTGTGTGTGTGTGTCTTCAAAAACATATTATATTTGTTGAAATTATCATTCCATCCAAAGGGAAAAAAGTTTGCACAAACTTCTGCAGGTTTGCTGTGGGCACTAACCACAGCCATGTTTGTTTGTTTACATTCATTTTATGTTTACTTTCATAACTATAATTTTTGTCTTGCTAGATTTGTCAAATTCTGGATCTAGTGCTACTTCCTGTTTCTGCTGTTTTTCTGAGCCCAAATGAACTATTGTACTTATAACACAATGTATTCAGAATAAACTCCATATTATAAAAGTGTGGACATCTTAGAGTTCCACAAACATGGGAATATATATATATGAATGCAACATTCAGTCTGACGTGATAGTGGTGAACAAAACAACACAATAATTTAAACAATTTATGAAACTATAGGATGGAATGAATCCTTTACCAAACATTGCAGAAATATATCTGTGTGGCATTAGTTTCCAAAGGATTTCAGTGCATTTAACAAGCGGGTTGTCGTTTAATCTGATTGAAAATGGGCTAATTGTCAATATTCCCCCGTCTAACCATTCAGTACTTCAGTGAAAAATTGTACTTGAAGAATCTTGAGCATTCAAACATGTACAATGACCAATAAAAAGACCATAATCCAGGCAAAAAAATCGACAACTAAATATGAAAACAATGTAGAGAGTAGAGGCCAAAGTTCCGAGACAGCAAAAGAGGTGACTCTCGAAAGAGGTAAGGAATGTACTGTGTGGTTTCAGCTAAAAATAGATGTAATGTTTGTATTTCAAATCCTAATCATTCATCTTCATCCTCGCTATCAGTCTCCTCTTTTTCCTGCTCCTTCTCCTTGGGCGGTGGCGGGGGAGGAAGGTCCAGACGAGCCCACGACATGGGCTCCGACTTCTTCATGGCCACCTCGATCTTGGCGGCCATCATGTTCACTATGCTTTTACTCACATCTATTACCTACAATGAAAGGAGGGAGTGCGACAAATATGGATGTCATGCTTTTGGTATCAGGTGATCACAGATAAGCAAGCAAAGATGTGTCAACTAGGGGATGTAATTGGAATTCACTCCATGTATTGCGTTTCATTCTATGGAGTAAATAGACTTTATTGTGGAACTCGAGTGCAAATATTAATTGTCAAATCATTCTTTTAAGCCACTGGCAACACACTGGCTTTGCCATTTTGATTCTACTGTGGCTCCTTCCCTCTCAAAGACACGCTCTCCTGTGTGCGGCGGATGAGCATGGGTGGGTGTGTGTTTTCATATCTTGAGGAAAGCAGGGAAAAGGGAATGAGTCTGGACAGAGTGAGAGACGTGAGGTCTGAGACGGTAATGAAAAATGCCAGTCTGTACTTGGAAGAAGACAGCCCACGTTGTTTTGCGGTACATGTGTATACTCGGCATTGCAGTTACAGCATGCGAGAACTTCATTTCAAAATAACACTGACTCTCCAGTGAATGGGATATTATCAAACTGTCAATGATAAGATAGTTATTTGATAATATATTCTTTAATTTAAGTTGTACTCATTTACTTTTAACTGACAAAATGACAACAACTCAGTTTAAAGTAGAGGTGACCCTGATTCGTCGACTATTGCAAAATGTTATCTAAGGAGCCGGATTGGACTGCGGATCTGTCGAATTGTTGCAGCGATGTGAAAATGTGTTCAGGAAATAAAGGCTCATTCATCATGCATAAATATGGCTATTTCAAAAAATAAACCTACATTTGTTTGTCACTCACATAAGAAAGTAACGCTATCAGAGCGCTAGACATATATTTTGTATAGGAGCGATTCTCTAAAAACAGCTGGGAGAGTTTGTGGCACTATAAAAGCTTTTTTTTGTCCCTTTGCTTCCCCGATGTTTCCCTTCTGTATTGATTGCTACAGTGTGAAAAAAAAATGGAAATATAGAACCGAAAGTTCTATTAACAACCACGAAAAGCAAGCAGGTTGAAACCATGTCCCTGTCTATTGATCTACACTCTGTGTCAACATATGGACGGAACAACAACAACACACACACACACACACACACACACACAGACAGACACACACACACACACACACACACACACACACACACACACACACACACACACAGACACACAGACAGATAGTATCTTGTATCTCAGCCAATAATGTAGTTGTTATTACTATTATGTGAGAGGGGGATCAATAAGCAAGAAAAAAAGAAGACCTGACTATGTAATTCTAATTCTCAGTCGGGGAAACCCCTATTGTTCAGATCAATTAGCTAGAATTGCTAGAAATAGAATGCATTTAGCAAAGATCTCATGATTTTAAATCCCTTGGAAAGTGAGGCTGTACTTACTCCCCACAAGCTGATTTTCTGCGCAAATTCCTTCTCTCCCTCAAAGATAACATGGATGTCAACCTGGAGGAGAAGAGAGAAACAAACATGAGGCTGAGAACAACACAAATCAAAACTAAGCAGTTCCGATATGGACGAAAACCCTCTGACAGTAAACCTCACCGTGGTGCTGTTTGCATCCACGTAGCAAAGCTCTGGGACTGCGTTTTTGGCATAGATAGAGATGATGACCTGTGCCCCCGTCTGGTGCCAGTCAAACCGACAGGGAACCACTTTCTTACCCTGCGTGGAGATTTCACATTAAGAACGCTTTATTATTTGATACACAAATTCAAAATGCAGCTATTCAGGCTCTACCGCAAACCACTGTCTCCTCCTTTCCAGACGCCAGATGCAGTCACAGCCGAGGCACTCTTACATGAACTTGCACACATAAATGTCAAACTTGCCTCATCTTTTTTCCTCCATAGGTGCGTTCCCTTGGTACAGCCCTCTTGAGACAGGAAGGTGTTAAAGTCAGAGGTTTTCCTCTTACAGCAGCTCCAGTATTTCATCCTGCAGATGCAGGACAGACACGCACCCGCTCGATTTTTAGCGGTCAATATCTTCTCACTCAGGAGAACCAGTGAACAAGACTAACAGGAAAACATGAGTGTCGCTCATCACACTTCTTTTCCAGTTTCCAGAGAATACCTACAGTTTCATGTCAATACAGAGAAAAGCAGTGATTTTTCCCAGTGATACTTACCCTTCATGGAAGATGGGAAATCCAGAGTGGTATGAGCACACGTCCAAATCGCTTGTAGGTCCATCAAAACTCTGAAGGAAAAAAGGTGGTTCAAAAGATTGCATCAGACACACACATAGGGCTCAACTGTATGGCACACATGCATGAGATAGAGCAACGATTCCTCCATCTCTTTGATTTTGCTAAAGTTAAAAACCACAATTTAGACGCTCTACCAAAACCTCAACTGATTAATCAACTAAAAAGCAGACAGTTCTTGAGAGAATATCTCATGGCTTTCAATCACATCAGTTACAGTGATTTACATAATTGTTTTAAAACAATTAAGTGCCACTCCAAGGTCCTACAAAGCCCGTCACTGCAAATCTCCCTTACAATTTATGTTCTAATCTTGGAGTTTCTGCTCTGACAAGCCAGATTAGCTTGAGCTAAATTTCTTTTAGCCTTGCATCCGTCTCAGAGCAAACATGAAGGAGGAAGAAAATGTCTTGCCTTACTCAGAGCGGAGAGCACATTTGGGGCAATATCCTGATTTGTTTATGTTTTAAATTAATGACATCTGTCACAGCTTCCTTTTCCAAGTACGTGTACTGAACTTGGCTTGCCAGAGGAAGTGGAAATTTATTTGGCAGAATTTCAGCATGAATTTAAAGCTAAATAAATTAAAACATTTAAGCTGTTGTTGCCAAAGCACTACAAAAGTAGGGATAGCAATGGCATTTTACTCAATTTAACACCACAATGGTTTATTCCAGAATGTTTTTCCATATAATACAGTGGCAACATTCACCTACTTTAGTACATCCTCCATTTTTACAGGGCGTTCCAATCTTGATCTCGTCATTATCTTCATCTGGAAAAAAAAGACAGAGAAATAGAGTCAACATACTGACTTAGATTATTTTAAGAGCATCTAAAAAAATGTATCATGAAGTGTTGTCCCGTCCGTGCCAGCTTTAACGGAAACACTATGAATTCCCAGAGGCCATCCATTAACTCCCCCTGTCAACATGACCTTCCTGTCTACTGTAACAAGAAAAGCACGGTAATGGATGGTAGCATGATAAAGAGGACAAAAAAAAAACAGGAACATGGAAGAGACAAGTGGAGAAAAAAGGTGAAGATTAAGTTCTGCTCTCACCTTTCTGTTCTTCAGCATTTTCAGTTAGCTTGAGTCTCTCCAGAGCCTGCTTCAGAGAAGTAGAGACTTTATGCTGCAATCTCACCATCGGCTCATCAGGACTGTAACGGTAAAAAATATACATTAGGTTTCAAGCATTGACAAACAAGGGGACAAAATGTTTCGTTTTTTTCAAAACCGTCAATTGTGGTTTTGACTTTTAAGTAATGAAAACATTATCGACAATACCAGCTCAAAATGAGGTCTAGAATGAAGCCAGCCTGAGATCAATACACTACTTAAAGTAGTAGTAATCGCTTCATCAGTTGCTTGTCCGTGTTCTTTTGAACTCCGCTGGGAAGAATCCAGCGTAAGAGGCTGCTTTAATAGCTCTGATACTGTACCTATCCTTTTATGCATTTGATACTAAACCAGAATTACTCAGAACAGAATGCCGTACATTAGGGATGTCCTGATCCGATCCAAATATCGCTTTACTTAGAATGGGGTTCACTGTACAAATAATAGGAGACTATGGTAGTGAATACATAAAAACAAGTATCGGACAAACTGTAACCTTGGTCTGCGTATCGCCTCCTGAGGCATTGGTGCTGAGATGATGTACTGTTTTTTTTGGTCATCTGCGTCAGACGCAATCACATCTAGTTTCACCGGCTCAGGCGGCTTCTCCTTGTTATGTGGACCTCTTGTACAGCCCTGTGGAGGGGAAAGTCAATGTGTTAGACTCCCAAACAATAAGCGCTACGGCCAATAAGGCCACAGCAACAGTGGCAGTCAATGCCTATGAAAACAATAGACAATGGAAACACGGCCATGGGGGATTAAAAGTATGGATTGAAACACAAGCTCAAACTTACAACAATGCTGAGGAAGTCTGAGAAGTCGGTAGTTCTTCTCTTGCAGCAGGACCATCCCTGCAGGAAGCCAGGCAGACATTAACTTTGGCCAGATAAAAAGACAGTGGCTGTGCATTTTCAGCCATTTTACCTTCAAAGCATCGTGAAATACTGGGACTCCAGGATGATGGATGCAGCCATCTGTATTAATGAAACACAACTTTGATTAATTACAGGCAATATTTACGAAGATCATCCTCACCAGATCACCAGTCCAAAAGTGACAGAATCATTTCTGGATAAAACAGACAGACTTCAGAAACTAAAGGCACAAGGGATAAAGATATTGTATGATTTAGTAGATAAGGCTAAGCTTTTGATACTCAGTATTAAAGTTCAGTTTCATCAAAAAATAAACTAGAATTTTCTCCACCTCTTACATAAAAGTTGCATTTTGTAACCTAGATAAACTATTAACATAGGCATGTACAAATATGTTTTTCAAACTGAAGCCAAATTTAAATATGCAGGACATACAACAAGACAAAACACTATCTGAAACAAGACCTCCACATATGAAAATATAAGCCCACTTGAATACAATTTTAAACTAATGGATTGGATTTATGACACATTTGAGATATCAGTTTGACGAATCATCATTCGAGATGTGCCTCGTATGAAAAGTACAGCATGCGTTTTCAAATGTCATCTTTTTGGAACTGCCCTACAAGATAAATTATTGCTGAATGAATAATAAAAAAAAAAATGTTGGCTGGGTGATGTCATAAATCAAGCATTTTCCTTATAGACCAGCCTGAGCTTTGCCCTTTCCATGCTTTTGCCTTAGACTCACCGCTTACATGCCCTAAATGCTAATGACAATATACTGAAAAGAGGCACCCCATTTGGAAACGTACTCCTTGGGTATTGCCATATAATCAATGTTTTATTACTTTAAGATAGAGGAGGACACTTTTAAGGAAAGGTAATAAAGAGCTCACTTGGGGTTTTGTCATATGAGCTGAAGACAAGACCTTGAACGTTCAATTACATTTAGATCAGTGGCTTCATATAAACAACGAGCTCATGAGCAAACACTATCTTAAGTAAGGACACTCAAAACCAAGAAATTATTTTTCATTACAGTGATTTTATCCTCACACAACCTTGTAGGTAAATATCCTGCTGGTTTTGTAGGGGTACTGCACTCCTGTTCATAGTTCATAAGTTGTATACGTTATCAGTAAAATGTGTAAAGAATTAAGAATCACTAATTTCCTATTTTTTCCACATAAAACATTATGATATACACCACAAAATGTCCCAAACTCAGCCATGGCTTCAAACATGACACAAAGGCAATGAGATGTAAAGGATTTCGTTTTCAATGAGAATACACACTGTGAACATACAGTCACATATTGTAAGGCTGTGGTGATTATTCTAACATCTATATCCTGTTCGTTGCCAACCTATCTCAATTATCCCGGTTTTCTCTTCAGTTTAGTGTCATGGTTCTACAGTATGTATGTCTCTTTAGTGTTTTTTAACGTGTAATTGCTTGACAACCCACGTGAAAGTGGCAGACAAATGTGGAAAACGAGTATATTTTAATCGTGAACAAGGACATCACTTCCCTAAATAAAAAGCTGAACCTCACTGACCAGTTACTCGGTTTAACTGGTCCTCGATATATTTCTAGTTGTTGACATTTATTGACATGCTTATGATAGGATAGCATTGAGAAACATGTTGTAAAAACGTCCGCTTGCAGTAACAAAAACGTGTTTCTGAAACTTTAAACCAACGTAGTGTGTGTCCTGTCCGGGACAATGGCTCCACAAAGTCTAACGTTACCTCCAACTTTACCTGCAAAACACTGGAGCTTAAACATGCTAACAACATCGTGATAAGTCACAGCAGACGTGTTGTTAGCTTCCCGGGTTATCGGCTACTGTTGTGTTATTGAATGAAATGAATACTGTGCTTTTGGGTCCAGCCAGCTGCAGTAATATCAGGTTAGCTACACGGGCTCAGTGGGCCTGCTCGCTATAGAAATTTCCAGATGATCAGCAGAGGTTAACGTTAGCTTGCTAACAGACTGGTGCGGCAATAGTTAGCTAACTAAGATACTACTCACCGGCTGGGTTATTTTCTGGATCAAACCGCTCTCCACATCCTTTATTATAACACAAAACGGACATGATGGCGCCTGAGACAAGTTTAACTGACCCGTAACGTAAACTAACCACTAAAAAGCTCGCGCGTGTGCGTGTGAGGTACAGAGCCGGCCCGAAGCTGTGTAGACTGCTGCACGTTCCACTTCCGGGTGTTGTCGGCTACGCTCGGCAAAGACCGGAGATTTCCCAGCCCGCCACCTCCATCCTGTGCGAGCGCACACAGTGGTCCCACTCAAGCGACAACTGATGCTGACCGCTTCCCAACTTAAGGCGACTCGTTCTTTCGTGCCACATTTATCCTCGACCGAAAACGACAGGTTTAAACGTCAGTTTTGTGTCAACTATTAACGCAGATAAAGTCGAAGTAGCCCACTGCATGCGGGGTTATATTAGTCAGGTGCACGCAACTGGAGCAGTAGCTCTTTAGTTTTACGAGGATGGCTGCAGCCGAGTAGACAACTGCCCGTCGGGATACGAGCACATGCATTTTCCATTTCCCCGCCGACTTCTTCTGCAGGATTGTGCTTTTCTTTCTCTCTTTCTTTCTTTCTTTTTTTTTTTTTTAAATGACTGCCGGAGAGAGGATATAAAAGGATTTACTTTCACTGATTACAGCCGTTTCGTGTGAAGGTAGGACAAGCTCTGATGTGTGAGTGAACTCCGTGTAAAATATAGTTAATTAAGATAGATGTTCACCGTATCTTGATTAACTCGTGGATTTTGCACGGTGGCGAGCTCAATTGCGCCCGCATCAACATGGGAGACGGTAAATGCTCCCCAAAATCTCCCGGGACAGTCTCCCTCCGGGGAATATTAATTTGACTCGTGGGATTCTAACAGCCGATTTGTGCTGATATCAAGCTATACGGCGTACTATACGTCAGAGTTGGCTACACAAGTACGGTATTAGCATTAGAATAAATATGCTGTTTATTATATTAAAAGTAAAAATTCAAGCACGGTGAAAAAAGCCCCTCTGATTATAATTATTGATACAATGATGAGTGATTGCAGCATAAGGTGGGCATAATTTTTTTATTTTTTTATTTACTGCTGGGTACCTTAATCCATAATAATGCATCATAATTGATCAGTTGGTATACATTTTCGTTTAGTGATCAGAATCTGCAAAGTAACTCTTAACTAATTTTGCCACATGGGTGTAGGGGTGTAAAAAGTACAATATTTGCCTCCAAATATAGTGGACTCAAAGTATAAACTAGAAATGTAAAGTAGAATAAACATATATTAGTTCATTTTACTTAATTACATTACTTCATTAAATGGTAAATTAACTTAGTTACATCCACCCCGGATAATAACTTTTTAGAATCTGTGGCTCTCCTTTTTCCTATACATTTCCTCTTGCAAGAACACCACAACTTTGATTGTAAGGAATAACAAGCCCTTGTGTCTTTGAGTCAGTGATTGTTTCTGATCCCCGTTATTTTATTTGGTGACATGATGTGTTTCACTGAGACTGTGTAAGTGCACTGCACTTTGATGTGTGTGTGTGTGTGTGTGTGTGTGTGTGTTTTAAGATATGTCAGTTTTTGCTTCTGAGCCTTTTGGGGGTGCAGTATTCAGTGGTTGAATGCAAACTGTTGGAGCATTGAATATGCTATCATATCCCTGTAGTGATAAGCAGTATCCCCGAAATGTCTTTTTAACTTTTGTCTCACAGTTCTGTCAGATTCTTAGCATGCATAGTGCATGTCTTTACCAACACGCCAAACTGAATCAGATCTATTCTTTCTTTGTTATCCTTTCCAAATATAGGGTGACTGGGTGATGGAATAGTGATGAAGCCTAGTCGGTGGGGAAATATGCTTCCTCTACCCAGCTTTTCTCTTCTTTTCCGTTTTATTTGCTTCTTCTTGCTCCCCTGTCTCCCTTCAACCCACGCCCAGTTCCTGACAGAACCTAGGGCAGGACAAGGCCTGCTGCTCTTTACCCAGCCTGCCTATAATGCTTCCATCTTTGAGAACTCTGCAGCAAGAACCTATACCAGAAGTGAGGTCAAAATGGGCATCGTTCTTGGACCACCTCGCTCTTTAGAAATAAAATATTCCATTGCGTCTGGAGACAGTGAGGGAATCTTCCAGGCTGAGGAGTTTGTGTTGGGAGATTTTTGTTTCCTCCGCGTTCGCACTAACGGAGGCAGTGGAGCCACATTGAATCGGGAAGTACAGGACAATTACACGCTGACGATTAAGGCGTCTGCCCACGGAGACCTCGAGGCTTTAGCCACTGTTTTTATCAAGGTCTTGGATACAAATGACCTCCGACCTCTCTTCTCCCCTACCTCTTATTCATTCATTGTTTCTGAGAGTGCCCCTCTGGGCACCAGCGTAGGACGTGTGACAGCCACAGACGCTGACGTGGGCTCCAACGGTGAGTTCTACTACTTCTTCAAGAACAGAGTTGAACTCTTTGCCGTTCATCCGACCAGCGGGGTCATCACCCTGACAGGTCGGCCCAGAATGGACAAACGAGATCGATTTGAGCTGGAGGTGCAGGTGGTCGACAGAGGGATGAAACTCTACGGTAACAACGGTATCAGCAGCACTGCAAGGCTGGTCCTAACTGTAGAGCGCGTTAACGAATTTTCTCCTGTTCTCAATGCAATTGCTGTCGTCCCATCGTGGGCCGACAAGGACCCAATCTATGCCATAATGACTGTGGAGGACAAAGACGAGGGGGTATCTGGGGATATAGAGTGGGTGTCCATCATTGAGGGTGACCCCCTTGAACAATTTGTGATTGATCGATCGCCGGTCGGGAATGAGTATCGGGTTAAAACATCCGAATTGTTTGAATGGGACACATTCCCCTATGGCTGCAACTTGACCTTCCAAGCTAAAGATAGGGGCATGCCTCCTAAGTTTTCTAATATTCAAGTTGTTCAGTTGTTGGTTACAAAGCCAGACCTAGTCTTGGCGAAATTTGAAAAAGATGTTTATGTTGTCAAGCTGAGTGAAATAGCTCCCCCAGGCACTATTGTAGAGGTGGTGAAAATCTCCCCAGCTCCTCTGAGTGTCAATTACAGCTTCAGCAGCCCCTCAGATCTAATGTACTTTGATATAAACCCTTTGACTGGAGTTATCATGACCACGAGGCAGCTGACAAGGATATCACAGGATTTCATGGAAATGGAGGTAGCCGATGTTATCAGTCAGCTGAAAGCAAGGGTCCAAATCACTATAGAGGATGCTAATGACAACTCGCCGTTGTTCAATAGGCCGTTCTATGATATCGCAGTCAACGAGAGCTTACCTGTAGGTACTGTTGCTCTCGTAGTGTCTGCTGTGGATGCTGATAAAGGAGAGAATGGTTATGTAACCCACACTATAAGTGGGGAACAGTATCTTCCGTTTGCAATAGACCAGGACACAGGGGAGGTGCGGATCACAAGAGACCTAGACTTTGAGTCCTCAGATGACATCTATACTTTTGCAGTGCGGGCCTCTGATTGGGGTTCCCCCTACAGAAGGGATAGTGAAGTTAATGTCACCATTCGTCTGATAAATATAAATGACAACCAGCCTCTCTTTGAGAGGGTTTCCTGCAGGGGGATGATAAGCCGTGATTTCCCCGTCACCCAGACAATCGTCACCTTGTCGGCAGTGGACATGGATGAGCTAGGAATGGTGATGTACAAGATACTGACTGGGAATGAGTTGGACTATTTTAACTTGAATCCGGACTCGGGGGCTTTGTCACTGAAAAGATCATTAGGAGGGGCAAATTTAAAAAGTGGGATGTTCAACCTGAAAGTAGTGGCAACGGATGGCGAGATGTTCTCCGATCCGACATTTGTGAACGTATCTGTGGTGAGGGGTAGGATGCCGCCCGTGGGCTTCAACTGCAAGGAGACGAGGGTAGCCCAGCTGTTGGCAGAAAAAATGGTCTCAAAAGCGTCCGCTATGGCCAGACCAAGATCAGACGAGAGATATACAGATCTGTTCTCTACCAACCAACAAGCTCCCCAGTTTGAGGCCTTACCTACGAGTATTCTAGTGAGAGAAGACCTTGCTGCTGGTGCCAGTGTATTTCAGGTGAGAGCACGGGACGGCGACACGGGTTTCAACGGCCGTGTCCTCTTTTCCATATCAGACGGTAACAAAGAAAACTGCTTCAATATCAACATGGAGGATGGGTTGATAACTGTGTTGCAACCACTTGACCGCGAGCAGTTGGATCGTTACTTCCTCAATATCACCATCTACGATCAGGGCGTTCCTCAGATGTCCAACTGGAGACTTCTGACTGTGATCGTCGAGGACGTGAATGACAACGACCCCCAGTTCGATCAGGACAGCTTCTCTGCTCTCGTTGCAGAAAACACCGCCATTGGTGTCGAAGTTATAACCTTGACTGCGTTTGACAGGGACATGGGTCAGAACGGACAGCTGTCCTACGTGATGCTGACCGGCGTCCCTCAGTTTGGTATCGACAGCGAAAGTGGAAGTGTGTTCGTGTCCAGCCCCTTGGACAGAGAAACCATCCCAATGTTCACGTTGAGGATTGAAGCGAGAGACAAAGCGGAA
Organism: Chelidonichthys spinosus; assembly: GCA_029853015.1. Taxonomy (NCBI): domain Eukaryota; kingdom Metazoa; phylum Chordata; class Actinopteri; order Perciformes; family Triglidae; genus Chelidonichthys; species Chelidonichthys spinosus. The sequence goes on from CM056835.1 coordinate 13,714,471, forward strand.
AGAGTCACTCGAAGGTCGTCAGTGACGACGCTCAGTATCATAGTGGAGGATGTCAACGATTGTGCTCCAGCTTTCATCCCCAGCAGCTATAGTGCTCGAGTACTGGAGGACCTCCCACCAGGGGCCGTGATCACCTGGGTGCAGGCTCAGGACCCGGACACGGGCCCCAGTGGACAGGTCCGATACTCCTTGATGAATGACTTCAATGGCACTTTTGAGGTAGGTGATGCCACTTTTTGTGTTTGTACTGTTGCATGCTGATTCTCTTTCTCTTTTATTGACAATTTATGATGTATGGGATGGTTATGCTTTGTACAGATCGATGCTGTGACGGGAGTGTTGAGGATTAGGAAGGAGCTGGACTTTGAGAAACAACAGTTTTTCAACCTGACATTACTTGCTGAGGACAGAGGAGTACCCAGCTTAATCAGTCAGACGTTTGTGGAGGTGGAGGTGTGTGACAGACACACACACACACACACACACACATACAAATTCTAAAATCAAAACCTGCTTCATCAGTTTAAGACCAATCCACAACAATGAAATTGATTGAATGTTTAACTAGCAGGTGCAGGATACCCCACAATTCAATGATATTCCTTTCCATTTTATTTAGGGGACAATTTAGGATACGCTAGCAACATAAATATTTTATTTACCAAAATGATTACTTGTCAGGAAATCATGAATAGCTGCTAGCCATAATGTCATTAAAGCATACCTCAATTTTTCACATCATCATTAAAAAAATCAAAGTGTTACCGTTAAACTTTTTTTTCAGGTGGTGGATGTCAATGAGAATTTGTATGCACCCTACTTCCCTGACTTTGCCGTGAGAGGCTCAGTGAAGGAGAACTCTCGCGCAGGCACAAGCGTCCTGACAGTCAGCGCTAAAGATGACGACAAGGGGCGAGACGGCGCGTTGAGGTACTCTGTCAGAGGAGGCAGCGGACTGGGCACTTTCACCATTGACGAAGACACAGGTGCGACACAAGATCAATTTTCAAGCCAATTTATGTAAAGTGGAAATCCATTAACTTACAGGGCCATGAGTGGAATATCAACACCCAAATGTGTTGCTAATCATTGTGTGTTATAGGAAACAACTTTCACCCGTGTAGTTGTTGCTCAACTGTTATATTTTCTGTCACATTGCGGTTTGCGGTGCAAGTGACATATGTGTGTCTTTGAGGGAGAGAGGTGAAAAGAGTGTGAGTCAGGATCGGTATGTTGATGGTGCTTCACGTGGGAGCTGTGGACCGGGAGATCATTACTGTAATGAGGGCAGCATGGCAGCTACACAGGCTGGGCCTCGGGCTGCTCAGTACAACTGATCCAGTGCTGCGTGGATGACATTGATCAAGGCTGTCCTGTGCAGCAGCACCATCCTTTGCAAGTAGTGAAATCACTGCGACTTATTAAAGGAGGCCTGACCCCCCCAAAAAAAGAAAAGCACGCCGCAGTTGTCTTCAACTTTCCTGACGTTTCAAACTGTAGCTGAAATCACGTTGATCCAAAGAAGAGGCCGCGACTCACTCACCCAGAGATAAAATGAATCAAATATCCAGTATGAAAATAGGACAGTTCATATTAGCCCATATTTCTCTCTCTCTCTCTCTCTCTCTCTCTCTCTCTCTCAAATAATTATATAATTAATTATAATTATATATTATATATATATAATGTATTTGATATTTCCATGGGAAAAAACGTGTAAGTGAGAACTCTTGCTTTGCCATCAAGGCTTATTGTTGCAGTCTCTGTCTCCGTAGCGCTGAAGCTTTTAAACCTACCGGTAATCTCTCTGTGTCTCTCTCCGTGGTGCTGAAACATTCACACTTCCAGCTTTGAAATCAGTCCCTCATTCACTCGTTCTCAGGACGCTCCGTAGTGCTTCATAATTACCTCTGAAACCAAATCTTACCACAGACGGGTCCTGGGTTGCATATTAGTCTTTGTTTTACTGTTTCAAAAGAAAGCAGTCTCATAGCAGTGTAATATGCATCATTTAATCAGCACCGTTCATAATACTTAATAGGTTATTTACATTGTTCCCACTCTGCACTCACTAATTTAATTATCAACTTTGCTAGTCATTATATAAAATACATTTTGTTTTTATTAACCACTGCATTCTAACTAACTGGTGTGAAATTGAGTCTACCTTGTGACTGATCATGAAAAACTATGAAGTTAAAAATAGTTTCAAATGATCAAAACTGAAATGTGTCATTAGTAGGAATATATTAGAACAATATCACATCGTACAGCAGCTTCTTAAATCAGTTGCCACTATTAACTGGCACTGTGGTGACATGTTGGCTGGCTGAAATAATAAGTAGCAGTGGTTATATTTTTAAGGAGCAAATGACATCATTTGTCCCCTGGCCTCTTTCTTCACCTCTCGGCACACTGGTCCCTACTGTACTTGCACTGGAGGCCTTTATTGACCTTCAACAAGGGTAATTAGTATTGACTGTAATTGAGAGGGAAAGCGAGAGAGAAACAGATTGACACATGGAGAGAAGGTCTCTCGCCCTCGCTTTATTTCTGTGTGTGTATACATGCATGTATGTTATGGTGTACTCACAGCAGTGCACAGACGGATCCCTAGAGTCTCCTGTCATCGTACGTGGTGCTGTTATTTACTTTAGTATTAAAACCTCAGTAAGTCGCATCACAGCCAGGGAGAAAGTTTATTGAGTGCAGATTTTCCAGGGGAAATCAGAGTGCTTGTTAGAGCAGAAAGTGGAGGGGAAGGGGAGTGGAAGTGAAGTGGAGAGAGGAAGGAAGAGGATGCTGGGGAGTCTAGTGTACATAAAAAGTGTCAGAAAAAAAAAATACTGCTTCCCTCCTTCCAAGCCTTTCATTTTTTTGCTTTCTGGAACTTTTGTTTTTAAGTTGTGGCATTTGTTATTCTCCTTATATCATAGGCAAGTGTTAAAAACAATTTTTTTTCATATCAGATGAGAATATCTGAGGTTTTGCAAGTCTTTCATTTCATCTCATAGCGTCTAGAAGTCAGCGTTGTCAGGCGTGGACAGAGAAGCACTGCTCTGTCCTCCCACCATGCATTAAGCTGCCATGTTGAGAGGCTCAGCTCTGACTGCCTGTCAATCTGTGGCTCTTAGTGCCAAAGCTAAGTGAAGATAGAGCGAGACAGACAGTGAGAGTGAGAGTAAAAGCGACAGAGAGCATTAGATATTGTGTGATAAATCAATTTTGTTAAGCATGTCTTAACTTGTGCATCCCCCCCCCTTCTTGTAGTTTGTGACTTGGCTCTTTAATGCATCTTCTGTAGAAATGACACTCCAAATGTCTGTCATACCATTTAATTCTTATTATTTTATTTACCTTTTATACACTTTCCCACGTTTGGTATTTAGATGCTTAAGATAACTCACTCCTCTAACGGCTGGAAAGTAGCCCACAGGGGCTATCTATCAGAAAAGAATGGGATCTTCTCTGGCTTAATTCCTGTACTTTGAACAAAAATTGGTATTCTTGTCATTGGTTAGGGGGAAAGCAAGCCCTGCAATTTCTCATTGGGCAGCTGTCAGAAGCCACTGCTCCTCTATTAGTGGGTTTGCAAGCGCCAGGATTTGTCACAGTCAGGACAAAGCAGTATTTCAGTTAGAGGCAAACACACTTTTAAAAAGCAATCTATCTAACATTTGTGAAAAAAAAATTAACAGGCTGTACTTTTGATGTCTTCTTTTTTTTTGCCACTCATAGAGCTCTTCACAGTTGTGCCTCCAGATACAGAAAAATACAGCGTATTTTCCACATCAATCTTGCAATTGATTATTTGATATGGTGACATTAATTAGGCCCCAAAACCAGTTTTTCAAGACGTTGAACAGACATAACTGATGGATGTAAACCCGAGTGTACTGTGAACTTCTAGATTTGAAAATGTGCCATGACCCTTCATGTTTTACCCCCGACTCTTTGAAGTGTGTTACTTATGGTAAAAATGGATGCTGTCAAGTCAGATTTATATTGAATTCACTGAATAGTGCCTGTCGGTCTTAAAGTTCAAAGAGGTTTGGAAAGAGCCAGCTCTGTTTTCCTCGCCTCTCTCTGTCGAGTTATCTGACAGACACGAGATGTGGCTTGAAAAGGACACGGTCAAGGACGCCAGAGCAAGGACGCCGATCTGCGAGGACTTGCGTATGCATGATGCATGCTGCGGGGCAGCTACTTAGTCTTAATCTGACATATACACGTACTTTCTAGTAATAAGATAACACCTTCCACGTGCGCCCGAGGAGGCTGCACGAAGACACAAACGAGGGCACACAATCACACTCTAGTTCCTGATTTTCTATGCTTGAATGACTGTAACCTGGGCATTTGTGGATTAATGGAAGGCTGAAGAGCGGACATCTACTTTATGACAATTGAAGAATAATTATGTCATATTTTAATTATCTTTTAAGGAGTATTCCTAGACATGATATTTGGGCTCAAATTAGAGGATTTTACTCTGAAAAATCTGTTTTTATGCTTGTTTAGTTGATATGTTTTTAACTGGGTGACCGAGGTGAGGCACTGAATTAAGCAGGGCCACTGAGCATTTTTATCCCAGGGGTTTGGAGTCTGAGCTGGAGTCACACATCATTTATATTAGTCATATTAAAGGAATCCACGATTTCATCTTCTTACATGGCTCGAGTTCTCCATCTATCTATCATGATGTGTCAAGTGCAACAGGGTACCCACGTCAAATACATATACTATGAATACTTATTGTAATAGCATTAAACTCACCAACATCAATACGTCTTTAATGATAAGAAGGGAAATAGCAGCTTGGAGCCAAAGTAAATAGACTCTCTCACATGTCTGGTTCCAATTCTTCCTAGCATCTTGTGGGGGCCAATTGCTTGTGAACCGAAGCACAGAGGCTTGCACAGACTCGGCGAGGACTGACGAACGCATGCTGCACGACTTGACTCACGCTGCCTCCAAAAAGTTTCTGTGCACTGAGCAGAAATGCATCGACTGCTCCCTTTTTTTCCCGATGACTATTTATTCTCAGCTCACTTGTGTTATTTTCCAGCAACGGAAATGATGCAATTAGATAAATGTGTTGAAACTTTAGGTTTCCTCGTTTAAATACAACACATGTGACACTTGTGACCTTGCATCACGCTGCTTCAGTGCTCTTGGCATTGTATACAAATGACACGAGTGAACCCTCAGACCCAGAGTGACTATGTGTGTCATTTTTGTTTTTTGGAGTGTTTACATGGACAGTCCTGCATGACTGATTTCAAGAAGAAAAAAGAGGCACCCATGTGTCATCCATTGTGAGTGTTCCCTTTGTCCCTCAAGAGGTCACCAAAGCTGTCAGCTACTTGTTTTCCTTAAGGCCACTAAACACACGCCAGTCAGTGTGCGCGTGAGTGCGTGTGTGTGTGTGTGTGTGTGTGTGTGTGTGTGTAGGGCAGTCCAGAGTACGTTTAGCACTAAGCAAATTGCAACTGGGAGCAGTTTGGTCAGCTGTGATTAGCTGTAGAGAAGCTGAAACATTGAAGGTGACTACAGCGGCACCGCTAATGCCTGTGAATGTCACTGAAGCCACGACACAAAGTTTTCTCTAAATTTGTGTCTCAGCCGCCGTAAAAGTTAGCCCTCAAAGACTTTTCCCATTAGATCTTTTCGTGATGTATTCTGCGGATGACACCCACGTGTATACAAACACCTGATATATATGTTATTCTCAAGCCCAAATAACTCCATTCATCTTTCTCTCTGCTTCAACAGGGGTGATTTACACCGCTGGTATCCTGGACTGTGAGAGCAAAGACTCCTACTGGCTTACAGTCTATGCCACAGACAAAGGGGTTACACCCCTGTCAGCATCTATCCAAGTCTTCATTCAGGTACTCAGATGCTGCTGCCAATATTCACAGTGTACTGTGCATGCATAAGAGGCTCTATACAGAGCAAGTGACCTTTCACTGAGAGATCAGCATAAACATGAAGTTTAACTTCACTCCTGCACCGTTTAATAAAAAAAACCCATCAGCGGATCCTTTATCGATCACAGAAATACATCATCATGCTTTATACGCTGTCAAATAAAGTTGTTTTCAGACACAATCCTCTGTTTATTCCTATTTCAATGCATCATTTATCATATTTGAGCAGGTATTTTTATACTTGTTTGGCATTTATAAGGACAAGACATTTGCAAATGCAACTTCCCTGTATTTTGTATAAAGTTTTTTCTATAAATTGCCGTCTGAAGTAAAGGCAGGGGATCCGTCCAAAGCTAAAACCAGCTGATCTGGATTTAGTTCATTACTGAGTCACAACTGTTTGGTGAACTGTCTGGAATTTGAATATATATTAGGTCGGCTGCCATATCCCGCCAGCCCAAAATATTCAGTTATGTCCTCTCAGCTTTGACTCTATATGTATCATGTACACCATATTCGGTTACGCATCCAGCAATCCTGATGTTTTTGCAATTTTCAAATCTATAACCCGCTGACAAAATTATAACGTTGCATGAAGGGGTGCATTTAACAGATTAGCTGCTTTCACCGCGTCTGTCATTGGAAAAGTCGTACAGCTGGCAGGCATGCAACCGCAGTCTGCTTTCACAGCTTTTACTGCGCGTTACTGTGGATCGTCGTCTCCGAAGTAACAGTATGAAGCTAAACAACAATCAGCGTGCCCCTCTCGAAAATGCTAATGGTGCTCAGCACAGTGTATAACTATGGCAATGCTCAGTCTGTGAGCAAGAGATACACCCCCCCAGGGAAGTCTCTCTCAGCTTCTGTTTTATTTGGCACCAAGTAATCCACTGTCTAAACACTCAGATACACACATCACTGCTCCGACGCTGCTCAGCCTTCAGGGAGGAGTTCAGCAGTATGTGAAGAAGAAAAAAATGGCATTTTTCTAGCTTTGGGATATTCAGGTGTGGTAGTGTGATCGGGGGCGCTTTACTCCTTGCCTCTTCATCGCGGACAAAAATAGGGAGATTAATCAGGCACGGGTGCTCCTCATTCACCGGCTGAACCATCTTGGCTCTCCGTGCCTGGCAGCAAACACTCAATCAACTCTCTGTTTGCCGTAAATATTCCAGATCTATGCTGTCAGAAGGGGAAATTCATTTGCAGTGCATTTGAGGTGTGACATTCATGACATTTTACTGGTAAATTCATTTCCATTTTGTGATTGATAACGGATCTAGCCGGGGCCGAGCCCATGCTGCTTTTCATGAGTTGTTGATTAACAAAGATAGCGAACGCATGCTGATTTAAGAAGGTTATGTATTATCAACACATCCATGGTCAATTCAGATGCAGCTCGGATAAAGGAGACAGTTAGAGTACAGACAAATACCTCACCCAATCCCTTCCTTATCTCCCCCTCTCCACATTATCTCCCTCTCTTCCTCTCTCAGGTAGAAGACGTCAATGATAATGCTCCTCTCACCTCGGATCCTATCTACCATCCGGTCGTCATGGAGAACTCTCCAAAGGACGTGTCGGTCATCCGTATCCAGGCGCAGGACCCCGACCTCACCGCCATCCCCAGTCGTCTGAGTTATCGCATCACCGCTGGCAACCCCCAGAATTTCTTCTCCATCAATCCCAAAACAGGTGGGACTGCCAAACAGAAACATCATTATAAACAATTTAAACAATGAGAATATCTTGGTAACTGACAGTGTATCGTGGAAGACTAATGACATAATTAGAAATATCTCCTATGAAGAACAAATAATTACACCACGTCTTTTGTTTCTATTTGTTTGCATGCCTCTGAAATGAATGGAATCGTCTTTCATCATGCACCTCCTACCCCGCGTTCATCCGATAAAAGGCTTTGGTTCCCACACAACAAATTAAAAAGACTTTTGTGCCCACACAGTCAAACATCTAGGACACTGATGAGCCGCCCGCCCAGACAATCTTTACTACGCTTTTAACTGAATATTGCTTCCAGTCTTCCAAAGGGGTGAACGCATTTTCAATGCACTTGAGCAAATTAGTGGAGTTAGTCGTTTATTAATCCAGTGTGCGGATGAATATCTTCTAATCATAAAGGGGTTTACATTAGTCAAAGCAATTTTCTTTCCAATTACTTTTGTTCACTGAAGGAGGACCACGTAGTATATTTCCATGCATTATATGATGTATAGTAACATGAATAAAACATGCTTTTTTTAAGTTAAGTTAAGTTATAAAAAGCTTTCAGGAGTATGATCTTGGATGTGGAATTAGATTTTTATTTAAAATTATTCCGCCGTGTGGGTTCACTATAAGCCGTCTACCATTGGATCAAGACACAAAAGGCTGCTCAGACTGCCTGCTGTTGTGGTTTAACCTGTGGGTAAATACTGCATGAGGAATTAAAGTCTGTTAGTGTGTAAAAAAAAAACCCTGTTTGTGCAGAAAGCTAAATTTTTTACCGTGTTCCTGTCCAGACTAATTTAACTTTAATGTGCACATGCAAAAATACTCACGTTTCTGTAACTAAAGCCACATTGGATGGAAGAACCTGACTTTTGAATTACATAATAGTCAGGTAGTCCTATTTTTATCCAGTTGGATCGTGCACTAAAGATGGGACAAGCAATTCTGAGTGTATTTTTAAGTACTCCACCAATTTTATTTTGCATTGCACTGCCATAACGTTGTCAGACTCAATGTTTTTTCCATATGCTGTCGTACTTCCCAGGACATATAGGCAGAATTCGATGCGTAGAATTGATGGTTATCCTTTAAATTTCATACAAAATATTTGGACTTTGAGTTCTATTTTTATGTACAGTTTCTTGCCTTTAATCAATACTCATATATTCATAACAGTTTATGAAATCTCACTGATATATTGTTCTCACATTTACGTAGTTGAGTACCTCAAGTCCCTTGATGGGCTTACAAAAGATGATGTACAACTGCAGCTTGTGAACTGAATGGCATCTCACAACATTACGCCTTATCATTTCAAACCTCCCAGTCTGTCAGACCTAAAAGACAGGAACCCTGTCAGGACCTTTATTGATCCCATACTTTTCACAGGCTTTGTGCACTATCTTGAAAGATTTAGAATCCTTGGTTTATTTTTCCAAGTCATTCTGATTTATTAACATTATATCTGTACAGAATACAAGCATTGTGTTTCAAAGTGTTTCACTTTTGACTGCCAAGTGTAAAGTCTAGGGAGGTCTCAGCACTGCATTCTCAGTACAGGCTTCGCTTGAAGCCTCCATTAAAGAATTATTGAAAAGGTAAAATGTTTTATTCAAATCTTGAGAAAAAGCAAAAACGGTGAAGTCTTTGACCTAGATTAAGCGTTTCAGTAAACAACAAAGAGGCACATTTGAGTTGTTGTAGGGACCTGCATTGTGATTCATAGAAAACCCTGATCAAATGATGAAAAACTGATCATATAAACTCACTTATCAAGCGTATGCTGTTGCTCGTTTGCAAATCAAAGCGGGTAATTCCATTTCTCTTTCTCTATGAACAGTTATTCATTACCGCCTCATGAATATATGATATTGACCATATGTAGGGAGGTGGACTGGACTGAACCAGGGTGAAAAGGCCAATATTGATCCCAATAGAGACAATGTGTTCCTCACACACTCATCGATAAATACCAACTGTAGCCAACACACAGACACACTTCCCCTTGAGCCTTTAGACTCTTTGAGAGTAAAATTCAGGTCATAAAACTCCGAGCTTAACGAGTTATTGTCGCGTGTGTCGTGACGTGTCCATCAGATGTGGCCGTCGTTAATAAGGTCGCAAAATCACACTGAGTTGATTTATTTTTCAGCAGATTGCGCATCAGATTCAGACATCCAACTGCTGTGTGTGTGTGTGTGTGTGTGTGTGTGTGTGTGTGTGTGTTAGGGTGAAAACGAATCAACTGATTAATTGGTTACGGCAGTGTGCTAGAGAGGGCAGCTTTGTAATGAGTCGATGAAGATGATGCCACCTCATACAGTATGAAACTCGCGTTCACATGTGTCCGGGTCTCTGTGGGAAGCACACACACACACACACACACACACCAAAAACAGCTGTGTAATGAGGATTTCTGCATATAAGAGTGCGTGTTTGCGGTGTGTGTGTCCCACAGGGGGAGAGTCCTTAGCCATCTGAGCCCTGCTGTCTGTCTCTGTCAAAATAACCACACAGCTTTGTGTCTGTTCCTCATTCATTTCAACCAAGGGTTGTCGATGACTCTCTTGTTCACTCTGTGATTGATGAACTATCGCTGCAATACTGAGCAATCGGTTTTTAATGTTTCACACAGTGGCCACACTTCTGGTTGGCGTCCCCCAGCTTATAGCAGCCCGATAAATAACCTATTGGAATTCGGAGTGGCTTCTTCCTTTTGTGTGGATCTACTATTCTGCAGTTTTACAGAGCAGCCATTCATTTCAACACATCATTACCATAATTTTCACAATACTGTGCGCAACGGTTTCCGTCTATTAGTTTGGTAATTAAACATGCATGAGTGAGAGTTGAATTCAATATAAATCACTCCGCGCTGTTTACCCAGTCAAAAACTTTCCATGTACCGGAGCGATTTCATTGGATAGATGAATAAACAACAACCCATCTGATTGATTTGCTTTCATGAAGAGGCTGTCAACCACACTATGACCTGAGCTGCTTGCAAACCCCCCCCCCCCCCCCCCAAAAAAAAACCCTTCAAGTTTGAAATTGTTTTTCAAATCTAGCTGCAGGTTTGTTCAGTGTAATACATTTTTCAAGTACACTCTGGAAGTGTCAAATTGATGGGTTTGAGGTACCGCAACAATTCCCGAAATGAATTGAAGCCGAACTTTTGAATGAGTGTGAAGTGTGTAAATGTGCCGTGACGGCTTCCCAGCGCTGTCTGTTTGTCTCCGGCTGTGTGAGTGAAGGAAGGGGGGGGTTGAAAACAGAACAGATAAGTGTTGACAAAGGGTGTTAGAAGAAGTGCTTCTTCTGAAAGCGTGCGTGTTTGCAGGGAGCTGTCAAGGTCTCAGAGTGACCTTTTTGCAAATCCGCTATCAGATTTGGATTGGTTTTGTTGAACCAGGATATGAACAAATGAGCAGGACATGTCTAAGTGGAGAGATAAAATAAAAGTAGGAATTTTGAAAGTTCAAGTTCAGATTTTTGCTGATGCTCCGATTTAAAAATGTTCACCATGCAGCTATTCGTCTCACGCTGCACAGAAGGAGGCCATAAATTGATTTTACTGACAGTATTTCATGTGAACAAATTCTCATCTGACAGTATTTTATTGGAAGGAGGAGTCTAACGATTTGAAACAGGCCACTGGACTGCTACATACATTTGTGCGTGCCGGTGTGAAGGTGTGGGTGGGGTTTTTTTTCATTTTTTTTTTACTCATATCCAATTAAAGGGTAGAGGGTTTTCCAACTGCAGATGTGCTGCACGTTGTAGATCATTGATTTTTATAGGAGTTGTTACTCGCTCTCTGTTCTGCTGAACAAGCCCCCCCCCCCAGTCTCACTCCTACAGCTTGTGACCGCTGCTCTAGATTTACTCCTAATTTGCTTAATTGAAGTTACCCTGCATAGCAAGCTCAAGGTGACACTGTGACATGTGCTAGCAAGTGTGTGTGTGTGTGTGTACCATGGTTCCAGTCTACCCATCGACGGCTGGGATATTTTTAGCAACCAAAATAATCCCACTTGACTGAGACGCCTCATTGCACTGAAATAAACACTGGGAATGTGCTTGAATGGAAACAGTGTAATCACCCCCCCCCCCCCCCCCCCCCCCCCATATAATCCACCAAATAATTTCGGAATATATTAGTATGCATTAAATATTTGCACCCGTGTGTCTGGATGAGGTGATTTGCATGGGCATGTAGACACAAAACAAAGGTTGGTTCACAGTGTTAGAAATGCGCCTGAATCTGCTTATGGATTAATGCCTGCATTTTTAATGTGTGTACTGTCATTGTAACGACTAAAGAAGAAATCACAGAAAATAAAAAACAATAGAACAAAAGACGTCAGAGGGAAACTGGAGCGGTTGTCGTCTGTGATCTGCAATGCAGCCTGCTAGCGTTTGTCAAACAACCTCACCATCACCAGAATAATACGGTTCGATCAAAGCTTTTATCAATAGCCTCGTTCCTTTCCCTTTGTCCTGGTGGCACGCCGGCCAGCTGAATGACCCTCAGCTATACGCTGCCATATGAACACGTGCCAAATGCCGTCGTCCCTGCCAGGGCTGCAGGCTATAGTTTTCATGTGTGTGTATCTACACACACACACACACACACACTTTGGACTTTCTAATTAGAATAGTGTTTGTAAACTTATGAAGCGAGATGATGAATCTTTTATGAAACTTGCATTCACTCTAAATGATGAAGAGATGCCATCTGTAACCTCGTACTTTATCTTCATCAACCATCTGTGTTTGTTTTAATCTAAAGTTGCTCTTTGATGGTTTTCTTTAGGGCTGATCACGACGACGGCGAGGAAACTGGACAGAGAACAACAGGCAGAGCACTTCTTAGAGGTACGGAATAACTTGACTGGTGAACACTGTGTTCATATTATTGTTATTTATCTGGCCCTGCCACCTGCCACAGACCACTATTAACAGTGACTGGGTGGAGGGCATCCCTGGCAGGTCCTCAAGGCTCCATAAACTGTGATGAATGGTTGTAGTTTTGGGCCCCAGGTTTAGGAATTTCTAAATGTAATCATTCATCATTGGTTATCTTCTCTACTCAGGACGGGAATAGGGAGGAGAAGAGTTGGTCTGCCTGGCATTTGATAAGCTCAGACACTGGGCATACAGATAGCTCCGTGATTACCATTTCTGTTGCTTCTGCTGCTCTGCATGCGGATGAAGCTGATAATCAGAGATTCTCGTCTTCAGAGACACGAGCAAACTTCTCCTTCCCCAGACTTCTCTTACAACTTAGTAAATGCTGTTGAATCTGCGAGCACTTTGCCCTTCTGCAAAATGGAATGAAATAACCCACAGTTGACCCTCGCTGTTGGAGCCCGGTATTTTCTTTCTGTATTGCCGATTGACTCGTCTAGACTCAATAAGGCTTTGTGCCGCTTTGTTTAGCCCCTTGCTATGTTTTAAGAAAGCTCCGTGCAAAATGAAAAACAGCAGAATTAGGATAAGGCCGCATGCATCCAACAGCATCATACACTTGAACATTCACACCTAATGCAAGATTGAAATTGGGGGCAGAGAAGTCTTTGTTGTTGCATCATCCTGTTCTGTCCTGTCATGAGATCGCAATAGTAATGCCTGTCTCTGCTGCAGGTTTCTGATTAATAGTCTAGTGAGCAGATAGGCTGGCAGCAACGGTGTTCACCCTGATCTGATCCATTTGATCAGTGATCAGACCTCTGCCTCTGCCTCCAGGGGATCAATAATACAAAGAGATTTCCCATGAGCTTAGCCACACAGGCAAGGTTTTAAGATTTTAGAAAAAGGATACAAACAAAATCTCAATTTCTGGTACACTTCCTCAGGTAACGGTGATAGACGGTCCCGTGACCATCCGCCAGTCCACCGTGTGGGTCATAGTTCACATCGAGGACGAGAACGACAACCCGCCCACCTTCCCGGAGGTCACCTACCGCATCAGCCTGATCGAGCGAGACCGCAACAAGCGCGGCGAACAGGTGTACCGCGTCTTCGCCTACGACCGCGACCTCGGAGCCAACGGCAACATCACCTACAGCATCGTCGACGGTAACGAGGACGAGAAGTTCAGCATCGACCCCAGGACTGCCATGGTGTCATCAAAGAAGATGGTGACGGCGGGAAGCTACGATATCCTCACTGTGAGTTAGTCTGTATTTATGATCAGGCAGGCTTCTGTGTGGCGTTGGCATGTTCTCCCTGTGTCAGGGCAGGTTCTCTCCGGCTACTCCGACTTCCTCCCACTTTCCAAACACAAGCAGGTGAATTGATGACCCTAACTTTCCCTCAGGTGTTGGAATGGTTTCTATGTATATGTGTGCCAGCCCTGTGATAGACTGGAGACCTGTCTAGGGTTCACCCTGCCTTCGCCCCATGTCAGCTGGGATTGAATCTAGCCATGGCCCTGAACAGGATAAGCTGTAATGGATGGATGGATGGATGTATGCTTTAAAAAAAAAGGCCAGGGACAGATTTCAACTAAAATACAGCCATGGCAGAAAATAAATCTGTAGTTTGAATTACAGACTGCAGATTGTCTTACTAGGGACATGACTGTGACCTATTTCGGGCTCAATACTCCTCTCTTTACACCTCATGTAGTTGCAAAGTTGGCAGACGCACCTGCAGTCACATTCATCAGGCACAAGCCCTTGTATTTGGCCCTTTTCAGTTCATTGGCCATGGAAATACCAAAAAAAAAAAAGCTCAAAATGTGTCGGGTTGCACAGCTGAAGTGGTGTTTATGCACATCAGGTGGCAGAGAGCGTTTATGATACTCCGCTACCCCTCAAACACAAGCACACAAAGCAATTAGTGTCACTTTATTTGTGTACCAAATTATTCATGCTAACAACGTTTTCATCCGACTCAATCCCCTTTTATGTGCTGCAGGCACCAGATTTTTCTGTATCTGGTTCACTCATCTGGTCAGTCATGCCCATGTGCCCTTTGAGCATGTGCTCAGCTTCAGTGGAGAAGAGCTTATGTGTGACATGAGAGTGACAAAGACAACACACACATTTTCTATGGGTTTGTTTTTTCTCAGGGATAACTTTTCTTTAAGAAAATCGTTTAAAAAAATGTATTTGGCTCACAGGCTCTGGTCTTAAATGAGCACCACTTAAAACAGCATATTTAACAATTACTCCTCATGTAGGTTCCTCCTCCGAAGAAGAAGTAGTGGATATATTGTGGTTAATGCTTTTCCTATCTAATGTGAGAATGGCAGAGCGAGCTGTTTGAAGTCAGGCGGGGACAGCCAGCCCATTAAACTGTAATTGCTGGAATCAATTTTGAGGTAAGGAAAAAAAAATATTATTTATGGGTGGGAGGTTGCCGCTGAGGTGTAGGTGTAAGTAAATGCTGGTGTCGTGACTGAAGATGAGACGCTCATTTGCATAGTTTTGACAATCTGCGGACAGAATTCTAATGAATTCTCGATATTAGCTTGCCCCGAATACATACTAACATAATCTGAATGTCTAGTTTCTCTGTGTTGTTCTCTTCTCTCAGATAAAAGCCGAGGACAGCGGCGATCCCCCATTATGGTCCACTGTGAAACTCCACGTTGAGTGGATCCGCAAACCCGTTCCCTCGCCAGTATCCCTGCAATTCACCCAGAGGTCCTATAACTTCTCTATCTCGGAGACAGCTGCTGTGGCTCAGCCGGTGGGAGTCGTCGCTGTCAGCCAGTCCAGCACACCGGTCTGGTTCAGTATCGTTGGTAAGAAAATTAATATGTGATATCAAACTAACAGACCAGAGCATAATCCATATTCAGCTGGAGCTCACTATCAAACATTAAGTCGATTATTCTTGTCATTTTTTTTATATTCACATTGATGTATTAGAAAAAGGAAGCCATCAGATCTGTGAAGACTGCAAGAGATGGTCAGTTTACCTCAAATTGCTCCTCGAGGGATGAATAAAGTATTTTGAATTGATTTGATGTATCTGCACAGTGGAGGATCACGATCACGCTTCGGAGGGATGTTATTTGGCTTTTTTTGGGTCAGACCTGTCCTGGATGAGCGAGAACCAACACACTGGAAGCGATGCATTTCACACCACGCAGTGTAAATGTTACATTTCTTGATTCAAACCGCAGGCGTCCTCACAGACCTCCCCAACAGCTCCGCTGTGACCCGGACATATTTCAGTTGATCTCTATTAGCTGTCACTGCTGGAGAGGCGCTCCTGACAATATTTTGAAAGTTGTATTGTCCCACATTCTGTAGACCATCCCGTAAACCATTTAACTACTTTATAGTTTATATTTGCCAAACGTACACTGGGGAATAAAAGGCAATAAAAGAATTTGAAAACATTGAATCTTCTCTTGGGCGTACTGTTTCGATAATCAGTGAACAGATTGCTTATTATTGATTGCTCCCTTTTATATCACAATGAATTGATTGTTAGTTGATTGTTCTTTCAGGTATAGGACAAACTTAATGTTAATGTTGATATCTGTAGAGGAATTGTGCAGGAAAAAGTGAAAGTATGGTGATTGTCTTTCCTCGAACTTCTCAAACTTCAAGAACTGGACTCCAATGTCATCCCTGAATGAATCACATCTCCCAGGTCAACGTTGCAGAGTGCTCTCTATACTGTAGATGATGCAGACCTTTGATCACAAGAATATTTTTGACTCGCTAAATATTCATAATCTCTTTTTTTCCCTCCCTTTCTCTCTCCATTCCTATCACCATTAAGGCGGACGGCTCGCCAGGGAAATGTTCTACATTCCTCAGAATGCTTGTGGAAGGAACTGCTCACTTGACACAGGTCTGGTCAAAGTTCATTTTGCCACATGAAAATTCAGCAAACTGCACCGGGATCTTGTTTATCCAAAGATGGTATTAATGAGTTTTGGAAAAACAACCCACACAAACAGCACTAGTTTGTTTAGTGACTAAAAAAGTCAATGTGAAGAAGTGTGACCTCAGAGAGAGACTTCTCCGAGTGAGTTCATACCAGAGTATATTGTGATGATATTTGCTTATGTATGAGTCTGCCTGGTGATTTGACTGCCTGCCTGGTTACATATTTGTTTATAATAAGGGAATATTATTGTAGTCACTGATATTATTGCATAGTTCTCTCACTTCTCCCAGAGAACAATTTCAGTATGTGCTCTATGCAATGTGTGCATTTACTTGTGCTGGTAACAATACAGGGACCCACACAAAAAATAAAAAATGCTTGTGCATCTGTTAACTTAAAATAAGTTTTTAAGAGATTAATTCAAAAAATGTCAGAAAATGATGTCCAATTAAGTGGTCATTTATTGATTACGGTTACACAATTTCTCCTGCAGACATGTACTGAACAACTTCCGATTTTGTATCTAAAAGAAGTTCCCAAAAATACCAAAAACTAACTCTGCAGAGCCTCTAGAGGCACATCTAACACACAGGAAAGAAACAGTACCCTTCTCTTTCTTTAAAGATGACGGACTGTGATTTCTGTTTTTGGTAACGCTGTTAGATCATAGTGTAATATTGACCAACCTCACACCCCGAACAAAACAAAAAAAAAAGAGCCAGTCCCTGTGGTTCGCTACGACTCAACACGCATCAGTGCTTCTGTGAAAAATGCCCAATCAGTATTCATATGCTGAGGAGAGCTCAAGCTCCCAGATATCTCGGGAGAGAAGCTCGAATGAGACGAAGGATGGTACTGAATACCTAACGCGTATCAATCCGCTCCCTCTCTCTAATCAAACATTAAGCCTCTAAACTGTACACTCACCGCCCGTGGAAGAGACCCGGCTGCAGGTTTTTTTTGATCCCCGAGATGGGTTGTGTTTTGGAGTGATAAGACAGATGTTTGTGTGGCTGTTAACAGCTCTCTGGTTGCCAAGTGGGTTTGGCGCTACATTGCATTGCATTTCAGTTCATTTTATTTCACAGACCCTGCAGCTCCAGACACAGGCACATGGCCAAAACAATTACACAGTAATAACTTAGAGCACCTGAGTTTAGCACATGGTGTGAATACTGAACGATTCTCTGTGTGTGTGTGTGTGTGTGTGTGTGTGTGCGCGTGTGTGTTTCCAGGGAGCTTTGACATGCAGTTTGACCTTCAAGTGGGGGTGGGAACTCTGGTTGTGGCCAAGCCCCTGGATGCAGAGGTGCAATCCGTGTACAACATGACCATCCAGGTGACGGATGGGACCAACTTTGCCACAGCACAGGTTCGCTCACTTGTGATTGGTCACGCACTGGCACCGCCTCTTACACGCCCCTCACCCACATCGAATTCAATTATTGTTTCCTCTTCCTGGGGGAGCTGTTTACTCTCAGTGTCACCCTTCCTACGCTCGTACCGCCTTTTTACCCCCCCAAAATGATCTCTTGCTGACTATGAAATGTGCTTTTGCTTGTTCCGTCTCTGACATTTCCCGTGCTCCTGCTGTCTTGGCTGGCCTACTAGGGCAGCCTTGTAAGGGGAATCCTTGATATCAGTGGACTAATGGGATTAGCCTGTGCAAATAAAGGTCAAGTGTTTGTGTGCAGAGAAAAAAATAGCACAGTTACGTCCCTCTTAGAAAACACGGTGTCCATCTAGTAAAAAAATAACATAACAAGCGACTGTAGAGCAGAGGTCTTCAGCGTGTTCAGGCCAAGGACCCCTTGGCTGATAGTGACCCGGTGGAGTGACCTTCTATTACATATCCTATCAAATTGTGTTGCTTATAAAAATGGGCCAATTATAATGTGAAGTGCAGCCTATAGTGCCATGTATAACAGTACTTTATAATGATGTATGTAAACAATTTCATTAAATAATAATTGTTGACAGATTCATATATTTACTGTATATGAATCATATTAAAAACATATTTTACTTCTATTTTGCAATTTCTTAACCACAATTTCACAACAGGAAGATTTAGATGCACTTATTACAGGTTGTATTCATGTTAATGTGTATTTTTCGACATATTTTATTTTTTGGAAGAAAAAAAGTTTGAGATCAAATCATTTCAAGCACCCCCCTGTTATGTAAATACAGCTGGTATCTCCTCTTCAAGTATAATGAGCACACATCTACCCTGTACCTGCCCCTCCTTCTGCCTCATTGTCCCTCAGGTCTTCATCCGAATACAAGACAGCAACGACAACCCTCCGGTCTTCTCGCAGCCGGCCTACGACGTCAGCGTCTCAGAGGACGCGCCGCTCGACATGGAGCTTCTGCGGGTCAGGGCGTCGGACATGGACGAGCGTGCCCGTCTGAGCTTCTCCATCTACGGCAGCGTGGACCCCGTCAGCATGAGACTGTTCAGGGTCAATCCTGGCACGGGAGTGGTCTACACCGCCGACATGTTGGACTACGAGGCGAGGACGCAGCACATCCTCACTATCATGGTGAGATGGGAGGAAATGTGTGTGTGCCCATGAGTTACTGTATATGCATACGTGCACTGCCCTCTTAATGATTCCCCTCTTGGCAACCATGCAGGCCCTTACTTGATTTTGGCTGATTCATTTCATTTATCTCCCCCTACAACGTTATCCATATTCATCATTCATTTCACTCCAGGTCAAGGATCAGGAGTTTCCATTTAACCGTGACCTGGCTCGCATCCTGGTGGCGGTGGAGGACGCCAACGATAACATCCCCTACTTCACCAGCACGGTATACGACGCCGTAGCCTATGAGTCATCCCCCGTGGGAACGTCTGTTCTACAAGTGACAGCCTTGGACAAAGACAACGGGATTAACGGACAGCTCACTTACACAATGGAAGCAGGTGTGGATTTTGGACTTTAAATGCATTTTTCAGAGGCGAAAAAAATTGGGATTCAGGTTCATTTTTGTCTTATTTACTCATAATGATGTCTGTAACCTTTCTGCTACTTTTCAGGGAACACAGGTGGTGTGTTTGGAATTGATAATGCCACGGGCCTTATCTTCATTGCCAGAGACCTGGACCTCACCTCTGTGGGCTTTTACACCCTCACCGTGCGTGTCACAGACAGTGGGTTTCCTCCGTTAATGGCCACGGCGTCAGCCCGCATCTCTTTGATACTCTCCGACTTCTCCCAACCCAAATTCTCTCAGAATGAGTATCAGGCTGAGGTAAAGAGGGAGCCGGCTGACTGAAAGGATGGATGAATGGGGGAGAGGTGTGGGAAGGGAGAGATATATGAACTATAGAAAGGCTGGAAGGGATGGATGGTAAATAACTATATATATATATATATATATATATATATATATATATATATATATATGTAGGGATGGATGGTAAATAACTACACGGATATAGACGGTTTTAGTTCTTAAACTAATGTCTCTGTGCTTCAGATAATGGAGAACAGCACTATTGGAACCCATGTGATCACCGTTAGCGCCCTCAGCCGTTCAGCACTTATATATGATATCACCAGGGGCAACGAGGAACACTGCTTCTTCATCAATCAACATACTGGTGTAATCAGCACACGCAGACTACTTGACTTTGAGGTTCGTTAACGCAAATAAATGTATACCATTTGCCTCACTTCAGTCTTGACAGAAGAGGTGCATGTGGAATTTTAATTTTTTTTTTCTCACGCCATATCTTTGTTTCGGCAGCAAACGACGTCCTACCTCCTGGTGGTGCATGCCCTGAGCATGGCCGGAGTCGAGGCCAGCACCACCGTCATCGTCCAGGTGGGCGACGTCAACGATAGCCCACCTGTCTTCCAGCAAATCAGGTATCTGGTGCTCAAAAGAGAAGAGCTCCTCTGCTGTTTGCCGAGCTGCGTTGAGTCCTGACGTCACGTCTTTCTCTGGAATGATTTAAGTATAGCTCCTTATTCTTTTTTTTTTTACCTTAAAAGGTATGTGGGCACAATCAGCGAGGCAGCTCCAGTCAACAGCGTGGTCATGGGTGACGATGGCAACCCGCTGGTCATCCAGGCGACCGATAAGGACCGCAATCACAACGCCCTGCTAGTGTTCCACATCGTAGACGAGACCGCTCGGACCTTTTTCAGCGTGGACTCTGGGACTGGATCAATCCGGTAGGTGACGTTTAGAAACCAGACCAACTGCACCACTGTTGAGTCTGATTTACCTGCTTAAACGCATATATCTCATACTTTCTAATCTTCTTCTTATTTAAATGTTTCCTAATTTAAGAACAATTGCCAGTCTGGATTACGAGACCTTCGCCGAGTTCCTCTTCCGGGTTCACGTTAAAGACAGTGGTCAGCCTCCTCAGAGTGCTGACGGCCCCGCAGAAGTGCTCATAAAGGTAATGACATGAATAAAACATCCTTGACTCACTTCACTCCTTGTATATCATCTGTGGATGTTATTTTCACTTTGAATACGCTGTCTCAGGTGATCAACATCAACGACTCACCTCCAAAGTTGTCACAGGACACTTACGAGGCAGTGCTCCTCCTGCCAACCTACGTGGGAGTGGAGGTCCTCAGGGTTGAGGCTTTTGACCCAGACATGACACCTGACCTGGCCCTGAACCCTGACAAGTCCATCACCCCTCAGCTAGTTTACTCTCTGGTGAACAGCAATGTGGAGCACTTCTCCGTGGAGCGTTACACCGGAGTCGTGACTGTCATCAACCAGAACCTCAGCAAAGACCGCTACCGCTTTAACGTGAAGGTAAGTGATTGGCTGCACACGTTCAGTGGACATGAACACATCCATAATCCATTTTTTACACGTCGTGTCAAGCTGAGATAAAGTGTATGTAATTGGCTTTGATTGGCTTACATCAGAAGTCTTCAGCCCCCAAGGCTTATAGAGACACTGTGGAGGGCCCCCATTACATATCGGGCCAATAATGTATCATGCAGCCTATAGTGCCATGTATAACAGTACTTTGTAGTGGTGTATGTATACAATGCTAAGCCATTAAAATAATAATTGTTGACGGATTCATATTTTAATTCTATTTTATCACAATTTGTCAAAAAAATATAAAAAAAACCAGGAAGATTTATATTTGCTTATTACAGGTTGTATTCATGTTAAGGTGTATTTTTGGACATATTTAATTTTTGGGATCAAATAATTTCGGCGACCCCTGCAGCAACTCTGCGGACCACCTAGGGGTCCCGGACCACCTGTTAAAGATCTCTGACTTACATAATTATGATTTCCACAGGGCAGTCAGATTGCATTGGCTATTGCAAGTCAGCTGTCAAATAAAGTGCGGAGGCCCAACAAGACCCTCTTATACCCTTTTGTTTGTTTGAAGGTGTGGGACGGGCGTTTCTCCAGCAGGGCATCGGTCACCGTGCTGGTCCGAGAAGCTATAGAAAGCGGTCTTCTCTTCACTCTACCGGTCTACTCCGCCTCTATCCCGGAGAACATACCCAATGTCACTTTGGTGACCGTCGTCAACACAGTCGGCCACCGCCGCAACGAACCACTCAAGTACACTCTGCTGAACCCCGGCGGACGCTTCACCATCCGGCCCACCTGCGGGGTGGTGCTCACCACCGGTGTGCCTTTTGACCGAGAGGAGAAGGAGAGTTACGAGTTAGTGGTGGAGGTCAGCAGAGAAGAGGAGATACTGAGGGTTGCTAGGGTGACTGTTCAAATTCAGGTGGGTGGCTCTGTTTTTTTTGTTGTTTTTAAACTTCCTTTTCACTGACACCATTGGATTTTCTTAGAATAACCATTCTTTCTCTAGGTGGAGGATGTCAACGACAATGCTCCAGAGTTCGTGAACCTCCCCTACTACGCTGCAGTGCAGGTGGAAGCAGAGCCAGGATCAGCTATTTTCAGCGTCTCCGCCATTGACCAGGACTATGGTGTGAATGGGGAATTGACTTACAGACTTAAGGAGCATCACAGAAACTTTCAGGTGATTTCACAACATCCTGCATTTACATTTATATAAGGGTTCTATCAAATGGTTACAAACATATATTTCTATAAATCCCATGCAGGTGAACCGTGTGACAGGCGAGCTGACCTTAAAGAGAGCCTTTGAGGCCGACTTATCCAACACCGAGTACAAGGTGGTCCTCGTGGCCACGGACGGCGGCTTCCCGCCTCTGTCCAGCGAGGTGGAGCTGCCGGTCACGGTAGTCAACAAAGCCATGCCGGTGTTCGACAAGCCCTTCTACGGCGTCACGGTCAGAGAGGATGTGGTCATCTCTACCTCTGTCCTGTGCATCAACGCCACCAGTCCCGAAGGCCAGAGCGTCATCTTCACCATCACCGATGGAGACCCCTCCCTCCAGTTTGACATCGGCTTCGACACGGGGATCATCAGTGTGCTTTACCTGCTGGACTACGAGACCACGCAGTACTACAGGTTAACGGTAAAGGCCACGGACACACTGACCGGGGCAAAGTCCGAGGTCGACGTGGACATCGTGGTGCTGGATGTGAATGATAACCCGCCGCTGTTCCAGAACACCTCCTACTCCTCCGTGCTCACTGAGAACTCCATGATCGGAACAACCGTCTTACAGGTGTGTGTGTGTGTTGTTTGTGTGTGTGTGTGTGTGCATCTTCTATTTATTGAGTCCAGTGTTTACTCTTACTGAATAATTGTTTACACTTAAGACTCACTCCAGTGGCAGCAGAAGAATATTAGATGGCGAATCATTTATTTATGAGAAGATAGTGTGATATTTCCCTCGAAATTTCCCAGTGGAAGCACTTGACCTTTAGCAAATAATAGACCAGCATTGCTATTGTTGCTGCACTGAGCAACATGTTTGCCCAAGATACCAAATAATTGAATTCCTTGGTTTCTGAACACTTTGTTGAGACTCTGAGTCATCAAAATAGATTAATGGCCCTATTGATCGTATTGGTGCATTTATAAAGGGTCAGGAGGGCGATCTCAGAATATTGAATAATTGAAATACTGCTCGTACAAAGAAAAACTATTTATTAAAAAGCTTTTGATTTTGTTATTGTTATTTAAAACAACTGATCAAATCAACTTGCATCCTCTACCTCAACATGAATATCTAATTCATCATCATATCTAATCTTCTTATTCAGAGGACCAATTCTCTATTGGCATTTATATATATATATATATATATATATATATATATATATATATATTCCTCATAACATTGAATTAATAGGAAGTTAATGTGTAATTTTGGACATTTACATTTTTGGAAGAAATAAAGTTTGGGATTAAATCATTTCGGGGACCCCCTGCAGTAACTCTGAGGATCCCCTAGGGGCTACAGACCCCCTGTTGAAGATGTGTTCTAATTCTTAACCTGGCATTGGTAAAAGCTAGGAGTGTGGGTGGCTGAAGACCGTGTCAGTGTGAAGAAATAAGTCCATACTCTGACTGAATAATGCACTAGGCAGAGTGTAACGGTACTCCCCCTGTAGGTGTTTGCCCAGGACCAAGATTCGGAGAAGAACGCCATGGTGAGTTATCAGATCCTCGCTGACATCTACAACAGCACCGACTACTTCCACATTGACAGTAGCAGCGGATTGGTATTCACGGCGCGCCTGCTTGACTATGAGCTCATCCAGCGCTACAACTTCATTGTCAGAGCAACGGACAGCGGCGACCCTGCCCTGAGCAGCGACGTGAGCGTCACTGTGACTGTTTCCGACACAAACGACAACCCGCCTAATTTCAGCCAAGCGCTGTACGAGGCCTTCGTCAGCGAGCTGGCTCCCCAAGGGCACTTTGTGACGTGTGTGCAGGCGTCGGATGCTGACATCTGCGACGCCCATAGGCTGAGGTAGAAGACATTTTTTTAACAAAGTTGTGGGTTTGTGATGATGGGAACGTTTGTACATTGTCCCCCCATTGTGAACCCACATGGATCTTTGTGTAAACTTTTCAGTTCATTATGTTAAGAAAAGCACAATTCCTTTCCATTTCCATAGGCAATCTTGTTTTTGTGTTTCACTCCATCTTGTTTTTCTCAAGCACAAAATTGGATTTTTTTTTTTGTTTCGTTTCTTGCGGCTTCTGAGCAACAATAATAGTAAACAACACCATTGCACTTTTTTTTTTCAATTTGCTTTCAGATACAGTATTCTCTCTGGGAATGAGAAAATGACTTTTATGATGGAGCCAGATACAGGGGTGCTAAGTCTATCTAACAAGAGGAGACAAGGCATGAAACTCTCGTATCAACTCAATGTGTCTGTGTCAGATGGAGTCTTCACCAACACCGCTCAGGTGAGACAACTTACAATTTAGTTCTACCAACTGATTTGCTCTTCTTTTTTTTTTAAACCTTCATAGTGTTTATACGCAGCAAGCCGAGTGACCATTTACTGCAACCCCTCGCTTCAAATTTATCACAAACACTCCCAGCTGTCCGGCACCGCCATTTACTGCTGGCTGCTGAGCAGCTCTGCAGTCGGAGGTTAATGTGTGTTCATGTCATAACAGATTTACTGTGAGGCTGAGCTGCCAACTGGAAAAAAAAAACTTTCACATCTGTCTTGTAGTGGTAATTACGAGTGAGGTGATATTCCACCACTCTGCTAGTCTGCATCATATGTTGTAGCAATAACTCGTCACCCCCATTGTTTTGCTTCTTCTGACATGATGACGCAGCACACCTCCACAGGAAGTCTTTATCTTTCACCATTTGGTCTCTGATTGATGATCGTGCTGTTGTGCATGCCGTGATGATGTGACCCACGTTTGACAAATCCGCCAACGGTGATCGGTGGCGTCAACAAAATGTCAGCAGACGCGAGGATGATGATTGGATGAGCATTTTAATGATGATGGGCATCCACAGGTGATTGTACGCGTCCTTGGGGCCAACCTGTACAGCCCGGTGTTCAGCCAGAGGTTCTACCTGGCGGAAGTCCAAGAAAATGCCCCTCCAGGGTCAAAGGTCATCCAAGTAAGTCCATCCTTCTCACTACTCACTCAGTGATGTTTCCATCAGGGGGGTTTAATAAAGGATGCTGTTGTAGGAGCTTGTAGGACATTATTCTCTAACTCTCTGTGTGGCCCTCCAGGTTCGTGCCACAGATGAGGATTCCGGGCTCTTTGGCCAGATCACCTACTCCTTCATCAATGACCTCGGGAAAACTCAGTTCACTATTGATGCGGATGGAGTCATTACCACCGTTCAGAAGTTAGACAGAGAAAATCCTCTAAACAAGGATATGGTGCTGACCATTATGGCTCTGGATGGTGGAGGTATTACTTTAAACACTGACCTCGCTGTTAAACTGATTCCCTGAGAATAGTTACTTTCAGATCAGCTCCAGAAATACTTTATACCAAATACCTTTAACTCTGGCAGGCCACTAGCATGTGAATATGTGCATCCAGAAATACTGACAGTGAATGAAACGGTATTCTGACGTAAATGATCTCTAGTTTTAAAAGACATACATGTGATATGTTATGTTATTTTTCCCAGGCCGGGCTTCGTTTTGCACAGTCCGAGTGGTCCTCGCTGATGAGAACGATAACGCCCCTCGGTTCAGAGCTGTGGAGTACCGTATGAGTATTAAAGCAAATGTGGCCAAAGGTTCCCTGGTGACACAGATCCAGGCCACCGACGCCGATGCTGGGTCCAATGGGAGGATCACCTACTCCCTTTACAGCGAGGCACGCCTTTCACTGGTTGACGTGCTGGAGGTCAGTATGTTTCACTCTTTAACTGTTATACTTCATGATCTTGTGCTTCATAAAAAACATGTTTGCACTACGTAGCTGTATGCTTAGTTTTAATAGAGCTGCACACATCTTCTCCACCTCACTGAAGGAAAACACACAAAGTCTAACCAGATTAAAAAAAAAAGATCAACGTATTTAATGAGAGTAAATCTAATTAAACTCATATTTATGCTACAACCAAGAGGTGATCTCTGACACACGCTCCCCATTTCATTTGTTTAACAGCCGTCTGTTTCTGTAATTATACATAAATCAAAATTATGTGCGACTAAGATTGATGGCTTGGTCGGTGTTGGCTGTTCTAAAGGGGAAACCCACAATTCAATAAACAACTATGAGTGTGAATTAAACAAAAATCTATATCTGTAGTCTAAAAGGTTAATATGATATGAATTCATATAAAGAGGTTTAGTAGCATACATAATTGATACCAAGTGGAAGTTCAAAAAAATGAATAACCATGCTCTGATTTGCTGATATAAATGATTAAAATAAATCCTACCCAGTTAAAGACGATAAAATAAGAGGATAAAGCAGTAAGAACCTGTTGGCTTGAACACAGTCGAGTTCAGGCAGAGAGTCAAAGAAAGCTCTATTCAGGCTCTAAAGTTGATTTAAATGGCCCTGTGGTTTTTCTGGTGCCCAGGTGGAGCCAGACAGCGGCTGGATGATGACCAAAAGCACCGTGGACCACCTCCAGGGGACCGTGTTGTCCTTCTTCGTCAAAGCCACCGACTGTGGTTCTCCAGCGAAACACTCCCTGGTGTCCGCCTTCATCCACGTCGTCCCACCGGATGCGTTTGTCCCCTCCTTCAGTCAGCCTCAGTATTCTTTCACCATCCCCGAGGACACGGCCGTAGGGACGGCTCTGGGGTCCGTGTACATGGCGCCTGGACAAACGGGGTTCTTCACTGTAGTTGGAGGAGAGACGCTGGACAGCAACCAGGGTGGGACCTTCCTGGTGGAGAGGGAATCAGGTCTGATCCGCCTGATCAAGCCGCTAGACTATGAACTCATCAGCATCTTCCGCTTTAAGGTTGCCGCGACAACAAGAAGAGACCTGATTGAGTCCGTCTCGACTGTCGACCTGGAGGTTAAGGTTGGTTATGCATTTAAACATAGCGCCTGTTAGCATGTTGGTTCCTATTATTCGTTTGTCATTTATTTTCTTAGAATGCAGTAAAATTGAATTTAATTAAGCTATGTGTACCCAAGATTTTAAAAAATCTGTTGAAACAGAAACAGAAAATAACCACCCATGGCTGAATATATGATCAAGGATGTTTTAACACCAATTAGAGCAATGTATTTCCAAAACATGAGAGCAGCCACAAACAATTTAACATTTTAGAAAACATTAAGATGATTAAAATGTGAAGTTTAATTTGAAAATTAGTTTAATTTACTGCAATTCAAATGCTGAATGAATTTGAACATTTCAGAGTGAAGTTGAATCCACTGCTGCATTATTTCTTCAGTACATATTAGAGAGGGATGTGTCATGTTGCAGGTCCTCGACGTGAACGACAACAAGCCAGTGTTTGAGACTAACACCTACGTAGCCACAGTGATGGAGGGGATGCCTGTAGGGACACGAGTGGTCCAAGTGCGTGCGCTTGATCCAGACTGGGGCTCTAACGGACAGGTGTGTGATGGAGAAGTTCAACTTTCTTTTAGGGCTTTTCAGTTCAGTTAAAAACTATATATTCACGTACCTTTTTTTTTAATTTGCAGGTTACATACAGCCTCGGATCTGTGCTCTCCTACAACTCGGACATGATGAGAGACGCTCGCTCCATCGGTGGCCCTGTCACTACGGGCTCCGTCTTCGCCATTGACAGTAAAACAGGCTGGATCACCACCGTGAGTCAGATGGACCACGAGGCCTGCTCCAGCTACAGCTTTGAAGTAGTCGCCTCCGATCTGGGGGAGTCACGGTCCATGTCCTCCACCACGGTGGTGACCATCACCGTGTCGGACGTCAACGACAACCCGCCGCGGTTCGAGAGGGAGCTGTACCGGGGCGCGGTGAAGGAGAGCGACCCCCTCGGCGAGGTGGTGGCCGCTCTGAAAACCAAAGATCGCGATGGCACGGATCAAAACCGTCTGGTCAACTTTTACATAACCGGTGAGGAAATAAAGGAGAACACTATCATCATGTAGTTCAACACATCCTGCTGCAGTGGTTGTACCTCATACAGGGAGATGAGGTGGTGTTGCATAAAAGAAATATTCATTGTCCTAATGGGGTTGCTATTATTAAAAGGTCAAATTGTAAATTAATTTCAACTCAAATGTCAAGCACAGCTAACCTTTTAGTTTTATTTCTTATTCCCTTTGAATATTACAAGGTATGCCTGATACAACAAGACATTTCAAAGGCATAGAAAATATCTATCTATCTATCTATCTATCTATCTATCTATCTATCTATCTATCTATCTATCTATCTATCTATCTATCTATCTATCATCCATCCATCCATCCATCCATCCATCCATCCATCCATCCATCCATCCATCCATCTATCCATCTATCCATCCATCCATCCATCCATCCATCCATCCATCCATCTATCTATCTATCTATCAGTTTGATTTCAGAAATAGGAAGTCGTCTTTCACACACACTCACACATGACTTTGTGTGATCATTCCTTTTTTATGGGCGTAATAAAAACAATTTGTGAGGACTCTCCAGCTAAACTGTCACCTTGACACGGAGCTTGATGTTTACCACCATGGCACCACTGTCTGATAGCTGAGGATGATGTAGTTTGGCCTTGTGTTCTGGCATTTCTAAATACTGATTGGCCTAATGGAAGTGCTATAATAAAAAGGTCTTTCCGTTTTTGAACTTTCAAAGGCCATTGCTTCTACACCACCAGTCTGGTTTATGCTACGATGACGGATATTTTAGAGATTTATTGATTTTGGTGAGGAGTTGATGCTGATTCGACCTATGAATGAATGGGAGTTCCAGTTTGTTCCATGCATTTTTACAACGCACCTCCACCCTCTTTCTTTGCCGGGAAGTGTCTGGGTTTTAAATCCTCTTCTGTGTAATCTCCAGGAGGGAAC
Source organism: Chelidonichthys spinosus (assembly GCA_029853015.1). Classification (NCBI taxonomy): domain Eukaryota; kingdom Metazoa; phylum Chordata; class Actinopteri; order Perciformes; family Triglidae; genus Chelidonichthys; species Chelidonichthys spinosus. The sequence continues at coordinate 13,743,867 of CM056835.1, forward strand.
CCGCGGGGCGTGTTCGGTCTGGCTCTTGTGCAGGGAGACTGGAAGGTTTACGTGAGCGGTCTGCTGGACCGCGAGCAGCAGGACTGGTATCTGCTCAACATCACAGCCAGCGACGGCCTTTATGTGGCTCGCACCGCAGTGGAAGTCACCGTCATCGATTCCAACGACAACAGTCCCATCTGCAACCAGGTCAGGCACACAGACAAATTGAGATGTTTGAAATTAAAAATATGCAAATGAAACAAACAGAGCAATGTAGGACGGTGAACTATTATTTTGTTGTTTTTTTATTTTTCATGGTCGACTAATTGCCCATTTCCACTGTTTGTGTCCAGGCTTATCACATCCCAATTTGTGTTTTGTCTAAAAATAGAAAGAAAACCTTCCTTTTGAATAAACCATATGATAATACAGTAAATGTGTAGATAGTAGATAGAAGTTATTGAGGCTGCAGACAACTTCCTTCTTGCTTCTGGTTAAAAAGTAAATAATTTATCAACGAGAAGGAGTTTGAGGATAACTATATTTAAAATAAATGACATTATTTTGTGTTTAATCATCTCATGCAAAGGCTGAGGGCAACATACAGTAACTGCAGAATTTTTTTAAACCCTTTAAATAGTGTTAAAATTTACATAATCTCCAAAAAGTATGACTTTTGACCAAAAATATGGAGCTGTAGCAGAACAGGATTTGTTAAGTTGAAATATTGATATGAATTCAAACAAATTGTTTTTATTACATGTAGTGAAATGTAATGTAAGTGTAAAATGGCTTTTAATTACTTTAACTTAACTTTAAAATAACCACCGTCAAAGCTGATGAGATACACAAATGATGCGTACAAGTGATACGAATCAGTGATAACCAAAAAAAAAACGAAACAAAAATAAAACTCCCGCTCAGTGTTAAGCTAATTACTGCCTCAGCTTCAAGACTTCTTCCTGAAATAAGTGTTATGCTGTGACAAAAGCTGATCAGCGATTTGGAAAATCACCATAAAAAGGGAAGCTAATTGGCCTGTGCACTGTTCTGGGAGAATGGCTTTTCATTTAGTAGTGTTTTACATATTTAGTTGAAAAAGCAGAAATTTCCATCTCCCTCTAAACTTTCACTAGTTCTCTTTGAAAACCAGTCCCGGTCTCCCTGTTCTCCTTTTATATGCTCTCTGTTCATAGACAAGTTAGGCCTGCATAACTACAAAGTGGTTACTGTGGCAAGCAGCAGCATCCGATCCATCAAAAGCTGTTAAGACTCACACACTGTACTGTGCTATACTTTAACACCGTTACTATGTTTATTGGACTATTAAGCCATTTTAGTAGAAACAAGAGAAGCAGTAGCATTTCTGCTTGAAGCAGTGGTAGTTGTAGCAGGAATGGTAGTAAAAGTACATGTAGTACTGCCACTACTGCCAATATTAGATATTATACTGGTAATAGGAGTAGTATAGGTAGCTGCCATAGTAGTTTGAATAGTTCTAGCCATATAAAGTATAGTTTCAAGCAGCATTATCAGCAGTTGCAGTGATAACTTAAGCTGAGTGATTTATTTTCACCATCAATTTTTTTTTTTTACTTTCTCCTGTATGAATGACTAGCAATCATAGTTACAGTAACAGTTCATTTTCTGTCTATTGACTAATCAGTGAAGGCAAGGCAATTTTATTTGTATAGCAACTTCCAACAACAGGGCAATTCAAAGTGTTTTACATAAAAAAAAAACATTAAAACAAGCATTAAAATTAAAAAAAGAAATTAAACAAGAATACTTAATTGACTCATCATCATTTCAGCTCTAACTATGATTAAACCATTCACAGGATACATCTGAAGCAGGGTGTTGTTTACAGCAGCAGTTTTCCCATGGTGTCGGTCTGTGTTTGGTGAAAGGTCACAAAGATAAATGTGAAGGCAGGGTCAGAAAAGGTCACTTCCCCCTGTGCTTGTGCTACCAGCAGGGATAATGGATGCGGTGCCCTGCAGTTCTTGTTTTTTTAATGTGTTGTACAGAACTTTTGTTGTTTTTTGTTTTCAGACAGTTACACCTTGTGCTTGTCTATCTGTGTATGTTGCTGCAGGCGGTGTACAGTGCCTCTTTTCCTGAGGACATTCCCACTAACAAGGGCATCCTGACAGTGGGTGCAACAGACGCTGACTCAGGCTCCAGCGCTGAGATCCAATATTCACTGTTTGGCATCGGGGTTGAAGATTTCTATATGGATGCAAACACAGGTACATTCAATTATTCCTTTAATTTAGGGTTTTTTGCTTGATGGAAAATGTCCTTTCTACACTTTCATACCCCATTTGTGTCCAAAGGTGAGCTGCGTACGGCCACGCTCATGGACCGCGAAATGACGCCCACCTACAAACTCATTGCCCAGGCGACCGACGGAGGAGGGCTGTTCTGCCGCTCGGAGATTTTTCTCAAAGTGTTGGATGTGAATGACAATGCCCCGTCTTTCTCCTCTACTCATTACCGGGCTAGCGTGTATGAGAACGCCGCCCCCAAGGCTTTGCTTACCCGGCTGCAAGCCAGCGACCCCGATGAAGGTAAGCTAAGATGATATTATAGGCAGGATGTGTGGAAGATAATCAGAACATATTTATTCATTCTAAACAAAGATGTTTCCGCGAGGAGAAGGGACACATTATGCCTCTCTAGTAAAAAAACAACATTTTTCATGAATACAAATAGTGACTTTGTCTTCTGTTCTCTCAAGGTCTTAACCGTACGGTAGTCTATTCTCTGGTGAATTCAGTCAACGGATTATTTTCCATCGACCCGGTGTCCGGGATGGTCATTCTGGAGAAGTCTCTGGACAGAGAGAGCCGGGACTCCTATCGTGTTCGTGTCCAGGCCACTGACCAAGTTGGGCAGCAGGGGGCGCTATCCTCACAGGTTTGTGGTTGCAGTGACACACATTCAATCTCAGTTGCAAGGAGCGTGTGGGGGACTGTGGGGAGGATTATCACAAAAGATATTCCCAATCTTAAAATAAAAAAAATGTCAAAACTGGCACCGACTCTGAAAGAATTGCTCTCTAGGGAAAGAACTTTCATGAACATTACTCAAATTTGCAACAGTTTTCACAACATTTATATTTCAGATGAAACAATCATGGTTTTCTGAGTAATGAAATCATATACAGGAGTAATTATCACAGCCGCTGAGTAATGTACACCAGTTATTCCTAAAAACACAATTATATTTGTAATTAATGAATGACATTAAATGCAATAATAGGTGCATTAGTCAGCCATGGCGTTATCCATCTCTGCATTATCTTTTCCCCATACACATGAGTGAGAAAAGTCAATCAATATCAACAGCCACCCACTGTTGTGGAGTGGGTGGGACGCTAACGACGAGGAAGGTGACAGTTACAGATGCATCTCATTGATATGCTAATACAAGTAGTAGTAGTAGCTGTAATAGCAGCAGTGGCAGTGATGGTAAGAGTAGTAATTCCAGGAGTTGCAGCAGTATTTGTATTAGGCCCATTAATCCAACAGCAGTAATGCTGTGGCATCCCACTTGCATTGATTGTAACTGGGTCCTCCATGACTCCACCATACGCTGCATGTGTATGCCAGGAAAGACTAGTGGGACAAATCTAATGAAGGTCTGATGAAGAGGCTGATGCAGATAGAACGATGCTAATCCTCATATCCATCTGTGCACATTTACATTTCTCTATCCCAGCTATTTCATATTGCTAACCTTGAATTATTAAACTATACTAATATTAAACCATTTAACCTTGCACCTTATAGCTATTTCTAACCTAATATCTGTAAAAAATGATGACAACATACACGCATAAATGAAAAGACACCAAAGAAACTGAAATTACCCTAAACCAAAAAATGTGGAAAATCAAAACAATACAGACTCACATCAAAAACTATATCAACAGTGCAAACAACATGTTTGATTAATAAAATAATAATAATAAGAAAGTGTACATTCTCATTTACAAATAAAAGCAATATTATGGAGAAATATATAACAACCTCTTTGAATACTTACTTGAAACAAATTCTTCCCACACAGAATAGAGATATTTTTGTATTTCTGTTTGCAATATCCTCCCAAAATAAAAGTATTTAGAAGCATTCTAAATGTATTGATAGACATAATAATAAGGTAATACAGCTTTGCGTCTTTAACTCACGTTTTTTAACCTCCCTTCAAAAAAGGCAAAAACAAAATGAAAATGTCCCAGAGAAGGTGAGCTGTTTACTGGAGCGAGCTAAAAACAGCCTTTATCTCACTCAGTAAGGCTACAAACATTTACCTTGCGGCCGATCAATTCTCTTTGGGGCTTTGGTGGACTTTTTTTTGTCTCAGCCCCCCATCTTGTCGCTTTGAGTATCTTTCCTCCCATTGATTTCAATGTCTGCCGTTCTGAAACTGAACTCTGAGGGCTGGAAGCAGCACAGACCAATCGGTGTCCCTCTCTCTCAGGTTGATTTGACCATTTTGGTGCTGGACGTGAACGACAACGCTCCAGTCTTCCAGAGGAGGGACTACGCCGTTACTGTCCCTGAGGATGTAGCCGTGGGAACCGAGGTGCTGCGAGTGTTGGCGACGAGCGTCGACATCGGTCCAAACGCCGAGATCACCTACAACATCCGGTCAGGCAACGAGTTAAGGAAGTTCACCATAGACCGAAACCTGGGTGAGCAGAGGTCATTGAATGTGCTCGTTCACAGCAGAAAAAACGCCTTCAACTGAATGTTATACATTATACGTGCGTGTTTTAGGCTCCATTTCTGTGGCTGACGATTTGGACTTTGAGGTGTGTAAGGACTACTACCTCACCGTTGAAGCCTGGGACACCGGGAATCCTCCTCTAAACACGGCTACCATGGTAACCATTGAACTCATGGATGTCAACGACAACGCTCCAGCCTTCAACCAGGACATCTACAATGTTCTGGTCAGCGAGGATGCGTCCGTTGGCCAGACAATTACAAGGGTAAAATCATTGAATTAGGAAGTATTTTCTTTGCTTTAGCTCTTGTTTTACACCATGTGTGTGTGCGTGTGTGTGTGTGTGTGTGTGTGTGTATTCTAGGTATTGGCGGAAGACTTGGACAGCCAGGTGAATGGGCGAATCACCTACTCCATCTTGAAAGGTGACCGTAGCAACCACTTCTGGATCGACCCCGTGACCGGACTGCTCAAAGTCAATAAGCGGCTCGACAGAGAACTTGTAAGGATGCATCTTTAAGTACAAGATCTCATAAGCAATCAATAGTAATTTTCTGGTTCATGAGCACAGAAAATACCAAGTCCGCTCAAGGACAACACCCGATGAAGTCTCGTATTATGCAAGAATAACAGTGCGTGTCATATTGCCTGATGCATACGAATGTGTGTTTGGCTCTCCCCCCCGCTCCGGCTGCATCTAGGTCTCCAGATACTCTTTGTCGGTGCAGGCGTTCGACAGCGGCTCCCCCGCCATGTCCTCCACCGTCACCCTCAACGTCGACGTATCCGACGTGAACGACAACCCCCCCGCCTTCACCCCTCCCAACTCCACCGCCGCCATACAGGTAACACTCTTTGTGCTTCTACGCACGTGTTTATGTGCAGGGTTCATCCCACTCCTCTCTCTCTCCATGCTTCCAGTTAAACCAGGCTGCCGGCACCACCCTGCTGACGCTGTCAATCAGCGATAAAGACTCCCCTCGAAACGGCCCTCCCTTTGAGTGTCGCATCGTGTCGGGGAATGAGAGGAATTTCTTCACCTTGGACCAGGCGGGAACTTTGAGGTCCAACCGTGTGTTTGGCCCTGAGGCCCCCAGAGAGTTCACTCTTGAAATCCAGGTTTTTTTTTTGTATTTAACTACTATGAATGCACAGTGTCTGCATGGTCAGAATTAGAAGCTGCCCAGTACTCTTACAGTCTCTCATCAGTCAGGCTATGAAGGTCATGGGTTTTAAAGTGGAACTAATTTCCGTAATGGAGAAGCTATTAATGCCACTTATATGGTGACACTGAAGGGGGGATCTGTGCTTTAATATTGACGATGTATTTTTTATGTTCTCGCTACATGGCTACCCAGATTACATTTTGTCTAAGTGTAAAAGATATTCTCATTACCATCTTTCCACATCGTCCCCAGGAATAAGTTATCCCCAAATACAACCAGCAGCATTTAGTTCTTAATATTTCATCAGAACTTTCATCAGTTTCTTTTGATGTGAAGTATTGAATATCTGACTGGAACAGTGTTTTGGTTTCTTAGGCCAGGGATTCTGGTAAACCGAGTCTCACCTCCTCCTCCTGGATATTCATGCGAGTCATCGGGAACAGTCAGTACAAACCCGCCGTCTCCCCCCTGGAAATCTTCATCGCCATGGTCACCGATACTTTCCAGGGAGGCCCGATTGGGCAGATCTATGCAACTGACCGCGACCCCAACGACGTGCTGTCATTTACCCAGAAGCCTCTGCCCAAGAGCATGTTTAGGATAAACAGACAGGATGGCAGCGTTGTGGCTCTGCCAGGCCTGGAACCTGGCAGGTACACACACACACACACACACACACACACAGGCTAAATAGTGGTTGATTTTTTAAAATTTTTTGGTCAAAACAACACGTTTCCTTTTCCTCTTTCAGATACCAGATGAATGCCACGGTGAGTGACGGACGTTTCGCCGTGATAGCTGATGTCTCGGTCCAGGTCGAACAGGTGACAGACGAGCTGCTGCGTAACGCCCTGACCTTACGGTTCAGCTCCCTCTCCCCAGAGGACTTGCTTGGTCGCTATCTGAGCCAGATTAAACTAATGTTGCGGGGACTTGCCGGCTGGAAGTGGTCACCAGGGCAACAGGACCCACTCCACATACTCGGTGTGCAGCCGGTGACGGGGACGTCCGACGTGGACTTACTTCTGGCCATGGAGACGCCAGAGACGTCGGGCAGCAGACGTATGGGCGGCATCTACTCCCAGCAGGAGTTGTCCGCGAAGCTGGAGGAAGCGGCGGCGCGGGGCCAGATTCGAGGCGTCTTTGCTGGGGCGGTGGCGGTGAGCAACGCTTGTTCCGGGAAGCTGGAGTGCGGGGATCGGGTTTGCGAACAGAGACTGGTGATTGAGGATGAGTCGCCGATCACTTACAGCACAGAGAGGGTCAGCTTGGTGTCACCGAGGTTCAGCCCTACAGAGACCTGCACCTGCCCTGGTAAGCACTGCACTCACGTGTGTCCATGCAATCTCATCTCTTATTGATCCAGTCCTGTATATCTGTCACTCACTGAGACAGATGTTGTGCATACAAAGATGCATACAGGATTTCTGTCATATCAGAGAAGATTCTGACATCCTGAAGGAATATTTATATATATATCCTGCAAGGTAATATCCAATATTTCTGCTCCAAACAGGAGGAGCATGCCCCACTCCTGTGGAGCTTTGTGAAGGTCAGTCCTGTCCAGCAGACATGCAGTGTGTCCGTACTGGTCCTACAGCGCCATCTGTCTGCCAGTGTCAGCCTGAGAGGCTAGACGAGTGCGCAGGTATGATTCGGTCCTTCCATATATTTGAATGTGCAGATCACCACATTGCAGTCCGGTGTCTTTATTTCTGTTTTGTGAATGTGTAGGCCAAACCTCTCTGAGTTTCTCTGGAAACAGTTACATCAAGTACAGAGTGACAGAGAGCGGCCTGAGGGGAGAGATGAGGCTCGGCCTGAGGATAAGGACGCTTCAGAGGAGAGGAGTCATTATGTTCACACGCGTTAACCCCTGCACCATGCTCAAGGTGGACACAGTATTATCCTAATGCAACACTTTATTGTTTCGGAGGGCCAGATGTGCTCAGCAAAGGTTGTGTTGTATTTCAGTGGTTGCATGATTTTGTAAAAAAAAAAACTATGCTCCTTCTCCTTCCACAGATCGAAGGGGGTCGACTCTGGTTCCAGTTGGACTGCGACAACACCCTTGGCATTATGGGTATCTCTGGCAGACCAATAAACGACGGCCTCTGGCACGCCGTGGTCTTGGAGCTGACTAGGAACTACACCCTGCTGTCACTGGACGACAGCTATGTGGAGCGGCGGCGAGCAGCCCGAGCCCCCGTTCACCTTTGGCCTCTGGCCCTTGATTCATCCTTTTTCTTTGGGGCCCAAGTGAGGCCAACGACAGGGCAGGGCGAGAGGCCAAGCCCGGGGCCAGGTAGAAGCCAGGGAGGGCCAGAACTCGGGGACCGCGGTGGAAGGGCCCCGCCAAGAGCCCAGGATGGCTTCCAGGGATGCCTGGGCTCGCTGATGCTGAACGGTAATGAGCTGCCACTCCAGAACAAGAGGAGCCGCTATGCTGAGATAGCCGGGCTGAGCGAGGTGAAGTTGGGCTGCGTGCTTTATCCAGATCCGTGCGTCAGCCAGCCCTGCCTCAACGGAGCCATCTGCAGCAGCCTGCCCTCTGGAGGTCTGTGTAGAGGATGAGTGTGGGTGTTAGTTGTCTTGTTGTCTATGAAACAGTGTCAATTCCAGCATTTCTGCCTCACTTTCTTTTCATGGCATGTTTTTTGCAGTATTCATCATCAGCTTGTATTGTATTTAAAATTTCAGTCAGTTACTCATAGAAATTAAAGGAGGGAAGACACTCCAGGTGAAGGGAAAAATACTTTTAATATCGCCTGAAACTTTTCCACTTGATTATTTACATTGAGACCTTTTTTTTCTTTTGTATTAAAATGTTTCTGAAAACTTTTAACCTTTTAGAATATGGGAATGAGGCAGTATCTTATCAAATATGGGCAAATTTGCATATATTTCCAGAAAAGACAGAAAAAACCTTTAAAAGATGCGTATTGTATTATTTTGCAAGACACTGCAGGTGAATAAGTTAAAAACAATGAAAAGATATCATCATGAGACTCAACTAACACATTTTTAAAACATTTGTTTACATGAGGCATTACGTAATGATGAACTTTAATTTTTAAGAATTCTCAAATAGACAACATGTAGTTAAATAAACACATTAATGTGTGTTTTGTGTGTTTTGTTATGGGAACAAAACATAGCTCTCAAAATTCACCAGTTCATGAAAAAAACAATGTTTTTGCCTGTGTTCATATTTCTGATTATTTATATATATTATTTGACACATTTTGAATCTCTCTCCAACAGGCTTCATGTGCAGTTGCAGCGCCGGCTTCACTGGGGGGCGCTGTGAAATTGAATTGACATCCTGTATGCCAAACCCATGCCAGAATGGGGGAGACTGTAAGCCTGTAGGCAGTGCATTCCTCTGTGGCTGTCCTAGAGGACTCGGAGGACTTATGTAAGATAAAATAGTCTGCAATCACACTCACACACTTCAATTACTGATTTATAAAAACACTGTTGATGAATGTTATGCCCTGTTTACACAGTGTGTGCTCAATGAAAGCAAGGTTAGTGTTGATTAAGACACAAAAACAGCTATCTCTCCTCTCCTATACATTTAAAACATGAAATAATGCGTTCTATTCAGTAAACGCACAGATGCATTAGTACACATTAACAGCCCAGCACACCCTGTGTTGTTTGAGTTGTTATTGTGTGAGATAAATGAGTGTTTCTAATTTAATTCAGTATAATTTTGGTTGAAAAGCCTTTAATCATTCTCTAGCTGCCTTCTTAATTACAGCGCAGTAATTGCCTTTGAAATAACCTCCCGCTCACGTGGTTATTCAACAGATCCACCACCAGAGAGCAGTTTTCCCTTAATGGAGAAAATGATTCTGGCATATTATGATTTTGACAAAGATGTTTAAAAAAAAATGTTTTTGATGAAGTTGAATTAAATTAAATTTAGTTGATTAATACGATTAAAACAAATGCAGATGTTTCCTTCAGGCAGCAGCTTGTTCAAATTATTATCAGTTAATGATAAACACAGATTGAAACAACCAAGCAAATTCACATTTGTGCCACAAGCAAACATCTGCTGAGTGTAATTGGCCACAAAATAGTTTTTTTTTCCCGGCAGAATTGATAATTAATAATTGCACACTGAAATATCTGCATCTGAATAACAATAAAATAAAGTGAATTTAATTGGAAAACACCCTTAAAAAAGGTGAATTGTATTGTGCGTTTTAGATTTAGTATCCAGTATTCATGTGTGGATAACCAGACCTCATTAAGCAAACTATTATGCTTAATGACTCCCTTAATTTGTATCATTTGAAGCAAGTTTGGATAGTTGTACAAGGATGTTTGCCGCAATACTCAGAAATGCTTTTTCTTCTTGCGTGCTCTCTTTACAGCGTTTGGAAAATCTCATCAAGAAAACGTAATTGAAAAGAAAAATCAGTGTTTTTCTATCTCCGTCACAGCAGGATGCCGTGTTTGAAATGACAAGATGAGCATCTATGCGTGTGGACTGAAATTACATCTGTGACGTTGGGTTATAATTCACGCGTTTTATCTAAGAGTATAAGTGTGTGTGTGTGTGTGTGTGTGTGTGTGTAGCGGGTGTGCACCACCATATATATGAGGATAATAGTGAATCTGTGAAGAAAATCCCCTTGATTTAGCAAAAGAAGACGACCGCTAAACAGATGCTTGCCAAAGTATTTATTCACTGTCATGCTTTCATCTTTGGTTCCTGTCTTTCACTTTAGTACACCACATCTTCACCCCCCACCCCCCATGCGTAGTAATTCATGTGTCTATCTGCCTCTCCAGATGTGACGAGGATGTCAATGAGTGCGACCAGGACGAGTGCGGAGACACAGGGGAGTGTGTGAACACGTTCGGGTCGTTCTACTGTAACTGTTCAGAGGGTTACGAGGGTCAGCTTTGCGATGGTCAGACACCTGTTGATCCGGAAGATGACACACAGGTATAGTATGGATACTCTATGATCTAAAAAGTGCAGCACATTCAGGTTGCTTCTTATTAGACTGTGAAGCAGGTTGATTTGAGTGTGCAGCGGTGGATGGATGAATGAGTGGTAATGGGGAAATCACAGTTTCCATTTGAAGTTGTCACATTCTTGACTTTATACCTTCATAATGAGACTGTTAGCCCAATTAGTGTTAGACATAGAGGTGCTTTCATTATTCTCTCAAAGAGCGTAATTAGCAGAGACGTAACCACAGTCGACAAAACCTATTAAACTGCTTTTAAAACCAATTAATACGTTCACTTTGGAGTTTTTTTTTGTTTTGTTTTTTGTTTAAAAAAGGTCCCACTGCTGGAAATAAAGCCTTTTCTTTCCTGGAGCTTACTCATCACGTATCCTATTAAAAACACAATTCTGTGAAAATGTGACGCTTATGTCCTTTGAAGTAGTGTGTAGATAAAAAAAAAAAACGAAACTTAATTATATCCACTATCGCAAAATTCTAAATCTTAATGTCACACCAAAAAAAAAAAAAAAAAAAAATCAGAAAAGTTTGGGGTTTTATAAAACTTTTGCAACACTGGTGGTGTTTGTGTGTGTGATGTGTTCATGTACATTAGTCTCCTTCCCTAAGAATATATGGGGGTGTAATTACAGTTGTCATATGGCTGCCTGGATCATTTTAAAAGAATTGGCACCAACTTCACAGACTGAGGGTTAGAGATAACTAACATCTTTAGGAAATGTTTTGGCATGGCAACAGGTTTTCTTAGCAAGCTGGAAATATGTGGGGTTCTAAATTAATTCTAAACATGAAATTCCTATAAATCGTGGGTTGCTTTGATTTCACAGTGATAGGTCACAGTTCCATCCATGTTTTTTATCATATTTCTCTTTGCATCACCCAGGCCGAGCCCCTGTCGTACGTCGGACCTGGGGAGATAATTGGCATCGGGGTCCTCATCTTTGTCATCATTCTCCTCCTCATACTCTTCATCGCCTTCAGGAAGAAAATCAAATTTCGGAAAGACTCAGACCCGGGACCAGGGACTCAGGCTGTGATGGGTGTGTCAGCTATTTCCACAGAAACCAGCTACATGCTGCACAAGACTGGCATGGGGGCGGAAGGGATCGAGTTCAAAGCTGTGCGCGTGTCGGGATCGCCGGGGGCAACAAGCACCTATGGCGAGGTGGGAGGCAGCACTGGGGGCCCTCCTCAGGTCATGGTGCGTCCAACTACCTACTCCCCTCTACCTGGAGGACTCAGCAGTCAGGCCATGAGGAGCGGAGATGGTGACAAGACCACTTCCAGTGAGGGCAGTCAGGTATGAAGACAAGAGCGTTAATTATAAGACTTGATTGCCTCGTCTTATGTATTGTAATATGACGGTGTAGGACTGGGGAGACTTTGGTCTTTGTTCTTAACAAAAATGTCGACTCCTGAAGAGGTTAGTGGATGCTGCAAGAGCATCAGTTACATCAGAAATGGAGAATATTTCTTCATTGAAAGAAGAGCAAAAAACGACACTGAAGGCTTTTCCCGATGGAATAAAAACGTATTCACTCTTCAGCAAGCGTCTGATTGACAGATGGTTCATCCAATCACCTGCCAAGGGTTTTTGAAAATGCCTGGTCAGGTAGACAAGGAACCATGAAGGCATTACTCACAGCTTCTGTCTCATTCTTCAACAAAAAAATACTTCTGAAGGATGCTTGAAAATACACCTTAAGATGCTTTTGAGAATAAAAACTCTTGATATTCTGTATTTTTTATTTTCAACGAGTCCCATAAAAAGACCAAAACCAACAAACATTAGTCTCTGCCTTCCTGGCTCTGTCATCGGTTCCCAGCCCTATCTTAAGAACTAATCCATTCCAACGGAGGAACTAAATCTTTAAAAATGGCTTACAACTTTCATAAAACAGGCTAAATAATTTCTTAAAACAGATGGGCACTGTAGTTTTTAGCAAACATTACTCAAACAGGAATAAATAGTGCATTTGTGAGGGACTATTTATGTACTGGAGCAAATTTCTGGGAACACAGCGATGAGGACTGAGTTTGTTAACATTACAACATGTTTTTATCATACTCTCCAGATGAGCAGCTTCCTCTCAGACATGTCTACCGTCCGAAGTGTGGCCAACAGGAGGGGCATCGCCGTCTGCAGCGTCGCCCCCAACCTCCCCCCCGCAGCGGCCTGCCGCTCAGAGCACAGCCCGGCCCACAAAGTGTCGTGGGAGGGAGAGGAAATGAGGGAGGAAGGGCTGGAGAGAGGGAGAGATGAGAGAGAGGAGGAATGGGGCCAGAGAGCTTTTGAGTTGGAGAGAACGCAGAGAGATAACAGTCCACAGGGTAAGACTGCGACCACGTGCACACACACACACACACACACACACACACACACACACATGCACCCCCAGTTTTGGACCTCTGATCGCAAAGTACACAGACCATGAGCTCATTGTGTAACATCCATACCATCATCTCCTCTGAGAGAGCTTATTTCACAGTGATCTATGCTTTTTGATCACACACACATCAAAAGAAAATAGCCCAGAGTAAGCAAGAGTGGTTGAGAAGCAATATTTTCCTTATTTTGCCATAGTTTCATTTGAGTTTTTTTCCTATTTACTCCCTGGGAGCCGTAAGTGCTAATATTACTTTTCCGTTATGCTGCGGCTGAAATTGGCAGTCGTGTCTTCTTGTATCAGGATAACTCCCTTACATCTCCTGTGCACTTCTGTTTGAATGGTCAGGGTAATCAGCCAGAACTGATGTCCTATGTTCTTGTCCTACTTCTGCTAAAAAAAAAAAAAGTTAAGCCAAAAATCAAAGTAGTTGGAACACCGCCAGTCAAAGAAACTTTTCTGCCAAGTTTTCGACTGTTGTCTTTCATGTAAGTATACCATTGTCATCGGAGAGAGGACGACAAACTCAAGGTGGTACACGAAAGTAGATGTCAGATAATTTCAGTCTGATAGTTCGCTGCCAACGCTGTCAACAGCAAGGGCACAGACGACAGTTTGTTCTCCAGTGAAGTAAACCATTGCATCGCTGGGCGAAGGTAGACATCACACATTTTCGATTCTCTGTCCAACCTGTTGTTTGAATAATACAGCCCGAGGCGGAAACTTCCTGCCTGTTAATTATTGATTTCTTCCTGTGGGAATGGGAAATAGGTTATTTTATTTTTTTCCTGCTCCCCCGTTGAGTGTAGGCACATTGAAGGGGAAAAGTATGCGCCCCCAGGGGTCACAGTTACATCACAGTCTGGTAATTAAAATGTGATAGAGCAAACTAATATTTTCATGATCAGGCTAATGACTCCAGTTCATGTAATCAATTGGAAACAGTTCATGCAATCAATGGGAAACAGTTTGGTTGTTTATTTTATATTTATAAGCATAGCAATGACAAAGAAGTATAATAATAATAATTAATATTTCAATAGATGGGCACAGGTCAATACCTGAGGAAACATATCGGTCGTTTACTACCTGCAGCATATGAATAAATAAAATGTGATGAATAATGAAATAACTGGAAAATACTTGAAAAAATCCAGTCTGGTCAGGTATTGCTCAGTTTTTGGTAATTGTACTCTGAAGTATGTGTCGAAATAATCATATTGATTTTGTTTGACTAAGAAATTAAGTTTAAAAAACAACAAACAAAGATTCATGATTGGCCTCACAGAAACATTATGACAACAGTTCTAATATTGCAGATCAAGTAAACGGCCTTTGTGAAGACTTTACCAATTACTGGCCAAATAACAAGCGATTTGTGAAGCTGTTTTGGTTGCTGGACAGAGTTTGTTATAATTGGCTTTATATTCATATTATAAATACTTCCAATTAAACATAATGTAAACTGGTCTGGCGATTTTGAAAATTTAATGGAAGAAAGGTGAGCCCGATGTCAGAAGGGGATTTGAAAAGTTTGAGAACATGGTTTGGCTGAGTCTAGTGGGAGGATTAGAGCAGGGGTCGGGTCTGTAAGCTCAGGCTGCCAACGTTGGCATATACCGGTAGCTGGGGAGACGCTGGTGCAATAATGAATGAGTGAAAGAAAAGAAACTTCAAAGAAAAACGTCATTATATTGTGTCCCCTCACCTGCATTAAAGAAGTAGTTGTGGCGCTGCCTTCCTTATTTGGTTTGATTGATGGTGCTGCTTTACTGCTCACATCCCCACAGGAGCGTTTGACTTGTACCACACGCGCCAGACCGTGACCGCCGAGCTTGGCCTCAGAAAGCTAAAGTTGATGTCCAGACATTCTGGCCCTCATGGGCAGAGTTGTGGTTATAAGACAGGCCAAGACCTGACTGCTCGCTATCCGACTGTCCATAGAGAACCATTTCCAAACAGACATTTTATTTTTTTAAGAAGATGTTGCCGACAGGAGTAACAAAGACATGCTGCCTTATGAGAAGCAGGCACCCAATCACGAAACCTCCAGCTGGCAGTTCAAGATCGCCCCGTACGTATCTTCACAGGACATCCTGTTTTAAATGGGATATCTTAGTATTCGGTGATGACTGATAACAGGAGGTTGATTTTCTCTTTTTTCCATTTAATTAAATGTGCCTCAATGCATCATTATTTATCTTAATATAAGAACATAATCAAAAAATAACCAAAGTTATGATTCATATGAGGATATATTTGATCTAGACTGAGAATCCTGAGCATGCGATGCCAACCAATCATGGTCTGTACCTTTAAGTGTAGAGTTTCAGCAGAGAAAGCAGCGAAATACCTCTTTCTGCTCTTTCCTATTTGTTCCCCCTACCAACATAAAGCCTCTTAAAGCTATGGTCTACGATTTGGAATAAAAAAAATCCATTCAGTCTATCAGCCGTAGGCTTGCATAGGGCGGACAACGCCACCACTCGGTCTACTGTGGTCGGGATGCGCTCTGACATCTCTGCAGTTCGCGATTCCACGGCACTGGTGCGAGTTGAAGTGGCCGCTAACCGGGAAGAAATAGTGACAAATCGGTCAACCATGGTCGGGATGCGCTCTGACCTCTCCGCACTTCGTGAGTTCCCTTCACGGAAGCGAGCTGAAATTGTCAATCGGGAGGAAATGGCTAAGTCAAGGGCAGCGAGAGCTGCAGAGGACAGTGACGATTAAAGAAGAAAAAAAAAAAAAAAGAAAGAGGGGGGCTCCCACACCATCTCAACAACTAGTAACTACACTGGACTTTTTTATTTTTATCTTTATTTTTTAATTCTTATTTCTCTTTTCCTTCGGACCTTGTTACATGATGAGACTGCTGCTCTATTGTGATGAATAAATATGGACACGTGTGCAGACACACACGTAATCTGTATGCACTGGACTTCAGCTCTCTGTACCACCTACTGCTGTAACATGTTGTCAAATGTCACAAGTAAAAATGGAAAAGTTATGTCAAGTGAAAAATGCAATGATAAGAAAAGATTATGATGACGATTTCATCCTGTGGGTAATGGGGGCGGGACCAGATAAGCCTTGGCTTCTCCCGCTTTCCCTTTCGGCCATGTCTATTTCTTTTTTTTTTTTTTTTTCTACTATGTGAACAATGATGATGATTTAACAGACATGCCCAAAATAAAATAAATAAATATAAATAAATAAATAGAAACTGACCAATGGGAGCCATCGCTCCGGAAGGCTCCCATTGGCTAGTACCCTCTATCCAATCCCCTCGTCTCCCCTGCTCCTCATCATCCCGCCTCATTGAATCATGGAACACTGAGGGGGGGGGGGGGGGGGGGGGATGTTGACCATAGCTTTAAGTTTTTGCCAGAAAGTTACTTTTAATCACTTCAGCAAAGCTGTCAGCTCTCATTTCCAAGCAGTTTTATATTCCAAATAGATTTGTTTTTAAAGCCCAGTGGTTTCCACTCCATTGGTCTTCTGTATCACTTTCCCCCAATTCCGACACTAATGTGAAACCAGGCGATTCATTGCTGAATTAGAGCACCTGGTAGAACCACGAAGCATCACTTGGCTGAACAGACAGTCTTCCCGCTAACATGCTTTTGTCTGGAGCCATTGTGACACTGAAGTACCTGCCCTGCCCCTCTGGCAGTTTGAAAAACAATCACTCAGAGGCAATTCTGACCCCGAAATAACAGCCCTGCAAAGGAAAACTGTCAGGAATCATGCTGAGTTGTATTTATGTGAAAATGTTGCCTCTAAAGTCATCCAGGTTAAGTCTAACTGGAGACCCACGGGCTGGCAGCTCTCTCCAAATGGAATTTAATCTGCCTTGTTCACACAGACAACATGTCAGGCGTGTGACTGTGACTCAGGTCTGACCAACTTTTTATTGTTTGTTTTTTATGCGATTGCTTGTACTCCGGGACCGCATCTTTCCAATTTCCCTGCTGTTTGGAGGAGTTTGTGTTTCACATCTATTGCGGTGTACTACGATAGAGCAAATAACACTGTTGTCCTTACGCTCAATGGCACAGCAGCTGGTTGAAAGCATTGTACTTAGGCGGCCTTTGAGAACAGACCGCACTGCAACTTCAGCTGTGAACTGTTTGTTTGCGTGTGAAGTCTGTAGGATTAGCGTTATGTGAAAATGACTCACATAACGCTAACAACAACAGCTTTATTTATATAGCTTCTTTAAAACTTAAAGGGCTTTGACAGACAAAGCAAAGCAAGGTGTAAGGCGATATAACAATAGATGAAACAATAAAAACCAATCAATGCAATACAAACAAACAAAAAAGAAAATGCAATAAGATTAAAAAAAAGCAGTAAAAGAGATGACGTGACATAAAAGGCGGTCTGTAAAGTGGGTTTTAAGAAGAACTTTAAAAGAAAATTATTGATTTTGCGAGCCTAATCGCGTCAGGCAGGTTGTTCCTCAGCCGAGGGGCCCTGATGGGGGAAAAAAAAAGGCCAATATGTACGTTGAAATAGGTTTTTGTTAATGTAATCATGTCTCCAGTGTAAGGGATGGAGAAATCCACAGTTCTCACTTGCAAAAAAATGCTTTCCTAATCAATTGCCTCCGCACTTCATTTGGTTAACTCGATCATCATAGTGGAGTCATGCCAGGACGGGATCTCTCCACGGCCATGATGGACAGAAGTGACATTACTACTCTTCAATGTGCAGATCCGTTGTGTATTAAGGTGGATTTCAAATGTTGAATTCCTATCAGTTTAGGAATCATTCTTTCCATTTGGAGTGGGTTATTAAGATAAAGAGGTTTGGAAATTAATGTGTGTTTCGTTAAACCATTCAGAGCTGGTGGACGAGCTGGCGTGTCTCTCAGACTCCACCTCCGAGGAACACTCGCTCAGTTCCTACACTTCGGAGTCCTTTGATGACAACGGTAAGACTCTACGGCTGAAACAACCCCGACACATTTGCACTTTTTAATACTTTACCACATACTGTGGGGCCTCCTAAATGTATTCAAAAGAAGGGAAAATCAGTCTTTAAGTAGGAAGCATATGCTACATAATAATAAAAAAAGAAAAACACTGCTGTGATTGTGATGTAAAAATGTTCCACTTTGCACTTCTAGTCTAGTGCATTAGCTGTATTAACATATTGAAAAGATAAGCTGGAAATAGAACTGGGGGAAATGCAACCACATCCATATGTACCAATGTATCAAACGTCAGTGCACAGGTCTTTTCGTTAAAGGAAAATGTGTCTTGTTCCCGGATAATTCAATAGCATCGATCGTCCCTTGGTTGTAAAGTTGGGGAGCCAAACACCCTAATGATCATGTGTGTGGGTGTGTGTTTTTCAGACAAGGAAGGTGATGCTTTGTTTTCTGTCTAATTACTGTAACTGCAAAGACCTCATGTCTCTCCCACTCACTTATTAGACACACACACACACTGCATCCAACACACATGTCTCCTCTGTTCTCAATACGTGCACACACACACACACCCACACCCACACCCACACATCACATCTCACCTGCACATGAAACTTGACCCGATTCACGTGTACACTGACAATGTTTCTCTTCTTCTGTTCCTGTATCCTGCCCAGCCTCCATAGTGACAGTCATACGTCTAGTCAATGACGCGGTTGATAATATTGAAAGCGAAGGTATGGAAATATATATATATATATATATGTGCTGTTACCTCCTCTCTCTTTTGTGTCATGTCAAAGTGTTTGTTCAGTCGTGTCTCTCTAAGATGCAGTGTGCTGAATGAAACCTGGTCGCTATTGTTCAATCTCCCTCATTCAGAATACATTATGTTTTTTTGTCAGTTTCTGACATTGGATCTCTCCTTGTTTCAAATGTTTCCCCCCCTTTTTGGTTTTGGTGTTGTTTGTCTTTCTGACTCTCTGGCTCTCTCTCCCCCTTTGTAGTGTCAAACATGGACAAAGAACAGCTGCGGAGCAGCCCTGGTGAGTGAGATGCGAAGCAACTGAAAAACATCTTATTAACTTTCCATCCCCTTGGCCTTATTTCTCAAGCTGTGATCCCCAAACCCAGCCTTTTGTGTTCCTTACATTATTTACTCTGAATACTTTTATCATACCCTGTGCAGCGCAGATTACCATTTCTGTTTATGCACATCTTCTGCTTCCCAGACTGTGAATGTAAATGTAGGTTCCACTGTCGTCCCACTAGGGTTGGTTAAATAACTCAATATCAGAGGATGCTCGTAGAGGATGTCCCTCTCTGTTTTGATTTCATGGTAAAAACACTAGCAGATTCAAACATCTGAATAATATATCAATATTGTCACCATAATTGTTGTTAATGTTCAGAATCAGGACCTCCTTAAAACACTATTTTGTATTAAGAAGCTTCATGTTATTCTTTGCTGCTCATGTCAGCTCCAGATTGTAGCTACTAGCTTACTAATTAGGCGTCCACTAAAAACTGGAGTGTTTCTGCTTTCCTTGCCAACAAAAGCTGCTAAAGATCTCAGTTGAATCTCAGAGCTTTAGTTATTTATGTCTTGTGGGTTTAATAAGGGATTTGAAAGGATTTAGATTTAGTAAGTGTATTTGATACTGGATTCACATCCCGAAACACATTTTCATTCTAAAAAAACGCTGCTTTTTATGATCAAATAAAATAACATAACCCATCGCACCTAAATGATGTCAGATGCTTGTGCTACAGTCTTACAACCAGTGTTAACTGGTTCATAGTTAGCAAGTCTGTTTGTTCTCGCTTGCATGGAATTAACTGGGTCCACAGAGCAAGGCGTTACCAACCCAGAGCAAGGCTGTGCTCATGCTCTCTGTTGCTGCCAGCTGACTGGAGCACAAGAAGCATTCATTTCAGACGGAGAGACCGTAATGATGAATGGAACTGTCGTCCAGTCAGTGACGACAAATAACCCATTAGGTTCAGGGAATATTTCGTGAATGGAACACATGTTTCTTATTTCACGTGGGGTTTCACATGGGTTTGTGAAGAAAAGCGACAGTGATCATACTGTACATGGCAAACAATTACATGAAAAAGACAGAAATACCAATAGAGGGAAAAACATCTATTTATGTACGTCATTCTACATTTGACATCTCATTTCATCGCATTAGATAACATGTTTGCGTGTACAATTACAGCATGCATGTGTCTTATGTGACATGACTTTTGTTGGTGTGTGTGTGTGTGTGTGTTTACATGTATCTGCGGTGTGCTAAATGGCTCCCTGCCAGCCTCCTCTCTGCCATTATCCAGTTGTCTCTTCTCCCGTGTC
This sequence comes from Chelidonichthys spinosus, assembly GCA_029853015.1. Lineage (NCBI taxonomy): Eukaryota > Metazoa > Chordata > Actinopteri > Perciformes > Triglidae > Chelidonichthys > Chelidonichthys spinosus. Next base: position 13,764,431 of record CM056835.1, read on the forward strand.
ATAATTCGCCGTGTCTTCCTGCATTCGGTTGTTTCTATGAGAGGAGCATTTCATCATCAAAGGCTTTCCCGTCCCATGAGATGTGTGTTTTGTTTCCCGCTTCACTGACAGCAAGTTGCCACCTGCGGAGCAACGATGAGATTTTTTTGCGAGGAGCTCATCAAACGGCACATTTTGGATTCTAATTAATTTTATATTCATGATCATTTTATTTTACCTTTTTTTTTTTATCATTTGGACATATTTCGACCAACTCCCACGTGGTTTGCGGTGTGTTGGCACGGCGGCCTATTAGATATCTCCGTCCCCACATGTCATGCATTATATACCAGCAGCTGGCACTGCTTATGAAGTGTACTCTCCATCCCACACAGAGAATGACCTCCCTGGCCTCTCTCCCTCTCTCTTCATCAATATGACATATTTCTCACTCACAGCTCATTAACGTAACCATGAATTATGCAGCCTGCATGCTTTAGTTTCTAGGAAGTAGTGGATTTGTGAGGAGATCTGTGTCAGTCCATTTAACAGCATGAACTTAAAAATAAATGGATATCGTTGGCTGATTTTATTTGCACATAAATACGTTCTGAATGAGAAGCGGAGCAATTACACAACATGCAAGCCCACAGAGCACGTAGTAAACTTCTTAGTGACACGGCAAGAAGCAAAGAGATTCACCCACCTCCTGTTTCATCAGAGACACAAACAAACAGGCACGTACATCCGCTCAGAATGTGCAGCGCTCACTCAGATGAGCACACACACACACACACACACACACACACACACACACACAGAACTAACAAGCAACACATTTCTCTGAACATAAAGAGATCAGATGGTAGATAATGAGCAGAAGACAAGTAAATGAGGAGAAACGGAACAAGCCAGATAATATGCACATTGAAACGTGAACATTGGCTGACATTTTTCTTTTCTTTTAAAAGCTGAATGAGTAGGATTTGTCTGTTGTTGTTTCCCCCCCGTTTAGCTAAGACTGCAGTTAGGGTTATGGAGCTCGCCAGCGGGAGAAGCCAACCACAGATTTACTCCAGTTTTGGAACGAGTGTTGTACTCTTGGCACGTCGTCATGCTATATTTGCATTTTTTCCAGCCCTGTGTCCATTTTTGCAGCTTCCTCTTGGATGCATGCTTACTGTTTAGCATGTGGTCGCTGTGTATGTCCAGAAACTTTCCAAACACAGCAAAATAGGACGATACAGGTAGAGGGCAAGTTATCGACATATTTCTTATTTGGCCAAAGAAAAAACGATATTGTTGTAGCTAAAGATCTTCAGATCGGTCATTACAGTAAACTGTTGTTTTAGAAGTTGTGATGGATTTATGATGTGGCACCTTTCACCAACTAAAGGCCTGATTATGCTTCCGCGTAGTGATCACGTAACGGCAACGCAACGGCAACGCAACGGCAACGCAACGGCGACGCAGTTGCTTGGAGACCGTGATGGTTCTCCGTTGGGTTTACGTGTCGAAATGCAATTCAATGCCACACCGGTAAAGGGCGCTCTTTTTTTTTGTAAAGACTGACCGACCGACCGAGACTCTTGGCGTATATCGTCGTAGCCTCGTTATAGCGTATTTGTTTACTTTCCGGCTTTAAACATCCACAATTTTTCAGAACTTGGTGTTTTATTTCTTTGTGCAAAAGCAATAAGGTGCAAACAATAAAACGAGGTGCAAACAATAAAAGTCGCCTTTTAAAAGTTTAAATGGCGGTGTTTATGAATGGAAACCGGATAGCGGTCTCCAGCGGATGTAGTTAGCGGACCAATCACAGCCGATGCCGCTGCGTTGGTGTTGCGTTGGCGTTGCGTCGCCTCGACGCGCGTCGAGGATTTTTGGGAGGCACACGTCAGGTCCTTGCGTTGACGCAAGGGGGGTCCGCAAGGACGTAAGGGGTCCGCAAGCTCCCTTGCGTTGTGTCGACGCGGAAGCATAATCCAGCCTTAACGGGGGTTTAGCTCAGGAGGTAGGCTGGCGATCGCAAGATTGCTGGTTCGATCCCCGGCTTCTCCTAGCTGAGTGCCTGGTGTCCCTGAGCAAGACACCTCACCCTAACGAGGTGGTTGTCGCCCTGCATGGTTGACTCTGCTGTCAGTGTGTGAATGATTGGGTGAATGTCAGTCATTGTTGTAAAGCGCTTTGGACAAAAGCGCTATATAAATGATGCCATTTACCATTTTTACCATTTACCAACTGATCCTATTAGATACCCTCATTCCGTGCATTGCAGAACGCTTGTTTGTAACGTAACACACATTCAAGAGAGAACTGCATACTTTCAGTGATTTGGCAGCAGTAGTTTGTCCAGGGAATAAAGCCTTCGGCTCCTTACAGTATGTTAACTCAAATTATTTTCTCAACTCTCTTAAGTAGGTCGTCTCTCTCCTCGTTGTTCCATTAAAAACATATCATTCCTCACTGAAACTGTTCAATCTATTCAAAAACGATTTCAGCTTTCTGTATTTTGTCCCTTGTTTTTTCCAGCCTACCGCTGGGAGTCTTCCAGTCATACGTCAAGCTGGTTGTCACCCTCACGACTGCGTCCACCAGAGGTGGGGTCCCATTACAACCTCAGCGACCCCCAGCAGAACATCAGACGAGGGGGCAGCACGCGGTCTCTCCAGCTGGACTACAAAGCGGCCGGCCCCGGCGGTGACGGCGGGCGAGAGCAGGGACGGGAGGCGGGGAGGCGCGCCTTCCAGTGGGAGAGGAATCAGTCGGGTGAGTGGGAGAGGAAACGCATTCAGGACGGAGAAGAGAAGAGAAGGAACGACGGGGAAGGAAAGGACACGGGCAGCTTGAGCAGAGACGTGAGGGCGTGCCAGGACCACAGGGACCAGCAGCAGTTGCGTTACCATGACAGCTGTGAAGACAACTCCTCGCCCGTGTACGAGGAATACCGGGAGTCCAGTCATGACCCAGAGCAAAGCGAGGACACGGAGAGCCTTTATGACACTCTACCCCCGACCCGACGAGCCTACGAAGGTTACCCGCTAAGCCCCCCGGACATCAACCTTCATCCAGCTCAACTTTTGCCCCCCCTCAGGGCATGGGACTTACAGACAGGGGAGTGGAGGGGATCGCAGGAGAATCGCGGCAGGCTCGGCTCCAGCAGTCTGGCAGGTTCTGGGGATGAGCTAGAGAGGCTTCTGAACCTGGTGTCCCTCAGGGCCAGAAGAGCCACACGAATACACAGAGCCTCTACCCAATCTGAGCCCACGACAGACTGGGATGGCTTTAAATGAGCACACAAGACGGTTTCAAATAAAACTATTTAAAAATTCCTTTATAGCTGAAAGAGAGGCAATGACCCTCTCTGATTATACTTGACATTTATATTATTACACTGTTTGTCCTCCACCTTAAAATAATTAAAAAAGGGTGAACATTACCATATATACATTTATTATCCCGCTTTATTAACCTGCTGTAAACAAACGCTAATCCACCACCAATCCCCTGGCTCATATATAAGCTGCAGGAATAAGAGGAAATATATGCGTTCTCTCGACGCCTTCACCTGTGCTGCATGAGAGTTAGCCGAGATTGGCTGTGAATCAATGCTATTGCATTTATTATTTATAGAACCACTGGGGCACAGCATTTATCAACATCAAACTATGAAATAAACCGGTCTGTCTCTGTTTTAAGATGATACCAACCTATGTACATATTTTATTATGTATTCGAATCACACACAAACACATTTTGTTAGCTCAACCATGTAATAGATCTGTTATTTTATTGGCACATGCTCGGGGTTGTTTTGAAGAGAACTATTCGCCCACATCCCAGACATAGCCTCGGAGATGCTATTAAGATTACCAGGCGCTGATACCAGGATATCTTTGTTTAATCATTTCATTACAATAATTATTTAATTATAATTATATAATTATTTATTTAATAAATACACTGTTTGTGTTTGGTTGCTTGTGAGCCTCCATACGAACACAAGCATCAAGGGTGCTCATATACAGCACTCTGGCTGATGCTACATATTTTGCAAGACAATAGCTGAAAAGACGTCGAGTGGCAATACGCAGCTGCTCTGATTCTGATATACATTATTTAACTTGTATATATTAACCAAAGCTCAGCTTTTGCAGAAGATAGCATTAATCCCGCTTTCCACCTTGTATTAACATGTGATAAATTTTCAGTCTTTATGTGCTGAAAGGCTCAGAGTAGTGTGTGGAAATGCATCCGTGAAGTACAGAATCACTCACCCAAGACATGTACACACGGTCGCCTCACTGATAACAGTGGAAATGCTGCTGTGTTCTCAGTTCACACACACACACACACACACACACACAGGGAATGTGACAACGTAGCAATGCAGACAGAACGAACGGGTAAATAGGACTATTTAAGGATTAACATATTCATAATGGCAGTTCAGGACAGATGTGGATTGTGAATGAGCCGGACTCGATGTCCGTCCTCAGATAAAAATGCTCTGCGTGTGAAAACAGTCTTACCTCAATGATGTAAACCTGCTGACAATATACATAAACTGTTTTTGTCCCTTGAAGAACAGATTAGATATAAGACAGACAGTATGTACTCTACATGTATCTTTATGGAGATGTAACACTGTGAAGATGCATAGCACTTAAACATTCAAGGGGCACACTGTCAGAGGTTTCAAAGGAACAGAAATACCATCAAGAGGATGGCCAGTATGGTGTCCATGCATCCCTCCATGCTCTTTACCGGATTCCTATTCAGGTCTACTCTCTAAGTGGGTTGCTGAAGCGTGTCTCAGCCTGCATCGGGCAAGAAACAAAAACATCCTGGACAGGTCAGACTAAAAAAAAAAAAAAGAAGGGGAAAAAAAAAAAAGAAAAACATTCACACCTGTGGGCACTTTACAGTTTCCAGTTCACCTGTCCTACATGTCTGGACTGTGGAGAAAAGCCTGAGCACCGGAAGGAAACCCATGGGAATACTGTGAGAATGTGCAAACTCGACACAGAGCAAGCAAAACCTACCACCTCAATGCTGTGAATCACGACTGCTAAAGTGAGAAACCTTCGCTATCATGTTTTACTCATTTATTGCCATCCTTTGCAGTTGAATCATCTCGCAAAATGACCTTTTTGGCTAGCTGGATTTTCAGGTTGTTGCAGGTGGCTGACATGCCGAAGCACAGTGTTTATGCGCCAGCGTGGATGTTTGATTGGATTTGAGGGGATTTGAAGAATATGCTCCAATCAAAAGAGATTCAGAACTTAACTGGAATGAAAATGACATCCGTCTTAAGGGTGATATGTACCTGGTGTGCCGTAGCAGGTGAGCTACATCTCAACTCAGACTACATGAGATAAATAATCCCCATAAAATATTTAATCCTATCAATTCCGTCTTGTCACACCTCTTATATGTTTCCCTTCCTGCCCGACCGGGATCTGGCAGATTTAGCAGAGCCTAAAGTCGTTGATGTCCCGAGAAGACATGAATGCAGAAGAATGTTAAATTCATAAACTGTACAATACATTTTATTTTGAAATCATTTCAGATCATCTGAAAAGCGTGTCTTGATCATAGATTTGCTGGAGAAGAATACATCTGTCTGTCAAGAGTTGAGCCGATTCCAGCGTAATCTTCTTACCTCGGGAACTGATTTCTTTGCTGACTTGAGTAAATGTATCTCGTCTAATGTGTGGCACTCTTTGTTCCTGTGAGTTTATTTCCATACTGACCCCCGGTGGTCAAATTATGCAGACCGTGCATCTCTAAAGAGCACCTGTCTCTGAATAAAATACTTTTGCTGTATGTGCAGAAATTTGTTGAGTTTTGTAAATCAGCCATCAGCCTGGCATGGGAAATGCAAATCACATTCCACAGCTTTGGTATGCATTTATGTGAATTTCTGCACATAATTCAAATTAAAGCAACTAGTTAAGGAAACGCACTGAGGCCCCCTTTTCTGTTTTTATTATTGTTCCGCCCCTGTGGAGTTGACACACAAACTTTGTCCTTGTTATCAGCCAACCCTCCTTCTATTAACACTGACTGTCTGCCAGAAAACATTCCAATGGCAACCAGACATTCCCCTGTTCATGTTTGTGTTTTATTTCCCCTGTCATACACTCACACACACACACACACACACACACACAGACGTACACTATTTTTTGGCCAATTAAAGGGCGAGGAGGTGTATGTGTGTGTGTGCATGCGTAGTACAGATGTTTGTCTCTGCAATACTGTTCCTTTGATGCAGTGCAACATGGGGAGAGAGAGAGAGCAGGGTGTTTGACACAAGAATAAGCCCTCGCCTACTCCTTAAGATGTTATATGTGTCGGTATTGTGAGTGCGTGCACTGAGAGAAGTCAGGATTCAGTGGTATGCACGGTATAGGTTTGAGAATAAAAGAAATAACCTTAAAATGATTCATAAACATTTGCAGAATCTGTCGTTCCGTCCTTCAAAATGACCGTTTTGCATTCTGACATTATAAGGAAAGCCAGCGGCTGCAGCAAAAGCTGCATTTTCATGGCAGCAATCATTTTGTTAGAGTAAGAGTTACATTTTTTTTTTAACGGGGGATATCATTTTTGAGTGAAACACTTCATATATCTTTTAGAGCATGCCAGTTTGTGTCAGTGCAATAGATGGAAATAGCTCATAGTCAAATGTTGGCTGGCTTGTTCCAGTTCTGTTCCCTCTCCCTGCAGAAACCGTAAAAGACTCAAACAAGGCAGGTGCGAGGAAGAACCTGAGGGAGATGAATCCTCAGCCCCGGACCAGAAACCATGCATTTTTTTTGTAAAATACACATTATAGCCTAAACATATTAGCCTGCTGTGCTCTCCAGTGTGATCACAACACCCAACTCTATGTTTCATCTTCTACTCCTGCCTTTCACAACAACATAACACAGAAAATTTGATTATTCTCAATTAGCATAATGCTAAAGATGTCTAGGATGATAACAGATGCAGGTGGGTTTTTTTAAGTGTGTCTGTGTGTGGTAATCCTGCCTTCATTTTCGACTCTTTAGAGGGAGAAAAAAAAGTGTGTTAACCACAACACATCCATCCTTATGGGCAGAAACCTTACATAACGTTACTTCTGCCTCCAGCCATCCATGTGGTTCACACAGAATCAACAACAACGCTGTAAACACCACACCACAGGTAGAAAATAGCCCTGCTGTCTGGTCAGAGAGATGAAAAACCTACGAGCAATTTATTCATCCCGTTTCACAACTTGAATTATTCTGACAATGATTATGCAACACGTGCCAATAATTTACATACTCTCTGGCACACTCTTGAAGACCATCCCGCCTGTTTAAACGTATTCCAAGCGGGCTGGCTCGCCCAGTGACAGCCACAGGGTCAAACCAAAGGCAAATACGAGGATGTGTCAGGGAGAGAGAGAGAGAGAGAGAGAGAGAGAGAGAGAGAGAGAGAGAGAGAGAAAGCAATAAACAAAGTGACTGTTGTGTTTATTCATCATGCATCAGAGGAAACTGATGAGGACCTGCCAGTCCCTTTAGCTCTGCTGGCTTTTCATTGGCCCATCTGGCATTTACACCACAGCTAAGCCACTTAAACCTCTTTCTACCCCCACACCCCACTTTTTTTCCCCCCCTCCTTCTTCTGTGCTTATTTTTTCACAATGACGTTCCTCCAGAACTGGCTGGACACAGCGGGGATGGTGAGGGATGGACAGAAGGATGAATGGATGTTACATAAAGGAGGAGGAGGGGAATGCAGCATAGATCATGTAAGAAAAGGCGTGAGACGTGCATAGAAATGGTAGAAGGGTATGATCACCATTCCCCAGTTTCTGCGGGTGTGGGTGATTATAAATCCATGCTGTTCTCAGTAACACCAGGATTACACACACAGCCAGACCTAATCTATGTGGCTAACATCTGCTTCTGATGACACTGGCTCACACACACACACACACACAAAACACACATGACCGTAATGGTCACAAATGCAGGCTGTGTCTGAAGCAATTTCATCACATATATTATTCACGGATACTCTAATCTTATGAGTATAATCAGACACAACATGCCTACACTGCTAAAACAAGGGGAAGGGGGAGGGGGCGATGGGAACATTGAATGGGAAGGGGTCATGATATGAATTCACATGAGAAAGCTGCCCTCAGCCGTGTGTGCCTGAGTAGAGGAAGCTGTGTACCAGCACTATTCCATCACCCCCCCCCCCCCCCCTCCATGGTTGTTTGTTTGTTCCCCCCCCCCAAAAAAAAAAAAAAACATGGCGGTGCCTATTCCTGCAAAACGACTATGACAGGAAAGTTAACTGCTTGGCTGCGTGTAGAATTTGCTTTATTTTATTTACACAACTCAGCAACTGTTGAATATCATCACATTGACACGAAATTAAGAGCAATTGATGTTTTTCCATCATGTCCACATTCTGCAAACTTCACAAAAAAATGAATTCCATCATCGCGGATATGTTTATTTTACATTTCATATATCTCTGGTATGCTGATTCGACTAGGGGCTTCGATGTTGGCCTTTATCACAACGCTCCCCAGTTTGTTCTGATCTTGCAAGGAAATGTTGCCCTAAACAGGAGGTAGGGCAGGATGATGGATCAAAAATGATGCTGAGATATTTGGCTGCATCATGGGCCTCAGAGCTCAGCTTGTTATCTGCTTTAGCTCTGAGGAATTGGTACGCCGTCACCCTCAAGATTGCTGAGATCTGATTTTGGTAAGAAGGCGGTCTGCTCTATATTGTGCTTTGATCATCACAGGTTTTTTTCATGCTCGCCAGCAGAATAAGTGTCTAGAATTGCTGAAGTTGCAACGACTGTTAGGTTTTTTTTTTATAAGGTTTTGTCGAACTGTGCAATCATGAATTGCCTGTGGTAGTAACCTTTACAGTCCATCTGATGACCTGTACGTTAGAACAACCATAAAAGCACGGAATTGCGTAACAAAACACACACTTTAAAAAGGCCATCTGGGGACCACGAACCTCCACCCTAAAGAATTCTTGCCTTTAGATCTGAAGACACTAACTCACTTTCAAAAATGATTCCTGGTCACTGCAGAGATACTACTGGAATACAAGCTTCTACCTCTGCACTTTAAAACTGTCACTTTCCTTGTTGTTGGTATGAAATGATAAGCTGATGTGAGAAAAATCAAAATGTGTCCATAATCTCTTTAAATATGTCTTGGTTTAGGACCCATTTTGCACCAAATTCCATACACTATTGGAGATTGTTGACAGTATGCAGAGGTGACGGACCACTTTACCAAATACCACTTTTTAAATACATTCTTAAAATCAATCTGTATACATTTATATTTCAAACAAAACCCCCTTTCTGCATATATTGAGAGATCATCATCCAGAAAGGGTGATATCATCTGCAAATATAAAATCTGAGAAATATAACAGTTAAATCAGACCTGTAGTTATATATTCATTGATATTAACACCCAATTTGTTCAATACATATTTAGAAAAGTTAATGGGAAGGTGACACCAACATTGCTTTTACCTCATTGCTAATTCTAATAGCTTCCAGTAATCCACAGCCAGAGGAGCTCCACAAGATGTACTTTGGCGCATCGGAGCTTCAAGCAAAAAAGGTAACATCGGTCATTGAGATTCATCCTCTGATGACCATGAATGGCTTTACAAAATGTGTGCCCACCCATCAGGTAGATGTTTATTTCAGAGTTTGAATCAGTCAGTGGCGCTAGAGGAAAAGCTGTCATGGCAATCAACCCATTCATTTTTAGTAGGATTCATCCTCTGAGGGCCACGAATGTCTCTAGAAAATTCCATTACAAGATATCCAATAGCTAATGAGATATTTGAGTCTGACCCTGGGCAAGTATTGGGCAACCTTGTTAGAGAGAACAAGCTCACTCCTTAGTGCAGCATACATCATCTTCTGTATCTCATCGAGGGAATTTATATCAAAGATTGACCGAGATGGTGATCAGACTTTCCTCTCACATCCACAAACATTTATTACACCATTTTAATCATTTGAGTTTCATTCTAATGCACACTTACAGCATCCATACTGAATGCAACATCTTTGTCCTCCAAACTGTCGTCATCTCAGTAAGTGGTGTTGCAAATTTCTTTTTTATGCATGACTGAAATACAGATATGGTTACAGTTGAGTTGTTCCGTCATTTCTAAAGATACTGGCAACAGTGAAATGTGTACCTGCAGGCTAGTTTTCCCCGGTTCTCCTTAATATGAAGACATTTGTTATAGTGGCACCATCTTGTCATTTCCACAAAACTCTTTGGGCAAACTATTGCTCTGAGAATTGGCCAACAAAGGATCATCAATTTTAATAAAAGCATGTTGCCCTGTAGAAAGTGGCCATATTAGGCAGGTAGCTCTTGTAGAAGACAGTGTTGATGCCCTGTTGTGGCCAGTTTGCCTGATCATGCTTCATCCAATTCCCTGTTCCTGTTCGTATACCCTCAGCAATATACTTCATTAGTGTGTTTGACGATTATTGAAGGATCTTTAAGAGTGGGTGAACACAGTAAACACATTGGTTATAGATTTAGTTTGAAGAATGTCCACCATTCTATTAGCACAGCATTATCATTTTACGTTGCCCCAAGGGTGATTTGTCTTGGAAAAAATGCTGACGGACACAAGTAGACCTACATGTGCAAACATCTTTTGTGCGTCATGCCATTGGTTTCTTGGTGTGTGTGCTATTGCCTTTGCCTCCGTATTCAAAGTGCATGTGTGCGCGCCAATCTGGCTGACCTCACAGCCAGAGCTGTCTGCCGCCTGGTCATCACATCACCACGCTTTGAGGCTGACACTGGGCCGCTCTAATCTGTGCCTGCTGCTGCTGCGCTTGAGGACATCCGCTGCAGCCATTCGCCCAGTAGCGAGGAGTTAAACAAGTCAATGGCGCTGGCCTCAATGTGTCACCACCGGCGCTGACAATATCAATGACATATGACTCTGGTGGATCAGATGAAGAGTTTGACTGCACTGTTACCACCAGTTAGGATGGATGGGATTAGCCTGCCACCTTCACTTGCTCTGGCTGCACTGTGCAGAAACTGACATCACAGTCCAGACTGCAAAAAAAAAAAAAAAAAAAGGCACCCTGGTGCATGCATGCATCTCTTAAATGATATGAATTCAATTAATATTGCATTGTGTTTAGAAATAAAAAGACTGTCATATGGCTCCAGCCGTTTGAAAGATTCGTTTCTTCTTGTGTGTTGAAAATAAAGTGTAAATGAACACAATCAGAAAATGAAAAGCCTACATATAACTAACTAAAAATTATTTATCTCGCGCTCATCTGTGACAAACGCTCCACGTAAGTCACAGGGCGCTGATTGGACTTCCCGCGTGCAGACCCACCGCTGCGTGTACACTTAGAGCGACTCAGAGCATTGTGCCGAGATCAAAGGCAGATTCTGGGAAGTCATGCTGGGAATCGGCAGAGGGAAATGAGGCGAATCATTGTTTGCACGCACACCTCGGCGTTGTAGTGGAGAGATGGAGCGAGAAAGTCAGAGACAGTGAGAGGAGAGAAAGAAAGGTGGAAGCAAACAAAACGGTTGCCTGGAAGAAGAAAAAAACTGTTTGTGAAACAGTGTCTCTCCGTCCTCTCTCTGGATGTCTCCACATCCCGCTGTGCGCCCTGACTGAGGGGGGCTCCTCCGTCAGATTTGCCACAGTGCCTCCTCGCCACGCACAGCGCCGGTTGCGTCGCAGCTCGGCGCGTGGCAAGGGCAACCGAAATGGTTAGGGAAGACAATTTGGCCAGAGAATAGCGAATTAAATCACAACGACTCCCGAGGCGCCACAATGCTTTGACATTTTAGAAAAGGAATAGCCTTCTTCTCTTCTCCCCCCCCCCCCATCTTCAACGTGGGCGCACGCATACGGATGACAGTCAGAGATGCCAAGCGGCGAGCCCGCGGCACTCGAAGGGGATGAAGACTTGAAATATGACTGGACCGGACCTTCTTTTGTGAAATCTTATTCCAACGGCGCATCATTTACATTTTCCCACCAGGGAGGAGGCGTGGCGCCGCTGCGTGGACTCGGTGGCACGTGGATGGATGTACTTTTGTGCGGAGATAAAGAGAACGAAGATTCCCATGTAACTTTATATAAGTGACACGTGAGTAGCACATGATATCAAGTCACTCAGGTCGCCTTTAGAGTAGACGGACTTGACGTTCCACTTGACGCGTGGGACGCATCCAGGTGCGCTCCATGTTTGGTTTAGGACACACCGGTACCCGCGGTACCTGCGGGACTTAAGGCACAGTCGGGACTTGAGAGCAGCGTTGGGCTGTGGGCCAGGGATGCCGGACACATTCGCGCTCATAAGGAACCGGACAGAGCCACGGCTGGGGCAGCTGGAGCGCACACTGGCCACGGAGGGGAGCGCACGCCCCGCCTGGGTCATAGCAATCCTGGCCAGCGTGTTGATCTTCACCACGGTGGTGGACGTGCTGGGGAATCTGCTGGTCATCATCTCGGTGTTGAGGAACCGCAAGCTGAGGAACTCGGGTAAGAGATTTCGTTTCTGGCAGTGATTTTCATAGAAATGTAGGTTGGTGACCAAGTCATCAGCCACCAACACATTAAGCGAAGTCGTCGCGCACTCCTGTCATAAACTTTCATTACTGTGGCAGCATGCATTTGCATAATAACGTGGGTTATGTGTGACAGTTTGTAGGCCTCGGATTTTAAGTGAAAATGGAATGCACTTCTTTTCCAGACCAACAGACCAGTGAACTATCCCAAAAGTAAATTAAATAAAACAATCTATATTTGAACTATAGATTCCCCTCCATCTGCTCTTTAGCAGTACAGTTCAAGGTAGTCTGGCTGTTTGAGAGCAGGTTAATAAGCCCAGGTAATTCCTTTTAAAAAAGCTGACTACACGATTCTGATAAACCAATACTGATGAGTGTGTGAAGCTACCAGGTCTCATGCAACTGTACATCAAAGAACAATACTAAATCCCAAAGTATGGAAGTATGCTTTCACTGAACCCTCATGTCAGAGGGGGGCATTAAAAAAAAAAAAAGAATAACACCCTCAAGGTTGTAATTCAACTCCTTTCTGTTGATAATGAACCTCTTTCAAGAATTTTACTGAATCATGAAACAAGTATCTCGCCCTAATGCACTGGCTCTCAAACTTTTCCTCTCATCCCCCCATGCGGAGGAAGAAACGGATCAGAATAATAAACAAATGGCTCTTTGAAAAAGGAAATGCATTTAAAAAAAGGGTTTCAAGGAAAATGAACCAATAAACAAAATAAAGCCTGCAGGCATTGGGGCATTAGGCTGAGGTAACCTGGTGGAAACGTGTTCTTTAATATTCACTGAGCTCGAGTTCAGAATGCACAAAATCACGCTCAATCACAAAAGTCGAGACGGCGAAGAAGTCCCAAAAGAGCAGCGTTGTTCTGGCTGAATATGCTAAAATGAGGTATGCATTAAGTCAAGGAAGGATCAGAATGCCCTGGGTGTGCAATTCCCCACCTCTCTTAAGCCCCAAAGAAAGGGCATCGCTACACCCTGATTGGCCAGGAGGGGAAAACGCACCAAGCTGCTCTCAGTTCTTAATTAGGAGCCGGTCCCGACACCCTGCACAACAGGTGATCTGAACAACCCTCCAATCAACGGAGGGGAATTGTGACATTCAGCTGAAATCAATTGGGGGAAAAGGGAAATGACAGCGAACAATGAGGTACTGCTCCAACGTGACTGGGGTGTAATGTTTCTAAGTGTCTGCTTAATTTGTTGGGGTCATAGCGTCCGTTTGGGACATAAAATACACACCGGCCTCTTCCACTGAAGCAAGGAGCAAGAAAGGCTTTGTCGTCTTTTCCTCTGGATGTGTTTTCTGGTTGATTACTATCAGCTGAGCACTTGGTCTTGTACGTCTTGTACTTGTTTTTCCTTTCCGTCCTTGTCAAATATCCGTCTATTCTGTAAACCTTCACTCTCTGTCTGAGTGATTGCCATTGTGATAGCACGATTTGTTTACTGTTCCATTGTGAAAAAGAGTCTGACATTTAAATATATATATATTTTTTAAGTCACAGCTGTGTTTGAATCTTAGAGGAATACTCCCACGTTCTGCACTCGAGCATTTTTCTCTTTAAACTAAGGTTTAGGAAAGCGTATTCATAGCTTGAAGCTCTTTTTAGAAGTGGAACTCGAGATTTGTACATCAGGAGGAACGTGTCAAGTGCGATTCCATTTGTGTGTAACTTACAAAGTTGGTTTAATCGTTATCTGATTAAAGTTTGTATTAAATGTCATAGAATTAAAAAATGAATACCATGTATTTTCTTTAACAGCAAGTGCAAATAATATTGACTTTAAAATGTTCATTGTTGCATCGATCTTGTCACCCCAAGATCCTTTATTCATCATCATTCATCAGATTCAAGGATGAAAAACAGTTGGTTAGAAAATATCATAAGACGATATCAAATATCCAGAAACTAACGCCACTTATTAACTAACACATTAACTACCACAACAACGGGGATATTTAATTTATGTTCAGTGACTAATGCCAGCCGACACGTCGTATAACGAGACAAAGTTACAAAAGAATTTCATACATTACTAATTAGTTGAACAACTCTGAATCACAGTACCTGCAACACCCACGGGTGCTCATGACTTAATGTAATCAAATAAAAGTCCTCCCACCTCTTGAGTGAATAAGACAGCGATGTCTTATTAAACAGATGTTGTTGTTGATGTTAAGATGTTTGTAGATGTCTGCTGCTTTAAAAAAATGCATCTGCTGCATTATGTTGATATAACACATTTTAATTATAAGACATGGGAGACATGGGAGTACCTTTTTATTAAAAAATAACACCCAAAAAAACAGTCAGATTTACACAACAACTGTGGGAGTATTTGTCCCACGCAAATCTCACACAGCACACACAACGGTATTCTATAAAAACCCTCATATTGGATAAGATCTTGTTCTACGCTGTTATCACACTTAGCCTTTGGCGAAACACGCTTATCTGTCCACAGAGTCTGATTCAAGTGCCACTTGTACTTTTTTTTGGGTGGATATTAGAGAAAAGGGGGTGATTATTTTGATTTTTCGCTCAATTAGGAACATAACACTACCGAGGAGCAAATCAGTAAATTGCGCTGCAGGACACATATTATACCTCTCAATGTCATTCGCAATTTCGAGCACAATTCCCGGCACGGAGGACATCGACCTATCTTCAGTTCATAGATTAATTCAAAATTACCTGTTTCTATTGGAGATATTATTGGATGTTGTGGGCTATCCTTTCTTTGTCTATTTCTAGCTTTCCTACAGCCTACCTCATGAGAAAGAGTGCTATTATAAAATACATTTGTAAGGGGGGGGGGGGGGGGGTTTGGCCACTTATACGGTGCATTTTCTGCCTTAAAGCTGATCGCTCTCAACTCCAACATCCCACTCAGCAGTTGGAAAACAACCACGCTGAACCCACAGTCATGAACTCGAAGGACGGCTCCTGTAGATTGAAACAACCCACTCAACGGTTTGGATGGGAAAACACCTGACTTAACAGCAGCATGTACACAGCCACAGTGGGAGCCGAGGGTAGCCGGTCATCACACAGTGGTTGTGGCTTCACACAAGTTTCCACTGTGGCAGCGCCAACTAATAAAAGCTGTCCTTTTTAATTTGATCACACAGGCTTCTGTGACAGATTGTTGAACTACATATCAGACACAGAAAAAAATAGAATTCTTCTGAAAAAAATATACAACTTCTTTTTTTTTTGCCATTGCAGTTTTTACAACAACAACAAAAAAATCCCGCTTTCTGTTTGCGTCTGGCCACATAACCTCCTCCACATCACAATGAATGTCCCCCCATGTCCCCTTCTAGTCCTCATCCTCGTGGTCCACCTCTAGTCCTCTACCTGAGGCAAGCTCACATGAGGTTTATTTCTAGTGCTAAGGCACGGACTAATTAGGAGTTCAATCCGTGCGCGTGGGTGTTGCCGATTTAAGGTATGTTCCACGTTTGGAATAGAAGTGTTTTCCCGATAATTGCTGGAGATTCGATTCTTGAACACCTGTGTCGAATGTAAGAAGCAGTGGGTTTGTTAGTGCAAGCGCTGGGTTGCAGGGTTGCAAATGTGTTTGTACTTTTGGTGCCTTTGTTTAGGCAGGGTTACAAAAGTTCAGGTTTTGAGTTAATCACAAAAAAAAGTATTATTATTCCAACACTGTATTGGCGTCAAACCATGTTCACACGAGTCAAAGCTCTGATGCATGTTGGTCATGTAACCAATCAATTAAGGATTCCACGTTACGTTTGTGCCCTCTCTTTTGTTTTTCACCGACCTCAATGTTTAACTGAAATTACTTTCACTCATCATGTGCTATTCTATATCAGCAAGCTCACCATGGACACACACACACACACACACACACACACACACAGCCATTCGTCCCCTGAAATGTAAAGCGCAAACACAATGGGCCTCATTTATCAAACGAACGTACGACCGAAAACCGTGCGTACGACCATTTCCACGCAAACTTCGGCATTTATCAATTTGGACGTAAGCGGAAGCTGCGATCAGATCTCACGTCAGGTCTGAGCTCGTGTACGCAAATTCGAGTCTGTGGATTTGCGGTGCAGCACAGCAAAATCTGGCGTAAAATAATGAACAAACCTCAGCTGTCATTAAGCATAAGCAGTCACATATTTAGAACAGATCAAAATGGATTATTAAAACGAAAACATTTCTTTTAAAGCCCATGTTTTTACTGATACCACAAAAATTAAACAATAGGATAAATAGCCTAAGATGACAACTAATTATTACACATTAAAATGTGAAAGAATCATAAATACAAGCAGAAATGTGTGTTTGCAAATTAACTAATGGCAAAAATGTGTAATTGTTTTTGTTTTTGTCCGATGGGTGTGACAGAACTGGAACAAAAATGAAAGCACCTGTTGAGATAATCATCGTTCCACTGTGGTTGGTCAGATGTTTATTCATTCCCCTATTTAAACAGATGCTTTGACAGTTATCAAGTCTTGATGATGGCAGACTTGCTTATTTTGGAGGAACAATACGCGCGTGTCAGACGTGAGCGTGTTTTCAGGGACCGCAGGGATCTCTGTGTCACCTCCACCACTTATGCCACAGATCGACTCCGACCCAATTAAGGAGGCAATTTTTTCCTCCGTCCCCGTCAAGATCAGGCTGGAGTCTGTTTGGCCTCCTCCAGTCTGCCTGATGCTGCGTTTAAACGCAGCAACGCGTTTCTTAGTGGCCAGCTTCATATCCAACCATTTTTTCTTGACCTAAATGTAAAGAATTGTTTTGATCAGTTAGCAGACATAAGCTTTTAGGCTGCGGATGAAAAGATTAATTTAAGTCGTTTGGCATGGGTTAAGTTATTGAGAATTATATTCAAACATCAGCTGGAGTCCGTTCCTCTACGGCAACGCTGTTGACTGCCTCCGTTATCTTTTTCCAGACAGCGTTTTTGTGAGCCCCTTTTATGCCACCCTTCAGGCTGCCAAAAAGCACTGTCTTGTTGTGTTCCACCTCCGATGTCAGGATGCCGATCTCCGTGTCAGAAAAGTTTCTTTTCTTACCCATGTTTCGTCTCTCCATGTTTGACCTCAGTGGGCGAGGCCTCCGAAACAGGAATATTTATGGGCGTAACATGTTAATGATGACCGTATTCAGCCGCCGCATTTATCAAGGCCCGCTCATTCGTACGCTGAGATTGGTCAGATACGAACGTTTCATAAATCGCACGTGTGTCCTGTCGTAAGACCAAATCTGCGCTCAGATCTGCGCCCGTTTTCACGCAAGATTGATAAATGAGGCCCAATGACTCCAAGATACTTGCATGCAAAAAACACATGAAGCATATTCAGTAAAATGCAGCACAGTAAGTGTACACATCCTATTGCGATGCATTGTGTGTGTGTGTGTGTGAGTGTGTGAAAGGTGTCTTGTACAGTTGTGTGGGGCAGAGGTTTTTGTCCCCTGAGATTTGTCTTTGAAGGAGCGTAGGTGTTGCAAACCTTCAAAGACAGTTAGACAGGATCACACATTACAGAGACTCTCTTCACAGAGACTATTTACATCGTAGTTCCCCACCTCCTTCTCATTCCTTCTTCTCTAAAGCTTTCTGCCTCGACAAAAAAAAAACAATGCATAACATATTCCTGAGTTAAGACTGAGGTTTGAGTAGAAAAAAAAAACACTCTTTATCCAGTGCAGCCTTTCACATCCAGTCGCTCAGTCTGCCTTTATCCATGGTGCTGAAACAATGAAAACTAGTCTCTTCGTCTGTCTGTCTCCATGGTGCTGAAACAGTTAAACCTCTCTCAATTGACTTTCTGGTCTGCGCTTCATCATCATGGTCATCATCATCATCAGCCTGAATCCTGTTCCTATTCAAAGCCTGCATCCTACAAAGTACAATCCAAATTAACGGGAGGAGCTGTAGATTTTTGGCTCCAATGTTTTTTCGGAGATTTGAGGACCCGTCAACCAGGTGCGACCGTCCGCTCGTCTAGGCAGCTAGCCAGCTCCCGAGGTGGCCGACCAGCTAAAGTCCACGGTCATCCAAGGTGAGAACGGTTTTATCTCGAGAAGCTCTGTCTCTGTGGGAGTTTCTGAATGTATGATATCAACTTTGATGTTGATGCCAATTTAGTTTGTGTTGCACTGAAATATTGCACAATGCCTTTTGTGTTTAGGTTGTATATATATATATATATATATATATATATACACACACACTGGTGCCCATAAAGTTGCAATATTTTCATTTTTGAGACACAACCCTGTGTTTATTCATATTTAAATGCATCAGTAATCACTTTTGACCAGGTGCAATGATTACAATATGTGTCCCAATTAACCAGGTGATTAAATTTACCCATGCATAACATTTGTTTGGTGCTATAAAAGGCACAACGTGGCATCATGACTTTTTGTAAATATACACGCCACTGCCTGTCGCATGTTATCTGTACACAATTCAAGCTGTCCGCTTGTATGTGTATGTTCTGAGGGAAACGACCCATCACATCCGCGTGTTTGTCAGCGCCCTCTAGCGAAACGACCCATCACATCCGCGTGTTTGTCAGCGCCCTCTAGCGAAACGACCCATCACATCCGCGTGTTTGTCAGCGCCCTCTAGCGAAACGACCCATCACATCCGCGTGTTTGTCAGCGCCCTCTAGCGAAACGACCAATCACATCCGTGTGTTTGTCAGCGCCCTCTAGCGAAACGACCCATCACATCCGTGTGTTTGTCATCGCCCTCTAGCGAAACGACCCATCACATCCGAGTGTTTGTCAGCGCCCTCTAGCGAAAAGACCCATCACATCCGTGTGTATGTAAACGCCCTTTAAGGTTAGGGTTAGGGTTAGGGTTCAGCATTAATAAACATGCAAAAAGGCGATTGTGCGTAGTGATAACACGCCATAATGGCATACGAGTTGGCGCGTCATACATACGCTGATTCATCAGATCAGTCTGAAAGACAAGACATTTGTAAATTGTTACAACTTCATGGGCGACCCTATGTATATACAGAAAAAGAACACATCACGTAATAAACGTAAGAGTGACGATAGCTTCTGCATCTCAAAATCCAATAACTCCACAAAACACTGTTATCAAAGCTTTAACTTGAGACATTTTGTCACAGAACAGTTACACCATTGTGTTGAAGGGCAGCATAATCACCAGAGCACCAGGTACTTCTGATGTGGTTAGTGACAGCTGGTCCTGACAGCTGAAAAGGCTGCTTTTTGTCCTGATTGAGTTGAGAAGGTTGTGTTGCACGATGTATGGTAGGTGTCAAAAGTTGCAAATTGGGGAAGGTGATACCGAGAGATAATTTGTGTCGTTAGTTTATTGGACGGTCCCTAAGTCTCCATTTCCCATCTTTGCGTTTGAGTCATTCTGCTGACGCATTAATCCAGAGTGTCTCCCAATGAATAAGTATGGGGGATTTCTGTGTCTGGCTCAGAGACATCTTGACAAACACACGGCTGCTTGCAGACTATTGCGAGGGATCTCTCAGGAGTCTGAACACTTACACAATCCTACTTCCCTGTCTATACTGACACTTGTAAGGGGATGTTCATTCATTAATTGCTGATAAGCAATGGGCTAATAATGGCCGTGACATGCAAGAATTAAGATCTGTTCTTTGTGTGTGGATAAAAAAGGTCGCTCTGTTATATGTGTTCTTCCTCCCACAGTATAGAGACGTGCAGGTTGGGTTCATTGATGACTCTAATTTGCTCGTAGGTGTGTATGTGGGTGACCTGAATAGGATGAGGGGGTCACAGATAATGGATAATGGTAATTATCTTTCTTCCTATACATTTGTGCATAAATCATGGTCTTCTTACATTAGTTTCATCTTGCTTGGCTTAAATAACATTACTTTCACGTTGGAAATATATATCAAAGTGGCATGTATGATTAAAAGTGGGACTTTTTTCCCCACTTAAGTTGTGATTGCAGCCTGTAGGTTGGAGACTTTACTACTATTACTATTTTATGAGATTTATCGAGAAATTGACAAACAAGTTGAGCAAGCGGATATAGGAATCATAACAATCTATTTAATGCTGCTGTTTAATGTTTATTTCCTGCTCCTTAAGCAATAATCCGTTTGCTATTTTATGAGTCATGCAAGCAACAAACCAGAAAAACCACAGGAAATATACTGGAGGAAAAAAAATCACGAGAGATAAAACAAGTTGTGAGACACAGGGTGTATAAAGTATGTAGTAGGAACTTCCTTTTATATATTTGGTGCTCTTTTTGATATGAAACACTTTGTAACCCTGGTTTCAATGTTTCAAAAGGTGCTGAATTACTTACTTGCTATACTCGTATCTTGTTATTCCTGCAGTGTTATGTTTTATATTCCGCTCATCACTCTAACAACATGCCCCTCGTTTCCACGATGACCCAGTCAGAACCGTCAGATCCTTCGCTCTTTTAGGTTTCTACGATCATTCATGCTCCCAACCAAGGGTTTTTTTCTTTCTTGTTTTGCTACAGGGGTGTTTGATTTTAATTCATTAGAATCAAAACAGAAGATCAGACAGCTGAACAGGTTGTCAGATCGATCAGAGATTATATAGTACCGAGGAGCTCTCTCAGCTTTCTGTTGCAGTTACGAAAAAAAGAAGAAGAAATTCTCCAAAACAGACAGCCGAAGGCAGACTCATACCATCCACCCAACGACCCTCTTGAAACCTTTTTATGTGCGTAACAGAGGAGATGGAGAAAACGGATGCAGAGAGACAGAGATCACAGAGCAGGCAAATGGAAATAGAGGAGTGTTAAGCTGTAGCTCAAGAAGAAAGGGGGTAGAGATTAGACACAGGGGCTCTGTTGCTGGTTTGATTTGAATTAATCCATTTACTCGATATTGAATCATTTGGAAACACGCATGAAAATTGCATTTGACATCCCATTATACATCCCATTGTGACAAATATTAGCCAGTCTAGTTTCATCATGTAGTTACATGTGGAATCCATAGGGGAGCCGAGCCGCCACTGATCTATAATGCATGGGAGGAGAGTGTCTGCAGGGCTTTGGGGGATTTTCTGTATGTTTTGAGGCTTTGCCATATAATTCTTTCATCATTTTTTTTTTTTTTTTGTCTTACTCGGTGAGTATTTAGGCAGAAGTGATGGTTGGGCATGACTGCTGGGGATGTTTTCAGCAGCTTTAAGTGCTCCGAGTGTCTACTTCAGCCTGAGCTGTGCCCAGACACTGTCCTGTATCTTTTAGTGAAGCATGACTTCTGTAATTCCCTTGAACACAGACAGCTGGATAAAGGAAGCAGGAGGAGCTGAGACCAGCTAGATGGAGATGAGCAAGGCGAGAGAGAGAGAGACGGAGAGAGAGATAAAAGGAACGTTTGGAAACAGCTCTGAAACAGAAAAATGACAAGGACACAGGCCGTAAAATAGAAGGAGACAGTCCGACATTTCGATAAGAGAGGAAAAGGACTGAAATCACTTTGCTATGAAAAGTAGGAGAGCGATGGTGTTTTATAAAAAGGAAGAGGCACAGAAAAGACAGTACGGGAACTCCTGTCATGTGTCATCATGATCACCCCGTTGTTATCAGTACGTTGGCGCTGAGATGGGGAATGACTCAATAGCACAAGTTTGCGCATATGAGTGCACACGCAGCTACTGACAGAACAGCTTCCTTTAATCTTAATAACCGTGAACGCGATAGATTGACCCATTTCATGTGCAAAAGCAAACCGCTCGGCGATTTCATTCTTTCATTCTTTTATCCAATCCTGTAATGCTTGCTGTACATTCCCCATATGCATAATATATGCGTTGTGATAATTTGAAGTGCATTATGTAACCGTTTTCTCAAAAAAAACCCTCAGGCAGCAGTGGGTGAAGAGGTGGAAGGAGGGATTTTACTGCATGAGACGGAGGAGAAAGAGAGAATGTGGAAGTAGGAAGGTGAAATGGAGAAGACGTGTGAATTTAAGGGGCAATCTAGGGTGAGAACATGAGAATAGGACATGGGAGGGGTGGAGGTATCGCAGGGATGTGCAGAACTTTATACGACTCTGCAAACACGAGAGACAGCATGTTTCAGGCAGATGCAGCTAGAGACAGTGAAGCATGATGGAAGCCTTGCCTTATCTACTTTTGGATGGAAGCCTCCAGGGATGTTGGTTAAACTATATACATAAAGGTTTAAAGGTCAACAGTATGATAATGCACCTGGGATGCTATTTATTGGATTTATAAAAGGATTGATGTTTGAATTGCAATTTAACTGCAGTGGGGTGATGTTGAACTGATAATGGTATCAGCATATATATATATATATATATAATTATCACACATATCATTAAGCCAAATATATCACAAAAAGTTCTAATCTGCAGCCGACTGAATCTGAGATTGAGAGCTACACTTTGATGTGTTACGCCCCGTTTGAATTCAAATGTGCCGATCCAGTGGTATTCACGACACAGAGTGCTTTGGTTCAAAGAAAATGAAAAGATGGAAAGTGTTTAGTTTTCAATCATTTAGTTTTCTATTGACTAAACACTGAGCTCATGTTTACAGTGTAGCGTTTTTCTATAAATATTTTCGGAGATGGGCATATAATCAGTCTAAAGAAACCACGGACTAGAAAGAGGTTTGTGTGTCGAGGGACCATCGGTTTCTTGATTTGAAATTAACCTGCATTGAATACGTAATCACATCCTATTGATTTCCACTCATGAGTCAAGTCTTTCAAATTCAAGTTGGAGATGCTTAATGCTCCAGAGTCAAAATGGATATTTTTGCTACATAAATTCATTTTTTTCTCCTTCATTAATTGAAAAGTGTCCTCTTTATAAAAAACATTTGAATATTTTACAGATTGAATGTGTTCATTGAATTAGACAACGATACTTCTCCATTAAAGCATTAAAACTATTGTAAAAATGTATTTGGAAAGGCTACCTACTCTCAGGACTTACTTATTAAAACCCTTGTTATTAATGACACCAGTGGCCGTAAGGTAATATGTTGCTCCTGTTGCTTGCGTTTCCAAATGTGCCTGTATTGTTACATACAGTAGCCTACTTTGAAATCATCAGGATGGGGTTTTTGTGACTAGACAAAGACAAAAAAACACAAATCAAACAAAGTCGCTTCTCTCTCCTGGGGGCTACATGTCCTTTTGTTTCTGTTTGTCTCTTTCACAACTCCCGATAAGAGCGTGTTTGCAGCGCTGGTGTAACTTGGCAGACAGTTTGAACACTCAAATGCCGTGCAAACAAAATGCCAAGTTTTATGATCAACACAAAATGCCCGGAAAAAATGTAAACTCTTCAAAAGGTTGCAGTCAGTCGGATGGGTGTCATTCCGTCAGATATCGCATGAAAAGACAAACATTTTTCAGGTAGAAGACATTTTTGCCTAAAAGGCACATTTTTGGGGTTGGAAGTGGTTTCTCCCTCAGTGCAGTGCGGCTTTAATCTCGACTTTTGTTTTGCCGATGTTCACTGTTATAATGATGAGCTAAGACAGCTTTGTGATTTAATCATCTGCTTTGCTTTACAGTTCAGTGTGCACTTCAAAGGTCAATCTCCGAGGACTAAGCAGACTTAATGTCTGCCTGCTGCACTCAGTAGAAAAGCCAGTGAAGCCAAAGCATCACAGGATCATATGAAATCACAGATATAGCAGAAAATATTGCTGCAAAGCTATTGTGCAGAATGGTAACCCCTCTTGCTCTTTTCCGCACAGGAATTTGTAGTATTTTGCACCAGCTCCTGTCTTAGATTTCTGAACTAGAAATTTGAGCTATTGCAGAAGTTTATGGATAGACGTGTATTTGCTTCAAACCTCACAGGCAGCATGCGCCGCCAGGCAAACAGGATGGCATTTTAATGTGAAGGAATAGACGGGAAAACGGACAAGGGTCGGTGTTGTGCATGGAGGTGGGGAGGTGTGTGTGTGTGTGTGTGTGTGTGTGTGGGGGGGGGGGGGGGGGTTGTCCAGCCTGAGGCAAAGTGTCCAAAGAGTGCATTTTGAATGTGAATTGCCCTGACCTGAGTTCATCCCGCTGCAAACAAAAGCTTACCACTAGATGAGAACTTCATCAAACGCATGCGTCATCTGTGACACAAATGCTGGAACTTATGTTATTCTCCGTACATGACATTCACTAATATTTCATTTGGTTGGAGAGGCAGCTTCAGCTGGATCAAAAGCCCGACTGAAAGATAACCCGTTGACAGCAATATCTCTATTTTCCTCGTCGCCTCTAAAGTCAATGACTTGCCTCACTTATTTAGCAAATGAGCAGACATTTTCTTGTCCTGCTCAACTCTCTGTGGGAAACTAACAGCCTTCTTTCTTTTTTCATCTTTTGAATAACATTACTTTCCCGCAGGCTTTCAGACATCAGTGGATGCAAGGGCTCTGACAGGGAGGACTGTTCGTCCAGTAGAGGAAGCTTCTCGGAGACGGGCTGTTTCCTGGCAAAGGAAATAGCCATAACAACATTAACTTAATGTTACTTTGTTTCATTAACCTAACTTCCATCGCGTTAACTTCTCCCATGAAGCCAATGGGCAGTCCAAGTTGGCCCATTCAAAGTGTAATTTGTTGTAAGTTATAGCAGGTTCGCCCTCCGTTTAGGAAGTCGTGATCCATCCGACGAATATCCTCCTCGCCTCGCCACCCAGAGTGAGCCGCAGCCAACAAGGCTGCTGTTCTGTTTGAAAACACTTCAATTAGGACAACTAGAAGTCGGCTGCTGCCAGGCACACACACATACTATGTGTGGTGCTGCTGCATGTTGTGGAGACAGAGAGTGTAATCATGCCTGATGGAAAAAACAACACTGTACCCAGAAATCTGGCACTAATAGGTACCCACAGACCTGAGCATTACGTGGCGTGATGATTCCCGCGCACCCGAGGTCAGGCAAGAAAACAAGCGCATCGCTAATGTGGCATGCATTAAAGAGACACACGGACAATGGACCGGAAAAACGACACGAAAAATGATTGTGCCTGTTGAAATGTTGATGCTTGAAGAAGTTGGAGCAGCGAGGAGGAAGGGGGAGCGATTATTCAGTGATCATACTTTCAATTACACTTGGTGGAAAACATTACACATTTCAGGCCATCAAGCAATAATCAGAGTTGTTATTCCATCATTGCGATTCAGGATGTATTTAAGCAAAACACAAACCTTTAATCTTTTCCACCTTCTTCCCGCATTCGTCCAACTGGTGACGTGTTTAGAATGTCACAGTCGCAGCCGGCCTGAGGCATAACTGAACTTAGCGGTCGCTTATGACGCCATGGCAACAAAGGCGTCCACACGGAGCATGAAAAGGGGAAGAAGAAAGAAAAAAGCAATTATTTTATATTTTCCTAACTACTTGCCAGCCACTTCTTCCAAAAATATATTCAGTTTCCATGCAATTCTGCCTTCTGATTTGTTCTTAGACTTTTAACAATCTCTAGTTGCTCCTCTTAGAAATATAATTCCTCTTATTAATGTGGTTTAAAAACAGCTTTAAATAAATGCTTATAACTGCTTTGATGTATAGCTTAATAGGCAAAGTTTAGCCAAAAAAGCATTTCTAACATTTAAACTCTTAGGAGGAAACATATTTTAACCAGGTACATTTTTCCTTCTTATGATTAAATGTAGTATTATTCTGTGCATCTAGCATATTGCAGTTGCAAAGTATTATGGCACCAATGAAAGGCAGCAGAACATCAGGCAGGGTTCTGTCTGCTCCCCTCTTCCTGGAGAGTACTTCAAATGTGATGTTGCCGAGTCAAAGAGGCTTTCTGTGAGCCAGAGAGTCGAGAGAAGAAGAAAAAGAAGAAGAAGAAGAAGAAGAAGAAGAAGAAGAAGGGTGCAGCTGATGGTGCTGTAGCCTGCATTTGGATAGCAGCTAGCCTGGCTGCCTCCCTGGCCAGCAGCAACATCATCACCTTTAGCCAAATTGATGAGGATTGAACTGCTGAGAACCAACAGGCAGAGCTGACTGGCAGTATTTGCACAGCAGTTGCCCACCGTTGCCAGCTTAATGTACAGTAAATGACTCTGCCGCTGTGGGTTTCACCATGGCCTGCTATTTCTCACTGGACTGTGTTGCTGACCCGGCACGCAGAGGAATGTGCCCACGTGCGTGACGACAGAAAGTTTGAAACTTTAAGATAAACTGTGTAACAAAGACGGGACCTTTGTGTTCATCATCAGCAATTTAGCATCCTAACATGCTAAGCTAAGACGCGGAACATGATCAGCATTGACTTCTGACGGACTCGTCATATGCAGATGGGATTACTTTTTCAATCGCCGCTAAATACAATGCCGTCCTTGTATCACCCTCTGCTCATTTCACCTGCCTGGCGAGCCCCAGAGACCTGCTTTAATCTGCAGCTCTTTGATATAATCACAGCCCCATCCTCCGTGTCTGAGGTATGAGCGGTGCCCACATGTTGGAGAGAGCTGGAGATAAACTTGAGCTTCCTGTTTGGCCTATGTGTTGCACCAACTTTAACCTTCAAACGCCGAGTCCTTGAAACTTCTGATGTTTCTTTTGGTGATTTCCCTGATCGATACCATACTTCAACTTGCAGCCTCTTAACTGCTGGATTTCACAGATGTTTTCTGATTATCCCCAGAGCTCCCATGCTCACTCACTCTCTTTCTCCCCCTCGCTATAAAAAGGTGGACTATACAGTTCCCATCCCACGTCAGGATTCTATATCATAGTGTCTTAGTCGAGTCAGATCCAAGATACACATTTTCTCAGTTTCTCTTCATGGTATGATACCACCTCAAAAGTGAAAAGACTTTTGAAAAATCCCATTTTTAAGATGAAACACCTACTTCTCTATCACAAACAGTGTCCTTGGTACTGGATAACCTGGAGGACATGCTAGCACTATTCATACTCAATGAAAACAGGTTGCAGTAAGCCGAGGTGTAAGTAAGACATTCTCTGTATGTTTTAATATATGAAACCTTACTGTTTGCTTGAAACTGTTGTATGCAGAGTTGTTTGACCCTCAAAATATTACAGAAACACATTGAAGAAAAGAATCAAAACAACAAGGCTAAGTTTAATCATTTGTTTGCTCCAAACCCATTCAGTATCACGCAGCATGGCCGTGACACAGGGAAGAAAGAAAAAAACCTTGAACAGCGACTGGATCCTGAGGGTTTGGACGTTTCTGTTTGTGCTATAAAACCACCAGCAGTAAATCCTTCACTCATCCCTACACCTGTCAGGCTTTTTATCACATCACAACTGTATTGCAATTCCAACAGCTTTGTCCATGTGCTGACTTTCTCTTGCAGTGAGAGGCCTAGTTGGCCAGAACCAAGACAACCCCCCATAGCACGTGCTTGAGCACAACACAGCCATATGTACAGGCAGCGCTAATTATGCAGACCAGACGCTCTTCTCATTGTGTGTTTGAAACTAAGTAGCCTTCAATCCAGGGAGTATTTTCTCCGAACTGCAGTCACAAAAAGACATATTTCGATGTAATATATGTAACCCAATCCAGACCCCAAAAACTGGAAGATTTTACTTTCAGACCATTTCTTTGATGTAAGTCCAACTCTGCCTGCCATGCCCTCATGTATATGGTAATGGAGTCACGTTATCCCTCCATCACGTGATACTGAACCATCTGTCTGCTCAACGCGCTACCTAGTTTAATGTTCACCCCAGAACATTCTTCTGAAGTTGTTCTGTCAGGTTTGCTAAGAAGTATACTGGCAATTATGTAAATAACATTACAATCGAGCTCAAGATTTGTGGTTTTAAAAAATTCTTTGGTCATCCGCCATTTTCTATTTGTTCCGGACTTCCTGCATGGCAAATCTCAATTTTTATGCAGACATATTTGGAGAGATATCTCAGAGGACCGTGGTACAAAACAAATGACTGTCTATGCCAGTCCACGACTGTCGCTCCCCCCCATCCCACACAGAACAGATAACAAGTTGAATCATTAAATGTATGAGCATGTTACACTTTGGGGCATAATTTACATACGTACAAGCAATTTAGGCCAGCTGCACAAACGCACACCGATATGCAACACACTGGGACAGCATGTTTAGCATAAACTGGTAATTCAGATAAATGTGGGATCAGGGAGATAAATATTAACACAAGCAGCACATTGGGATGCACACACAAACCACAAGATGAATGTCTTTGATAACCATGCAGCCATTCACACAAGCACAGAAATGTGACCCTTTGCCCCATGAATACAAATGATTGTAGTTTAATATGTTAATCGCCTGTGCGCAGAGGGCCAAACACATCACAAATTTGCATATTAAGATTAAAACTATGTCCAAACATTTGTTTTGTAAAATATACATGATCCTCTTGGACTGAATTAAAATCAGTCCGCCGCTGCTGCTGTTATTCTTGAGAAAGCTTGAGGTTAATGAGCAATAATGCACATCTTTATTGTTGTCATTAATTTGATCCTGCGCCTCAGTCGAGGAGGAACTCTGCATTTTTCCCTCCACACCTCCTTTGTGCCTGACTGACCCTGATTTAAGTTGTTCCTTATCGTTATGGTTACGGTCCGTTTGCACGATTGGCTGAATCTGCATGGGGGCTGCTCAATCGGTTCTCCGTTGAGCATGAGGGCTGTGTTTGTTTCTTGCACTCAGTGTGTTGAATTTGCTTAAACCTTTGCAAGCATAACAGCAAAGTGGCGTGCCACTATACTGAATGTGTTTTCTTTCTCCCCATGGATACACATTGCTTCCCGACAGCAACTGCAACAATATAAGCAAACATACTTTATTTTCCTGTTTGCAATAATATTTGGCTATTTTGTTTTTCTCCTACTGTTACTATTTATGTTGCATTAGCTATCATGAAGATGATAGCTTAACACTCACACTTGAAATCATTGGCAGGTTAATGCAATTCATAAATGAAGTGTCATACCGGGTGATGCATATTGTTTACAGTGTAAACAATCTGTGACAGTGCCCTCTGAAGAGAGGCGACTGAGGCAGGGAAGGAGACCTGAGGGAGGCAGCTAAAGGAAGAGCAGCTTTGCAAAGCTGCTTTCAAAGCAGCAGCCAACCAGCGGCTGAATCATATTTACTGAAATATTCAGCAACCTCTTCCTACACACTTCCCTCCAATGAGTTTTTATGACTCTGGAGCTCATGTTAAAAAAGTAACTTTAAGCAAGGGTAGGCAGTTGTTATTTTTTGGGAAATTCTGTTTAGATCTCATTTGCAATCATTAAATCAAAAATCTGATATATGTGGCTGTCCAATCCTTTCATTCAGCCCCCATGAGATTGGAAGACCTACCTGCCTGTCTGCCTGCCTGTCTACCTGCGTGCACTTTGCCAGTGGGCTGTTTGTGCTTGACCGGAGTCTTCCACAAGGCTGGGCAGACACTTGGGACAGCTGTGGCTTTGAGGCAGAAGATCAGCAGTTAGATACCGAACCCCAAATTGCTCCCGTCGGTGTGTGAATGTGTTAGTTTAGGTGGCAGATGGCAGGGAGGGATTACTTCAACCAGAATCCAAGAAAACAATTTAATTCAATTCTCACACCTTTGTATTATGTGGAGGGCAATTAGTGGGACCCTTAAAACTTGTAAACCTAAAAAGTCACAGATCAAGATGGCAGTGATGCCAGTGTGTTTGCTGATATGCGTAACAAGATTTCTGACTCTTTAAGTTACACTTTTTAAAAAACGTGATCTGTGGCCTTCCACCTTTGATCCTGCAGCTTGTTAGCAAAAGACAGTTCAACATGTAGATGTACCGTAGGCTGTGTGTCCACGCTCCTGCAAAAAGCGTAAGAGAGACAGAGAGAGTGTAAAGTTTAACTCCCAATAACAACTTGTCAGGTACAGCATATCGTCCATTTGACCTTTGTTCTACAACACAACTTTTAAGGTCGATGTCTTCCCTTCGTAGCAGTCGGACATGCTCCCAATCCATTTCAGACTGCTAACGTGGGATGATCGTCCAATTTGCAGCATCAGTGTGTGTGTTTTTTTTTTTAAAGAAAAGAAAAAGCAGGATTGAGCGAGGAACGAGGGTTATCGGATCGCATCTTATAAAACTAGCCGGTTATGAAATTTAAGCAGCAGCTAAAGTGAGTAGAGAAAATAAAGAAGAGACAGCGGTGAAAGTGCTATGGAAAGGTTTGTCTTTCTTTCCCTTGTGGGGTCAGCTGTGTACGACCAGGCAGTCGGCGGGGCAGTGGAGTCAGGAAGCTGCTGGCATGCTGAGGAACGGGCTCTGATGTATAGTGGTGATGACAAGATCGCTTATTGGCTCGCCTGCAAAACTATGAGAAAATGCATTTCTCTTTTATCTTGTCTTCCGTCATCAGCTTATCCTCCCGTCTCTTCCTCCACTGTTGCTGCTAACAATCCCATCCTCTGTCGACCTTTGACCCCCTCCTTTATTTTTGCACAATCTTCCTAATTTTCCATTTCCTGTTGACAGCCTTGTTCAGTCACCCCTGCAGATTGAGTCAGACATTGCCTCCCTATTGTCTTTGTGTCATGTTCTTCCATATAACGGATTGCAGAAATGACCGGAGGTGACAGCCTCATTATAAAATAACAAGGCTGTTAATTGTCCAGATCATGTCTTGTGGAGATTCTATTATTTACCCTCTTTAAATGGGATTGGCTCTCCACGTTTAACACAGCCTTTTCCACATGAAAGTGCAGCTTTTGTCATGCCCGGACACTTTTCCCTCCGCATCATTTCTTTCTGGATTCAGTCCCCATTCCTGTCATCATTCCCTTACCATCTTTTTTTTTTTTTTTTGGCCCTGCTCCGTCACTGGAAACAAATGTAAATGCTAACAAGGCAAATCTGCCTCGCATGTCCTCCCACAGGAATGGAATTCCTGGCAAATGAGAGGAAAATCTTTGCAATCTCTTCCCTTGGGGAATTGCATACAGACATGGGGGGAATATGAACAAAATGATGTTTTGCTTCTAATATTGTTTATTCAAATATTCATTCATGCATGCCCTTTGACGAACGAGATTAAGTTTCAGTCAGCATTTCCATATGCAATTATGTACAAGTGAATAACCTTGTTAAGAGCTGTACCAGCTTCAATAATCCAATCCACATATTAGGCATAAAAAAACAAGCAGCAGTACAAACTATACTGTTTACTACACACCCATAGGAAAAATGTGTTGCTCATCTGTTGTTCAATCTCGTCTCTTGAGATCAATTTGAGCTTCTCATATTCGTATCATTCTGTGATCATTTGTGTCTGAATTACTTCTCCTAAGGGTCCCTTAGGAGCAAGAGATAAGCTAAAAAGAGACAAGACATCACTAAGACAAAGGAGGTTGATTTGAGATAACCATTTGAGCAATACTTGAGAAGTTGGATAAACAGAGGAGATCTCATAATTGTATGCCCCTGATCTCAATTATGTCTTCGTTATTTTGAAGGAGAATTAAAGAGAATAACATGAGATGAATCTGAGACTTTTATGAGACAAATCTGAGAAGTATGAGGCATAAAAGAGATCTTATCATTGTCTCCTCCATGTCTTGATTATTTCTCTTAAATGTCTTACTGAAGCTATATATGAGAATGATATCTGAGCCATATTTGAGAAATATGAGAACACATTGAGAATGTAATTTAAAGATGAATTATCTTTAGTAATTAGAATAAACTGTAAAAACAATATTCAATATTGAAAAGTTTAACACTTTTATTTGGGTAAGACCATTTGGGTAGCAGCATTTACACTTTTTTAAAAATTAAAACAAAATACAAAAATATAAAACATAAATGAGATACAAAAATAGAAATAAATTAAATACAAAAATAAAAATTCAGTCGTCATCTACTCAGCCCCTTGCTGTTAAGAAGTCAGGTGTAGTTTTTTAATCTTCAAAACTAAAAAAAAAGAAGATTTTTACTGTAGAAATCCGTTGTTTGGAAAAATTATAGTTAAAAAACTACAAATTATTCTACGAACCATTCTTTTTAGTAAAACATACACATTTACAAACTTGGAACCGTGCCGTTTACACCCAGAGATCCGTTAAAAACGGTGTGAAAGTTTTGTTTATGGAAGCACCATGTAGTAAGCACCATGTGAACTGTGGTGCATTCTATAAAGAAATCTGGCCTACATACAGAAAATGAACACTTCCAGATTGTAAAAAATGAACACAATGACCAGCACTGCTGAGCTACGTGGAACAATAACACTTGGGTTTGGATCAAGGACATGAAACCATGTGAAAAGGACCTGAGAACATACCACCAGTAACCTACATACTACCAAACCTCAAAGTCAACTTGGCAGGTACTGTCTTAACAGCTCTGGTCCATGAAAATGAAAAAGAAAAAAGAAAGGGTGAGAGAGAAAGCAGTCCATATACTGTAGGCTATAGCAGTGGCCTACTCCTTAGAACCTGCTCTGGCCCTACATTTGTTGACAAAGGCTTTCTTGAGCTTGGCCTCCTCGATTGGTTGCCAACCAGGTAGAGTAGCACATCTCAGGACATAAGCTGTAAGACAAGAGCATTAAAATCTGGCATGAGTAATTTGACAAAAAGACTTACCACATAGACCATACACAACTGCACTTCAGGTTAAAAGGACATAACACTGTGAGACATCCATTTCAGTTCAAAGAACTGCAAATCAGCAAGTCAGTTTTTTGGGCCAATCATAAATATAAGTCTAAACAACAGTCTATTATCCTCAAAGGTGCTATAAGTGATACTGGATAAAACTTCATTTCTGGTGTTAAATTTCTATTCTGATAGTAATCATTGCTACACTGTGTTGATTGGATATAATCATTATTCCCACTATCCTGGCCTGAAAACACACACAGCTTAATTTTGAGAAAACTTACTTAGGATTCCGTCAACTTTTTTACGGTCAAGGATCCGCTTTCCTTCCTTTCCTGAGGGGTTGTTGCCGGGGCGACCAAAGGGGACTGCATTTTGACACTCCTCAACAGTGAAGAAATGATCAAAAAGTGCATGAAACAGACGAATGCAATGCGGTTTTGATGAGTGATTAATGGCAGCAAGGCGGAACGATGAGATGAACACGCCACTCCCAGGAAAGAGCTCCTGCTGGCCTGATGGTGAAGATGGGCTGTCACGATGACTCTCTCCAATGAGGTCGCAAAGACTTTGAAGCTCTCTGACCTGGCCTGGATCTGAAACGGAGAAATAGTACAAACAATACAAGAGTGAGAAAATATCAAGCTACTCTCTAAAATGGTTAAACAGCTTTAATGACACATATATATACAGTGTATATATATATATATATATATATATATATGTCATTAAAGAAAGGCATTGATAAAAATAAGCATAAAAAGGAAAATTTCCTCCCGTTTGTCGCGCCCCACACTTTGAGAACCGCTGCTGCTATAATATCAAGGATTACGTGCAATAAATAAGCTTAGTTCATAAACCTTCCCATACCGTTTTTATCTTATACTGTCTGTTTAACACCACAGCCCTCTTTTCTGCCTTTTTTTTCTAGGACAGTTCAAACAGTATATTTATGTGTTCAAGGCCCAAACACTAATATAGGTAAACAAAACAATTACATCATGAATGAATTAGCAGAAATTACTTGCCTATTCTGGAGAGGACTTCGTCGATCCTTCTCTTTTCGCGGAGGATTCTTTCGACCTCCCCCTTACATCCATCACATGGTGTCCATGCGTTTTCTGCCTGCTGTCGATCTGGGATGTTGCCCTCATCAGATGAGCTGCCTGCATCTCTCCTGTCTGGTGCCAGGCGAGCTGCTTTTCCGCTGTCAGGTGAATTGACCCCGCTAGCTGGCTGGCTAGCTGCATGGCCTCCATCGGGTGAAGGACCAGAGGTGTTGAGGCCATATGGTGATGGGCCAGCTGCCTTGCCTACGTCAGGTGATGACCCAGAGGTGTTGAGGTCATACAGTGATGGGCTGGGTGTATGGCCTCCATAGAGTGATTGACCTGGGGTGTTGAGGCCATACAGTGGTGGGCTGGGTGTATGGCCTTGGTAGAGTGATGGACCAGAGGTGTTGAGGCCATACGGTGAAGGGCTGGGTGTATGGCCTCCGTAGGGAGATGGACCAGAGGTGTTGAGGCCATACGGTGAAGGGCTGGGTGTATGGCCTCCATAGGGAGATGGACCAGAGGTGTTGAGGCCATACGGTGAAGGGCTGGGTGTATGGCCTCCGTAGAGTGATGGACCAGAGGTGTTGAGGCCATATGGTGATGGGCTCGGTGTATGGCCTCCGTAGGGAGATGGACCAGAGGTGATGAGGCCATACGGTGATGGGCTAGCTGTATTGCAACCGTAGGGTGATGGACAAATGGTGCCTCCTTTGGTAGAGCTATCATAAAATTACATTGAACCATAAATGACATTTCTGTAAACACAAATTGCCCAGAATAGATATGACAAATAACTACAAAGAACTGACTGAAATGACTGGCATAGACATAAAAGAAGGGTAGACACTGCCTTGACAACTGGGGCTGTACATCACCTATGGTGGGAGCCATGTTTTGGAGGTGAAGCCTGGAGGTAAAGACAAACCCTGCCCCTGGAATCAAAACACCGACCCGAGTGCCCCAACCGTTGCTACTGGCTGACTCACTCACGCACAGCTACCTCCACAATATGGCCGCAGCCTGAACGCTCCCATTGGCTGACTCACGCATGGAGACGCGGTATCGCCAATGGGGATGCACCGATCTCAAATTTGCATGGCCGATTCCAATTTCTAGTTGATCGATCTGTGCATTACTAATCTCCAAAATATGGTGGCAGCCATGATTAACGCATCGCTCCAATTAACTACAGCAGCCAAAGCAGCGTCTGTTCTTTTTATGTATATGATGGCTGGTACCAATAATGAAAATAAATGTACTATGACCAAAATCTGCTATATTTATAATCATTTTATACTTTAAAACATGGTGCCCTCTCATTTCAATAGTGGAAATAGCTGATCTACCAGCTCACAATGTGTTGTGACACGAGAGCTTGTAGAGTGGCTATTTCCATTGTTTGTGAAAAGACTTGAAAATCTATAAACACTTTTCAACAGATTAATTTAAACAGATGAATGTAAATGATTCTGACCATTATGCAAAAATAATGACAAAATAATTGGAAATCATTTTCATCAGGGCCCACAAGTTCAAAACTTTTAATCCCTTAATCCAAGTGGATACAGATGTTGATTTTGGGTCATAAAAATATGTTTTAAGTAATACTTGTATTTGTCATTCATATACTATTTACTAAAATAATTCTATGATCACAGATTGGATAAAAAAAAAGTTATCCTAATGCTGTTTTTTTGGTTTTGAACTTCGCCAAATCTGATTGGATAATGATTAAAAGTTTTGAACTCGTGGGCCCAGGCGATAATGTAATAATTATGACAAGCCTACCCATTGGGTGGTGGGCCAGCGGCGTTGTGGCCTGTTGCATGTCCCCCGTCAGGTAATGGATTCAGCGCTGGGATTTTCTCGCCATGTTCAGACAGTGGGCTCCTATCTATTATAATAGTGTCAGACCCTGACGTAGAATCTGATGGCTCATCAGCTTTTAACATATCTAAAAAGGACTTCTGTGGAGGTGGGTGGCCTTTTGGCGGCTTAGCCTGATCTACCCCTGAAATATATTCAACAGTGGCCCTATAAAATTTCCCATCTGACCACTTTGCTAAAACAGGATCTCCTGATCTAAGATCTTGCAGCTGGACAGGAGCCTCATCTCTTGCCAAAATGTCAGATCCTGTAAAGATTTTGGCAGTATAGCCATCCTCCCATCTGATGAATGCAAAACACCCTGAGAAAGAGAGAGAGAGAGAGAGAGAGAAAATGTTAAAGGATAACTACCGTTTTTTACAACCTGGACCTTATTTCTGGCAAAATATATGGTCATGTACTCACCCAGATAACTTTGGTGTCATTCGGCGTCGTTCGGACGAAATTAGATCCAGTGTAGCGGCAATATATCCATATAATGGGAGAGACGGGGCAGCGACACACAGCCTCTTTATAACAGATTATCTGCCACGAAACTAGTTTATTTCATCAATATTTTGTCATGATATGCTAGCGCTATTAGCCTCTGAGTCCGGGCTCGTCCGTTATCAACATCCGGGGTCAAACTAGCAGCTAGCAGCCACAGGTAAACAAGCCGCGCTGTCGCGGGTGCGCGCGCAGCTCAGAGACGAGAGCTTCCAGGTCAGCGATAGTAGAACAGCCTACAGACCCCAGATGTTTACAATAGACGAGCCCGGACTCAGAGGCTAATAGCACTAGCATTTCATAACAAAATATTGATGAAATAAACTAGTTTCGTGGCAGATAATGGGCCTCATTTATCAATCTTGCGTGAAAACGGGCGCAGATCTGAGCGCAGATTTGGTCTTACGACAGGACACACGTGCGATTTATGAAACGTTCGTATCTGACCAATCTCAGCGTACGAATGAGCGGGCCTTGATAAATGCGGCGGCTGAATTCGATCGTCATTAACATGTTACGCCCATAAATATTCCTGTTTCGGAGGCCTCGCCCACTGAGGTCAAACATGGAGAGACGAAACATGGGTAAGAAAAGAAGCTTTTCTGACACGGAGATCGGCATCCTGACATCGGAGGTGGAACACAACAAGACAGTGCTTTTTGGCAGCCTGAAGGGTGGCATAAAAGGGGCTCACAAAAAAGATAACGGAGGCAGTCAACAGCGTTGCCGCAGAGTTACGGACTCCAGCTGAGGTTTGAATATTCTCAATAACTTAACCCATGCCTAACGACTTAAATGAATATTTTCATCCGCAGCCTAAAAGCTTATGTCTGCTAACTGATCAAAACAATTCTTTACATTTAGGTCAAGAAAAAATGGTCGGATATGAAGCTGGCCACCAAGAAACGCGTTGCTGCGTTTAAACATCGCAGCATCAGGCAGACTGGAGGAGGCCAAACAGACTCCAGCCTGATCTTGACGGGGACGGAGGAAAAAATTGCCTCCTTAATTAGGTCGGAGTCGATCTGTGGCATAAGTGGTGGAGGTGACACAGAGATCCCTGCGGTCCCTGAAAACGCGCTCACGTCTGACACGCGCGTATTGTTCCTCCAAAATAAGCAAGTCTGCCATCATCAAGACTTGATAACTGTCAAAGCATCTGTTTAAATAGGGGAATGAATAAACATCTGACCAACCACAGTGGAACGATGATTATCTCAACAGGTGCTTTCATTTTTGTTCCAGTTCTGTCACACCCATCGGACAAAAACAAAAACAATTACACATTTTTGCCTTTAGTTAATTTGCAAACACACATTTCTGCTTGTATTTATGATTCTTTCACATTTTAATGTGTAATAATTAGTTGTCATCTTAGGCTATTTATCCCATTGTTTAATTTTTTGAAAGTGGTATCAGTAAAAACATGGGCTTTAAAAGAAATGTTTTCGTTTTAATAATCCGTTTTGATCTGTTCTAAATATGTGACTGCTTATGCTTAATGACAGCTGAGGTTTGTTCATTATTTTACGCCAGATTTTGCTGTGCTGCACCGCAAATCCACAGACTCGAATTTGCGTACACGAGCTCAGACCTGACGTGAGATCTGATCGCAGCTTCCGCTTACGTCCAAATTGATAAATGCCGAAGTTTGCGTGGAAATGGTCGTACGCACGGTTTTCGGTCGTACGTTCGTTTGATAAATGAGGCCCAATGTGTTATATAGAGGCTGTGTGTAGCTGCCCCGTCTCTCCCATTATATGGATATATCGCCGCTACACTGGATCTAATTTCGTCCGAACGACGCCGAATGACACCAAAGTTATCTGGGTGAGTAAATGATCATATATTTTGCCAGAAATAAGGTCCAGGTTGTAAAAAACGGTAGTTATCCTTTAATAATTTCTATTTAGAAACAACAATTTAGACTGGTATTTTTAGACCTCATTTGGACCATAATGTTATGATTATTAACCCTCCCACCCCATCTCTATTTGCAACGTAAAGCTTACACAACAGAAACTATACCAGTTCACAGCATTACCTCAATACTTACCAGATTGCTCATTTCGGGGAGGGGAGCTCTGCAGGTCCTTAATTTTCTGTGTGGGAACCCGTACCCTCTTTTTTACTGTTGTTTTCTTTTTGTCCATCCTGCTAATGAAGAAATCAATTTTGGATCATTATTTATAATACCAATTACAGTGTGCTAATAAATAAATAAAATTTATATATATATATATATATATATATATATATATATATATATATATAGGCCTACTGTGTGTGTGTGTGTGTGTGTGTGTGTGTGTTTGTGTGGTAGTAGTAGTATATACTGCTACACCTGCATGGATGTGATGTGATTATTATTGTTGTCAGGCCAGGTTCAGGTTAAACCCTTTGTAAAACATGAATGAATACAGCAAAAGAAAGACATTTAACTTTCTGTTATTGTCTAGTTTGACAGCCAGACACAACTGAAAATTTAGGAATAAATAATTGATTTAAAAACTGCCTAAGTGCAGTCACAGTGGGTATTTCCACACATGCTGGTGTATACAGTGATACATGGTTTCATTTTTCACCTGGTACACACATTTGATTTCACTTTGGTCCAAACGCCGAACCACTGACGGAGCGGCATGTTTCCATGACTACTGACCGGAACATGACGCGTGTGACGTCATTTTTACGCGAGTCCATAATGTAAAAATGATTCTCTAAAGTAATGCTAATCTTTATCAACAGAGACACACGTACACTGTACACAGGTACGCTGGTTATTTGTAGCGCTGCTCACTTCGTTTGATAAACGGACCGCTCCAGTTCGACTGTAGCCGAGCTAACAGAGCTAACAGGGCTAACGGCGCTAACGGGGCCTGGACTCCGGTACTTAACGTTAGCATAAGACACTCCATTAAGTTAGCAAACATTACGTCACGTTGACATTAACAAACTCATGATAACGCAGTATCAGCGTTTATCATATGGCTTCAGAAGTTAATCATGTTTCTGTTTCACGTGTTTTGTAAGCATTTTCCTGGCTAAGACTAAAATGAAAACAGACGCCATTAACGTTACCTAATTCCACCTTCCAACGGACCACTCCGTCGTCACAACAGTTAAATATTTCACCTTATGTCAAAAGAATTTCTTTATTCAACTCTTCACAACGTTACGTAGTTGACCAACGAATATGGATTAGGATTCTTACCTCTCCAAGTCTCAGCGTGGCCGGGGCAAAACTTCCAGCAGCAGCAGCGGCCAACGGATGTCTCTAACCATGAACGCCCGCGAATCTTTGGGCGCAACATTCAAGAAGATCTGTCCAATGAAATTCTGTCTTACTGGAAAACCTGCGTTGCGCATGCTCATTTCGGGGAAGAACTGACTTCATTACGTGTGGAAGAAACAGCACAGCGTCTCTGCAAGATAACGACTAAAAGTAAGTAATAGCATTAATTGTTTTGTTTTGCGAATTAACGGACTCTATTAACACACGAGGTAGGATTCTTTCAACTACAGTAACGTCACCGCGTTAAGAAACAGAGATATTAATGCCGCATTCAATGGCGCAACCATAGCTAATACATGTATGTCAGGCAGAACTCTAGTCTTTATTAAAGTTACTACAGGAATAGTTCACCCTAAAACGAAATTCAATCATTATCGACTCACCCGCATGCTGTTGAGAAGTCCGGTGTGGTTTCTTAGTCCTCAAAGTGCACCCGAAGATCGGTGCTAGCCTCAGGCAACAACAAGCCATATAACGAGGCTTAATGGCGCCTGACAGGAAAAGTCCATAAAACTCCACAAAAACGTTGTAATATTCCTCCATACTGCTCGTCCGCTGCCATCCAAGTCTCCTGAAGTGGCCACATCCAGAGTTTACTCCAAACGATGTCATTTAGTACATTTTTACAGAGGACTAAGAAACCACACCTGACTTCTCTCCAGCATGCGGGTGAGTCGATAATGACTGAATTTCGTTTTAGGGTGAACTATTCCTTTACTACAACTCGCTATATATATCTTTGGTTACGAATCTCATAGACATCAGACTCTTCAGAAAAGTCTAAACATACGGGAAGTACACGTGCATGTCAAAGAATAATTGTGAAATTGTTTGGCATAAAACACAGGTATTTGTAACCACATTGAAACTCTGGTATTCATTCAGTAGTGATAAATTAAATTTAAGAACCTAAGCCTTGCTGTATTTGTTCTTGATAATTTATATGTCATGCTACTACATAGTTAATTATTAGATTATTTATGTAAATTATACATCATGACATTTTTATGAGTTAGTAATACAAATGAGCTTACATTTGGCCTACATTAAAGTGATGAAATTGATCATCAATGATCAATACTTTTGCTACTTTAAGAATATGATGTTAATAATTATTTTGTAGTTTGACTTCAGATTTTGAAATTGTGGCAGGGTACTTAACAGTGCAGTAGCCTAGTATTAATTAATAACTATACAACTATATTTTTTCTGACCATGGTCTCCCTGTTTCCCCCTGCTCTTTAGTAAACAGAAAATGTGTTTTACTCTTGTGTCTGTATTTATATAGTATTGAAGTGTCAAAATGACCAGACGAAAACCTGGAAAACGATGGAGAAGGACTGGGAATGAAGAAGACCCAAAAAAACGACCAAGAAGGACTGCACAATTGGTGAGTAGCCTGGTATAGTCGTGTTGCAGCAAACTTGCAGCAGATATAATATTTAATACCTTATTTTCCTCCCTGCAGTCATCCCTCCCTGCAGCCACCACTGTTCATGTGGAAACTGATCAGCAGTATTTAGGTAAGTTATGAAATGTGTGTGTGTGTGTGTTTTTTATGTTCAAAAGCCATCTTCTCTGCTGTTTGACCTGTTTTAGCCACACCCAGTCCCAAGTACAGAGGAGAGAGATATCCTGAACACAGTTAAATAGAATGCAGTCCACAGTTGGTCAAACCAAGCAATGCAATATTGCTTTCTCTCATCCTCATTACAGTAGCACATGTGAAGAATGAAATGTGAGTTATCTCAGCATGTATAATTAATGTTTTTTGAACCT
Organism: Chelidonichthys spinosus; assembly: GCA_029853015.1. Lineage (NCBI taxonomy): Eukaryota > Metazoa > Chordata > Actinopteri > Perciformes > Triglidae > Chelidonichthys > Chelidonichthys spinosus. Next base: position 13,806,159 of record CM056835.1, read on the forward strand.
TTCATCATCATCTAAGTTAAGGCTGTTAATAACATAAGGCCATGATCCTTTTATATAGGTCACCGCGCTGCTGTGGCATTCTACTCATTATTGGCATTGTCTGTCACTGTCAGCCTGTATCATATATATCCTTCCAAACCCTGTCCAGCTACTCATTCACCTGAGGTCCCACAATTTCTCATTGTTATTTGTGTGTTGTGTTGTGTTGTGATGAGTTACATTCAACACTGGATTATGTGTCACAAAGACAGAGAGAGATGTAAACATAAACTGCTTCAATGTGATCAAGATGTGGGCAAAAAAGAATATGCATCCCATTACCTGCATTTGTATAATGTGTTCCATTTATGTCAACTTGCCTCCTGTGTTTTACACGTTCTCTTTTCCCTTTTTTTTATATTTTGAGTTTCTTGCAAGAAAGTTTCTCACAAGAAATCTGTTCTTTGCTAATTGATGAAAAATGTAATTTAAGCAACATCCGACTCTTTCAATATTTTCAAGAGGGTCCTGATCCATGTGTGTCCTCTTCTCTGTGTCAGGAGGTAGCAGCAGGGGAACACAGCAGTGGGGGGTGCCTACTGGAGGAGCCCAAAATGCTGCACTTCAAGGGGAACATGTCCAACCTCCAGGTGTCCATGCAGGATGTACCACACTCACTCTGGAACATCAAGATTCTCAGCACCTACCTGGTACACACACCCTCTGTCTGTCTGTCTGTCTGTCTAATGATGTACAGTATATTTTGTCACTGAGCAGATCCTGCTAAAATATGACAAAAACATTTGAGTGTAAGGAAGTGATATACAGGCTGAGATGATATAGGATTTGCATTGTGACAAGATGTTTTTTTTACCCTTAATGATTTTTATTCTATTTTATTACCAGCGCAAGGAAGCGTGGAGAGTATTTCAACTGTTGAGTCTTCCGATGAAGAACCATCTTCCAGATCAGCCTTCAGAGATCCTCCTGATAGCCTAACAACTGAACTACACGGCAATGCTGAGTATGATCCATCTCAATCATTCGAGGAAGCTCTCCCTGATGTGGAGGATTGGACTTATGATGATGGACATATGTTCAGTGAGGGATTTGGAGAGGGTTTGAGTGAGGTGTGTGCAGAAGAGTCAAATTTCAAGGACACAACAGACAAACCATTATATGACAATGCATCAATAACTGTGGCAGAGTGCCTTTTGATCATTATGGCTTATGTAAACTGTCATAAAGTAACTGATAAGGCCCTTGGTGATTTGCTTAAAATGTTCAAGTTGCTTTGTCCCAATAATCTGAATACAGACTGCTTAAACAGTGTACAAAAGTTCAAAGACTTTTTTTTCTCCCACTCTACATCATCCCCTATTGTATTGCATAAATATTGCAGTAATTGTTTTGGGTCATTAGAAGGTGAACAATTACAATGTCTGTCTTGTGGGATCAGTGTGTCAGAAGAAAGATCCTCATCCTTCATAGAGGTTCCAATTGAGGCTCAAATAAGGTCATTGTTTCTCAAGCCAGGTTTTCAGGAGAAGCTTAACTTTAGATTAAGCAGGAAGAAGACAGATCCTAACAACATTGAAGATATATATGATGCCGAAGTTTACAAACAGCTTGTAGATGGGGGTGGTCCTCTTAGTGACCCTAAAAACATCTCACTTACTTGGAACACAGATGGGGTACCTATATTCAAATCGTCCAAGTTTTCAGTGTGGCCTTTTTATTGTATCATCAATGAATTGAGCTTCATGGAACGCACAAAAAGAGAGAATATGATATTTGCTGGACTTTGGTACGGAGATTCAAAACCATCCATGGTTACATTTCTTAGACCACTAAGTGACACACTGAGTAAACTTGCAGAAAATGGAATTATTGTTCAACCTGCAGAGTTGACATCTGAACCTTTTGTGTGTAAAGTGCTCACCATTGCTGGAACATGTGACTTGCCCGCTAAAGCATTAGTCCTTAATTCAGTGCAATACAATGGGAAATTTGGATGTCATAAATGTGAGCAGCCAGGAGAGACTGTGAGGACAGGGGAAAGGGGACATGTCCATGCATTTCCATACCAACAGAGGGATCCAAAAGGGCCACTGCGCACAAATGAAAAGTTTGCTCTTGATATGAAAAAGGCAAATGAGACCAAAACCACTGTTAAAGGGGTGAAGGGTCCCTGTTGGCTTAGCAAACTTAAGAGTTATAACCTTATCAAAGGCACTGCTATAGATTACATGCACTCAGTCCTTCTTGGAGTAATGCGCCTTTTGATGGTTCTGTGGTTTTCTACAGAGTTTTCTCGTCAGCCCTTCAGCATGGCAAAAAATGCCAAAGAAATTGACAGGCGATTTCAGGATATCTCTCCTCCCTCCTCAACTCGATATCCTCGATCAGTGGCATCTCACAGAATGTTTTTTAAAGCATCAGAATATCGGGATCTTTTGATCTTCTATGGACCTGTTGTTTACCGTGGAATTCTTGCAACACTGTACTACAATCACTTCCTTCTACTAAGTGAAGCCATTTTCATTTTGTTAATGGAATCCATATCAGTTGAACAGATTGATCATGCAGAGAAACTACTGTGGAACTTTTGTTCTCAAATGGCTGATCTCTATGGTGAGCGGTATGAAACTGCAAATGTACACCTTCTCGTGCACCTAGCAGACAGTGTCAGGGCCCTTGGTCCATTATGGACTCATTCATGTTTCCATTTTGAAGACAAGAATGGCTATTTGTTAAGGCTCATACATGGCACTCAAAATATACCTATGCAGATGGTCCATGCAGTCAAACTTGTGCAGTCTATTCCTGTTGTTATTTCACAAACCATAAAGCCAGGGAATGCCATAGCTGAATTTTACACACGGATGACTAAAGATGATAGTTTCTGTCAGGAAAACAATGATTTGTGTAGGACTAAACTATATGGAGCATCTAGTGAACTTCAACTAGACACAGTTCACCTCACGGCATTGGAAAGACATGCTGGTCACTGCATCAATTCTAAAACAGTAAGGATCTTTCACAGGGCACAAGTTAAGAGAAATTATCTCACATCAAAACACTATGGCAAAGGCAATAGAAGAAATAATTTTACAGTTGTTTTTTCTAGTGAAGGACAAACAAAGTATGGACAGATTGAGTTCTTCTTTACCACAGAACAATCATGTGCCAAATGGGCCCTTGTTCATGAATTCAAAGGTGCAGGTTTTTCTTTGCTGCAAGATAGTGTAACAAATGGTTCATGCAAACATGTTGTTCCCCTATTGGAAACCTCTGCCAATACAGTAGTTTCCTTGGACCATATATTGGGTAAAGTTGTTTTCCTTGACTTGACATCTATGCCTGGCATTGTGTTTGCAGCTCATTTCCCAAACACACTTGAAAAGTTTTAACCCATTAAGACCTGAACTGGCCTAATGCTGCATCTCGCAGCTCGCACAGCTGCGAGATTTCCCACTTTGCAACTCGGGCGAGTGGTGTCCCATGTATCTGGAATGCAGCATAAGAAGCCACAAATCGAATGATTGATCATTGAAATAACATGCTCTGAAAATGCACACGGCCCACCCATCTGACCACTTGCTGTGAATGCTTTGTAGAATTAGAAGGCATCTTTGAATCGGCCTTGATTTATCATGAACCTATATTGGATGCAACAAAGTGTGTGGTTGCAAGATGAATTTCCTCTACTGTATTATCAGGGTGATTCGAATGATAATTAAAACTGTATGTGCTCTATTATGTGTTACACTTCCCAAGACTCTTTTACTGCTCTATACAATAGAGCTTTGCTCTGAATTCTGTCAAAAAAACAACTGTATTCATCTACATATCATCTACACTACTGTCAGAAAACAAGTTAATTAAATTAACAGCACAATGTTAACATCTAGAAAGTTCACACATTTTAAAAAGTCTCAAAAATGTGTCTTGTGTAAATAAACAATATATCTCATAAATTATTTGCCTGAATTGATTACTCAAAATTTGGCATGAGATATGATTGAGGTATAATATTAAATCATGTGTTAAATTGAGACTCATTTGAGAGCTTGCACTACTCTCATTTTTCTTTTTGGTGAGATGCTAGAAAAGAGACAACTGTAAGAGAATCTGAGAACTCAAACAGTGAGCAGTGAGAGACAGAACCATGTGTATTTCTCACTGAGACATAACTGAGATAGTGCTTCCAAGTAAGGATATCAAATTGAGACACATTTGAAAGCAGCACAATATGTCTCATCTTTCTCTTAGCTGAGATCAGGAAAAGAGACAGCTATGAGAGAATTTTGAGAACTCGCACAGTGCTCACTGTGAGACTTATTTCTCAGGAGAGGCATTTGAGAAGAATGAGAAAACCAGTTAGGTCTCGATTAGTGCTCATTTATATCTAGGAGATGTAAATGTGACATAAAGGAGATCTCATCTTCAATTTTGCTTTGCTATGGGCATGTTTGTTCATTCCCTTTTTGATTGGTGCAGTAAAGTAGGTTTCTACTGCAAATTGAACTCAGCGCTTCAGAGTGTGTACATGCTTTCATCTGGAAATTTGAAAAAAAAAAAAAAAAAATCAAGGTCTCTGTGCAGTTTCTTGTCTAAATTGCATCCCATTCCCAGGGACTGTGGGGTGAATTAAGTCGTAGTCTAATCTATATAGATGACATTGTTCTAAACCCTGAAACAAGATTGCCACATTTAAGCTTGGACTCCCATCTGTGAATAATCATGAAATGTGATCGGCATCGAAATCTTAGTTTTCCACCGTCTTAGATGGTTAAAAAATAAATAAATCCTCACAGGTGTGCGTCTATGTGAGCTCCCCACATGTGAAACACTCTGCTTCATTAAATGCATGCTGTTCTTTATCGGCTGTTTGTGGAGGAAGCAGCCAGCAACTGCTCTCTCTCTCTCTCTCACACACACACACACACACACAGACACACTGTGTGGTCCATGCCAGAGCAGTGCAGAGTGTGGCACTGGCTGCTTATCCAGTCCTGATGCATTAACAGCGTCGTGTGGTCAGAGAAGTCACAAACAGCAATTGATTTATTTTTTATTTTTTTGTTGATAATTGCAACCATCTGCCTTGTTTTTCTAGCTGATACGTGTCCATCTGTTGTGTATAATTGAATGCAAACAAGAGTTCACTCCTTCACCTCCCTCTTCGTTGGACTTTAATCCGCGGCACCATCGTGTCTCAGGATGTTGACTCAACAAATCTAACGTCATGTTAACGTCTCTCTCCTCATTGCCTCGCCAACCCCAAAATAAACAACATTAAACCTCCCAGCTGTGCAGCTCCACAGGAGTCTATGCATGTACCACTTGTCATTCCTCGTGTAGCATGACGCCGTGGCAGTGCAGTGGAACGGCAGGTCATTTAGGTCAGACGTTTCACAGTTTAGAAGCGGCGATGATTGCCTTTGATGAAGAAAACATGGCTCTGACAGCTGTGTGATAATCGTATGAATATTTTAAAGCTCGAGTACACACAGCTGAACTATCACAGTTCCAAATACGGTGCACTCTTTGCTATATTGGAGGCGACTCAGTCAAACATGTAAATAGAAAAATCATTTTTTTTCCTGGAGACTCAAACACCTGAAAAATGTAGTTAATTTCAACTTATATTGCCATAATAACGTGATTAAAATGATCTCATTATCCTGGCAGGCCATTCAAAATAGGCGTCAATTATGAAAGGGTTTGTTGGAGCATAAATTAAGTCCTTAATAAACTGTTTATGGTTAATGATGCAAAATCTGAGTGGTTATCCTTAATGATGTCTATTATCCGTGTACTTGCTCAAATTGATATTTTTATGAGGAAAAAATGCATGAAAGCTTGTTTTAAAAAAAAGAAAGGAGAATATAAAGTCAAGCCTTTTCAAATAACCAGCAGAATAGTGCTTTGTTGCATATGGAAGGTACAGATTGAAACTCCACATGCAATGAATCCCATTCAACACTCTTCATGTGAAGACTGCTGAAGCCTGAAGTTTAGGCGAGGTGACGTGAAGTTAAAGCAAAGGCAGTGTGGTTTTTTGGCTTCACTTCCAGATACAGAACATCAACCCCCTTTTATTGCTGTTCTTTCTCCCCGATGCACATGTCCAATTTATATTCAAATACACTGCAACGAATGAAAAGCATTGGATTGTAAAGTCTTAACAACTCCTAACAAGTGGAGATGCTATGGTGCATTAGCCATAAACCCCACACATAAGCAATTGTGTATATTGAGACTTTTGTCTTTGAAGCAGATTTATTTTTTGTTTTTTTGAAATGGTAATGCTGCCCTGTCAACCGGTTGGTCGCTCCACCACTTTGATCCAGACAGGATAGTAGTGGATGGATTGCCATGAAATTTGGCACAATCATTTGTGATCCCAAAATGACAAATCCATCTGACTTTGATGATCCCCTGACTTTTCAGCTCACGCCACCATGGAATTCATTTTTTTAATGTCTCATCAACTATTGGATTGCTGTGCAATTTAGTCCACACATTCATGCCCCCCACATGTTGAATAGTAATAATAAAAACCACTTTGGTAACCACTTATCTAGAGCCATTATCAAAGGTCTCAATTTCCATTTGTCCAATATTTGTGCTTCATGAGCGTTTACTTTACTAACTTTACAACAGTCCTCCAGCCTCGGCTGTACGGAGCGTTTAGTGCTTCTTAGACTAGCATGCTTACACTTGAAACTATAAATGTGAACTGGTCAATATTATACCTACTTAGCATCAGCATGTTAGCATTGTCAATGTGAGCATGTTAACATGCTAATGTCAGCATTTAGTTCAAACCACCACTCTGGCTCAATACAGCCTCGCAGAGCTAGCATGAATGTAGACTCTAAATCCTGTTTTCGATTAGTATTCATAAGACAAATAAATGAATATACACAATTTAGTCAAATCTGAAGGTCAAGCTGCTCGTGCTGCAGATTTTAGATCAAAGAGAAATGTATTTAATCACTGATCAACATAAATATGTATGTTAGACATTTGTACATGTTTTAACTTTTAACTTTTATTTTTTTTTTTATTTGAAGCCAATCTTATCAATAGTAAATGATGAACATTTCCCATAACTCGGGGGTGTAAACTGTATAAATATGGTCTAGTTTTTTTATGTCAATCAGCACAGTTAATACGCTCCAAGGTTATCTTAAAGAAATTTAAAAAGTACAGCCGTTCTCACTCCCAACGTGCCAAATACTGCGGTTTTGTCAATGCTCCTCAGATAACACTCATTGACCATGTGAAGAGTTGCTTCTTGTGGAACGCACCATGAATGTTAATTTCAAATTAACTTATTTCCCCCCTCCAAAATATGGAATCATTCCCAATTCAATAATGATATATAGGAGTGCAGCTTCAGTTTTATACAGGGTGCAAAATCAATCTCAAATCAAATACGCCTTAAATATGCACAGGCAATATCTAGAAATACTGCTCATTGGTGCACGGTTACAGTTTTAGGTTGCCAGTGACAATCAAACCAACCAGAACTGCTTGTGCACAAACTGTAGCAGTGTGGCAGCTGCATGGCAGCTATAAATAGGGCTGTGGTGCTCTTTGCCATGTGCACTTTTGACATGGATCGAGCAGATGGGTTACCCAGGACACAACAACGATCCTCAATCCTGCTGAGAGATGTTTGAGAACATGACATACAGGAATAGCCTAGTCCCTCCTCAACCACACCACCACAAAATAATAATAATAATACTGGGTGAGCCGCAGATTTGAGCCCTAAATGTTTTAATAGTAAAACATGTCAATGCTCTGCCCCACTGGAACTACCTTTAAAAAAACACAAACCTGGAAGTCTGGAATATGGCAGAATCCCACAAGTACAGAACCTATTGGCCTGGTTTGGCTCTTATCTAAACTAGTTATGACATGGATGTCAGTTAAAATACGAAAAGCTTAAACCATAAAAGGTGGTGGTTCCATTGGTGGAGGGAGTTATGGCACATACTGTGAGCGAATTACGAGATCGAGAAGGTTAGTGTTGCTGTCTTGTTTATGAATACGATTGGATGCTATTAGTTGGATGGAAGCCTAGGTGAAGCAGCTGGTCGCCGATTAACAAACGCAACTTCTTTGCTCTGTCTGAACTCAAGCAATGCTTCATTTGTGTGACCGCTGTTTGGATTAGGCGGAGGGACCAGCTAGATTAGAAAGGTCCTGCCAGTGTCCCTGAAGCTCAAGTGCTGTGTCCACAAGCTTGATTTTCTACTCCGTCAAAAACACAGCAACTCTGCCATTCCTGATAAAACTTGGTCTAGGGCGAGGCAACCGGCTGTGGCATTGGTTAACCTTTGATATGCACCCTCTGCCAACAATCTTACCAAACTAGACACATTAGGTTATTGTCAGAGACAGAATAATTGAATGTGCTGCAATTTCACCTGCCAGCTTGAAACAAGTAATAAGGTAAAAACCGGAGGGGAATTCTGACAGTTATCATAATGTCAGCCTTAAAAAAGCATGACAATAACAATATGCATGCAGTTCTTTTATTCAAAACGTGTGCACTTTTAATGTAACAGCATCAAAGGTAGACGCTTTACACCTTCTATGGAATGTATTTATTCTGACTGTCTGGGTTTAAGCAGGCATTGCATTGAGATGAGAAGATGACGGATGAAAACCATCAGAGTAGCATTAGAGGGTGAATCCGGTGTCAGGACAGCATAATTATGTGTCTCTCTGTGTCTTCCTCTCTAGGTAATGTTTTTGTGGTGAGTTTGGCCTTTGCTGATCTTGTGGTAGCCTTCTACCCCTACCCCTTGGTTCTCTATGCTCTTTTCCATGACGGATGGGCACTGGGAAACACACAATGCATGGTAAGACCGGATCAGTTACTACATGTGTCAGCTCACTCCCAATGCTGGAGAACACCACTAAACACTCCCTTACTCTTTCTTCCCCTCCATTCAGGTCAGCGGTTTCCTTATGGGGCTGAGTGTCATCGGCTCCATTTTCAACATCACTGGGATCGCAGTGAACAGATACTGCTACATCTGCCACTCGTTCTCCTACAGTCGACTCTACAGCTTTCGCAACACTCTGATGTTTGTTGCCTTAATCTGGGTACTCACGGTAGTGGCCATCATCCCCAATTTCTTTGTCGGCTCCCTGCGCTACGACCCGCGGGTCTACTCCTGCACCTTCGCCCAGAACGTCAGCAGCTCTTACACCGTGGCGGTGGTCGTGGTTCACTTCCTGGTTCCAATCGCAGTGGTGACCTTCTGTTATCTACGCATCTGGATACTTGTGATTCAGGTCAGTCTCTTGCATCTCCATGTGTTCACAGAATATTGTGACAAAATACATCATAAACCATCATGTAATATTTGAGCTAAGCATATTTTATCTGATCTTTAAGTAGATTTAAAAGAAACACAGCAAAGATTTCAAGAAGCTAATGGCCATGATTTCTGCTGGGATATCGTGTTTGACAGGCAGATAGATGGATGAGGTCCTCGGAGTGTGTTGTATGTCTGCGTGGGTGTCTTGTATTGTTTCGATGTGTGTAACATAGAGAGGCCCAAAGGAGAAGCAGCCTTGGCATCATTAACAGTCGATGATTCCCATCTTCTGTGTTTTCATCCAGGTGCGTCGCAAAGTGAAGACAGAGGAGAGCCCTCGCCTCAGACCGAGTGACATGCGGAATTTCATCACCATGTTCGTGGTCTTTGTGCTGTTTGCCATCTGCTGGGCGCCGCTAAACCTGATCGGCTTGGCGGTGGCCATTGATCCGTCCCGCGTGGCTCCCCGCATTCCCGAGTGGCTTTTCGTGGTCAGCTACTTCATGGCCTACTTCAATAGTTGTCTGAATGCCATCATCTATGGCTTACTCAACAGGAATTTCAGGAACGAGTACAAACGCATTGTCACCTCCGTCTGGGTGACTCGGCTTTTTGTGACAGAGACTTCGCGAGCGGCCACGGACGGCAGGAGCCTGAGGAGCAAGCAATCGCCGCCTCCGCCGCTCAACAACAACGAGTCGGTCAGAGATCGTCCAAACAAAGAATGAAATCTAAAGTACATGTTTAATGGTAATTCTTGTTTGTGTGACATCCAGTCGGTTGTGCAGCTAAAGAGTGCGAGAACGGATGAAACTGGAATACATGGCTTGGTTTTCTGTTCGCGGGCATTGATCAGAAGAGGTTTACTTCTGTGGATACGTTTTTTAAAACATTTAAACGTTGTAAAAAGAGTGATATAATTAATATAAGTTCATGTTATGTGCTGGGAGAATGGAGCCATGCATTGCAGTTTTATTTTGCTTGTACTCTTAAAAAAAAAAAAAAAACAATCTGAATGGTACATCAATATATCATAAAAGATGTAATATCCTTTAATGTCTGCTGCTGTAGACGCTGCATATTTCACACAACGGTGTAGCCGCTGGTAAACACCTCTCTGTAGTAACTTCAAAAGCCTCAAATAGTTCAACTCGCCTCACCTGAACACGACATTGGTAGAAGAGGAGATAATGTCTATAATGTATGAGATCAGTCTGATAGGGGTTGCCATGGTGACAGTAATGGTGTGAACCTCTTGCACTGTAAAGAGCGACAAACAATAACTTAGTAATGAACATAATATATGAATTCAGGAAATAAAGTCACTAGCACCACAGCTTGTAAGATGAGGCGTTTAACAACACCCAAACTAAAGTTGCATGTGATGTTGTAGGTGGAGGACACCTCCTGTATCTACTATTGCTGCCGCATCCATCGTTCTGCATATCCTCAACTAGTAATACTTCTCCACGGCTGCGCTTCGACCATTATGTGACCCAATATCGATTTATAGTTCACTGTAGGCTGTATGTAAAGGATTCCTTGATATTGTTTTTTTAATAAAAAAAAAATGTTTTCTTGACAATGAGCAAAAAAACTGTGGGGGAAAATAACCAGCCTATTTCAGGGAAATAAATTAAAAACAAATGTGGATTTGATTTTACACCAGAGAATTTATTCTCAAATCGTTTTTTCGCTCCAACAAAAATATTAAATAATTCTCCATGTTCACTCTTAGGTTTCCTAATTTTCTGCTATCGGAGAGCCACATGAGTTTTATACATATTGCAGAAACTATATAGAGAAATAGTAGTTTGTAACCAAAAAATATAAAACTGTAGTAAGTAAATAGTAAGTAGTAATAGTAATTTTGAGGATGTTGATGCTGATACTTTTGTACTGCTGAGAACACCTACAGTGCAGCCCAGCACGACAGTTACAGCAAGAGCACAATATATTAACAAAAAATCAAAATGCAATAAGTATAGCAAAGTGCAACAGCGTGAATGACTCTTTATGCATTCTCACACTTTGCTATGCAATCGGAAACAGGGGTCATCACGATCCAATATCAGTCCAGCTCATAAAAAAATAATATCCAATTAGCTGAGATAGTCCTTCACCTTAGTCCATAGATCTTACCGATTCACTGTAAAACGCTGGTGCTCCCCGGGCCAACACAGCAGGCCGACAAAAGGACCAGGATGCACAGCAAGTTCGGGATGTTCTCCTGCCTTCTATGCTAGAAAGCCTCCAGCCGCTGGGAAACAGGAAGCGGATAAATACATTTACTGAATGTGCAGCAATGTGCAAAGGGTCCTCTGCCTCCCACATCGTATGCAAAATTTGGTAGTCTTACGATTCTTGTTCTTCATTCTGAAATACTTATGCAAAATTTGTGCTTTTCATTTCACAGGTAATGTATATTTTTTGTGTTCATTTATTTTTTTATAAAAAAAAAAAAAGCAACTTAACTCAGCAGAGACATATTTCGATGTTTTCACTGTGGAAGAACAAAACAAAAAGGCTAACTAGGGCGTTACATTTAATGTTCCCGAGTTGGAACTGTCACTTGGTTGTCTGACAGGAGAGTGACATTCATCGCCTCTAAATTGAGTTGTGTGTTGAACGATGTGGATTGTTGAGAAAGTACAGCTCGTATCTGTATTCCCCTTCTCATGGTGCCTACTGAACATTCCTGTCATGCTACGCAGTCGTCCCAAACATTCGCAGTGCATCAGCTGGAGTCTGAAGACATTTCAAAGGGATATTTTTTGTAAAGTATTGTCATAGTGGTATATTGGTATTGGAGATGTATTCAAATGTGTTTTATATATATTTATATATAAACACATTTAACAGTGTATTACCGGATCATGTTTAACCTCTCCTTCCATTAACTCTACTACAGTTGCAAAGTGCATCTAAAACAACCTCGAGCTTAAGTGGCATGTACATTGCACACTACAAATACATTAGTTGTTTTTTTACAGTATGGATAGATGGAAACATCTAATTGCATAAATCAAATAGAGTGGCAAAACTTTTGACGCATTTAAATTCATTGCACATTTGTGTGTTCTTATACAGGGTAAAAATGTGCAAAGCCATAGATCAAGAATGGTAACGGATGCAAAGCTCAAAGTCATACGGTAAATATTCATGGGCCACGATAGATTTGAGAGCTTTGCAAGCAAGGGAGGAAGCAAAACAATGATATTTGAGGGTAACAAGGGTGTAAAAAGTGTTAAAGGTTGGGGATTTAGATAAACTATGCTTTCCTGACAAAGAAAGGAGAGAAGGTGTTGGTCGATGCAGGGAAGCAGGCACTAAACAGCAACTAAAACTATACAAAAAGAGGTTTATGTTGGTAGAGAGAAAACTAATGTACACAAACACACCTGGAGAGTGTTTTAGATGCACTTTAGGTAAACACTTTAAACCAAAGAAATGGGCATAGCTGGAGGGCGTTAGGCACATACACTTATATACTTTCACTGGCAGAAATCTTTCAAACACTGAGGGTCCTTAAGGTCTTTTTCTTTCTCCATTTAAAAGTTCTGCCTTACAGTTCATACAATAGTGTCAAATTTGAAATATTAAGGCAAGTGCCGTATTTTCTACTAATGATGATCCCATTCAGCAAACCTGGTTCGCTTCCATACTGCTTCATTTTTAACGTATTCAGGACAGTAGTCCATAGAAAGTTCTGTCTTCAGCATTGTGCAGAAGTTTTCCCCTTTGTGTTTTCTTTCTATATACCCTACAGCAAGATGGTGTTACTATGTTCATTCACGTTCCCTATGCTTCACGGTCCCCTTACTTGGGGCCTTGTTCTCCATGCAACCAAATATCACACCTCGCTCGCCGGCTTAAAGGATAGAGTCACAGTGTGCACCATGCAGGACAACCTCACAGCTAGGTTTTAAATTGTCTACTCTGCTGCAGTTTTTCACTGGGCATTAACAGGAAAAATAAGGTTATTATTTAGTATACCAAATCCTACAATGAATCTCATTTTCAAAATTAGAAAGCTGGCACGATGTGAAGAGCTTTTCTGAAAAACTTTTTTTTTAGTTACTGAAATAAAAAAAACAACTTCCAGCTTTGTGTTTGTACCAGGTAAAATGCTGCAGCAGAGTGAAGAAACAGCATACAGTATTTTAATGGTGTAAAAAAAATAATGTTTTCAAAATGAAAATACAAGAAAGGAAGGTGTGAAGGTCATCGCCATGTTTTTCTCTGGAAGATGAAAGCTAAGGGTTCTGTGTGCTACTAATCCTTTTGAGTGGGGCACTCAATGAGGCGACACACTCTCGAATTCCTGCATTATACTGTCGGAGTCCCTCTTGCACCCTCCCCAACACCCGTGCACATGCAGGGTTGCCATTTTCCGAGATATTTTCAACATTTCGCCTTTTCTGATCTCTTGGAGAGGAAGTAGCATTTGGGAACAAGTCACTTTGCATTTGAAAAGCCTTGTATTCAGTACTGCTTTAAACACAGTCACTTACTTTGAATCATTTTTAGCTTTCCAGTTTGCAATTACAGGACATAGATCAGAAGAGATTCTCAAATCATAGAAACTTGATCACATTGAGCTTTGATGATTTGAAATACAACATATTTTTTGATCAGAGTTACTGTCTGCTATGCAGAAACCCCAGCAACCTTATAAGCAGGTTTAAGAAATAATCTAAATATTCTCCTCTGGTAGACACCCCCTTCGGAGCTAAATGTCTGCATGGCACAATTCAGATGAGAAGTATCCTTAAGCCTCACTGTTCTCTTTATTTTCATCTGGACATACTCCATTTTGCCACGTTGTATTGTGTCTTTGATGGGTTATGTAACAGCATGACAACATCAGCTCACAGCTAAAGGCAGAAAAGGATGCAACACTGATCAAATTATGCGCAAGGCACCTTCACCCGGATGAAAAAAATAAGATGACAAGCCGTTGGAACATGATTAAACAGTACAGTATAGAGTCACAAGAAATGTGATGACAAACCTTGGAAATGCATACACCATAAGGTTCACAGACAGGAAGCCAATTAACGTATTTAAAACTGTGTGAAAACACGAACAAAACAGCACAAATCCTTTCCCCCTGATAAATATTCACACTTAGTGCCAACTTCTTCGGCTGCAGCAGGTAGGTAGCATCTCTGTTTGCCTGCAGCCTTAATTCTTTGAGGCATGTTACACAAACTCCTGTTTAAGCTCTAATGTTTTTTGTTGTTGTTTTTTTTTTTCTTTTTTTGGTGTAAAGAGGCACAAGACAATTAAAAAAATGCCTTTTTTACAACATGAGCGAGTTTGTAAATTGGCGAGTGACCTTTACGGCATTTAGCTAATCGACTATTTGTGTCTTCTGTGCCGGAGGCTGTGTGAATGTGCATGCTTGTCCGTTGTTATTTATGATGGTGATGCTCCTCGGTAAGAATTCACTAACAGGTGCAGGCTGTGAACCCAGACAATGGTCTGGGTAACCAAAGGGAAATCTGTGGAATGTAATGGAGTTTGACATTTCAACACTCAAAAAAAAAAAAAGAAGATTGGTTGTGACACTGAGTCTCATCAAAATGAACTGTGTGTAAAATAAAAAAAAAATATGCATTATGTTATGTGTACAGTTCTACTGAAACCAGATGTTATGGAAAATAAAACTAATATATCATACTGATATTTGCTAATTAATGCTTTCGCTCCAACTTCTCTGTTCCTCTCCTTTCCAACGCTTCATATTTAATCCCTTCGTAGGTGGTTAAAAGGTTTCTTTAAAAGCCCACATTTGACTAAAACTAACACATTTCACATTGTAGACCAGGATGCCGGTCTTTTAAAAGGGTGTCTCAACTGAAAGTTTTCTCGTTGAGGTACCCTCTTAAGGCTCAGCATTAGATTGAACTGGATCAAGAAAGCATTCGCCAGCAAGTGGTGCATACTTTGAACTCCCTTATGCCACCCGGCCCTGCTGCCTTAGACTGCAGTCTCTTTTTTCTATGTGTAGGAGAGATGGATAGATGAGCAAATCGCTGCCCGTTGGTGAAAATGTGCCGATGTGAATGGGAAAAGCAGAGTTTACATTTAGGTCATATTAGACATGCTTGCTACACTTGTGGAAATATGCTGTACATCAAGTGTGAATTTTGTACTCCTGTTTATCCCAAAAAACTTTATTTACGCAAAAGTAAATGCAGATTTGATTGTAGACGGACACGGACACGTGGCTGGTGGTGTTCCAGCACCGGAGGCAAGGCTTATGATTAAGAAAAGGGGGTGTGGCTCGGAGGAATTACTGCTTGGTCATGATAAATAATTGCAGGAGGAGAGATCCAGATGGTGGTCTTGACTCATCCCCATAATCAGACGTAATACACATCAGCCCTTTAATGAGATGTTAGAGGAAATCACTCACATCAAGAAAACCAATTGATAGGAAGTTGACAACAAATCATATATTACAGCCTTTTGCATGTGTACATTGCACTTAAGCCATTATGGCCTTTTCATTGAAAGAGAGCTTCTCCAAACACAAACATGCCGCCACAGATGAGGAGATCATCTCATATCTAAGGGAGTTTTTTTTAGTTTAATCATTCTCTTCCAGTATATCTTTGTGTGGCGAGGTGGAGTGGTGAGTAGTGGTGTGTGGTTGCCAACAACGCCACTTGGGGAGTTTCGCCCCAAGAAATAGTTACTGTTTTCTTTATAGAAATGAAAAAGGTCACGCAGGCTCGAATCACCACAGGGGAGAGTTCAGGTATCAAAAGAATAATAATTTATTGTCACAATATTATTTCTATAAACTTCAATAGTTGCCAAAATATTTCACATTCACAAAAGACTGGGCCAAAGAAAGGGGAATGGACAGGGCTGGGCCAGCCACGGCGACCCTAAACCAAACCAAGGGGAAGGAGAAACAAACCAAGAAAATAATATCACCCGTGACACTGCATACACACGCAATGGAGAAGTGAAGAAGCCACCACCAGGGATTGGGCCGCCACGCTGGACTACAGCACCTGTCCACAGGGAGAGAGGGAAAAAATTAAGATGGCCGCAGTCTAGCTGACCTCCCCACACACACCAAAAACAATTAAAGATTATTTATCATCTTAAAATATCCAAATACAAATTAGAGGAAAACAATTAAAAAAAGAAATAAATTGTTAAATGTCTCCGAGGTCACTATCCTGTCAACAACGCCAAAATGTGGCGAGGTGGAGTGGTGAGTAGTGGTGTGTGGTTGCCAACAACGCCACTTGGGGAGTTTCGCCCCAAGAAATAGTTACTGTTTTCTTTATAGAAATGAAAAAGGTCACGCAAAAGATCCCCAGCATTAGGAATCCCGTCGGGTGCGCACCGTTCAACCTGCTCCATTAAAGCCAGCAGGCCCAAGGAATACTCCTGCAGAGTCTCCCCCTCCTGTTGTCTCCTAGAGAAGAAGGCCTGCTGCAACGTTACATAAGATTGTGCACAGCCATACAGTTCCCTCAGAATAGCAAAAATCTTAGCTGGATCTCCTCGCTCTGTGCTGGGCCTAAACCGGATCTCCTCTCGGGCTTCCCCATCTAAATGATCAACAATGAACAGGGCTTTGTCGGCGGCGGAAAGGTGGCGAACCCGCATGCATGCCTCGATCTCCTCCGTCCACTCAGCTATCCCTAAACCTGTCTTCCCATTAAACAAAGGACATTTACGGTCTCTGGGAACCACAACCAACCGCTCCGTGACAGTAGCAGCACTAGATGGGGCATAGCTAGCTGAACCGGAGGGACCTGCAATAGCTCCACCGGGCACGTCCCGGGAAGCAGTGCGCTCCCGCTGTAGCTGCTCATTGTCACGGAGCGGTTGGTTGTGGTTCCCAGAGACCGTAAATGTCCTTTGTTTAATGGGAAGACAGGTTTAGGGATAGCTGAGTGGACGGAGGAGATCGAGGCATGCATGCGGGTTCGCCACCTTTCCGCCGCCGACAAAGCCCTGTTCATTGTTGATCATTTAGATGGGGAAGCCCGAGAGGAGATCCGGTTTAGGCCCAGCACAGAGCGAGGAGATCCAGCTAAGATTTTTGCTATTCTGAGGGAACTGTATGGCTGTGCACAATCTTATGTAACGTTGCAGCAGGCCTTCTTCTCTAGGAGACAACAGGAGGGGGAGACTCTGCAGGAGTATTCCTTGGGCCTGCTGGCTTTAATGGAGCAGGTTGAACGGTGCGCACCCGACGGGATTCCTAATGCTGGGGATCTTTTGCGTGACCTTTTTCATTTCTATAAAGAAAACAGTAACTATTTCTTGGGGCGAAACTCCCCAAGTGGCGTTGTTGGCAACCACACACCACTACTCACCACTCCACCTCGCCACATTTTGGCGTTGTCGACAGGATCACCACATTTAAAGGGGCAGGGACGTGTTTTTTTTTTGTTTTGTTTGTTTTTTTTTGCTATTGAGATTGATTTATTTTTATTTTTCATTGATATTATTGTTTCTAGTTACAGAGTCAAAACAGCAGCATCCATCCCAAGAACCAGACTTCGGTATCGTGAGTATTGGTGCTATTTCACAGCCATCATGGCGGATGAGGTACAGCGACTTAGGGATTTAGTGTCACAGCTAGAGGCAGACAATGAGCAGCTACAGCGGGAGCGCACTGCTTCCCGGGACGTGCCCGGTGGAGCTATTGCAGGTCCCTCCGGTTCAGCTAGCTATGCCCCATCTAGTGCTGCTACTGTCACGGAGCGGTTGGTTGTGGTTCCCAGAGACCGTAAATGTCCTTTGTTTAATGGGAAGACAGGTTTAGGGATAGCTGAGTGGACGGAGGAGATCGAGGCATGCATGCGGGTTCGCCACCTTTCCGCCGCCGACAAAGCCCTGTTCATTGTTGATCATTTAGATGGGGAAGCCCGAGAGGAGATCCGGTTTAGGCCCAGCACAGAGCGAGGAGATCCAGCTAAGATTTTTGCTATTCTGAGGGAACTGTATGGCTGTGCACAATCTTATGTAACGTTGCAGCAGGCCTTCTTCTCTAGGAGACAACAGGAGGGGGAGACTCTGCAGGAGTATTCCTTGGGCCTGCTGGCTTTAATGGAGCAGGTTGAACGGTGCGCACCCGACGGGATTCCTAATGCTGGGGATCTTTTGCGTGACCTTTTTCATTTCTATAAAGAAAACAGTAACTATTTCTTGGGGCGAAACTCCCCAAGTGGCGTTGTTGGCAACCACACACCACTACTCACCACTCCACCTCGCCACATTTGCTTGAAGACAAAACTGTAATTACACCCCAGCTAAAAACGATGCCTACTCCAGCTGCATTATCTGTTCCCAGTGCATGGAAGGAAACATTTCAAGTTCAACAAGATCAACAAATGGTTTACGCTCATAATTGGAGCTGATGTGTCTGTCTCCCAGCAGCAAAGCAATTTTCATATCAGGGATTAACCGACCGGTTGTGCATGCGCTTGTAATAATTCTGATTCACATTTAATGTGTAAAAGGCGACTTTAATTGCACCTAATGCATGGATTAGCAAAAATAATCCATGCATTAGATCAACTTTGTTAATCCATGTATTAATTTCAACCAGAAACAATATTATAGAATTTCATTTCTCTATAGCAGAGATTAGAGGACACTTTTATAAAATTACATGGATTAACTTAATGTGTCACAGATATTATGAAGTAAAAATCGTACTGGCTTATTTAGAAAGTTTGAATGACTTTAATGAAAGACGCTTTCATTGGAATTAATTTGTGTCAGAGACGCCAGTACACACAGTGAGTTGAAAAGGAAATGCCCTGATTCTTAAATTTAGAAAGCATGTGCCCTGAACCTGTGTCCCTTTAACACATGGACCCCTTCACATTCAAGACACGACAGAGACTGTTGCGCTGGATTCAGTGTGGCTCTAAGGAGTTTGTGCTGGTGTCGTCTTACAGATCATCTGAAATGGTGCACATTTGAACAGGCTGTAGCTGAACATGTTTTTTTTTTTTCTAGTGCTACTAATAATAATTTAGACTGCTGTTTTAACTCACATAATTATTGTAAAATGGAAACAGGAGAATCTTGTGATCTTGTAAACTGATGCAGTTTGTCTAAAAACTGTGTTGTCTATTATGATTTACAAACAAAATGTCTGCAAATCTTTTACAATATCGATTTGCAGCAAACTTCACTGTAGAGATGAATAAATAAATCAGAATTGTCAATGTTTAATATCCAATTTCCCCTTTTATTACTTTTAGTTGAGAAAATAAGGAGTGAAATATTCACACCCAAGCATCCGTGTTTTCCGTGGCGGCTTCATACCAACAATTTTCCCCTAATTTGTCTGATACGGTTGAAACCTTTGGGGATCTCGACTAGCGTTTAGGATTAAAGTTTGGAGGCCTCTAACAATGTTTTGGGATAACTTTGCCTGTTCTGACTGCTTTTGATCCTTGGCTGTTTCCCTGTTGAAGTAAACTTGTGTCTGCCTGTGAGTCGGGATTTTGAGTTTGCTGTTACATGGGTCTGAGCATTAACAATGAAAAGTGGACTGCAAAGTTCAAATACAGTTCAAGAGGCATGAACTTTTCTTTTAACCAAAGATGACTATAATTACCGTAAAGCCTTTTTGGAGGGATAATTGACTTGTTCTTTGTGAAAGCATGGCTTTCAGACACTTCTTGCCTGTTGACTTTGGAAAATATTTCAACACCGGCTGTTGAGACTTACAAAGAGTCGGACTCGGTTCACGAGCACTGGCAGCAGATAAAAAACAAGTCCAAAACTATTGTCTCTGAACTGCCTTATCCAGACTGCAGCTTTTGTTCCACTGCCAACAAGCCCCTCTCTTGCTGCTGAAGAACAGCAATCACGGTGGCATCCCCGCTGCACTTCAAACACTTTCAATTACTGTAGGACGGGTAGAAGCACCCTCTCTGGCTGCTACGGGAGTCAACTGTCTGCTCTTTGCCGAGAACCAAAAGGAGCCCCCGAAGACAGACGATAGCTGCTGAGGTCTCTAGTGTTGCCCCGTGGTTGTCATGGCAACAGGTGCCACAGACACCAGCCCTTCTCTGAAACCCCCCCCCTCCCCCCAAAAAAACTGTAAAACAGCCAAACTGCCATGTTCCTCGGCATCTGGCTGAGCGTTCAGCGATGAAGATTAGGTATTCCTATTTGCAGTCTGTCTGTCAGTCTGTTTCAGCGCCGCAAACAATAAATCTCAAAGTCAGTGGTTTCAGCTGCTATCCAGAACCATTCTTAATATGATGTTACTGCTGACAACATAGGTCACTGAAATATCCTTTTCTAATGACACTGAGCCATTCACAGAGAAGGCAGTAGATCATATTGAACTGCTGTTTTTTTAGTATTGTTCCCATAATAATATCCATTTAATACACTTCTGAAACACTCACTTGATCACTTCTTATAGTTATAGTTATGGTGGCAAAGGGATTCGTGCCGTTGGTGTCTGAACGTTGTCCTCACTTGTCCATGAAGCAGGTGCATCATTCCCCGTCCTCCCTCTGTCCACTGACATGCAGGTCAGGTGAAATGGGAGCTCGGAATCGTAGATGTGATCGTGAGCGTGAATGTGTTTCCCAGTCCGTCACGGACAAACACGATGGGTGGAGAGGTGGGTGACCCCATCTCACCTCTGTGGCCCTGAACATGGTGTCATGCGTGGAAACCCTTTTAAATTCACGTCCAAATCACAACCATACATGTGCTCTTGTTCCTCTCGCACAATACTTGGCGTTAAGAGTAAAATCGTTATTCAAATTTCCACAGTCCATCACGTAATCAGTGTTAAAACTATTCAACTAAGTGACTCACTCCACAAAATGTTCCCAAAATTAATTTCCTCTCTGCCCACATGCGGTTTTGTTTTCGAGGATTTCCAGCGTCGGAGCTTCGGCGTTACACTTTGGAACCGCAGCAAGATGAAAAATGTGTCTCTTCAAGAATCACTTCACAAACCTCTCCACCTCTCCACTCACTAAAATTCTGCACTTTTACTTCTAATAGTTACTTTTTCTAAAGTGAAGACATCACTCTTCTGTGTTTATCCCCTATTTGAACATTTACTGTACATGATTCATTCTAAGGTCACGGGAATATTGTGCTGCATCGATCGTCATCTAGCACTTTGGAACTTATGCAAGCAAATTTAAGTTTTGCATTTGCATGTGAATTCATTTAACAGGGGAAAAGCCAAGACTGACTCAATGTGTAGCTGAAAGTAGTGATTGTGGGTTACTAATATTTGGACTGGCTGCTCCCACTCAACTATTCTTTGTTGCATTGAGTTTTAGTGGCTATAAGTAATTCTATTATCCTAAAAGGTAAAATGTAAAATCCACATCCACCGCCTTTATTAGCAAACTACAAATAAGCCAGTACATGTGAATGATTATGTGCCGATACTTATCATGTATTTCTGAGATGTGATTAGAATGAAGTAGATGTTTTGTAATAGTGAACTCAATAAGGAGAATTTGGGTATTTGAAGCTTATAGGAACTTTATCTTGAATAGAAATAGGCAGTTTACGCCTGATTGGTTGAGCAGGCTTTAAATTAGACCCTGTCCTTTTGTCCTATGTGCCCCTTTCAGATTGAACGTCGAGTTTTTAAGTGGTAAGTCTGAAGGGCATTTAGGATTTCCACAAGGCTCTTTAGAGTGAGTTGCTAAATATAGCTAAGGGTTGTACAACAGAGCTATTCACATTCAAGTTCACAAGTTTGTCTGAGGATTTTTTTTTTTTTCATTCATCATTTTGTCAAAATGTCAATAAAGAGTCATATTACATTTTAGGAGATTTTTGTTTCTGAGCTGCCTGAAATGACCTTGAATGTGATGTGTGTCCCCTCAGTCACTCACTCTCCACCCACCCTGTCATTGTAACAGTATCTTCCCTCAAAATGACATAAAGAGAAGACTCGTTTCTGAACGAGAACTGTAGCAGAGCAGTGTGGAATAAATTAGCTAGTAAGTGCATTTGTCCTGCAGCAGTGTTATTTCAATGGCCAATAAATCAACTGGCAGAACTCTGCTACTAAGTATACACAAGCAGTAAAATAATAATATAATATTCATCATATTAAATGTCACATAAACTGTATACCTTAAATACAAAGACATTAATAATGTGCACAAATATAGTGTTTTGCTTATACTTCTGAATTTCTGTTAAAACTAAATTAATGAATAGGGTAAAAGATTACATCATCTAAATGATTGCTGCTTCTCTTTACTTTTTATCCCAGTAAGTATGAAAAAAGAGAATAATGAAAACTCTTTTGTTTTTGTATTTGCATGTACTGTATGCATGCTGAGTGCCAGTTTGATGTATGCAGATCTACACTATAAGACAATCTTAACATTTGCATGGCCAGCATCTGAAAAAAAAGGATAATGGGTTTTCGCAATTCCGTTTGTATCACAGATGAATGGCTCTTGATCCATTTCAAAACATTTTTCCTTTTCAAACATTTCTGAAGTTCCTGCAGTGTCCCTGTCTCATGTGACTGTTTGCAAATGGCAATGCAGTCTCAGTGTAACAAAACTGCATTTCATGGTGCTTTACAGATAAATGTAGTTTGGTTAATCGGCTATTTCCTGAATGCATTCACTGCGCTGATTGGCAGGCAGTCCCAGCTCCCCTGATCCAAATCTGCTCAGCAGAGACGGTCCAGAAGGTGTCTCAGTTGCCTGACTGGAAGGATTAAAGTCAGCATCAAACAGTAATCTGAGATCTGTTCATTACAGCTCCTCTGATAAAATGGAAATATGGATGTGAGTTATGCAAGCTGAACAGAGGGGGAGAGTGTCTGAAGACCATTGAGGTAGTTAAATGGCACAGACACAATGAGAATCATTGAGTCGCATTGATTTACTTAAAAGAGTTTAGTTGGCAATAAACAGAGTCATAAACAACTTTAGTAACAATCATATTTACTCACACAGTGTGGCTAAATTATTGATTACACAAAGCTCTTAACAGTTTATGATAATATAACTTACCCATCAAAACAATTTATTTCTAGTTTTTAGTGCATGAAGTGTAAAAAAGCCATTCCCGGTAATGACAAAAGCGGTTAATTCCTCGCAGAGAATTTATTTGGTGTTACCTCATCTTTCCTCCACTTCAGCACATTATAATGCCTGAGTGTTTATCAAAAGTTTAGTGTCTATATATAACGTATGACCTTGTTTTATAAGCATGAATCAAAGTCATTCATTTACTTAATATCGTACATATGTGTAGATATCAATCGTGAAAAATGAATGTTACACTGCAGATAAATGACACTGACTTGGTCAGATCAGTGTGTGCACATGGGTCTGGGATCCAATGCATTTAACAGCAGCACCAGCACTAAATTACATTTGTCACCTTGTCTTTTCATTCTTGCTCCAGCTCCTCTCAATCTTCTGCCTCCTCCCGCCAATTGATTAAAGTTGTCCTTGGGTGTGTGGCTTTAGAAAACATAAATCATCAAAAGAGTAATGCAAATTTCATGCACGCATAATGTTAGGTGTTCTCCATTTGTCTTTCCTGAATCCAAACAAAAATGAGTGACGGATCAGGATCTGGATTAGTTTACTGACTTCTCTAATGGTTGACCTTTGTCGAGTCAACTGGTTCATATGCATTTTCGCAGCATGTTCTGATGGTTGATGAGCACAGAGGAAATGTTTGGAGTGAGCATGTTGTTGTGCAGGCTGAAAAGCCAAACACTGTAAAATGGGTGTGATGTTGAATCTATGTTGATTGTGTGGAAAATGCTCTCTTTCACATATTGATTGCTGAGTTTTCATCTGCAATATATATATATAATATATGCTTCTGGAATAATCTGAGCTTTCTGATATGCCATATGGTTGACTGTAATTTCTCAGAGTAGCTGGTGGGCATGTGATAAAGTTCCAGCTCTGTAATCACATTGACTCAGTTTTTTCTTACTGGTTTGCTCCAACAGAAAAAACGATGTGTGCTCCATTCCTTCATCAACTTTATCAGAAACGTGTTTGGGCATCACGTTTGGTTGACTGGCTCAAAGAGGAGGAGGAGGAGGAGGAGGAGGAGGGACACCATGCATAAACGGTTAGCTGGAGAAGAGAATCATCTCACCGTTTAACGGATTCAGAAAGGAGGTCTGGCCAGCTGTCTGATTACAGCCATTTTACACCCAAGTACTGCCTGAGCAGAGTCTGGACCTGGCACCCATACACCCCAAAACCACAGAACAGAGAACAATCTGATCTGATCTGCAGTCCAAATACCAAATTAATTGAAATAAATATAATGAAAATCCCAATTGTTCAGTTTTCCCTCATGAAGGGTTTCACAAACCTGTGAAAGACAGAAAAAAAAATAGTCTGCACACTAGATAATGCTTGAGTCAACATGTAATTGATTAAATGAGACAAGCGTCACGGTCGGTAATCAATTAAATGTTCATGGGAGCATAATTTAGTGTGCAGAGTCTATTTCTTTCCTGTTTAACAGGCTTGAATATCCAGCACCTAGTATTTACTATCTGGATGTGCATGCTTTTGTGAATATTTCTCTTTACAAAGCTGCGCACAAATTTACTAGACACAGGGATGTTGCCTTTTTATTAGTGTCCTAGGAACCTGTGTTCATGAGTGTCCTTATATAACTGGTATGTCTGGAAGCACCTCCGGCATTGTGTCCTCAGTTGGCTTTTCATTTTATGGCCGTGTTTACCCAGCAAACAGTCTGTGTTTTGTTTTGTCTGGGGTTTTGCTGAATAGAGTCACCCCGCAGTGCCTCAGATCACAATTGGGGAGGGTCAGAGATATTTTTAAGCTAGCCATGGTAAGAAATGGACACACTTCCAGTTGTTTTCAAAATAAATCACTTAATAATGAATAACATGACAAGAATAATTACAAACTATAGTGGTGCTTTTGATTTGAAACGAGAAAAGAATGTACAATTTAGTCCCTATTCTCAGCCTACTTGAAACATTATAGGTAACTTGATGCAGCGGCTGCCGAAACAGATTAATGATTTGTAATTAATCTGTGGTTGATTTGCCAATTTCATACTTCATACAGTGTTAAATCATTGCTGTAAAAACCTGCTATTATTCCCACCATGAACCACTTTCAATTAAACTTAATTGTAACCACTAAATGTTTTGCAGCTTTAACAATTTATGTTTCATTATTTAGGTCTTCATAATATTGTCTATCCTTATGGTCTAAACTAGGAAACAGTTGGTCTTCTGTAGTTGCCGGGCGACATAAATATATCATATTTAACTGAACTCGTCTTGAAAATGGCAATTTTGATCGATTTTAAAAATCCATCCATCCATTCCTCCATTGTCTACCGCTTAACCTGTATTCAGGGTCGCGGGGGGGCTGGAGCCAATCCCAGCTATTGATTTTAAAAATATTTTTCCAAATTGTATATAAACAGAAAAATATGGTTACAAATTGGTGTGAAACTAGAGTTCAGTAGCTCATCACTGTCAGATGTAACCATCCATCCATCCATTTTCTACCGCTTATCCTGTATTTAGGGTCACGGTGGGGCTGGAGCCGATCCCAGCTGTCATTGGGCGAAGGCAGGGCTGTCAGATGTAACCAAGGTTACAATATTGTACAAGCACAGCCCACCTACTTCTTTACACTAAGGCCGCCATAGCGCAGAAGTAGGGATTCCCAGCCAAACCAGACAGCATGCAACTGAAATGGCTAGAGCCATGGCCTAACCAGGCAGGGGTCTATGGACAAGCAGCACCCTGGAGAGCCCATTCCCCCAATCATCAAGGAACATTGAAACATGCAGATGTATCATTTGGGTTCAGAAAAGCGCTATATGAATTTAATTAATTAAATTAATTATTCATGCTCAGAGAGGAAAAATGCAACAGGTGTTATACAACAGGGTTTGACAATTAAAAGCAGTACGTGATACCATTTTTTGCTACACAAGAAAACAATTCCTGACAAACAAAAGTGTATTATGGGTGGAGGATGAATTTAAGAGTCTCATAGCCTGAGGAAACAAGTTGCTCTGAAGTCTGGTGGTACAGCAGCTGATACTTCTCTCTCGTCTCTCTTGCCAGACGGCAGCAAGGTTAACATACTGCGCTGGGGTGGGTGTTATATCTTAATATACTTTGGGCTCTCCGCAGGCATATCTTTTCACAATTTCATTGTTGATGGCGAGATGATAATGTTCTGGGCAGTTTTTGGAGCCAGCTCTCTATCCACCAAACACTGTGTAAGGTCAGAAACTGCACCAACATTAAATCCTGACTACTTTGCCATATAACAGGGAAATGGGGAACCCACTCTTGCTGCCTGGATGGTCTGCACAAGCTGTACAGACAGTCCAGCCCTCCTCACCCTGCACCTCTTGGGGGCCAAGCCTGAAGATGGTCCAGAGTGAACAAACATTTTAAATAAGTCAAAAGCTATGGGTTCTTTCAGCAGGCCTAATTCTCGTTAGCAAGTTTTGTTATACCCACTGTTTATGTCTGGAGAATTATACCACCTTTGATTGTGTTGTTTGTGTGTGTGCTAGTGCGTTAACCTGGTTGTGTGTAGGTGTGTAACAAAGAATTATACTCTATGTATCCTGCTACCTTCTCAGCCATTAAAGATGCATCAACAGACATCAGACGTGAGACTTGCTATAAGCATGCTATCGGCTATAGACAGCTAAAGGCATTTGATAATTTATTTAGTCATTTTTTGTTGCCTGGCTGTGTCTTGTTGTTTCAGCTGTCTAGATCTTAGGTTAAGGCTAATGTCTATGACACTTATTGCCACTTGGAATCAAGGAAATTGCCATACCATGTAAACATATCTACTTCCTTTGAGAATTACATTTACAACAATTACTTTATATAGATTAAGGTTTACTTAATCTATATTAATTAGATTAAATAAATAGTTAAAATCTTACTTTGGCAGTATAGGCCAGTTGATTTTAGGGTGGACATCGACTTGACTGCCTGTCATAGCAGTGATGGCGACTCTCTGGACTTTTAAGGACTACATATAGAAACAGCAGCAGTTCCATCAGACATTCAAAAGTGATGAATGCAATATCATAGAAAAATGCCTCTAGCGGGTGATAGCAGGGGGTCCATAAGGAGTAGAGTCAGTGTGGAGTTGGAGAAGAGCATGTCAAATAGACATTAAAAGCTTCAAGAACAGTACTTGCACCAGGGGGCATAGAAAAACTATATGAAAAGAGTTTTTTTTTTTAAATATAATTGATGCCAGTGCCCTCTTGTTCAAACAAACAGAAGTTACATTTTAGAACAGTCATCATCAAGGAATGAAAAGTGAGTAGTTTGATCTTTCTCCAGCAGCAGTATAAACAGAAAATGGGAAATATTCACAGTTATGATTGCTTCTCTGCTTCTAAACTTTCAATGCTTAGCAGGAAAATAAGGGCAACTTCATAAAATATGAATGTCAATTCATCACACATTTGATATTGACCAAATATGTTAGCAGGGACATTAGGTCAGACTGTTGTATAATTTATTTTACAGAATGTACTGGTTGGACTAAGACAGTGGACAGACTTAATAGAGGTCTTGACTATGATGTAAAACCTAATAGACATAACTGATGATGCTTATATTCCCGTCAGACTGAAAAACAACTTGCCCAGGGTTTTTGCCTTAACATATTTTTTCTTCTTGTTCAACAACAATTTGCTTCCCAAGTCCTACATAGAACAAGATGGATGTTCCACCTTTTCATTTGAATAGTTCAGAAGGAGGCTACCCAAAAGTCCACTTTCAGCTTCTCCAAATTTCATCCACATCCCTAACATCCTCACCCTTCATTTTCCATCTTACTACATATAGTGCATGCTCTGTCCTGCAGTGGCACTTAATATTGGCACTAGACACAAATTATGTGGTGCACAATTACATGAAGCGGTATAACGTAATTGGGATACAACAAAAAGGTTGCATTTGCAGAAAAAATAGACTTAATCAGATTATAAAGAAGATCATAAGGATGATTACAATTTTAAGATAGGTTTCATAATAAAGAACATTAAGAACACTGTACCCACACATTAAAACACTTCACGACACAAGTCTCACACAACGGCCTAGAAAATGCTTCTATTGTGTGGGAATTTTGTATAAGTGGGGGAATCACACACAGTTCAAGTTATGCCTTGCAGCTGTGCAAATGCATGTGAAGTGTGAATAATACACTTACAGTCATTAGCCCACATTTAATTGGGCATAATAAACGGCTTAAAATAACACTGAAGCCTAAAAAATGTTTCAACTCAATACTGAAGGTAATTTAGGAAAAACATTAAGTGAAAGCACAACCAAAAACCGAAATATGTTGCAAAACGATACAAGAAGCACACTTGTCGATACCCGTCAGTATTTGGTTGCATTTTCTCACATTCAAATAGCGCTTTCCTACAATGGCGTAGAAGGGGCACTGTGGGGGGGGATGGAGCCGAGAGAGGGGGGTAATATTCAGAGAAAGTTGCAAATTTGCTACTTAATTACAATGCTAACAACCGGCATTTATGCTAGCTAAAATCCCATGAATGTCGCATTTATTTTTCAAATGAAAACATCCCAACGTATGACAAAGCCTTGCTAAGGTCGTTAGGGTGATGGCTGTTGATAGTTATTGTTGGTTAATCTTATATAGACCAAATTGTCATCAGATCGACTTTAAAACTAGCAAGTTTGCGACTTTATAAAGTAGGACTCCCCTCTCCTGCCTCCGTTTACTTTTGGCATATATTCATGTGTACCTATAGCCGATATAAACAAGTTGCTTCGATCCGGATGTTTGCCGTTGTTGTGATAACATATGAAAGCTACAGCTAGCATTTACCCCAACAGCCTGATCAATAAACAATAAAATGACAATTTGGCCCATAGAAAAATTAACCGACAATAACCATCAACAGCCATCACCCTAAGGACCTTAACAAGACATTGTCACAGTCTTGATGTATTAATTGGAAAATCAATGTGACATTCATGGGATTTAACTAGCATAAATGCCTGTTGTTAGCACTGTAATAAAGTAGTAAATCTGCGAGATTCTCAGAATATTGCCCACATCTGTCGACTCTGTTGGGTGTTTTTTCCCCCGACATTGGCCCTAATACGCCGTCGTACTTTCCCCCCTCAGCGACCACCTGATAATTCACTTGACACCCACAGCTGTCCCCCATTTCCCCCCCACAGTTGTACGCTGGCTCTCTCACATTTCCATCATTTCCAAAGAGGAAAATTCTTCTCCAGTTACCACATTTAAATTTTCATTTGTGAACTTTGATGTTTTTTTACTTACTCGGTTTAATTATTTCTTCCTCCCTCTCCCTCTCCTTTATTCATTCTCCTTCTCTCACTGAAAACGTCCTCACAAACCAAACAGCTACAAAAACACAGAGTTCACTTACATACGGTATGCATTGAAACAAAGTTGGTAACAAATATAATGTATCATTAAATATTAATTTAATCTAATATTGAATAATGAATTAAAGTTACAGTAATTGTCAATAAATAATGGAAATAATAAAGATAGAGTCTAGTGAAACTGAGGCAACCCTGGTGTCCTTGAGGCTAAGGTGCTGACTGTGAACTTCAGTGCCATTCTGGCTTCAAGTCAAAAATGCTGTGAAGACAATTTGGGAAATGCACCGAATTACTAACATATGCACAAGTAGTAATAGTAAATCACATGTCAGGAATGGAAAGTACATTTTACAACCCTACACCTGAATTCAAATTTAATGAAAATCTAAAAAAAAACGCCTGTGTGTGTGTGTGTGTGTGTGTGTTGTGTGTGTGTGTGTGTGTTTTGTGTTAGTTAAGACTGCTGGGAAGTGTCTATCAGTGGCTGAATGTGCGTGCAAGCACAGAGAGTGCTCTTGGGGCTTGCTGAGGTTTTTTTTATTTTATTTATGAAGTTATTCAAATCCCATAAGCACCAGAACTTCCCCAGGTCATACTTTATCAACAGCTCTACCACCTCGAGCTAACATTAACATGTGGCCCATGTGATTTGACGAAGTCAAATTTCCTTCAGGCCAACTAAGTTCAATCCTCAATAAAGACCACACACACACACACACACAAACACACACACACACGTTTATCTCTGGAGCTATTGACAAAAACCTTTCTTATGCAATGTACATAAGACCCAAATGAAAACCTGGTGATGTAAGTATTGTATCATTTAATTATAAAACAATATATATATGTTGAGGACCCAAAATTGCCTTTTCAATGTTATAATTCACTCAATGCAGACTCGAGCCTAACAATACTGCTCTATTTCATCTGTCAAATCCATCATCTAAAGCAGTGAGTAATATGGTTCAGATTAGAGTGAACTCGGTTGATTTATGAGACACACTGTCCATGTGTCATTTTAAAACCTAAAGTCGACCAAAACAGACTATTTGACATTTATTTGTGCTTGTGGTAAACAAGTAAAATGCTTTCCGAGTAATATCATTGCAAATAATAGCACACATTCAACGAATGTAAACAAAGCAACATGACATCCTCTTGGCCATAATCATATGTTTCCATTATTTAAGCCATGTACATATTTTTAGCACTGAGAAAGACAACCTGGCAACCTGTTTACTATATAATCCACCCTGAGGCGAATGCATGCTGCAATATGCTGCGACCCTGAACATGATGAGCAGGTATAGAAAATGGACAGATAAATAGATAGTATTTTGCCCAAATCGCAGTCCCCACTAAAAAAGAATGGATCTGCTCACACATAAACACAGAAAATGTAAAATGTTTGACACTACCCTTACAACCTTTCACAACACTGAGGCATGGCTTGTTTTTTTTTTCCTGGAAGATGACATAGCCTACAGTAAATCATTTTATATGAAATCAAAAGTGAGGCAGAATGTAATATCATCAGTGGTTTAAAATCTATAAACAAATAAGCAGAAGGAAATTAGGAAGACTTCAGGCTTAAAGTCCCACATGCCACATATTCATAGCATTTTATTGTTCATTTTTGGGCTTTCCATTGTCATAAATCATCTTGTGTTGATTTTGGAAACAAGTTTTCTTCCATTATTCGAGCAAAGTAAAACCATCAACAGGTTGTTTATGGAGATTTATTCCACCCAGAAATTAGAGGAGAAGGATACATAGAAAGGACAGTGTTATTCATTTAGGTGTGCATCTCCTGGGGCCTGGCTGCTTTACATTGCAAAACTCATTCCTGAGCTGGTAAGATTAATAGGAGTTCTAAGTGTCTTCTAATATCCCCTGTGGAGATTCACAGTGTGTTTTTGCTTTGTAATTCACTGAAGCCTCACTTCTTGCCCTTAAGGACAAACAGCAATTTCTCAGGTGCTTTCAGCGTGGTAGCCAGTTTATGTTTGCAAATTGATTTCATTCAGCTGTAAAAACAGCTTTGATCTATGAAAATGTCCTCCCTTTGTGATTTTATCCTATAATAATGCACCACTAAGCACGTATTCTTAAAAATAGAGAAAGTAATTGGTTTTCTATTAGAAGAGATTAATTTATAGCACTTTCTGTCTATGGACATGAGTACAACAATGTTGAGAACACATGCAGGTGAATGTAAATTTAAAAGTCATCCAACTCTGGTGTTTTCTCTCCATTATTCTGGGTGATTAGACTTCCACTCAGGTCGACACTAGGCAGTCACCAAACTGCATGAAAACATTAAAAACTCGGACTCTCTCTACAACTAAACAAACAGGGGCGTAAGGAAGTTATCAATGAAGTATAGTCTGTATTCACCGTAAATCCTAGAAGAAGTCTAATAAACCCAAATAAATAAAAATATTTTTTTAATTTCAGGCATAAATCTGTGTCTAGACCCCCAAACTACCAGAAAAGGAAACTTGAGTAAGAATTCATGTGGGGCTCTATGTGACATATGGGTTTCTGTGTGGAACACTAGAACCCCCTCCAGTTAAGTGATCCTGCCCATGGAACAGCCTCATTAACCTTGGTGTTTGCCATTGTGAAAGCCAAACATGTTACTTGCTTTTATTTCAAAAGCCTTTATATACTTTCATTGTTGGAGAGTGTCCATTTTTGATGGAAATCTGCCCTAATACATTGGAAAATGTGTGTATGTGTGTGCAAATCATTTTCACAAATTTTTGTCAACATGGATCACTACAAACCACTTGACGGTTTCATGCAGAATTGCTTTGTAAAGTTAGCTTTAGCATGTTACGCGGTTAATTCGTAAACACACAATGTAGGCCTACCACTGTTATGGTTATATACAATACTTGACTACTTGCTTGTTGCCCAAAATAGCTCACAGTTTTCTTACTTACAGAGCAGAGAAAGTACCATTACCAAACTAGCGACCATAAGCCACCTTGCTGACACACACATTGAGTGAGTTACCATAAAAAAAAGTTACACAAAATTGTTAAATAACCATTCAGAAATGGTCTTTTCCTGGGGGTAAACACTGTAACCACGGTGACAAGAAGCTATAGGCCGATGGCCTGGGATGGAGGGCCACAGCTAGTAGTGCTGAGGGGCGTGGCTAGCAGCAGCTCATTTTCATTTAAAGCTACAGACCCAGAATCAGCACGTTTGTAACAAGGCTGACACTAAGGGGTATCAAGACAAGCTAGAATTCATGATCTGATATGTTCTTTGCAAAAATACTTGATAGACACTGTTTGGAGACATCTGAGATCATGTTTATTTGTTAATCAGGATTATAATATGGGACCTTTAAAACATAATTTTAATTTTAATGTGGGCAATCACAGGAGACCAGATAAACACTTTGTTCTTTCAGCTCTGTTCTATTGTTTGCACTGTTAGCAGTTAGCACTGTTAACTGTGAGCCGTTGGCACACAATATACTCTTTATTTCCTTTTGAGGATACATTGATACTTTATTTATGCTATTGTAATAGACCCCAAAAGTCTTAAATATAAGCTTCTTGGGAGCAGTATTTTCTACAGTGATTAGAAAATGTCTTAGAACCTCAAATTGCCTCAGAAACTCATAGCTGTCAGGTACTGGCAGCAGGCATCATACCTTAATCCCAGATTAGTCTTTGAAGCAAGGTTTCTCAGTGATTAATCTTAGCGTGTGTACATCATTCGGTATATCCATCAGTATAAAACTGACTTTCAGCTCCCCAACTACACAATATGTCCTGTGAAATGATTGCATCAGAAAATAATCAAACTCATTAATTATACATCATTATCCATCAGCTCCATGTCTCACTCTCATTTTCTCACATTTTTTTTCATTTACATTTCATTTTGTCTGGGTTTTATTCTTGAAACAAACGTGGGAATGAATACTTTCTTTTTTTACAGAGCAAAAACAGAATAGTGTGGAATGTGAGAGACATAATTACCTTTTTTTTCAAAAAAAACAACATAACTTGAGCGTTGTTTGAGGCTGATTCCGACAGTGATACTCTGCTGTTTGCTTTTAGAACGCCAGGATGTGAGATCCCAGCTTCCAATATTGCATTGGATAAAATTATTGTTCTGCTACATTGTCTTCCAAATTTATGAGGCATATCTGTACTCTTTTAACTCACACGGCCATCAATGTTCAAACAATCAATCGTGTCTAATTATTCTTCCCTTAATTTTTCTGATGATGGAGCATCTGACTGAACTTTCAGTCTCCTCTATTTATTTAAGACAACCTGCAGACGAAAATGGAAATGCAATACTTCCTCGGGCTCTGGATAATTAGCAGATTCTTTTGTGTGTGTTGTTTATGTTTTGGGAGGTTGCTTAAAATCATGACTAAACAAAGTTAATTGCATTCAAAATCTGACTATTTGGAGAACGCGGACCAAAGTTGTTACGTTTTAATTAAGTCCAAGCAGTAAATCAAACATCAGGGGTTCACCAATATTTTGCTGAATCATCTTCTGAGAAAAACTGGTGGCCATCCAAGAGCCCACATCCCCATAAAGTGTCCATATAATCACACTGTTCTTTCATTTATAATAACTTTCATTTTATAGGTATGTTTTACCTGATTAAAACCATCACTGCAGTATCAAATGGGCAATATACATTCATGATTAAGACAGAATGGTATTAAAAAGCCGAACCTTTGCTTTGTCTGGGAAGAGTTCGGGGAGGCCATGGAGGAGGACTATCGGTCAGCCTCGAGGAAATTCTGGCAAACCATCCGGCGCCTTAGAAAGGGGAAGCAGCCCTCCACCAACACTGTTTACGGTGGAGGTGGGGAGCTGCTGACTTCGACTGGGGATATCGTCGGGCGGTGGAAGGAATACTTCGAGGACCTTCTCAACCCCACTGTCACGTCTCCCATTGGGGAAGCAGAGGCTGGAGACTCAGAGGCTCATCCACCCATTACCCGGGCTGAAGTCACCGAGGTAGTTAAGAAGCTCCCCGGTGGCAAGGCACCGGGGGTGGATGAGATCCGCCCTGAGTACCTCAAGTCTCTGGATGTTGTGGGGCTGTCTTGGTTGACACGTCTCTGCAACATCGCGTGGCAGTCGGGGACAGTGCCTCTGGACTGGCAGACCGGGGTGGTGGTCCCTCTATTCAAAAAGGGGGACCGGAGGGTGTGTTCCAACTATCAGGGGATCACACTTCTCAGCCTCCCCGGGAAAGTCTATTCCAGGGTGCTGGAGAGGAGAATTCGGCCGATAGTCGAACCTCAGATTCAGGAGGAACAATGCGGTTTTCGTCCTGGCCGTGGAACACTGGACCAGCTCTATACCCTCCGCAGGGTGCTCGAGGGTTCATGGGAGTTTGCCCAACCAGTCCACATGTGTTTTGTGGACTTGGAGAAGGCATTCGACCGTGTCCCTCGTGGCATTCTGTGGGAGGTACTTCGGGAGTACGGGGTCGGGGGCCCTCTGCTAAGGGCTGTTCGGTCCCTGTATGACCGGAGCAGGAGCTTGGTTCGCATTGCCGGCAGTAAGTCAGACCTGTTCCAGGTGCATGTTGGACTCCGGCAGGGCTGCCCTCTGTCACCGGTCCTGTTCATTATTTTTATGGACAGGATTTCTAGGCGCAGCCGTGGGCCGGAGGGGATCTGGTTCGGGAGCCACTGGATTTCATCCCTGCTTTTTGCGGACGATGTGGTCTTGTTGGCTCCTTCGAGCCAGGACCTCCAGCATGTCCTGGGGCGGTTTGCAGCCGAGTGTGAAGCAGCCGGGATGAGGATTAGCACCTCCAAATCTGAGGCCATGGTTCTCGACCGGAAAAAGGTGGCTTGCTCCCTCCAGGTTGGGGGGGAGTTCCTGCCTCAAGTGGAGGAGTTTAAGTATCTTGGGGTCTTGTTCACGAGTGAGGGAAGGATGGAGCGTGAGATTGACAGGCGGATCGGTGCAGCGGCTGCAGTAATGCGGTCGCTGTATCGGTCCGTCGTGGTAAAGAGAGAGCTGAGCCGAAAGGCGAAGCTCTCGGTTTACCGGTCAATCTACGTTCCTACCCTCACCTATGGTCATGAACTTTGGGTCATGACCGAAAGAATAAGATCCCGGATACAAGCGGCCGAAATGAGCTTCCTCCGCAGGGTGGCGGGGCGCTCCCTTAGAGATAGGGTGAGGAGCTCCGTCACACGGGAGGAGCTCGGAGTAGAGCCGCTGCTCCTCCACATCGAGAGGAGCCAGTTGAGGTGGCTCGGGCATCTGTATCGGATGCCCCCTGGACGCCTCCCTCGGGAGGTGTTCCAGGCATGTATGGAGCTAGAACAGTCTCATAATTCACAAATGCACACAGAAATTCACAAATGCACAAAAAAGATTCACAAATGCACACAGAAATTCACAAATGCACACAGAAATTCACAAATGCACAAAAAAGATTCACAAATGCACACAGAAATTCACAAATGCACACAGAAATTCACAAATGCACACAGAAATTCACAAATGTCACAAAAAGATTTACAAATGCACACAGAAATTCACAAATGCACAAAAAAGATTTACAAAGTGCTTTTCATTTGTAAACCTCCCTGCATTTGTGTGTGAAACTTTTGAGACTCCCCTGACGTGACTCTGATCCACAAATGCGTTTTTTCTAAGGGGAGGTTGTCTGTAGCCAATCAGATGTCTCCCTCCTTTACAGCCAATCACATGAGTGTCTCCCCTCCTCCGGGGGCGGCGTCATCGGCCGTAGCTTACGGCTCCGCTAACGTTCATCTTTCCTCTGTCCTGTGTACTGCGAAGCCAGT
Source organism: Chelidonichthys spinosus (assembly GCA_029853015.1). Taxonomy (NCBI): domain Eukaryota; kingdom Metazoa; phylum Chordata; class Actinopteri; order Perciformes; family Triglidae; genus Chelidonichthys; species Chelidonichthys spinosus. Next base: position 13,842,736 of record CM056835.1, read on the forward strand.
TTAGTGGGTTAGCGAGGTATGTTGAGTCTGTACTACAAGTCAGTCAGTCAGGCTGTACTACAAAGGTGGCTCTCTTTTAGATCACCACGGTAACTACCGTGGCACTAAACTGGCTTCGCAGTACACAGGACAGAGGAAAGATGAACGTTAGCGGAGCCGTAAACTACGGCCGATGACGCCGCTGCGTGAATGACTCCTGACACTTAAACCTAACTTGCTTCTGTAATGCTAACTCTAACATGTCAAACTGTATGATGTGTTTGAGGACTAATTTATCTAACTAACCAGCATACGGTAGCACCCGAAATGGTAAACACAGCCGATAAACAACCAAACAAAAAATACAGCTGAATGCAGGAGGAGGGGAGACACTCACGTGATTGGCTGTAAAGGAGGGAGACATCTGATTGGCTACAGACAACCTCCCCTTAGAAAAAACGCATTTGTGGATCAGAGTCACGTCAGGGGAGTCTCAAAAGTTTCACACACAAATGCAGGGAGGTTTACAAATGAAAAGCACTTTGTAAATCTTTTTTGTGCATTTGTGAATTTCTGTGTGCATTTGTAAATCTTTTTGTGCATTTGTGAATTTCTGTGTGCATTTGTGAATTTCTGTGTGCATTTGTGAATTTCTGTGTGCATTTGTGAATCTTTTTTGTGCATTTGTGAATTTCTGTGTGCATTTGTGAATTATGAGACTGTTCTAGCTCCATAGGCATGCCCCACCGGGAGGAGACCCGAGGAAGACCCAGGACACGCTGGAGTGACTATGTCACCCGGCTGGCCTGGGAACGCCTTGGGGTCCTCCCGGAGGAGCTGGGGGAAGTGTCCGGGGAGAGGGAAGTCTGGGCGTCCCTGCTCAGGCAGCTGCCCCCGCGACCCGGTCCCGGATAAGCGGAGGAAAATGGATGGATGGATGGATGGTATTAAAAAGCCTAATTTTATAATTAGGCTGCAAAAATGGTCCTGACATAGATATTACACTATAGGAATATCATACAGGAATTACACACGGTTTGAAAAGATAGTCTATTCAGTGAACTAAAGGCCAACTTTTAAAAATATATATTACGCAGTTTTTTAATTGATCGTTTCCCCACTAATATTACTAAGAAAAAACTTGTAGCGTTGATGATGAACTGAGTGACCATCCTCAGATTTGCGGTCAGAATATCAAGTAAACAGAATTTGTTTGTCTGGAGTTTGATAGATCTGCTACTCACCTTGGTAAAACTATATAAGTCCCTCAGTAATCAGCATGTGATTACTGCTTTTCTAAACATGTTGTTGTTTTTTTCTTCTTTTGCCAAGAGAAGAACACAAAAAGACATTTTTGTAAATGTCCATTATTGGTTTCATAAGCAGTATAACTGATTATATTCTTTTGCTGGGAATTGAATTATGTCTTAAATGTAACGTGAATAACATAAATAAGGCCTTTTATAGTCCAAATTAGTTGTGGAGCTGTCCATGACAGCCTCAGGGGGAAATTCACACATGTGTGAATGCATGACATAATACCGCTTACATAAACACACAAAGAGACAAACCGGGTCACACGTACGCATATTGTAATGGTGTCACTGTCAATCTGGTCGAATTCAGTCTTGACTATATAATCTTCAAAGAGATAATATATTTTCCTTCTGTTCAAAAAGGCAAAATATCCTCTTGGAACACTACTTTCTTAAAGCCTTTTTTTTAAACATTGCCGTTTTGTGTAAACTCTAGCAACACTAATTAAAAATGACTTCATCCCCATTATTGCTGACCTAAAAACACATGGTCTTGTTGTCCATTCAAGCTTTAGTGCAGAAACAAAACCATCAATAGGCCAAATTTGATTATGGCCATTCATAGTCACCAGAAGATGAAGACTAATGCTTTTGACTCACTTATGACTCCCATCTGGATTATTTTCTTTATAGACTCTGTATTCAAATGAAAATATAATCACTAAAATCCCAATCCTAATGAAATTGATGACCCCAATGAGCCTTCCTCTAATGCTAGATTGAAGCCAAAAAAAGTGGATGATATTCAACAGACATAACAGTTATCAGCCATATTTTTCTTCATAAAATAGTATTGTATTCCCTGAAATTAACAAATAATTAGGTGTAGCACTCGAATAAAAGTAGACATTTTTTTCTTCACCACGGGCCCCCTCATTCTTTATTCTATTGTTCATTCTGTGCATTAGGTTCTCTGCTCAACTGCGATAATAACAGCTGAATGCATGTAGCCGTTTCATCGCAAATTGAAGGTGTCTAAGTAATAATTTAAGGTTTCAATGATTAATAAAAAAAATGCATAACGTAGAAACTCTCCATCCAGCCAAGGTCTGATAATGTGATAAATAAGGATCCTACAGCACTGTGAGCATTTCTGATTTTCATTCAAGTGTATCTTAGTTGATCACTGTGATGTGATTGGAGTGACTAAAAGGAAGATGGATTTCTCAGAGAGAAAAGATAAGAGGGCTACAGAAAGGCAGTCACATAAAAGGGTAGAACACATGTAACTTAATTAAAAGTGACAAGACTTGAAAATGTCAGTCTGTGTCTATGTTAAACAAAAGTCTGTAATTAAGAACCCTGATTAAATTCTAGCCACCTCCTAAATACCACACACACAGCATCTGAAACATTAGCCAGTTTAACTGTGGAATCTAATTAGAATGAATGACTTGTGGTTCAAGTTCAACTGCATGTCATGCTGCATTGGCAATAATGGGAATAGAGGATGAGGAGATTGGGCGTATGAAGTGAAGGAGAGAGAGAAGGGTCTCTGAACAAGTAGAAGATGCGTGTGTTGGACCATATCAAAGCCCTTGGTTTACGTCTCTGTCTGGCTCCCTTGTATTTCACTCACTAAACTTTGGTATAATAGTCTTTCACTGTAACCGCACCTCAATCACGCAGACACATATGCAATTCAGTCTAAAAATTATACCTGACAGCAAACATCTTCTTTCTTCAGGAAAAATCTTAACAAATGGCTCCATTAAAAGTTTGTTGATAAAAAACTATTTCACAACCTCTCAGCTGAATAGACAGGTACTTTTAAGTAAGCAATTTACGAAGGAGAAATGGATTGGGATGAAAACAATCTTTCACCTGAAAAATAAAAAAAAAGAGAGAGGCAAAGACATGTGAGTGTGAGAGTGATTCCACCAAATACAACACATCGGTTTGACAACGGTTAAGCCTCTGGAGGAAAGGGGCTGTGTCCCGCTGATATTGGGGCTAAGACTTCCTTTTCCGTGCACTGCTCATTGAGTTGAGAGATGATGTGTACGACCAGATTGTTTCACAAGTAGCTCGTTTACAGGCTAATTTGAAATCTATCAAAATACAAATCCACATCAGCCGATAGCCAGGAATTGCATCTTCTGCTTTCAAATGGAAACCATAATGCTTCCGATGCAAGAATCTCATCCTGTTAACAACAGATTCTACATGTGAAAGCAGTCCGTTTATGAGGATCATATTTCCAGCTAGAACTGACAGAAAAAGCAAAGCATTAAAGCTCACCCTACTGATCTAAGGTTGCCATCACTCACTGTGACACTGAACATCACCTAACATCTGCTAATGTGCCGAGGCTCCGAGTGGATTTACAACAACATAAACAAGGTCGATACTGGACTGGTTGTCAAATTCAGGGAAGACTGTTGATCATTGTGTTCCTAACAAAATAGTTTAAAACTGTGCAGTCGGTGAGGGAACTATCATTTACAGCTCAGGATTACATCTTTGCACGAAGAATCTGTATCACAGAGTGTACACGTGCACAGTTGGTGCTTTATATGTCCAAGGTATGAAACAGTCACTGATATTTCTTTCACACCTTGTTAATAGACCAGATGTTGTAAGTGGAGCAGCTTTTCAGACGTGGGATATATAGCTGACCACAGTTTGGAGGAGGTATTTCTCCCTATCAGCCTCTATCACAGCTTGTGAGTGTGAGCCATCATGTGTCTTTTGCAATCCCTGTAATGTCCATAAATTAATAGTGAAAGGGTTGCAGATGTCAGGGATGCCTGGGAGAAAGGGGCTAGCATCGTTGCAAGGTAGTGCTATGCATCTGCAGTTGGCAGCTGCTGGATTTTTAGAACGATACGGCATGGACCACTTAATGAATCGGATGTGTCTAACTCGGAGACACGACCTCCTCAAGTGTCGAGCAGAGTTTGTGTCTTCCAGTATTTATGCTCGGAAGAAGGCCGTGAACACAAATTAAAGTATTAAAGCGTGTGTGTTTTCACGTAAATAAAAAGTGACAGGAAAAGAGAGGCAAGGTAAGGGTATAATCAAATCATGAGGACACGAGAAGTGAAGTACGCTGAGCTGGAAAGGGATTTCTGTTCGAGAACTGACTTGAGCAGCAACACTAACCGTCGTAGGAGAAACAGAGAAGGGAGAAGACAACAATCATCCCAGCAACACAGTTCATTAGGACTTATTCTGTTGCACGCGGTTAGCCCAGTAATTCATTGAGAGGGACAGCTAGAGTATGCCCTTGTGGAATAGCAGCACTGAGTGCATTTGGGACTCCAGCACAACAGCAAGCCCCTGTCACAATAAGACTTGTCACATGATGCTTCAAGGAGACAAAATAAAAAACACAACCTCACAGTAGTCTCAGCAGAGGTTGGAAGTTGGTAGCTTCTTTGCGAGTCCACATGAGGCTACATAGTCAATTGTGTCAGAGTCGGAGTGGATAAGTGCATTTAAGAAGATAAACCACCTCCCAGAAATAACGTCTATTGTATGCAACTAATTTGCTTTTTTTCCCAAGAACATTTCAAGCAACATAACTGCTAGGATTATGCTCTGTAATAATGTGTGCGTTTTTTTTGTTTTGTTTTTTTAGCAAAGGAAGTGACACATTTTTGTACCACGCAAACACAAAACACACGTCAGGAAGGTGGCCTGGGGTGACACAGCAGGTAAACAAAGCGCATGTCTTTCATTGAGGAAGAGCATGGTTTCGGTTCAACGTTAATAAAGTCAGCGTCTCCTGTCTCGCGCTTCATGTCGTTGTTGTTTTCAATATTTAGCCAAGGCCACAATCTTTCCCTCATCTCACTCCAGCGGATATTGTATGAAAACAAATTAAATATACCGCCACACAGTTTTGCTGCTACATTTTGGATGCATACTTTGGGACTTGGATACATTCATTAACAACAAAAAAGTGTCCCCATCATGTCATTTAAAACACACACACACACACACATTATCGAGGTGGCACCATGTCTTTGTTGTTAGAGAAAAGCGAATAAGCACTGCATTATTAGGAACATGTTTTTCCTATCATGAGCAGTGTTCAACTAATATTGTCTCTTTTGGTTATTTTGTAAATTACATTTTTTAGTAATTGCCATTTGCTCATTTGTTAAAAAAGGTTTCAAGTATGCGGAAAACATCCCTTTGCCTCAACCATCATCTAGTTCTCCAAGAGGCAAGAGGGCAGACGAGTGAAAACAACTCTGAAACATTCCGTCGTGTCTTTTTAATCAAGGCAGTGGCCTGAGGACATCAGTCTTAGTGGGGTTTTTTTTTTAACGTATTCTCTCTTTTTGTAATGTGCATACACTATCCTCGTGTCCATATGTTGCTCTGGCACAGAGCCAACCCCTTTAATAGAGCAGCCAACTGACCAGCTGGGAGTCAGGATGCACATACCATGACCATGCCATTTCTCAGTGTGTAGATACTGGTTCTGCTGTTGCTGATGTGCTTCACACGCTAACTAACTGGCTGTTTGCCTGAGCAACTGCAGTGGTAGTTGCATGAGCAGGCTTGATGTGGGAAGAGGCGCAGACCCTGCTTTGTAATACCGACATGTGTAATTGTCTTTGACGTCCAAATTGCTGCCTCTGGCATCTTTTTTGAAGCTGGAGAGTGCTTCTATTTAACTTCTGTCTGTATTCAGAAGGTTGTCGTTAACTCTAGCGCCCCCAGCAGGTTGACAATTGTTTTGGTTTCGAGTTAAGCAAACGAAAAATGCCATGGAATTGATTGGTGAATCTCTAACTTTTCATCCAGCCCCATCATCAGGTCAAAATAGCAATCTGTGCAAATACCTGCAAAACACATTAGTCCTATTAGCAGTTCTTTGTGTTTAATGCTAATTAGAAAATGTTATCATGCTTACATACATGGTAACCGTCTGCAAGTTCCAATTATGAGGATGTCAACGTGCTGACATTAGCGTTTAACTCAAACTACTACCGTGCCACAATTCAGCCTCACAGTCCCGCAAAGATTGACTGTAGACAGTTAGACTTACTTACTAAAGCTATGCCTTTAAATCCAATTCTCTCATTCTCTTTGTTTTTCTTCTGATGTTTTTCTCCTGAGATTTCACTCTCCATTCAGTTAGAAAGAATACGCCAGTTTTACTAACTGGACAATTGTTGATTTTTTCTTTTTAGCTAAATAAATTATGAGATAGACTTTAAAAATGTTTGAGCCAGTTGTGACTGAGGTAACATTTGCAGCATATAAATTAATTAGTCATCCATTGTTTCAGAATGTCCCATTTTTGGTTAATTTTGATTTACCTGGTGGGCTTTAGGTTTACTGGCTTGAGGTATACATTACATTTACAGTGATATACAGCTGCCAACTTTTGCAATACGGTAACTTTGATCAATTGCTGATCTACAAAAAAACGCACAATATTCTAGATACACTACCAACCAGGGCTCCCAGTCTCCAGTTGGTACAAAACGCTGCTGCTTGACTTTTACCAGGACAAAAGGGCATGATCACATTATACAGTATGCTTGCCTCACTGGTTCTAGCTTTTGGATTGATTCAACAATTTGATTTCCCATTTTCAAGGCTTTGGATGGCCTTGCTCCTAAATACTTCACTGATTTATTGATCCAGTATGTGCTCCTTCTCAACCATAAAGATCACCAGATGGAGCCCTGCTGGTTACTCTTAAAGGCCCGACACGATGGAATCTCTGAACTCTCTCACACACACACACACACACACACACACACACACACCAAGTATAGCTTCTTTAAAGTCTCTTTAAACTTTTCTATTTGTGAAAGCTTTTATAAATGTTTACCTGACGTATAGATTAGCAGTGTACTAGAATGTTCTCAGGTTTGATGTCACTGGCTAAAAACAAATTGAGTGTGTTTCGCTGGATTTCATAGTTTAAGAACCATCAGGAAGGGAGGAATATGAAAATGAAATGATTTAATGCATAACAACTGATGAAACACAGTTTATCATCATTAGAAATAATTTTCTCAGCCATCCAAACTTCTAGCGTGACTGCAACAAGAATATTCGTTTAAAAAGATTCCCCTACTACACACTGTGATGTATAGCGTAATGCTGTAACCTGGCCTCTAAATCAATTTGCAGCCACATTGTAACATTAAAACAGACATCTTCATACTTAATATCAAATTTAATGGAATCTGAGATCATGAGGGGATGTAAAATCGCTGCTGCTTAAGCTGCTCGGTGGTTGTGAGGAAAGCTATTACAGGAGTCGATGTGTCAGTCAGGGGGAGCTGGAGTGGAGATAATCATGATGACTAATAGGGAGGGGATGGTCGAAGAAGTGAAAGTGAAATTAGCCACAAGGATAATGAGTCATGTCTCAATGTGACTCTGTTACGCTGTGCCAGCACAGCACCTTATGTCACTCCAAACACTGCTGCCTAGTTGGCTCTCTGCTGACTTCCCATAAGACCACAGGACCACAGCAATCTCAGAGTGCTTAGTTTGCAGCTTTTCATTCCTAACAAGGAAGGTATGAGTTGCTTTTGTGTTCCTATTAATGGACCTTCATTATCGCCCGGAAATAAACACAATCTCTCTTAAATATCAATTTGATGGCCGCAGGTGGAACATGCTTGAGCCAAAGCTGCTAATCTAGTCTGAGCCAAGTAATTAACAGAATCTGGGTGCACTATATTACATAGCCCACCATTTATTATGTAATTTCATTGTATGAATTAGGTACCAATACAGTTCTTTAAAAACAATTATGAGGAACAAAGGGGTAACATTTGGCCATTTTGGAAGTAAGAAATATATTATAATTTATGTTTTCTTGTAAAAAACTAGTTATGCTAGATGAATTTAAAAAATAATATTTAACTTTTTCCTCTAAGAATGGCTAATTGCTTTGTTTTTGTCCTACTTTTTACATCTGTTCTTTACATGTCAGTAAGAAGTTGTCGGTAGTTGTAACATTCCATTTAATGATCATAAGACAACACAGTTTATACAAATAAATAATTGATTATTGGAGGATGCATGTAATTGTTGTGGAGATGTAGACATTAAGCAGTATTTTGAAGTGCTTCAGAAAACTGGTTATACACTAATAAGGTTTTACAAAATGTGGCTGAAATGAATGGGGCCATAATATGCCAAAAACTCATATTTAACAAATGACAAACATTTTTTACTGTTACTACAACACTCACATTTTCTTTTCCAAGCGTTTGTTGCATGGCTGTGTGCTGATGAAATGACTTGAGAAGAAATCACAGAGTGGCGTTTTCTGGACAGAAGGACACACTTCTAAGAGCCACCCCTCAGTTAGTGCTTTACTAAAACACACACTGCTGCTAATGTTACTACACACTGAACAACAACCGGAGCACATCAAGAGACAGTCGAATATAACTAGCGTACGGTGGGAGCCAACTTGGTTGTACAAATACTGCCTCTATGATTACATCGTATTGGACTAGAAGGAAAAGCTGGAGGGAGGTTTCTTTAATTGTTCCCTGCCACAGAAAAACGGGATGGATTAGATTTCATTTCTCTGTCATCATTTCAGTCAAATGATGATCTTAAATGCACTCTCCTCTGCTAATCCTGACAGACAGTGCACAGTCTCAGGGTACCTGTACACACTGCCAGAATCTCTCAAATGTTACATTATTAATACATTAAATGTTATTTCATCACATTATAAACAACAGACAAATCTATGATGTGCATGTGTTTGTCTGCTGGTTTGTGCTGGATTTTTTTGTTAAAAATGAAATACAATAAAATTTTAAAAAGTTTTTTTTTTTAAATCAGCTGTCTGTGGCAAGTCAACCATACAGTAAATTTGATGGGTGTAAATATTAAACAATGAGCTAAGTCTAGCTCTATAGTTTTTAAAAAGTTTTTAAAAAATGTATATAGAAGACTTTAAGCTAACTTCATTGTAGATATTGGTATTTCCCACCTGACAAGATTTGCTACCCTAGCCTTCTTAAAGGAAATAGTATTCCACTGGTTGCTCCTCCTGAGGGAGCGTAACGCAGGCCGAGGTTTAATGGAAGTGAATTATGGCAACTAAGGAATTCAGCATGTGGTAGGACTGTCTCATGAGAGTTAAGGCACATTCATCTCTGATCAGATGACAGCAAGACTGCTGAGGGGAAAGACATGGAAAAGTAAAGTTGGAGCAAGGGGGTCAAACACGGGATGGAGCTGCATGTATCACAATAGGAATGAGCTAACAGTGGGAGCCTGAGTTTCTGTTGAGTTAAATACACTAAAGTCCCAGGGGACATGCGTTTCAAGCAAAAAGTCCTGAGACGTCACAGTAAAGGTTCAGAACTATAGCAAATGTCAACATACTTTGGTTCTTTGGGTTTCAGAGTGTTGAGGAACTGCAAGATAAATTGTATGCTACGAATAACTACAAGTATAAGTCAAAAACTAATTTGAGAAAAAAATATATTTATTCTGCCAGAGAGATCAGTGTAAATGGATAAGACAGTAAAAAAAGAGAAGCATGTCTCTCCCACCAGAGGGAGTAAACTGAAATAAAAGGGAATTAAGATAAACAAGAGAATTTAACGGCTTTCACACAAAGGAAATCTTACTTGAAGCTGTTGTTTGTTTGGCTTCATCAGCTAAAAAAAAAACAATTTTAGATATACCACAAATAAACTCCTCTTCACCACTGGAGCAAAGTGGCTGAATGCCATTTGTTTTGTTCTGCAGAATAGCAAAGGATTGGGGGGGCATTTCTGCATTCAAACCCCTTCATTGCCAACACATTCACTTTTATTCACTCTCTGTGCCTGGTTTGATAGAGATATTTTATTTATGTCCAGGGGATAATTGAGGATTATCAGCTCTAAACTGACATTTTGATGGCTGTTAAAGAATACAGATTTGCTCCGAGACAACCAATAGAGTGTTTCTAAGTATAGTTTTATTATGAGCTTATCTATGAAAGAGCCATTGTGAAAACAGGAGAGTAGACTGACAGAGCGGCCTCAGAAATATAGTTGCCCACCCTGAAATCCACCTCTTTCTGTTGTGTAATAAAGTAGTCATTCTGTTAAAGTTCCTATGGATTCTGCAGCATTTATTTAGTTTGTCCTCAGTGAATCATAGGTCTAATATACTATATGAATGATTACTTTTTGAAGGGGGCAGAGGAATTTGATTGGTCATAATCCTAAAAAAACTAAAAAACACTGATGGTGTATGATAGATAGTCCCCCTAATCTCACCCTTCTCAGTTTATGAACTCTATATACACTTTATTATTTTACTTTTCACGTCATTGGTCTTGCTTCTCAGTTTTTCATTATTTTCTTCAAGGTGGGCGATGAGTGATGAATAAATTGTTTCATTTTGTTTTTTGCTATCCCACCTTACGCCCCCATACACTATTCATTACATTTTAAACCACAAATTCACTGGCCCATTGTGTACAGTCCTGATGAGTTTTAAAATGAATTTTATCCACCAATTTGTCTCTCCCTCCTTCCTCTCCAATTATGTCACATTTTCAGAAAGTTTGATGTTGTTCAGAGTTGCTCAGCCATTGCTGTGATTTATTATTTGTACCCATCCATTTATCCTTTAAAAATAAACACTGAACTTTTTCCAAAATATTTGGGTCGAGGAAAACAGCAAAAAGGGACAATTGAGGAAATGCCAAAGAGGTGAAAACAATCATTGTAAATGTTTATTTTTCTGGATGGGTGAAAGCCTTCCCTAAAATAAGGGAGGTAATAAAAGACCCCTCGAACAGTATTATTGTTTTATTTGTCTTTGTCATATTAGTCCAAGACAATACCTCAACGTGTAGGCTGACTCACTACAGTATTGGTTCCAAGAACATGATTTCTGTAACATCCCAGAAATAGTAATACACTTTAGTTATATAGCAACTTTCACAACATAAAATGTTATTAGGGCCATTGTTGGGAGACAAATGGAGCTGAGAGAGGTGGGCAATATGTCAAGAAAAAAAATTGCTTCTTTATCAAGATGCAGATTTACTACTTTATAAAGATGCTAACAACCGGCATCTATGCTAGCTAACTTTCCCATGAATGTCACATTTATTTTTCTAATCATATAGCAACTTTCACAACATAAAATGTTATTAGGGCCATTGTTGGGAGAAAAATGGAGCTGAGGGAGGTGGGCAATATGTCAAGAAAAAAAATTGCTTCTTTATCAAGATGCAGATTTACTACTTTATAAAGATGCTAACAACCGGCATCTATGCAAGCTAACTTTCCCATGAATGTCACATTTATTTTTCTAATCAATACACGCCTCTACGTGCACCTAGAGCTTGTTGTTTGTTTTGCAAAAATCCACCGCGCCGTATCATCCTGTCTACTCAGTTTACAGTTCGTGCACAGGGCACAGATCCCACCTCCCCCCCGCTCGCATGTTACAATATCACATACACATGCCTCAAGCTAGGCATATGCTAATTGACGTTAGCAGTTGCTATCTTTTGAGTAAGTTAGCCAGCCCACCTCTGTGTAGCTTGTACTCCATGCCGTTTATCGACAGGAATCTGGTGCACGCACAGGGAGCGGAGGAGCTCGGTGGTAGAGGTGGAGGGCCCTGAGTGTTGTAGACATTCAAAAATCGGCTGAGTCAACTCATCTGCCAGACTTGCCGACTGCAGCTTTAAGGTCCTTAGGGTGATGGCCGTTGGTGGTTATTGTTGTTGATTTTATATGGGCCAATTTAATTAAAAGCAATTTTAATAAAATATGTTTTAAACTGTTTCTTAAAACTATAAACAGAAGTTGATTGTCTGATGCGCTGTGAGTTTTTTCCAAGCCGTCAATGCATAACAGCAGAAAGATGCCTCACCGTACTTAATGTTAGGTACGCTTGTTAAGCCAGCACCATGGCGAACTAAGAGGAGTGTTTGGGACGCTCAGATAAGCAATCAGTGAGGTATGAAGGTGTTAAACCATTTAATGCCTTAAGATAAGATAGTTTAGCGAAGAGAATGGATTACCATTTTGGACAGACATTCATGGTCTCCAGTGGATGACACCTTTGACTTTCCAATTAGCAGCACCATCAGGTTGACATTTAAACCTATACGGTGCTTTAATTTATGACCAAATATCAGAAAAAGTAATTATTCCCATCAGTCTCGGCTGTACTTGCTGTGAAGTACTAACTGGGGAATGTTAGCCTGCTAACACATTAAACTGAGGCGATGAACCTTTGCAGCATGTTAGCGTGGACCAAAGGAGGCCTACAACATCAAAAAGCCATGGGGAAGGCGGAATAGACTAGTGCTGTTCATTAATATGTTTTTAAAATGACACATTTGCAACAGCTACCCTAGTTTTTACAAACCTTCTCAGAAACCAACATTGCATGAATTGTACAAATAGCTGAGTTTTCAAACTGTTATTGTGGGGACAGAATTCCCATCAGAACCTCAGGAGAGGTATTTCAGTGGCCCACTAGGGGCCACTAGCTGGACTTCTCTTTTGTCAGAGGGCTTAGAATGTGAATGTAGTATAAGTTACACTCTTTGTTATATTTACTAGCAGTACATTAAAGTAGTCTCTTGGGGCTCTGATGAGTTTGTAGTCAGACAGTCTGTATAACATGCCCAGATTTGAATAATTAATTGCCTCCTAAAATCAAACTTGTTCACAATGACACTGTTCTCACAGCAAAAATGGAGCAGTGAATGTGGCTAAATGAGCAATGCAGGATATGTGAACCACACACACACGTGCAGAGTTGACAATAAAGTGTTGTGGTGCAACATGCTGCAAAAAGTGCAATTTGATGCAGGTCACAGGGGTATCCAGGGACCCTGGAGCCCTCAGTGTGGAACTATTAGCCTGTGCAGGAAGTGCAGGGTGCATCGGCAGGTCACAGCACTTTCTTTCATTCTCGTCGCACCAAAGAAAAGGAGAGTGCAGAACCTACAGATAATGGTAATTCATCTTCTTCATCATTATTTAATTGTGACGTTAAATGTGAATAGTTCCGATTTAACATCTCTGTCTGAAGCAATGGGAAGTCATTACAAGCTAAAATATACATATGGGCCAAATGCTTGTTCTCATCATTATTTGTGGGCCACTGAATAGGGTAGTCATGGCAATATTACTTTCTGTTGGAAATCCTTGAGATTTCCACAACTCCCTGGGGGAAGAGATGTTGCCCTTATCAAATGGAGCAACACAGGAAGGTCCCGTTACACTTTGATAAAACACTGACAGAATACTGATGGAAATCTTCCTTTGGATAGCAGTCACTCGTCTAAGCCCTAATTCCAGTTAGAAAAGGTCACACAAAGAATGTTAAGTTATCAATCATCTAAATGCATTGTGGGGTCTACAGGGAGTATTCATAATAAATGAAGGGGAGAGCTCATAATTTGTGAAGCAAATTAAATTAAATGAAGGAATGAAAGCTAGATGAGTTGTTTGGATAGTGGCATTTTGTGACACTAATAAAATGAAATACTGCTACTTATTCATCATATATATACATATACGGTATATATATATATATATATATATATATATATATATGGTACCAACAGGTTTATATTCAACATCCCTTAAAATTTCGTTAAACATTTGCTTAATTATGAGCGTTTTCTCAGCCCATTAAATATGAACAAATACATAGCCTTTGGTTAGAAAATTCAAAGACATTTCCCAGTTTATTATTATGATCTGTTCTAATTGGATATATGAAGCCGTGTCTCTTTAAGCTGCAGACAAATGATTCAATTCTTTAAAGAATTCAAGTCCAGCATTGTGACATAATGTCTTGGAGGAATAATGTTGCTCATCTCTAAAGAACAGTGCTAAGACATTATTTATTTGGAGTAATAGACTCACATTTGCCAGAATTGCCCATTACGTGTGTGATATTTCCTTTTATCTCTTTATCCCAGGGCAAGTGTGAACAGCATTGTAGTTAAGTTCTGCTCAGAGCCATTATAGCAGCGAGGGCAAAACAAGATAACATTATAGTAATCAATTTGCATTTTTCAGACATATCTTTATAATTATTATTATTAGAGAGTACGTGGCCCACCTTGAAAAGAGCATTAACCAAATGAGAGCACATGAGAACATTTCAAGATTGTATTGTCTGCTGAGTGTGAACAGATGGGAGCTAAAAGAAATGTACATGCTCATCATAAATACAACAGTATGACAGTATTCATTTAACACATTGTACTAAACAGAGCAAAAATAGAGCTCATTTATTCATATAAATAACTATTTCATTTACTTTTTCCATGCATGTTTGGAAAGAATTCATAAAAATAAGTTCATTCAATAGAACACTAAACTCATATTGCCGTCTCCCTTTTGTTTGTGTGCTCCCTTGGCATCTTTCTTCCCGGATGATTTGGGGCAGTGATGTAATCTCAAATCAAATGAGTCAATTATCTGCATCTCGTTAGTCCCGACTAAAAGAATAAATAATGTTGTGCACTGCGGGGGATTCACATGCATTGCAAGTGTCTGCTTTGCACAGGAGATTTTCACCGCAAAAGCTAACGCTGTACTTCTGACTCACCGTGTGGCTTCCTGTGAAGATAGATCATCCTGTTCTGTCTCAGTGTCTACCAGACTCTCTAACCTCAGTCGACAGTCTACTCGTTCTGCCTTTGCGGAATCCCTCAATGGATTCGGCCTGATTGATCGTAATGAGTTTGGGGTGCTCAAACATGGCTGGTGGTATCCTGGGAACGGCCTTCTCTCTCCTGCTCCTCGCCTCTATTATACAAGGTAATCCTGGACCACATGTGCTGTTGCTCATGTAATATACCAGCAACGATGGGATATTCACCATGGGTTTGAAATGTGTATTGGCTTCTGGTGTGACAGGCTGCCTCAGTATAATGCCGTGATTGTATCTGCCTGCATCCCAGCGGACTGGAGTCTGTAATACCAACTTCAAAGTGTAAGCGATTTTGTCTCCTCACTTTTCCTGCCTCCAATCCTATCTGATGTGCTCGACAGGGCTCCAAGATGTTGAGGTGTTCCAATATGAGAAGGTGGAGGCAGTGGTGGGCCAGAACGTGACTTTGCCCTGCATTCTACAAGACAACGCTCTCAAGATCGTCAGTGTTGAATGGCGCAAGAACAAAAAGGAAAACACAAAGCTGGCTCTGTACAGCCCTGTTTTCGGGCTCAATCTATTTTGGCCCAACGTCACCCTGCAGATTGAGAACATGGGTTCCCAGCTACACCTTTACCAGGTGGCAAAACAGGACAGTGGCTTTTATATTTGTGACATTGCAACGTTTCCTCTGGGCTCCATCATGAGAGAAACTGAGCTAAAGATCAAAGGTAAGACGAAGGCAAGTACATGCAAAGCCGTACCTACATACCTCGACCACACGCTGTCTGCAGGATTTCATATTTTGATCGGAAGTTACTGAACATCTCTATCTTATTGTCCAATGCATAATTTCAAGTTACTCCTGATTGCATCACAGCACCTCGCCTCTGCCAATCTCAGCAGTTACTTCTAAGCAAATGTATGCAATAAGTACGACAGCGTATTAGGGCCACTGTAGCAAAAAAAATCAAAGCCAACAGAGGTGAGCAATATTCAGAGAAAAAAAAAGTAGCAAATTTGTGACTTTAAAACTAGCATATATGCTACTTTATAAAATCGCAAATTTGCTACTTTTCAAAAAATTTGCTACTTTATTATGGAGGTCATAGAGGAAGTAAACAGGTTGCTTGACCAGATTTTTGCTGTTGCTATGACAACAAGTGAAAGCTAGCGCTAGCATTTACCCCAACTGCCCAATCAATAAACACACTTAACATAAGATGATAAGATGATGGCCCATATAAAATTAACCAACAATACCCATCAACAGCCATCACCCTAAGGACCTTAGCAAAGCATTAAAAATAAATGCGTCATACATGGGATTTTAGCTAGCATAAATGCTAGCATGTTGTTAGCGTTGTAATAAAGTCGCAAATTTGCTTGATTTAAAGTTGCAAATTTGAATTTTGCTCCATTTTTATTTTTTTTTTCGACAGTGGCCCTCATAAGCCGTCATAAATAACACATCTACGCACGTTGTCCGGCCATGAAAAATGTATTATCATCCCCCTGTGTGGCCTACTTCCCCCCCTCATCAGTCATTTAGTAGCCCAATGAAGCAGGGACAATACACCCCTTACTTTCTATTCAACTGAATGGGTGTTATGAATAAAATACAGGACGAGGACAATTACAAAAGGCCGTTAATGTGTATTGCAGTTCTCTTTTGCTAATAGATTCATTTTACAATGGACGTTTTGCATAAGCATTATTGTGTTGTCAATCCAAATTAACCTTATCCTTTTCTCAGATGATGTCAAAATAATGTGTGATGTGGAAAGCGCTATTGAGGTCTATACTGGAGAAAATGTGACCATTCAGTGCAGAGATCTCCCTGATGCAAAGTACAAGTGGACAAAGGTAATGGGGTGGAAAAAAACAGCTAATCAGCCCATTTCTGTCCATGAATACCACTTCATTCATCCAACATCATGATGATTGGATTACTTAATATACAAAAAAATAATCTTCTCAAAATGAAAAGGTATTTTACATAATCTTGTTTTGCCCTAGAACAGGATGCTGGTGTCAGAGAATGAATCTCTGGAGCTGTGGGTTGTGACTGATGCTCACACTGGGGTTTATACACTGACTGTCAACACAGGAAACAGAAGTCTGCATAAAGACTTTATGGTCACGGTGCTAACTGCAACCACACGTTTGGGGACAGGTGAGAATCTTCATTTCTTTGACACTATTTCTCTCTTTGTGTCATAATTGGTTTCAGCATTTCCTCAGGGCTGGATTAACAATCGCATTGAGGGCCCAAGAGAATGAATGACTTAATAAACTGCACTGGACCAAAGAGCTGATACTTGACTTTTGTTATTATACTGGAGCTCACACAATTTTAAGAGTTTTAATTAGCTGAAAGGAAAGTGAGAGAATCAAAAGCATTTTGAAACTACCAGTTATGTTTTGAGAAAGCACCATTAACTGTGAATAAATTGGAAAATATTAAACTTTAAGAGTGAAACTCTTAAAGTAATTATTTGCTGCAAATCAATTGCCCCCGTGGGATTAGGGTGAATACTGAACCAAGCTTAACTCAAACAGTATTCCCAGTTTTAAATTGTGAAACAATCAAACAACATGTTGTCTGCTGCCACAGGTGATAGTCAGTACTAAATAATAAACCACATTTGCTTTCTTTCACTTCCTGTGTACATGCTTCTCACAAAAATGTCAATGTGTGACCAAAAAAAAAAAAACACACAGATGTCAGAAGTCTCTTCCTGATCTTTATGTCTACTTACAAACCACAAAGAACAAACAGCAGAGTCTCAAAATCATGACATGGGGTGAGAGCACAATCTGTTGGACGGATCGGTGTAGTACAGCCCAAAGGAAGGTCTGAGATGCTTGAAACACGCAGTCGATCACAATGCAAAGCAGCTTTGGATGGCATTTAATATGCTAAATGACGTCTCAGGGGGGATGTGAGTCGATATAAACAGCAGATGTGTCACAGTGTATGTTTGTTGGTTTGCAGGGCAGAAAATAAGTTATAACAAGTGGCACACAATGAATGAAACATACTCATTAGTTTGTGCGTATACACTGTTGGACATTCATGCCTACACCTTTGCCTCTGGAATCTGTGCCCATGGTTTCACGGCCCAGGGTTCTTGAAATTCACATATTGATTATGCACAGAGCGTCCTCACAAATGCCAACTCGGCCCACGTTTTAATGATGTCTAACTGTGCACTGGGTATTTTGAAGTTTTTGTGGCGCATTACTTATATATTGCTATATTCAGCTTTTTGGGGTGAAGCTTTTTAAAGAATAGTTTAGCATTTTGGCAAATGTTGACATGGACATGGACACTCGTCAGTTTACGGGAATTTATGTGCTGGACTGGTTTGTAAGTACGGAGCAGTTGCCAGGCAACCAGCAGAGACTCCAGGAAGTTACTTTAGCAACTGAAGACAATAAAAATGACTCATTTTACACCTACCACAACCTGTCGGTTTATCATTTTCTCTCTGATCGGATTCAACAAACTACATTACCTTTAGAGATGCTCACAGGCAGATTTGGGCAACTTTGGACAGAGTCAGGCCAGCTGCGAAGCTTTAAGAAAGTATATAATGCAGTGCCAACATTAAAACAGTTCAATATTGCTGACAACATATTAATGCATGTTTTGCTACTTTCAGAACTTGTGACAATGCCACCGCGGTCCAACGTAACAGTGACCGAATCAGCAGACCGCAGCCCTCCCACTAGGCTTTCAACCACTGGCCCCAATACAACGTGGACCATGAATGTTACAGATGAGAATTCAAACTCCACAACTGTCACAGCTGAAGAGCACATGACCTCTTTAACAGAAGCCACACATACCGCTGTCACGTCATCCTCCGTCACACACACTGACCCCCGCCCCAACAACGCCACCCATCAGGAGATAAATCCGACTCACAGTTTAAACACATCCACCTTGTCTGACCAATCAGTGGGCAGCAATCCAGCCACAACATTAAGTTATGGTCATAAGGTGTTCAGGTCAACACAGGAGACGAGGAACGAGCCCACGGAAGGCAATCCTGGTTCAAATCTGACCAGTGGAAATGCAGTGGTGGTCATTGAGGATGCAGGTGATTACTTAATATTCCAGTTTATTGACCTGAATATTTGTTTTGTTCCCTTTCATTAAACATTCCAAGGTTAAAATCTATGACCAGTATCTAGCATGTCACTACAAGAAATATAGTTAAAGAAACAAATACATATCTAAAAAGATATATGCTCAGTAAGTCATGGATGCCTGGTCTTTGTCTGAGATCATCATCAAACATCCCTTTGCCTGCCTGAAATAAGCTTTTAAGTGATGTTCTCAGATGGTTTTGGGCACATTATTTGCTCTGGCAACAGTGAGCAGCAGCACTGCTGGAAAGTAAACAATAAAAACAAACCTTCATAAGCAGCAAATAACTACAGACAACAGAGCTAAATGCTCGACAGGCAAGACCCCCTTAGGAAAACGACAAATGAACCACACAGTCCTTTGCCTTCACCATCTGCATCTTCATCGTATATGAAAGGCTCCCAGTTCTCTCAGCCTCAGGCTGCATGCATTTTCAAGGTAGGAACCTTGTTTAAAATAGATACATTAAAAAAAAAATGCCACCAGATGAAGGGGATGGCTAGACACTTTTCTGTCTCAAGGTAAAAGATCCTATTATCAATATTAGTTGGACTCCGCAGGGTTCCACCACAGTAAGCGATCAATATCGTAGAAACACATCTCTTCTGTTGCTGTCCTCCAAAATGACACCTCTGAATTTGCTTCTCAGGCACTGATGGTGTGCAGACTCATCTGTTGTTGTTGTTAATCATTGTTCCCATCCTGGGATTGATCACTTTGGCCGGCTTTTTCTACATGAGACACACTTCAAAGAAGAGGTAAAACTCATTATCTATCCTTTACACCTGCTTGCAGTTACTCAGGGTTGTGCACTGGGTGAACCGCATCTCTCTTAATAAGAGCACATGATCTATAAAAACTGCTAAGTTTCCAGGAATGCCAGCAGTCAATATTCTCTCTCTCTCTCTGCAGGATGGATCTCCCCCCTCCGTTCAAACCCCCTCCTCCTCCAGTCAAGTATACATCTGCAAGACATTATGAAATTTCAACACAACATTTCCCCACTTCAAGGTGTGACTCAAATGTATATGAATCAAATGTATTCATGTACAATTCCCCATAGATTGCACAATTAAGCAGTAACTGTGGGGACATAATGCAAGTCTATCTACCTTACTTGGCTATATGCAGAATTAAAAAGTGTATTACTTGCATTTGTGGTCAGTTTCAACAAAGTTGCAGGCACTGTGTGTGTATATCTGAGTGGATGTGGTGGGTTCTAAGCTATTGTATATAAACTTTTTTTTTACATTTAAAAAATATAATCTGGTTTATTTTTCTTTTTTCTATGAGCTATTACTCTGCAGGTATTTGTATTATTTACTCTCTTTTATGGCATTCTTGCAATATTGTATATTCACAGCTTATGCAGCAAAAAAATAAACATTGCATTTGCATAAACAACTGTTGGAACTACATGGCTCAACTTCCTAATTCTGTCTTTCAACTGTTAAAGCTGGGATTTAGGATTTCCTGCACAGAAGCCAAAGGACTTGTCCGACAAATGCAGCCGTTTAGTGCTGAAGCTGCAAATTATCCAACAGCTTTGCTGCAGGTCAAAGACACTATTTTCCATGTAACACAGCATGTCACACTTGAGTTTACCAAGTGGGGCTTAAACCACAAACCACATGGGCTAAACAATGCCACCACACTCACACACACAGGAAGTGTTAACAATGAAGCTTTTGATATTTTGTCAACAGATTGTAATTGTAACTATTTCTTTTATTATTGTGTGATGATTATTTCTTTCATAATTGCACATAAATAAGTAATAATAAATATTAGATACATTTTGTTTACAGACCAAAATAAACGGACCCTGCTTAATTTGGTTTCACCAACACAATACATACTTTCACACTTCTACCTTTAGCTGTACAGAGAAACTGCTCAAAACAGAATTTTGTTCTTTCTGATTTTCCTACCACAGCAGCAAAACCACAATGTACTGCACCCATGCAAGATATTCACTCGACTTAACTCTGAAGCCATGTGCACACAGACAACCAGCATAATATATAAAAGCTCAGTTGTACTGGACTCAAACCAAACTGTACATTATGTTGGTCATTCATGGCATTGTGGAGACTCCATTTATGGAATTAAGATGGTCAACACAAGTTTAATGATTTATTTCAGGGTGAAATTAAAAATCATGCTCAGTAAGGTAGGACTACTAAAAGGGGTTGATTTTTTCCAAATTGAATGATAATGGTTATGATTATGATTATCCACGGTTATATTTAGGTTGTCACCTATTTTGTACCCCACAATGGGATCGAGACTGGGTGCCTTAGAATGAGGTTACATTGCTTCCTGTTTGTAACTGTAGAGCAGCAACTTTTCAAAGCGCGGTGACGTGCAAGAGGTAACTCAGGCAAAAGTAAAAATAGATTACAGTGTAGCTCACCTCGCTGACTAAACACAGCGATGCAGACAACCACTTTCTTCAAGACAGCTGGAAAATGGCAGGTAGGATCTTCTCATTAGGTTTCGATGTACATACGTGTTTTTAATATTGTACATTTTACATCTCTCCGATAATGTTGTATCCCTTCAGATAATTCTGCAATATATCGCTTTTACTACAAAACAGGAATAATTTTTGTAGTTTTGTTGATGTCACGGTCGACTCTACATACGGTTTTCATACCATGTAGAGTGCACATGTTTTACGAATGGTTAAAGTTTTTTCAGCAAATTATTTATTTTACTTGGAGAAATTAAAACAAAATTTGGTTACAATTCAAAAATTAAATTTCCTGTGAAATGTTTCGTTATTGGTATCATACCTTTTTTGGCCTTTTAAATCACCACTTCCAAAAAAATGTGCGGTAGCACACAATCGATAAGCAGTAGCAGACAATAGGTAACGTTAGAATGGGTAACATGCTATATTGGCTAATTTCAGTTTTTCTTTAAAAAGGTCACGGGTTGCTTTAACAAGGTTTCATCTTTCCTGTTATTGAGATGTAGAGAGGGAAATTCCAAACAGTATTGCTGATAACTGATCAAACACGAAGCGTGCCACTCTGACGTAGAAAACTAACTTTTTTGAAGTTTGAGGTTCTAATAGTGGATTTGTGTTGGTCTTTTAGAGTTACCTGTAGGCCTACTGCTAGGTGTGGCGCTGTTATCTCTGGCGTTCTTCATCTCTTTCTGTCTCAATGTCATCCTCTGCATCAGACGAAGAGCCCATTTCTGCACAGGTAGTCATGTTTTGTCTTTAAAAACATGTTCACCATTGATTCTGAACCTCAGGGATGACGATAAATTGCTAAATATTTTATTCCTTTTAATCAGACATAGAGGAGTGCTGCTTCACACACAGTTATACCGGTGAAAGGTATGCTTTTAATTTGTCTTTTGAAATGAATACATCTTGGTAACAAGTAATAACATGTATTCCAATATTTGTTTTCTTGGTTATAGAAATTACCGTTATTATAGAATATAACACTGTGAAATTGTTTCTCGTTAAAGGCCGTCACAGGATGAAGGGAATTATCTTCATAACCTCAATCATGATGATCAGCTCCACGATCACCGTGAGCTACAGGAAAATCCAATCTACGGCAACATCAGCTCAGACAGAAGAGGTGAGGCCAGGCCTGCAATTACAGGAAATCACAACACAAAATGATTTATTTTTTATAATAATTATAATATGATTGTTTAATGTTCTGTATTTGTAGACTGCGTTGTTTGTAGAATAAAATATCGTGCTTTATTAGTCCCACAGTGGGGATATTAACAGGTTTACTGCAGCAAAGAGGATAGCGCAAATAACAAAGCAGTGCAAAATAGAAAATACGAATGTAAAACGTGTTTAAATCTTGTGTTTCGCTTGTTCAGATTCTCTAGAGGTTTGCTACGAGATGATGGCGCACACAAGACATCCTATGACGGTAATTGCTTCGACTACGTTCAGACTTTCTGTGATGTCGTTACGTATGTGTTATTTTATCGTACATTTGACAGCCTGACGGGGGGTGGCAGCATTAATGCAGAGTGATAAAAGAAACAATTTGATCTTGCTTCTGTGCACTGCAGGGTTACATTTTTCCACATGCTTGATGTTATTCATTTTCACTTGTGCTTTTGCGTGGAACGCGCGCTACGATGACAGAACTCTTCTAAAGCTCTGGATCTCCAATATCGATCCTATAACATGAACTTAAGCAAAACTGGGTTCGGGAGTCATTTACAAAGTGTCATCTTCTAAACCAAACACTTATGTTTAAAATAGATTTGTTGTAACATCCACACTGAGAATAAACATGTGATGTCGTGCATTTGCTGTTAAAAATACACATGTGGTAAAAGAGTCGAATGGAAGGCAGCTGACACCACTGACAGTGTGGTCAATGAAACACAATGCATATGTTCTAAAAATAACCTGGACTCGCATAAATACATCGGAACCTTCAGCCACAAGGTGTTATTTGAAAAAAAGTGGTGCATAGTTCTGCAACTTTTTTTTTTTTGATGACAAATGTTAACTTGTCGTCTCTCGTTTAAACAAGTCTTTAGAGCCTGACCTGAATTATGCCTCGTTGGATCTAAAGAAGGCAAAGACATGCATGAAGAGTCGCCTTCAGCACGGCCACGCTCAGGGACCAAACAGACTTCAAGACGAGCTGTCAGTCCGCCTCACGCCCCCCCTGACTACTTTCCTGGAGGTGGAGGCGGACATGGATGCTCGCCTTCTATCCAGAGACACCATGGTCTCCCACAGCAGCATCTACCTGAACAGTCAGCAGATAGCACTAGAGGCGGAGGAGATGGAAAGAGAAAGGGCCGTACACGTGGGAGAGAGGGAGACCGTGGGGATCAGGAGGTGGGAGCATGGGCGGAGTAGGGAGTGGAAAGTAGAGCGAGATTGCGGGGAAAGAGATGACACACATGATAGTAATGGGAGTGTATGCACGCAGCTTTCAGCAGTGGAGGCGATTCAAAGTGGCACGGATCATTTCGTAAGCTAATTTAGCCGAGATAGTGATCAACAAGATTAGACAGACTCTTGTTTCAAACCGTTCAGACCTGAATGAGAACAAAAGCAGAGAAAAGCAACCGCCCAGCACTGTGTTTCACAAGAATTCAATCTGTCATCTTCCACTATTTAACGAGCTTTGCGCAATTTCCTCTCTGATGCGAACAAACTACCTTTTGAAGTCTCCCCATTGAGCAACTCAGGAACAAACAAACAAAGTTGTATTTCTGTGTAGAGGATGTAATAAACGTAGAGGACCTAACGAGAACAGGAAAACGTGTGACATTTAGAGGTGATTGGCCTTGTGGAAAGTCTCAATTTGTTGCCAAAGACAAGGAACACATTGTATCATCGCAGCACACGGAAGACCTTTCACTGTCTCATCAACAGATGTCTCACAGAAAGGTGTGAAGGGGAAAAAAACGCTTTTGTTTTCCATGATGAAGGCGATAACCAAGCCTTGAGAATTTTTATATAAATAAATACCTAAGCACACTTGAATTTGCTTTTCAATCATGTTAAAACATATTGAGGTAAATATGATGATAATTAAAATGTTTAAGTAATGTTGTTTTATTTTCCCCTGTGGGTATACTGTTATGTAAATGTCCCTCAGATGATTTTCCACGTCAGAGTTACGATAATGGTCATTCGCTTTACAATCTATTGCACTTATGAGCTAATGTGCCATCTGCTAGAACGGTTATTTACCCCTCTGTCATCCCCACTTGGGAAGGAGAATTCACTGGCCTGCTCTCTGTTGAGGGAGCTGAACTCAACAGTCAGAGGCCTGCAGCACGCCAACTGTTAGTTGTCACATCTTCATCTTTTGTCACATGTAAGTTGCAAATAGAGGCATTTTGTCAGAAGAAAATTAATATCAGCTAGCTTTTAAAATAAAACATAAAAAAGCTATGAGTACAGTCACCAAGAATCCTTACACATTAGGATATTTCCTTGGTTGCTTTGGGTGACATATAAAAAGTGGTTTCCTTATTTGCAGGGCAGATAGTTGAGTGACGGAAAGTACAAGAAAAATAATTTCCAGCTTTTTCTCATTTCCAGCTTTTTCAATTTAAATGGACATCTTAAAAGGGTATGTTCACATTTTCCTCAGGTCTGTCTTATAACAAAAGTCAGGTACCCTTATTTACATTGAAAGGGTTTTGCATACTTGGATCCTCCTGTTTATTAAGGCCATTAAAGGATCCCTTCATCAATGGAAGTGATGGATAACAAAATCAATTTATTGTTGAATGACAAGTGAGTTCTAATCTTGACCCAAAAACGAATATGAGGCTTCAACAATAAGACTATTGCAGTGCACTACAAAAGTGATTTCATAAAATGTGTTTTACGATATGCAAAACGTTATTCATGGAGTTCGTAAGATTTCCAAAGTAAACAGAGCTCAGTCACTTTTTCTTCTTTATGATCTCTTTCTAATTGTGTCATTCGTGCTTTTTCAAATGTCTATGCAATTAATCTGAAGGTTCAACCAGACCAAATTGTATGTGTATTTCTTTTTCCTCCAAAGACTGTTCAGTGTTTTCCTCTCAAAAGAATATATTTTAATAATATGTAAAATATATATGACTTGTATTTTTTCTAAAATATTATCACAATAACACTGCAACTATTTGGTATGTGTTGCCAGGCAAGCAACACAAAACACAGGCAAGACATGCCGATAACACATGCAGAGCTGCTATGACTAAAATATGATAATCACTTGTTTCCTCGGTGCCCTGAAGTAATATGTGTTATTTCATTATAATTACTTTGGGCACTTTATGCACAAGAGATGACAAGAAATTAGGAGAGAAATTGGGAATTAAACGCAATAAAATTCCCCAGCCGGACATAAAAACTAATTGTAACACCTGTCAGATTACACAAGCACGTCATGTGGCTTTTCCACCTCTATGGTTAATAACATTAAAGACAAGTCATTTAAATTACTTGGGCAGGTTAGGCAATTATGTTCGCATCTTTTGAATATGCTTACAGCTGAACGACCCACCACCCAAACATGGGTTAACTCAAATTAAGAGTCAAAAATAAAAGTGGAGCTAAATAAAAGTTAGCACAGAGTTGAGGAAACTAAAAAGGGACAGGAAGGGACCGAATGGTGACTCATTCAGGTACAAAGAGGGTGAACTGAAGATGTTCACCCTCTGGAAACCAAACACCAAGTGAGAGAAAGAACAATGGCGTTGGGTGTGGCAGGCTTTTAAAACCTTCTTCAAACCAGACCAATCTCTCTTAACGAGGAGAGCAGCTGCTGTCACTCAAGAGGACCGTCAAGTCTACTTCCTGGCCAGTCAAACAGTGAGTGATTCAAAAGCGTAAGGGAGGGTTTCCACCTGAAGTTGCTCACTTTCAAGAGAACAGGAGAGAGAAACAGTATCAGGCATTGTGTAGTTTCCCATGCACAACTAACTCTCTCATTGGAATTGCTGATGGCATTCAAGCTTCACAAATCATAAAACTGGGGATTTTGCTTAAACATGTATACTATCATATTTGTGTTTGCCACAGAGCTTATTTTTTGTAATAAATTCCAGGGTTGGCCTCACTGATAGTGATGTCAAATTTATAATATGTTTCCTAAAATACGACATATCGTCCCCTCTCTGCCTGCGTGACCAAAAACCAATATCAGCCCTGACTCAATCCAGAGTGAGCTGCATTTGTTCCTGACTGGGAAAATTCATGTTAAGGCACACTTACTGAACAGCAACTCTGAAACAGCAATAAAACCCACTACCACCACCCACCACTGTGCATCTTTCTGAACATTTTAAAGGTGGATTAATTTTTTAACTATTTCAGGTCACTAAAAAAGACCAGATAAGCTAAAAAAAAAAAAAACTGCTCACTGGCTCCTTTGTGCTCTCTTTTTGTATAATTTACCTTAGTTTTTTAATTTGTTTTCATTCTGTTCCACCATTGATGTTAGTTATCATTTAAAGCAGTCATTTGTAGACTTAAAAAATAAAATGAATCTGTTAGTGACTCTAAATTGCCCATAGGTGTGAATGTGAGCGTGAATGGTTGTCTGTCTCTACATGTTGGCCCTGTTATAGACTGGCGTCCTGTCCAGGTGAACCCTGCCTTCGCCCAATGACAGCTGAGGATCGGCTCCAGCCCCCCCTGTATTTTTACTTCGCCGCCGTAACTAAACAGGAATCCATGCTCCTTTTCTCCTGTTATCCTAGTTTTTAATGTCATGGCTGCCAATCCAGCTGCATTGGCAGTAGTACATCTGACAAGCCGTCTATCGCAGGCTACATGTAAGACAGAACTTATGCTCAATTCCCTAGGGCAATTAGAGTCACAATGAATCCATCTGATTGTCTTGACTGTGGCCCTGGAGACGGGTCCTGCTTACACGGGTGACATGCACTCGCCCAAGAACCTGGCGATCCGGATCACCCAGACCCCTGCCCTGAATACAGGATAAGCGGTAGAAAATGGATGGATGGATGGATGGAATCTGTTAGTTATCAAACTTCTCTCAGAAGATACACTTCCTGTTTTTGAAACATGAATATGTGAGATGAACCAGAGGTGAGAAAAACAAGAAAGAAAAGTACCTGAAAATGACTTTAATACGTGCTGTATTTGATTAAAACTACGAACAAAATGATGATCATAATTTAAACAATATCACAAAAGTCCAGAAGCTGTATCTGATGAAAGAAACAATTATTTATTTTCTTTAATGGTGTCTTATTATTGTCTTATTAAGAAATGCTCAATGTGTTTTTTCCTTCTTTCTACACATTTCCTGCATGATATCCTGAAGTGGCTGCTGCCGCGGTCTTTGTGCAGTGACGTTATCATCCTGATTATGAAAATACTTAATTTATTGTGAGTGCAGATCATCCCATACTTAGTCCAGACATTCTTGGTGCCATTCCTTTGTTAGAAACAGTTTGTTCAGCCAAAATCAACCTTGTTTTGGTATAATTTGGAGATATTTCCCCTCACCCAAATAAACCAACTCAAATGTAGTGATACCATAAATATGTACGGACTAAATAGTGCTTCTGGGTGATGTTAATGTACTTTTTTATTGTATTGGTTATTTAACAGGGACGATACATACAACATTACCACAAATAATTGGAGAAATGTGATGTATAGAAGATGTCTAGCTTCAGCTAATTTGCAGTCTTTGACCCTGGCCAGCCTTTTGAATACAATGAAACAAGACAATAACTACAGTTAAACAATTTAGCCAGCTTAATCATTTTTAATTTTAATAATTGTGTGTATTTTATATGTCTACATTACTACAAACTCTCGAGCAAAATACCTCAGTGGTTTTTACAATCACATGACGGCATGTTGAATGTAAGAAGAGTAAAAGGCTAGTCAAGGTCGGCGGTGAGGGAGGGGAGAGAAGAAACGTAGAGGTTCTGTAACTCACTGTAGCAATCAATTGAAATCTCACCGCCATCGGACCAACCACAGTAACCCTGTCTCCATCCTGTATTTATAGTACTGGCGGGACACCTGCGTCTCAGTCGCGGTGTTAACTTTTAACGTGCCTCAACAAACTAGTGAGGGTCGAGCAGACACATTGCCTAACGATATTAATGGAAATAAAACACATTTATTGCTGTAAATCGTGTGTTTCTAGGGCTGAAAGTTGCACATTTAAAACACTTCCTGCACTGCAAAGCATGCTGGGAACACAGGTCACGAAAATACGTTCAAACAGGAATAATATGGTTAAATAAAACCAGCAAGTCTGGTATTTATAGACACGCTGAGAGAATACATCGTAGACTAACCTGTGGTCTAAATGCAGAAACGGTCGGGCTCCGCTTTACGATAAACAATATAATTGTGACGCTGGACGGGATATCAAAGATGATGTAAGTGTCGAGAGAGAAATCCGTCTGTATACAGGCAACACACCTCTAACGGCACCGCGAATGGATGCTGATTATTTAATTTTTTAACAGTGCAACATATTTTAACTGTTGCTTGTGTACATACTTTAAATTCAATCTATGTACACTTAACTCGATGTACACCAATGCTGTTTTATGTCGTTCTATCCATAACAAATGGTCTATAGTCGAAATGCTACGCGTCTGCCACTTATTATTACCGAGTGAGGTATCATCCGGCACGTAGACGATCTTTGTTGCAAACATGGCGGCGCGCATGTGAATGTCATGCCATCGTAATCTATTCTCCGATTGCGTTCGCGTTTGTCTGCTTTTAGCGATGCGTTTACAGCTGACATGTTAATGACACCCTGCAGCACCGTGGTCACCCCCTTTTAGACCGCTTCGGATCTGGGAAACCGTCACCTGCTCGATTCAATAGCTGACCGGCTCTTGATGTTAGCATTTTTAGCTAGCAAATCGCCAGTCAACTGCACACAGAGTCACGATGGATGCGGACCAACAAATGAGAAACGTAAGTGACATTCATCGGCGCCGTGTTCAAGACGTCATGTTTGATATTACGTGAAGAGTGTGACGGTGAGTTTGTGTGCTTGTGCCTCACGTAGCTGCGGGATTTCCTCATGGTTTACAACCGCATGACTGAGATCTGCTTCCAGCGATGCAGCAGCAACTTCAACTACAGGAACCTCACCATGGACGAGGTGAGAATGACGACCCTTCACCATTTATTTAGATTTCAGAACGTGGCCAAAAGTATGTAGACAGACGCACTATAGATGTGTATGTCGGTGCTGAATATCCCCAAAAGCGTGCATTAATAAGCTGCTGTGACAGCCTCATTCAGCCACAGGAGCTTCAGTTAGTGTGAGGCGAGGCTTTACCGCCAGGCTTGTAGTCTCTATCCTACAGGAGCTGAGGTCACTGACCTCTCACTGTGCCTTGGGGTCATCAATGAAATCATGTTAAAAGGGGAAACCACCAAACTGCTGCTGTAAAGGTGACAGGACATCATTAAACGGTCTCTCACTAAGGTTCTCATTGATTGAAACCTCCCCGTCCACATACTTTTGGCCACATAGTGTGTCATGGTCACACGTTTTGTGCTGCTTGTCAGTTATCCACTCATCATGACCCCCCATGCAGGAGCGCTGCGTGGACAGCTGTGCGGGGAAGCTGATTCGCTCGAACCACCGCTTGATGAACACCTACGTGCAGCTGATGCCTCGGATGGTGCAGCGCCGCATGGAGGAGATGGAGACCAAGGCGGCGGAGAGCGCGAAGGCAGCGGAGGCGGCCGCTTCCGCCCACGTGGAGCTTCCCGCCGCGGACGTCCCACCAGCGTCTCAGACCCCCATAACCTTTTCTCCACCCCCACAAGAACCTCCGCTGCTGGAGCAAACATTCACCTCAATGACTATTGACGATGCCGGACCACAGGTTCATGGTGGCGGAGCTGTAAAGCCAACAGGATTCGATATTCCGGTTGAGCTCAACGCTGCGACAGCCACAGAAGTCAAATTCTCAGCAGTCGCGCCTGTGATTGAAATGGAGAATTTCTCATTGCTTAAAGAAGCTGGCAGTGGACAGTCTCACACTGGAGGCTTTCCTCTGCCACCCATAGCTGGTGCCCAGATTCCGACTGATGTCGCTGTGCCTGTGTTTGCACCATCAAAAGCAGATATGCCCGTGTCAACGGTGGCTGCGCCTGCTGTGTCCATATCCACTGAGAGCCCGTCAGAGGTCGCCCCGCCTTCAGCCCTGATTCAGGACTGATGGCCGGTCTGAGGTTAAACCATCACAAGCAAACAGCATCTGATGAACTCCTCACTGGCAGTCCAATATTATATTTTCCATAAAGCTGGAAATAATTTGGTTAACACTGATGTGAATTGTAAAATAACATGTTTTTTTTTATTATTATTATTACAATATGAACTCTTTATGTCGTCTTTTCTGACCATAGTCTCTAAAATATGACAATCTTCTGTTTTCATATTTCAAATGAAAAATCTTTGAGGTTTTTCACTATTGGTTTTGACAAAATTAGTAACTTAAAGACCTCTCTGTTGTATGTGTTGTCCTGTGCTTCTACAGGTATTATTTTTAAATAAATAATAAAATATTACATATTCGCCCTGTGATCTCCCAGGGAAATAAGATGAACCCCTATGGTGAGAAATCATAGTGAAGCATGTCACTCATGATAAAAAATATCGTGGAAAAATGATGATGTAGAGATTGCGACGATATCTCGATTCGATGCTCCACAAGGATCAATACCCAGCCTGCAGCCTGGATTGTGGAGGCCTGCTCTTATTAGGACGTTCAGCAGCCTGGGCTGTTCATTCTGACGACTCTGTCCTTATAACTGTGAGATAATTTTCACAAATAAAAAGAGTATTCATTACGTTTGTCCATGATTCTTCATCTTAAATGTTCAATTGACGACCTCCTGTGAGGTCCTCCTGCCAGATGTCTGGAAGCAGCAGTGAGTTGGGCCGCATCACGTCACATGCTCTCTCCGAATCCAGTTCATGACCTTGATCACATAACGCCACATCTCTCTCTCCTCCCATCATTCCCTGTCTTTGCACTAAACACACTGTACTCTGTATCCACCAGCATCCCAAGCCATCATAAAACAGAATTCTCAGTGGCTTCATTCTCCAATCTTCAACCACAAATTCTTCAGTGAAACTGTCCGCCAGCAGCTGTGACAGTTAAGGATACTTGGCCTTAATGCTTTAGGCCAAGTATGAACATATTTAGTTCAAGCCACTGATGAGTTTTGATAATATACTCATGCCATAGTCCAACAATTTTAACATAAATATAAAACCATTAACCAGCAATACCTTTCTCTTGTAAAATCTATTTTCTTTTTTAATAACCAAATTAGTTTTTTCTTTGTTTAGGCTATGTTGTTATCACATCATACATGCAGCAAGAAACGCCAAGGACGTGTTTACAGTAATATAGACACAATGTCGCACTACACAGTTTGGCCACTAGGGGGCACTGACACTTTTTTTTTTTTTTTTTTTTTTTTTTTTTTTTACTGAAATCTTCTAATCAGTACTACAGTATGTGTATAGGCCTTATTCACTTAAGACATTTTTGACATGTCACAAGGAGAGCACATGTAAAAGATTACATGAATGGCTGAAAAATCGTTTATACGCCAGGGCTCCAATATGAGCTATGACTTACAGATCTATGATGTGATGACAGTAATTTAATTAGCAGTTAGATTTCCGGGTCGTTCTTTTTTTCATGCCCATGCATATTAATCAAAAAAGATGTGTAGGTATGTGAGTGACACATTACAGTTAACGATGAACCATAACTAAATAATAATATTTTAATGTATGTTTATTTAATCGTATTTATTTATTTTTTAAAGTAGGTACATTCCTCCGCCGCCACACCTGACCGATATTTTCGTCCCCTGCAGTTGTGCCGTTAGACGTAGCATCGTTGCATTGCCTCCAGCAGGGGGCGCCGTAGAGTCAGCGTCCCGGGACGTGGGCTGCCAGTAGCAGAGCTCCTCTAACTTCTCACCACCAGTAGCCCACATCAACCCGGAGGAGCGGGGCGTGGACTCAGCCCGACGATTTCTCTGCACTTAATTTTGGGAAGACGAGGGACTATCGGGGGGAAAGGAACTGACCGACGAAACCGATCGATTCGCAGCTGGTAAGAGATCCGGGAACGGTTTTCTATGTGTTTTACTTAGGTTTCCATTGTGGTTGAGAAGTTTAGTTCTCCAACTTCACTTTGACTTTTTTTAACAATAGAAGTCAAAGTGAACCAATAGGCCAGCCCATCCGATATCCACGCAGGAGCGCAGAGGGGAAATGTGGAGCTGTACAGCTATTTAAACACTTCCTAATTTCAGTCCAGGGGACTCTGTCTGGCTGCTTGGGCTCTTTGTGCAGCAGATAGTGTAAAATATACATTTAATCATTGGTTTACTGTGAGAATGAATGTTGTAAATAAGTGTATATAAAGTACAGCCAGCCTTCTTACACATGAGGGGATTAACACAACCTAGTCAACCTAGACTGAGTGAGGGATGTCCGTTTACCTGTCTGGGGAATGTACAATGCATGGCAAACACAAACTTTGAATATAAGAAGTCTTTGTTTCACACCTTTTTTTTGTGGCAGGCTGCATGTTCCTGATCTCAAAAGAGACTGAAAGAGCATAAAAGGCAAGAGAGGCGACCATGGATGACATCTTCACACAGTGTCGGGAAGGGAACTCCGTTGCTGTCCGCCTGTGGTTGGACAACACGGAGAATGACCTCAACTTGGGGTAAGCAGACGTATCTGTACGCATTCTCTCCCGTCCACTTTGATGATGACCTCTTGGATGTTGGAATCTGGGCTGTCAGGAAGTCTGTGAAAAGGCAATTTGGTCTTCTAATGAATGGAGTTGACTTCACAGCAAAAGCACCACATTTGGTATGGTGTGTGACGTCTGTGTGTGTGTGTGTGTGTGTGTGTGCATACAAAGCAGCCCTTGGCACATTAGAGGTGGTCAAATAGTTTCCATATTGTGCTCTCCCTGCACAAGCTCTCGCCGCACACTGCCGAACATCAAGCAGCGTTCGTAATTCCAGTCCAGTTGTTTCCCTTTTTTTCTTCTTCTTGGATTTCTCTGTTATGATGTCATCTCCCAAAACTGTGTGTGTGTGTGTGTGTGTGTGTGTGTGTGTATGAAAGCGGTGGGTGATTCATGGAGGTTGAGCGGTGACGTAAATGGCTCAGACAGAACGGAATATAACCTAAAACCCATCAGACACCAGACTTAAAGGCACATACAGACTTGTAGTTGGTTTACATGAAATGTATCAAAAGCAAGTATGATAATCATATAATTATTTGGAGTTTTATACTGAAGATGCCACCCTGTTTTCTTGGTGGACGCCTTTTTTCCCCCCTCAATTTCTGATGTTAAAGTAATGAATCTCAAATAGTAGATGAACCTCTAATTATCACAAGTTGCAGCCTTATTACATTTTATTTCATTGGGGGCTATTTATAGAGCACTTGTGCCTGTTTACATAATCTCCCTGCCAGAAAGGGGCTACGAGACGTCCCAGCTAAAGTCCTCGGTTATCTCATTCTTGGGCCAGGCCATATATGTGCAGTTTGTTGACGTTGACTTTGAGGGCTGCAGAGCTGCTAGCCAACCACGCAACAGCCAAGGCCATTTCCTCTGTTCAACTCCATACAGGGCCAGGCCCTCGCTGACAGAGCTTCTCAGGCGGCGAGCTGCAGGCCCACATAAACATCTGAGACACCATTATGCTGGAGGCCTGCTTTAGCCATTGACTCAACTGTGTGTGTGTGTGTGTGTGTGTGGGGAGGAGATGGTGTGAACCAGTCCTTTCTTTTCTTCATTGTCCAATAAAGTGTAATACGTGTTACGTTGGTGGGAAAATGTGCTTTCCCGCCATCTTTGATGCAGAATTTAGGAAACTGGAGAGTGAGTCCACTGAGACGTTAAATGCTATTTCAGTTCTCCCACAGGAGCTGTGTGTGTGTGTGTGTGTGTGTGTGTGTGTGTGTGTGTGTGTGTGTGTCTGACAGGAAAACACAGGGAAGAAGAGAGAGGGAGACTCTCCGAGAATGTGTAGCTGAGGATTCCACTGTGTATTTTCCGCTCTGTACTTTTTATAGCACACAGGGTCGGTCAGACCGTCCACAGTTCTGGATCCGAATTGTCAGAGAATGTGAATTACCGCTACTTCACTTTAGTGCAAGCTAGTGCAGCGGCTGTTGTCCTACAGGCTGTACTCGAGGTTTATTGTTAAACCGGGTGTAGGAGGTTTGTGGCTTTGCGGGGACTTGCGAGAAAAGCCCCGGCAGCTGCCTCGGGGTCAGCTAATGTAAAGGAGTCACTCGGGTGAAGGGGCCGGTAGCACATAGGTGACAGCTTGGCTCCGTGGAGACTGCAGCAGTGCTATGTATGCTGTTTTGTGTATGTTCCAGCTTGCACAGACATATTTATCACTAGGCCATCAGATGGGTAAAGACTGCTGGCTACACGAGGAAGCATGTGCTTAAGTCTAAATAAAGATTGGTAGGTAGCGGTTGTGAGAACCTGTGTGTCAGAGGGAACCACACAGATAGTATTTTGTGAGCTGGTATGCGCTCAGTCGTCCAAACAATCTCATTAGAACTCCATTAACTGTCTGTATGTCTGTGTTTCAGTGACGATCACGGCTTCAGCCCCCTCCACTGGGCCTGCAGGGAAGGGAGGAGCGGAGTGGTCGACATGCTCATCATGAGAGGCGCTCGCATCAACGTGATGAACCGCGGAGACGACACCCCGTTGCATCTCGCCGCCAGTCATGGCCACAGGGACATCGTGGCAAAGGTAAACGCACTGTGGTTCCAACCTGAGAACACGCTTTCTGTTTGTTGTCAGTTTTCTCACTGTTCTGACCTGTGAACGAGCAGCTGATCCAGTGCAAAGCCGACCCCAACACGGTCAACGAGCACGGGAACACGCCGCTCCACTACGCCTGCTTCTGGGGCCAAGACGAAGTGGCAGAGGTACAGTACAGTACAACCACAGACCCTTCATTGAGTTAAATCTGTTGGCTGAACATGCCCTCTTCTGGGGAGGAATGTCTATGTCACCTGTGCATAACATAGTATGACTCCCTTGTGTTAGGACTTGGTGACCAGTGGTGCCCAGGTGTGTGTATGTAACAGGTATGGACAGACACCTCTGGACAAGGCCAAGCCTCACCTCAGACAGCTGCTTGAAGGTCAGATGTCATAACACCCTATAAGGAAAAGTCAATCATTACATTGCAATTTTTTTATGATCTTTACTTCTTGTATGTAGAAAAGGCAGAGAAACTGGGTCAGAATATGACCAAAGTGCCCTATAAGGAAACCTTCTGGAAGGGCACCATGCGAACACGACCTCGTGAGTAACGTTCACTTCGTAGAAAGGAGCAAATCCTCATATCAAATCAGGATTTTGGATGATTGATATTTCGGCTCTCTCTCAGGTAATGGCACCCTCAATAAGCAGGCTGGTATTGATTATAAGCAGCTTTCTCTCCTGGCGAAGATCAATGAAAACCAGTCTGGAGAGGTAAG
Source organism: Chelidonichthys spinosus (assembly GCA_029853015.1). Classification (NCBI taxonomy): domain Eukaryota; kingdom Metazoa; phylum Chordata; class Actinopteri; order Perciformes; family Triglidae; genus Chelidonichthys; species Chelidonichthys spinosus. The sequence continues at coordinate 13,878,834 of CM056835.1, forward strand.
TTGCACTCTCTGTTTGCTGCTTTCACAGTCCCTCTTTAATTTATTTTCACTTCCCCGGTTTATTTATATATTTATTGATTAAAAAAAAAGATCCCCATTAGTTTAGGCCCCAGATAATTGATTAGAATTCCTTTCTTAGAATTAGTCTGTTCCTTGACCATGTGCTCCGTCTGCAGTTATGGCAGGGTCGGTGGCAAGGGGATGAGATCATAGTGAAGGTGCTTCAGGTGAGAGACTGGACCACCAGGAAGAGCAGAGACTTCAACGAGGAGCATCCGAAACTCAGGTAATTTACACACGAGTTTTCTAACCACGCAGTGATGGTGTTTAGAACTATCGAGGTTTCTTTCATGGGCTTCACGCGATCACGTGCCTTAGATCTGTTTGCTTGCATAAACTGAGCCTAGTAAATTTGGTTCTGCTGTTCGAGTCTCTTCAGAGCCTGTTTGTCTGAGCCATAGACAGTTTATGAGCGTTTTGACTGACTATCGAGTTCTGGTTTGCTTGGTGCTAATGTGAAGACGGATTTGATTTGATTTGATTGGTGGTCATTGAGGTCGCTGTGGTCAAAGAGAAGTTTTAGGACGTGCTGCACGATTCTTGTGCAACGAGAAGAGGAGTTTAGTTGTTGTCAAGGAAATGGGTTGTGGATGAAATAGTTGTTGGCAGCTGAGAAAGAATGAGAAGGGCTGTAAGCCCTGCTTATTGTTTGTTGGTTAGACCTCCATGTGGGGTCCAAATGCCAGAAGAGACCAGAACACAGCGAAATAAGAAGAAACGAGAATATGATTGATTAAAATTCTTTATTGACACATGTACAAAGATAAGCAAACATATGTACATTCTGTCAAAAGGATAACACAAAAAAGGCCTTTGGCTTATTTCCATTGTTGTCCCTTGGTAGTGTAAGCATGTATATTGGTATATGTTTGTGAGGGAACATGGTTAAAGTAAAATAAAAGACATTCCAATCACACATTCACAATTCATACGAACATTTTTAACAAAGTAAAAAAGACACATCATAATAAATAACCCTATGACTGTTAGAACACAGGCAGAGGACAGGCTCTCTGCAGATACACTGCGTAACACTTAATCATAAGTGATGGTTGAGAGGGATTCTTTTTCTATCAATCATTATTTCGTTTTTGAGGAAATTGTTGCATTTCATACTTTTTTAATTCTATTATAGTAGAAATAAAACCTTATTTTGAATCTTGTACTGTTGATAATGTATCAGTTTGTGTGTTATGCTTTTTCTTTTGCACCATGTTATTGGCAAATAGCTGTGCCTTTTTGTTTTGTTGAAGCAAGAACAGAAATGTCAAGCCAAGACATACCGGCATGTTAAGACAGGTTGGGCAGGGCCCCATAAGGACCTCTGCATCCAGTGAATCATTATTGACATAATTATGGTGGTGTTATGTGCATGTTTTTGAAGCAAGCAGACATCCTAGGTCTAATTAATCCAAATAAATTACAGAATAAAATGATGTAATACCCAACAGTGTAAATTAAACAACATAAAGGAAAGCCTTTCAACTTATGCTTAAACTTTAAACTTAAGCTTTAATCAGTCCAACCAAAGACCCTCATTAAGTGACAGAAAAAGACTCAACAAATCCTTAATAGGAGAAAAATGAAGAAACCTTTGAGCCGGCCAATTCAAAGAATAAACCCCCAGCAGGAAGGCTGAGTGTGGAATTGGAAGAACTTGGCAGCGTACTTTCATGTTGGCTTCAGTTGTTGCCCTCTCTCAAGAATTGAAGCACACATAAAAGTACTTAGGATGACAGTATGCTGAAAAATTCAGAGGCAACATATAATCTGACTTGTACTGCAAAACGGAGCGTCAGCTTAACTCTAAAGGGCCACAGATGATACAAATGTGGTGCATGGCTTCTTGAAGGATTTTCCTCATGCAGAACAAACGTGATTTTTTTTTGTCAATATATATATTTTTGTAAGAAAGCCATCCAAGTTCCAAGAATATATAATTATGTACTTTCAGCATTTGCGTTCTCTCTTTCTGTCGTGTCTCCATAGGATTTTTTCTCATCCAAACATTCTGCCTGTTCTCGGGGCCTGTCAGGCACCTCCATCCCCTCACCCCATCATCATCACCCACTACATGCCATACGGATCCCTCTTCAACATACTGCACCAGGGCACTAGTGAGTACTTTGCGTTTATAATTGGGCTTTCTTTGACCAAAGAAATAACACTTGATGAATCCATTAGTTGACTTATATATCTCCTTAAAGAATCACACACAAAAACACCACTTTGTCATGATAAAGATTTATTGGAAATATGTCATTCAACATGAAAAAAGCATTAATAAATTACTCAATGAAAGAAATCTTAGTCTGCTGCTATCATCAAAACTACCAATTACGAGGGAGTGGCCCGGATTTGTATGTACATGTTTGAAGTGAATTTCAGCTTCAAAGCGCAAAGCTGAGGGTTGCTACTGGCGATGAAGGACACTGTCTTCTTCTTCCACAGCTCTGGTGGTCGACCAAAGCCAAGCAGTGAAGTTTGCGTTGGACATTGCCAGCGGCATGGCTTTCCTCCACACCTTAGAACCAATGGTTTCACGGCTTTACCTCAACAGCAAGCATGTCATGGTAAGACACCGCTTAACTGTCCAAAATTATACGTTATTTATAGACAAAAAAAAGATCTTAAGTCTGTTACGGCCACTGCAATAACACACAATGAAGGTGATCCTGTGACTCCATGACTAGCCAGATGTCTGATGGGTAACAAGCAAATGGGGTTCATTTGCAGATCGATGAGGACATGACAGCCAGAGTGAGCATGGCAGACGCTAAATTCTCCTTCCAGTGTCCCGGTCGTATGTACTCTCCGGCATGGATGGCGCCTGAAGGTATTTATCCTGCCCTTCCTCCTACTTCTTCCTCCTCAGACTTTGTGAGTCACGTTAGTAAGGAACATGCTGTACTGTATAATTTAGTCCCAGTTAACGGGTGGTCATGTGGTGTGTTTCCCGTGTTACGGAATAAAAACAGATGAGTTGTGTCATGGTGTTTATGAGCGTCCTTGTCCCTCTTGTTTGCAGCCCTGCAGAAGAGGCCCGAAGACATCAACAGGAGGTCTGCCGACATGTGGAGCTTTGCGGTGCTACTGTGGGAGCTGGTCACCAGAGAGGTCCCCTTTGCTGATCTCTCGCAGATGGAGATAGGCATGAAGGTACGTGGGAACTATCTGTCTGAAATACAGCAACAAACACCGCACCTTCAAAATATCCACAGGCTTTTACAGGTTCCTAACGTTGTGTGTCCTCAGGTGGCTCTCGAAGGTCTTCGGCCAACCATTCCACCGGGGATTTCCCCTCATATCTGTAAGCTGATGAGGCTCTGCATGAACGAAGACCCAGCCAAGAGACCCAAGTTCGACATGATCGTCCCCATCCTGGAAAAGATGCAAGACAAGTGATCGCGTTCGCAGCAATCTGTACACTCCTGTTGCCATGTTTTTTTTTTTTTTTTATCTTCAAACCACTCGATCTTCACTTCAATCATGTATTTGCTCAGTCACTGTAAATAATGTCAGACCACTTTCGCTACACAATTCAAACAACAGGTTATAATATTGCTTTTCTTGTATAATTTAAATTTGAGGTATAAATGTTCTTAAGCATATGTGCTCTTTTATTATGGCTGAACCACGGTTCACTGAAATATAAGCTTTTGAATCCAATGAGGATTGCATTCAGTGATAAGCTGGACAGACACAGATCCAAAGAAATGTGTATAGAAACAATGCTTTTATACGCATTCGCGAATACCAATGCAATAAATGTTTTATATTTATGACAAATCCTCGTTCTGAAATTATTAGCACTGATTTTTTGGAAGTTTTCAGACAAATATATCGTTTTTTTTTTGCTAGTTCTCAAAGAGCTGATTACATTGCTGAGCTACACCTGACTAGTGAAGGCCACAAGATGGGGCTGATGGCTCCAGAAAAGTTATGTTAGTGCTTAAATGGTCTACTAGTATCTGTTTGTTTGGTCAATAATGAACTTTCAAGCTCAGCTCACATGACATGTTGCAGATTTCAGAAGAATAATGTAATAGCTTTGATCCATCGCCCTACTTTTGACCTCCTTTATCTTGTATTTATATATAATTGAATATGAAGAAATGCATAGTTTGATCAGCTGTTTTGGGGATTAAGCTATGTAATTGGTGCAGCATGTAAATTAGTAACTGCTGTGAAACATAAAGTATGCTGGTCAAAATAGGGGGGCGGAGTGATGAACCCAAGTCACCCAGCTGCAGTTTGTTACCATTTAGGAAGGGGAAAACACGTGTATCACGTGATGAGTCAGCTGACTCTGTGCCGTTCACAAGCCGGAGCAGAGAGAGAGCTTCACACACGCCGTCTCCGCCGCAGACGGACAGGAACGCTGCAGGGCTCCGCGACGTCGTTTCTGCAGGCTAGTCGGACCGTTTGTGGATGTGGCAGCGGGACTGTTTTATCCCCTGCCCGCCTTTGCTCTCCTTCCTCGGTGAAGACGACGAAGACCCGCCGCTCTGCACTTTTGTTTCGAGGTAACTTTAACGTTACTGTGACGAAAAAGTAGCTAGCTAGCTACTTTGTTGACGGTTGCCTGTTTAGTGTCGAAGCCCCCTTTTTAAAATGTGTGTGAGTCATTAAGTTGAAATTAAACTACACCTCTGTGTTACTTCCTTGACGCTTCTTGTTTTTTTTTCCTGTTTTTTTTTTTTTGTTCGTGTCCTTCGATAAGGCTGCTGACACATTGTTTACGGAGGACACCGAGCTGTCAGTCGGGAGGATGAAGCTCCACACGCCGCTGCCCTCCCTCGGGCTGATGACCTACACCCTGCTCTTAATGTGTCCGCTGTTGGGCTCCTGTCACCCCGCACCGACCCCGGAGCAGCCCAGGATAGTGTTCATGGAGCAGCTCAGCCGCCAAAGTGTGGGCTTTAGCTGGAGGAATCTCACCTGCCCCATATGCAAAGCGCTCTTCACCGTCCTTGATATCGCCCTGCTGGTAGTGTTTGTGTTGATCTTCTGTTACTTTCTTTCTACCAAACGTATGTCTTGTCCACTATTTTCTTTATTGGTTTAACTGTATTTTACTGTGAATAATGTATACTCAGATTTGCAAACAAATGTGAGACTAATGGGTCCAGTTCTGTTTCTGCCTTTTTGAAAATCTCATATCTTTTCTATCCCCTGCTCCATCTTTGCATTTGACCTAAAAGTTAATTGTTTAATTCTATTTCAATATAAAAAATGTAAATATTTAACTTGAATGCTGCACCCATCCGAGAAGGAGACTTGTGCATGATGTCGAGCCTTGCGTTGTGGTCATTGTGGACTTGTACGTTAATATGTTGAAGTTAAACTAATTTCAGTGTCGCAAAGCTTTTCAGGAAGTTGACATTTCGACTTCATTGAAATGTATTTGCACACCTTATCTTGCGCTGCTTTTCGTAACCTCTCCCTAGGCTGACACAAATGAGGAGCGAGTGGCCCGTGCAGTAGGTGAAGCGTGTATTCGTCTCCACCTGGCTGACGAGCAGGTCTGTCGACAACTAACGGAGTTGTTCAGGGATGACTTCATCCGGGCTCTGCAGCAGTCCTTGCTTTGGCCGTCTGAAGCATGTGCCCTGCTTGTGGGCCCTTCCTGTGGCACATTTGATATCTATGCCTCCTGGAACATCACCCTACCAAAGGTCCCGAAGCCCACCTGTTACACCACCCTTTCAACCCAAGCCTGGTTCTCCACAGAGCAGGGTCCTGTTTCTGACTGACATCCACTGGGACCAGGCAAGTGTTTTTGAGAGATTGGCAAAAGCACAGTTTGATACTGGCAAATTTGGTTATAACCCAGCTAAAAAACAGCTAGATTCGTTGTAGTGCCTCAATGTTCATGTATCACGCATTGTGTGCAATCAATGTAGTTTCATACTAATGGTATACAATAAAATAAACTCCAGCACCATAATCGATCCTTCCAAAAACGAGCTGAGGTTACTGATTTACTTCAAAGTAATGTTGCCGTTTTCATGGAAAGTTTGTAATGACTAACCAGAAATTGGTTGGATTTGGTCACCTGACTTCTGAAAACAAACCTCTCCACTGACAGGAGTATGTAGCCGGCAGCTCGGGAGACTGCAAGGCCCCTCTGTGTTGTCGTAACGACTCGGGCTCTCCCAGCTGGCGGCGGAGGGAGGCCGGATACTGGGGCACCTACAGTAAGTGTGACCTGCCTCTGCGGACGGTGGAGAACCTCCTGGAGAACGCTGCCAGAGACGGACCCTGGGACTGGGTCTACTGGACCGGAGACATACCAGCGCACAATGTTTGGTCTCAGACCAGGAAACAGCAGTTGTCGGCGCTGACGGTCATCTCCAGGCTCATCCACAAGTAATTTTTTTCTTCTTTTTTTTTTTTTTTACATTAACATAATTGCTCTTTTCCCACATAACATAGTGGATGTGTAGTCTGCTTCAGCTGCTGATACCTTGAAAGTTGACTCAATGAGTTTATCAATGGGATGTTTTTGCGGTTGCTTTGTGCCGCGTGTTTGTCAGCTGGTATCTGAGGGCTGCCCAACGAAGCAAGTTCAATTTACCCTGGATATCTCACTTTATCTGGCTTCACTGACCATAACTACCGCAATCATTCTAAGCGCTCGCACAGCCGTAGTTATCGACTTTGTTAAGTCAACCATGGTTTCCCAATCTTGCTTGAGCGTGTTCACATGAAAGAGGTGGTGTTTGCAGCGTTTAGTCTACTGTCAGAGTGGCAAACCTAATAATATTGGACAAATACAAAGAAGTTAAACACATAATCCAGGCTAAAAGCAACAGTTGTAGCTGCCAAATGCAGGAAGGACAGCTGGCAAAAACCCCCAAAAAATCTGTGACTGTGTGAACATGTAAATTAACGGATATCACGGCCCATAGAGCACCAGTAGATCTCACTATAATTACATCTGTGTACTTAATTAAATGAATGTCTTGCTTGGATGTATTCTTATAGAGTAGGAAGGATGTATTTTAAAGTGTGACCTGTGACAATTATAGCCATATTATTTCAGCTTTAACCACTGTGTAATTTATTCAAACAGTTCTTGACTCTTGCCTCTTTCCCCCCCCCATCTTGTGTTCAGATACCTGGGACCTAACGTTACCATTTACCCTGCTATTGGGAACCATGAGAGTACACCAGTGAACAGCTTCCCCCCACCATTCGTTCATGGCAACAGATCCTGCGCCTGGCTCTATGATACAATGGCAGAGGAATGGGCACTATGGTTACCAAAGCAGGCGTTGCAGACTTTGAGGTTCATATTTTTATGATATGTAAATGTTTGTTCAACATTGTTGTGCAGGTTGAGTGCCTCTTAGAGAAGATGTAAGTGCAGACGTGGAATAAAAAGTAACGAAGCGGAGGGATTGTTTTAGATAAACAGTTTTTGTGACATGTTTGTTTCACTTTTGCTGTAGTTAAAGTCGAAAGTGGTCACATTTCCCAGAATATTGTACTTTTTTATAATGAGGTTTTGGTATTTGGATGGAGAATTTTAACTTTGAGTCCCTCAGCTATGTCTTTGGATATAATTTCAGATATGGAGGATTCTACACTGTGGAGATTCAGCCTGGTCTGAGGGTGGTCTCTCTCAACATGAACTTCTGTGCTCGAGAGAACTTCTGGCTGATGGTGAATTCTACCGATCCTGCTAACCAGCTGCAGTGGCTGGTCCATATTCTTCAGACAAGTGAGGACAAGGGAGAGAAGGTGAGTAGAGCAGCAAAAGCAAAACATGGCCACAGATATTGGAAGAGTTTTGTCACATAACATTGTAAAGCCATCAAACTCTTAGTGTGGTTTTAATGAGGCTCAGGTCAATGTACCAACTTTACCACGTCTTCTATTCTGGACGTGGAGACTGGCTCTGATTTTCACATTTTACTTCCCTATAGTCACTGGTACCGAGCATGAGATTGCCATAAAACTATTATGCAGTAACCTTCTACCTGGTGTCACATCCTCCTCTTTAAGGTACACATCATTGGTCACATTCCACCTGGCCTGTGTCTTGGCAGCTGGAGCTGGAACTACTATCACATTATCAACAGGTAGCTAATTTATAATGCAGTAAAGGCAATTACAGTAGCAATACATCTCTGTGTGCTGTTTTACTTGCTGCTGTGTCTGAGAGGTTCGTAACACTCAACAGTGGTTTCCTGTCAACGGCAGTTTGAGACCATTGACTGTAATTTGGAACATTAATTTCCCCAATGTGAGTTTATAACTTGACTGTTGTACTTGCCATCTACTCTTTTATTATGATATATGATCATTTGCAGAAGTGAAGATAGTTTTGGTCAAGTATGATCGACAAATTATGAGCAATGCTTGTTTCACTTCCTCGTTGTTTGCATGGCTGGATCAGATGTCTTGTGGGGTTTTTGTGTCTAATTTAGTTAACACGTTATTATTTAAAGGTCAGTGACCTATTGTGTTAAAATGCTGAGAGAAGTTTTTAAGATGTCTTCCCCCCCTCCCTCCCAGATATGAAAGTACGGTTACTGGGCAGTTTTTTGGCCACACTCACATGGACGAGTTCCAAATGTTTTACGACGAGGCAACCATGACACGCCCATTGGGAGTGGCATTCATCGCTCCCAGCGCCACTACTTACATTAATCTTAACCCGGGTGAGTTCCTAAAATTGTTGCATGATCTCCTTTACATTTTACAAGAAATATCCAGATTTTAAAGCATTTCTCTTTCCAGGTTTCCGTGTCTACTATGTGGATGGGAATTACCAAGGCAGCTCTCGGCTTGTGCTTGATCACGAAACCTACATCCTCAACCTCACTGAGGCAAACCATAGTCCAGGAACGCCAAGTAGGCCAGAACAGAACCCCAAATGGACGCTGCTGTACCGTGCCACAGAGGCCTACGGGCTGACCAACCTGTTTCCTTCTGAATACAATGCGATGATGCACTCCTTCATCAATGATGACCGGGCCTTCCAGAAGTTCTGGTACTTCAGGCATAAAGGACATGTGTCGGAGCCGTGCAAGGAGACATGCAAGACTTCATTGCTCTGCTTCCTGCGAAGCGGGCGTTACGATGAGCTGGTGCAGTGCGACCTCCTGAATGGATTTGGAGGAAACATGGCCCGAGCTGCCAGAAAAACCCTCTGTTGATCAGGGGAGGCGTGGACTGAATGTCTGGGTGGGGGTGTGGGTGGGTCGGTATGAGCAAATAAGAAATTGAGCCAAAAAGTGCATTTTTCCTGTTGCTGGTTGGTCAACAAGGATTGTTGTATCTGTTTGATTACATGAAGGCACATTAGCCATTACTCAAACTTGACATTATGTCTGAAGACTATTTGTTTTATCAGTCATGTTGTTGCCAAGACCTAACTGATTGATTGTTACAGGCTTTGACTTTGTCAACTGCTGTTTAGCAATGACTATTTTGTAAAGACTTGGGATTGTCATGAATGGTGTTCTGTTTACGTTGATTTTGTTATGGCCAACATTGTTGAGATATTGGCCGTTCTGTTTTACTGGGTGCCTTTTGTATCAGGGGGAAAAAAAATGTTAAAAATCAATCCTTGACGATCTTCTGACTTTAAAATGCTGGTCTACTACAAAAGACTTTGCACTCCTTCTCAATGATTCTTAAGGATGGGCTTCATTATATGGTAGCACAGAATTAGAATTTCTCCTCATGGTTTCTTGTAAATTTTGACACAAAGCAGGATGTTTGCATTTAAATGGAGGACTTTGTCATCCGTGAGCCACTTGCTTTATCTAATGTGGTGGTTTAATGGATCTCGGCAATCCTTCCTTAGGTTTGTGGTTTGCAGAGTCTCTACGCAGTGTCTTCCCTCAATCATTTTTGACTTCCTTCGTCTGCACCTTTACTGGGCATTTAGGCCAGTTAAGTATTTAGTTCCTAGCACCGTCTGCCTCAGCAAAGATGTTCTCAGACCTAAATATGGAACAGTTTCTCATGGCGTGTTAATTCTTTCTGCACTTTAATTGTTTGTTGGCTTAACTTCCAGGTTCAATAGGCTCAAAGAGTGAGGAGCATAGGAAGGTTCTCAGCGTCTGCAACCTGTGGGGTAACATGAGCATGACAAATAATGCAACTTGTATAATGGGCAATGATTTAAAGAGATTGTATAAATTATGAATAAAAGATGTAATCTGATATGCCTACTTGTTTGTTGTGAGGGGGGGAATATTGGTGAAGTAATACTTGTGGCAACACTTTTAGTAAGTATATGTATTTGCATTTATCTGCAGCCAAGTCTTCTGAAATGGCAAATACAAGTTGCATACATGATTGATCATCCCTGAAGTTCCTACAATCGCATCAAGTGTTAAGTCGTGTGTAGACCTCTTTGTTTCCCCTGTTCTGGTAAACTGTTCTGTGGTTTTCCGTCCCCCCCCCCCCCCCCCCCCCAACTTCTGCATTGATTAGTATCAACTAAATACTTCAGAGTGGAGGAATTTATGACGGGCTAATGATGGGGACATACTGGTAATTCAAGGCACAGAGTCACCACGCATACAGCAACTGAGACAACATTATTTAATGGTTGTTATTCTTTACACATCCCTCCCTTGTGTGCCACAACTCATCAGAGCAACACTGCAACATGATTTGAATCAGTGGAGGACCTCACTACCCTCAAAATCATTCAACTTTTCAACATAGGACTTTTTTAAGCCTCTAAACTCATTAATTTCTCAAGATAGTGTTCAATCTACCAATTCCTCCTCACCAGCTACCATTTAAAGTACAACTGTAACAATCCTTTTCATCTTTCTACAGGGCTTTTTATCAAGGTTCTGAGAAGAACATAGTGACACCAAAGTCCTCCTTGTACAGGTCCCAGGTCTTCGGTTTGTGTGGGTTGTCCAGCTCGTCTCTGGGTAGAAACAGCCTGCGGAGAGTTTGGGGGGGTGAAGAGTTTATTTCCAGAACTAATGTCAAACAGAATATAAAGTCAAGAGCTACAGAAATAACTGCATCAGAAACGTACCTGTTGTCCTCTATGAAAGAGGTATTAAACCAGAAGTAGAAGGGAACATCTTCGTACCCTTTTGGCAGACCCTACAGGGAAAACGACCAAAACAAAAGTCAGTTAAACGCCAGCTTTACTTTCGTGTGTCGCTTGAAGGTGCAAATGCAAGCACTCACAGCACTGGATTCAAACATGACTTTCACATCCCCTTCAACCACAGGCCCGTTCTGTAGGCTGATGACTGCTGCGTTACTGCCCACATCAGGAAATACCTAAAAAAAACACACACACCACAAAAAACATTCACACATTCAACCGATGATCAGTATGACCTGACGAGTGCATGTGCTAAGCGTGTGACTTACTTTGCAGTTCTCCTGTTTGGCACACACACACTGACACACCAGCTCTTTCTTCACGATTATCTTGACCTTGAGGTCACTGCCATCACCTTTACCCACACCTGGGGGACAGCGGGGGGGGGAAGCAGATCTTTTTTTTTTTTTATGAACAACTGTTTTTATTGGCATCATTTTCATATATCAAGGTCAAATATTATCAACAGTACAAACATTTTAACAAAACCCTCCCTCCCCCCGGCGGCAAACCCTTCCCTCCCCCCTCCCCTCTCGGTCTGGTGTCTTACTGGTACTGGGTACTTTAATTAGACCTGAGCAGGTCCGTTACAGCCGAAGCAGCTCTCTTCCATGAGTCCAGTGTAGAGCTTTTAGCTTTGTTCACCCGTGCTGTAGAAAGTTCTAACATGACCACATCCTGAAAGTATTCCAGCCATTTCCTAGCATGTAGACTGTGAGGAGGTAGCCAACGTTGTACTATTAGCTTTTTGGCAGCCGTCAAACCAGCCAGCCAAATTTTGCGTTGTTTCTCATTCAGCCCCAACTGTGAGTCATCATTGAGCAAGAGGATAGTCGGCTCCAGAGGTACAGGTTTATCAATCATATTAGACAAAGTCACTGTTACCTTCCTCCAAAAGCCATAGACCTCTGGGCAGTCCCATACCATGTGTTTAAATGTTCCTGGTGTATTCAAGGAGCACAGGCCACAGTTTGGGCTGGTTGACAGCTTCATATGAAATCTCACAAGTGGCGTCAGATAGGCTTTCTGACACAGCTTATAATGAATCAGCTGGTGATTAGGGTTCTTGGACGAGTGAAGTGTGTTCTTCCAGACACTTTCCCAGTTTATGTCCTCTTCCGCAACAGCCAAGTCTCTGGACCATGCCTTGGCCAAGGGTAGCTCTTTCTGTGTATGTGTTTGAAGTCGTGAGTACACAACTGATACGAGTCCTCTGGTGTTCGTTGTGGATAGCCAGCCTACAACAGGATGTGTCTGTAGCTTAGAGTTCGTCTGCACACCATAGGCACGGAGAGCTGACCGCAGTCGGAGGTACAAAAAATGGGATGATGTTGGCAGATTAAAAAGAGAACACAAAGTCTGGAAGCTGCACATACCCCCCGGATCAAATACATCTCCAAGATTGTACACTCCCTTTGAGGACCATGCAGCTGACTCAAACGGCTTATTCCCTGAGATAATATTCTTATTCCCCCACAGTGGAGTATTCACATGCCATTTCCAATTCCCCCCCAGACTCTTCTCAACCGCCTTGAAATTTCTTATTGAGTTTGTAATAACAGGCCCAAAGTGTAGCATGCATTGGTTGATAGTTAGTCCGGGAAATAAGATCCCTTCAAGTTTGTATGGAAGTACTAATGCATCTTCTATATCTCTCCAGGCTACCTGGGAGGAACGGTCAAGCCATGTCTTAAGTGGGCGTAGCTGAAAGGCCTGATGGTACCTCATAAAATTTGGGAAGGCCAGCCCACCCTCCTGTTTCGATCGCTGTAAGGTGGAGAGTTTAATTTTGGGATGACCACTATTCCAGATATATTTCCGTAGCAGGGAGTCAACTCTTTTCCAATATCCCGCCGGAGGAGGGAGCGGAATCATCATGCTAACAAAATTGAGGCGAGGCAACACATTCATTTTGATGGAGGCAATCCTTGTTTGCAGTGAAGCTGGTAATTTAGTCCATACAGCTATGTCACGCTCCACCTCTTTAAATATGTTATCATAGTTAGTTTTTACTATACTGTGCAATGAAGGCTGGATCAGGATGCCTAAATACGTAATCTCTGTTTTAATGGGAATATCATAAGACAAAACTACTGCTTTTGCGGTTTCATTTAGGGGCATCAGCGCTGACTTTGTCCAGTTGATCTTGTAGCCAGACAACATTTTAAACTCTTCAAAAGTGGCTAACAGAGAGGGTATTGACTTTTCGATATCTGACATGTAGATAAGTACATCATCAGCGAAGGCCGATATGGCATGCAACGAAGTTTTAAGCCGAATGGGGGCAATGATCTGATTCTCCCTCAGATGTTGGGCTAGCGGTTCTAGTGACAGAATAAACAAACTTGGCGAGAGGCCGCATCCCTGTCGCGTCCCACGAAAGATGGGAAAATGGCTCGAGTGTAAGCCGTTCGTGGACACCATGGCCGTGGGGTTAGCATATAGAACACGAACCATGTCGACAAACCCTTTCCCCAGGCCAAATCTCTCCATGACCGCCCACAGATACTGCCACTCGAGCCTGTCAAAAGCCTTTTCGGCGTCGAGTGACAGTATTGCGCATGGAGTCTTTGTTTGTTTGGTTTCGTGAATTACATGTATTAGGCGTCGGATATTGTCTGCTGCTAGACGCCCTTTCATGAAGCCAGCCTGATCCTTATGAATTAATTTGTCCATGTGTTTCTCCAAACGTAATGCCAACACCTTAGAATACAGCTTTTTGTCTGAGTCAATTAACGAAATCGGTCTATAATTGGAGCAATCAGTTTTATCTTTTCCTTTTTTAGGAATTAGTGAAATCAGGGCAGCGTTGGTATGAGCCGGGAAAGAGCCTTTTTCAACAGCTGACTGAATCGACCCCAACAAAACAGGCCCTAAAATGTCCCAGAAGTGTAGCAAGAGCTCTGGCGGTATGCCGTCCGGGCCCGGCGATTTCCCTTTATTTGACATCTTAAGCGCAGTCTCCAGCTCCTTTAAGGATATGGAACGACCCAGATCTATTGTTTCCTGCTCCACTAACGTAGGCAAATCCAGATTACTCAGAAATTGCTTACATTTCTCTGAGTCAAAGTTTAGTGTTGATTTGTACAACTCCTTATAAAAAGAGTGGAACGCAACATTTATCTCTTTTGGGTCAGATGTAAATGCATTATTAGCCATTTTGATGGTATTAATTGATGCCCTGGCTTCACTTTGTTTAAGCTTCAGTGCCAATAACCTGCTAGGTTTGCTTCCATTAAAATAATAGCTCTGCCTGACTCTGTGCATGATGAATTCCGCTCGCCTCCTCAATAGATCGTTGAGCTCCACCCTGACTTCCCTCAGTTCTTTTTCCACTGATTTAGCATATTTACCTTTTAACCGCTTCTCAAGTATATGGCATTTTTTTCTAACTCGCAGACCCTGCGGCTCCTTTCTTTCTTGAGGTAAGATGCATAAGAGGATGTAAGGTCCCTAATACAACCCTTGGTGGCCATCCATACGTACGAGGCATCGACTACTGTGCCTATATTGCTGGCTATGAATTCCGTAATCTTTTTCCTAAATTGTGCTACAAATACCTCATCCTGCAGAAGTGTCGTATTAAAGCGCCACCTAGGTGTTTTATTGAATCTATGACTAAGATCTAACGTCATCAACAGCGGGTTATGGTCAGACAATGTCGCTGGTAGCACCTGTATCAAATCTACACCTGTTTTCAGACTTGAAGAGAGCAAAAAGTAGTCGATTCTAGAATGTGATTTGTGATATGCGGAAAAGCATGTATAGTCTCTAATGCCCTGGTTCTGAATGCGCCATATGTCAACTAGGTTAATATTCTCTATCATGGCGTTAAGAGCAGTTGATGCTGCCCGCTGGGTGTGGGACACTGACAAGGTGGATCTATCTAAATTAAGGTCGCACACTGCGTTCATATCCCCTCCCACAATCAGCTCATAATCTAGTAAGGATAACAGCTCCTTGGTAAGTTCAGGAAAAAAGAGAGGGTCAAAAACTGTCGGTGCGTATACAGATACAAAGGCTATTTTCTTTCCATATATAGATGTACATAAATATGCTATGCGACCTGATGTCCCTCTATTAATCTTTCCCACCTCTAGGGCCAGACTTCTTTTAGTCAAGATGACCGTCCCCCTAGAGTTAGAGCTCCCACAATCTGAAGCTACAAGTTTGTATTGCTTATTTTGAAAGCGTGATACATCCTCCGCCCTCAGGTGTGTTTCTTGAATAAAAGCTACATCCGCATTCTTGCGACGGAGTAAGTCTAAGCATTTCACTCTTTTAACTTTTGCATTCAGACCCCGGACATTATAGCTTAATATAGATAGCTTAACCATTATCGAAATTGGTACCTATTGCTCCAGGTGTGACAACAGAAGGCCTAACCCTGATGTAAGAATCATGACCGAGATACCCACCCTCCCCCCTCCCTCCCCCTGCCGCCCCTCCACCCTCCCAAAACCCACCCCCCCTGAACAGTGGTTCTGACCCGTGTGACTTCCGCATAACGCAGCTCAGTAAGACTTCCTAAACTCCTAACTATCCCTCCCTTGTAACAGTTAACTTCTTCCCGACAGGTTAACTCACAGCAGTAAAGCATACACCAAGTCGGGGGTGGGGAAGCAGATCTTAACAACAGAGGCACAAAGAGATATGTAAAGGTGGAGGTTAGATGATGCTGGTTTGCCGGGGTTGACCTGCTATGGAGTGGATGCGGATGCTCTTGATCCTGAGGCTTTGAGGCGGAGGCAGCTGCCTGTTGAAGTTGGTCTTCATGATCTCGTAGTAGCCCACGTACCGGCTCTGTGGTTCACAGGGACACAATGTAGCTGAAACACCTTCAGTCATCCAGCGTCTCACATTTGGTCACCAAAAACTCATTCATTTTCTCATCTGACGATCCAGTCAAACCAAACTGTCAAGATTAATCATGACGTCCAGCTGAATGTAGGAAACAATGTACAAATAAATATTATAAACGGTGTATATGATAGATTATGCTACTGCTAGGGGTTGCTGTATGTAACTGTTTGGTGGTATAAATTATATTTTGTAGAAAAGTGAGTTCTGTCTATTTCTTCCTTTCATTCGTCACCCATAGTTTAATGTTTCATAACTCCACTAGGAGGCGCCAGTGATACTTCTTAAAATTCTTTATTACAAATAGTCTTAGTTAGTTTGACTTGCTCTAACCTGAGAGGGCGTCTCCACTCCCTGAAACTTGGAGCTCCGACTCTTGTCCGTCCTCCTCTCTCCAAAATACTCCAGACTGTCCTGGTGGACCAAAAGAAATCAATGTAAGAACGTGTTTGAAGGGGATTTTTTTGATTAATAAGCTTGCACAAATCTCAAAATAAAAGAGACGCACCTTTGCACTCTCAAACTGGTCACTGTCGATAAACCAGGTGCACACCATAGTACCTGTCCGACCTGTCAAAGAGACAGCAAACACACAACAAGCTAGTGTCTTTGTTCGACTCCATTTATCCACAAAATTATAATGAAATGAGTCTTTGTCGTCACCTTTCCCTCCTTTACAGTGAATAGCGATGATGTTTTTGGGATCAGCAGACATCCACTCCCTCACGTCTGCTGTGTATTTCAACATGTCCCTGAGACAGACAGGCAGTAGCACAACACACCACAATAAAAGACATTGAGATAAGCTGGCAAACCATTGTAATGGTATTTAATGATTCATCCTGATACTTTATAGAAATCGCTGCAGTCACATGCTTGTAAAAACAGTGCAAATATGCTTTTTAAAATGAGATCAGATAAACTCCGTTGACACCAGTCATTATGGTTGTATTAAATGCATCAATATCATTACTTTAATAGCAAAAAGTTGGGTATATCTGTAATCTAAAGTGCTTCAGTAGTGCAAACAAAAAGGGAATACAACAGAAAATGGTCCTCACTCCAATGAAGGGACGTTGTGGTCATCGATGAACACCCGTTGAACCTTGTAGTGGAAGAACTGGGGGTCGTAGCCTTTCTCGCCTGGAAACACAATATGATATGAACATTGTTTGTGCGGTTCTACATTAAAAGCAGCACATGTGACGAGAGGAGGCGCCGACTTACTGCATAGGTTGTAAACTTTATAGTGGCCTTCGTGTTTGGTGTCCAGGAATCTCGCCACCTCCTACACAGAAAAAGAGGAAGGAGGTGTGCATGTGTGCAACCAACGAATGGATTCATCGGCAAGTCTCATATTATGAAATGATTATTAAGAATCCCCGGGTGGCGTCGGACTGACCCTGATTGGATTCCTGTAGAACGACTGCTTTCCAGAGGAGGGGAAAGACATCGCGATGACACGCTCTAGAGGAGTGCAAAGTGAAGACAAATGTTCCACTTCTTAAAGGATGTCATTTGTAGTCATTTAGTCACTCTTGTGTATTTTCTGACATGCATTTATGGTATCTTTTTTGCATTACTCTGCACATAACAAGTACCTGTGACATAGGTGAGGTCAAGGTCAAATCCATCCTTCTGATAGCGCCGTTTGTTCTCAGAAACCTGACAGAAATGACAAGACAATAGTCAGGAAGTAGTAGGCATCATCTCCCAGACTGAACATTTTACTACATTAGCTATTAACACTCCTCCATGCATCCAAGGTGACAATCTCACCATCCTCCTGGTGACCTTCTCCAGCTCTTTCCTCTGAGCTGCCAGTCTGAAAACCCTCACCAGGATGATTATTCTCAGGAAACGGAGAAACGTCACCACCCTGATTAGGAATGAATGGGGAAAAAAATTAAACAAACATTAACATCTTAATGGCATTGAGAATTATGTACTTAACGTTATTATAAGGTATGGCTGTACGAGCCGTTTCCAGTAACGGCTTGGAATGCAGGGTGAAGCCGGTACCTGGGGATGAGGCTGGCTCCTGATAGGTCAGTGAAGGTGTAGATCATGGTGACCACCAGCGTGATCACCACAACACAAGCGTCTACGATGTTCAGCTTGGAGCTGAAGTAAACTTTGAACCTGTAAGACAAAACATGAGGCAATTAACACGCAATCTACAACCGTAGAAAGTGTTTCATCAGCGACACAGCACTGGTCCTCTGAGTCGTAATGTTTCCCAAATTTCAGCCCCATACATGCCAAACATTTCCTGTCCAGCTTCCCCTTCATGACTTCCTGTTTAACGGCAAATCACAGTTGATTTCTGCTGACAGGGGAAAGTCTGCATCACTCTTGTAAACATTTCTTGTTCTCACTTTCACAAGCAAGTGACAGTGTCAGATAGTATTGAAGTAAAGAAGTGGCGTCATTCACTCACCCGTCCACATAGACCCGCAGGAGAACGTCGGCGAGGAAGAAGAAGGAGATGGTGAGGGACACGGCCTCCAAGGCGTCTCCAACCCCCCTGCTCTTAGCTGGCAGGGACAAGTCCACGATCACCAGCACAAAGTCCACGAGGATCAGGACCACTCCAAATATACTGGAGGTGTAAGCGTATAAACGTCAGTATCATCAAAACACAATGGCAATTATACTCCACAAAAATAAGTAACTCACCGAAATCCAAAGGACATGACAAAAGGTGATATTTTCTCCCGGATATTGCTGCAAAGAAAGAAACATTTGCCACTAAACACGCTTCTTCAGAATGAAAGTGTTGGGTTTTTTTTTTTTTTAAAGAGAGAACTTACTGATACATCGTGTCTGGCACCGCAATCTCATCTTTCCCATCGTCAATCTTAACCTTAGCATCCTCCATCTTTGCAATGTTTCTAATAGATGGATGGAAGATAAAAGGTATAAACAATGCCTACAACACTATCAGCACATTCATAGAAAGCAACAGCAATGGAGTGAAGAAATAATGCATTACTCACCCATTTACCCCAGAATCCGAGCCTGGACTGAAATGGACAGAGGACATGATGTGTGTTGGTTCTGCTCTCGTGGTTTCTGCGTTTGAAAAGTATCAAAAGAGTAAAAATCCCTTGTTTTTCCATGTAAAAATAAGAAAAAGACAAGAAAAAAGGACCTTCATTTGTATCCTGTCCTGAAATAATATACAATCGAATATAAAATATAGAAAGACAAATACCCTCATCATCAAACACCTTTTAATCAGCATCCAGGGTGCTTCCTATAGATCTAATCACAAAGCTGCAGTGAACTGTTCCAACTGGCTGCTGATGCAAAACATACAAGCATGAGTTGTTTTTTTTGTCCAGACTGCTTCAGAAAGGGAAGTATCCAAAAGTCCATTATTACCTCTAAGAACTGCTAGCTTCCAACCAAACCAAGCGGGATTTGCAGCTCCTCTGGGCCCACCACAGCCCCTTCAACCCAACGTTATCTCCCCCAAACAAGCAGCTCCGCTCTCTCTCGCTTACCGTTAGGACTGTCATTCGGGAATGATACGGGAGTTTGTCTTGTGACAAAGTAAGATGGTTCAAAGGTTAACCGGGTAAGTTTTTTTTTTTCTCTCTCCTCTTGGTTTTTTGCAAACGTAGCGGTTTCGGACTTCCTGGAGCTGCGGTGAACAAAACGCTCAGCCCTCTATTTTTTTTCTTTTCTTTTGCTCGTTACTTAGTACTCATCTTCCTTCCTCCTCGGATCCACTTTCACACGTAGACGGACCGAGCCGGACCGAGCCGGACCGTCACCTTCCTGTCCGGAGTCTTTGTGAGGAAGTTCAGAAAGTCTGCAGCCGTCCCTCCTCCTCTCTCTCACATCTGGTTCTCATTCAACATTCAGTCTGCCTGTAGAAGCATTGGGGCTCAACTTCATCACTGTGTTATTTTATCTATACACAGTTTTATTTGCAATATATATAAATAATATGTGTGTGGGAATATTTGTTTTCAGTTAAAGTGTAATTTAAAATGCTCCTTTCAAAAACAAAAGCATGAAAGAACAATGCATTGTCGTAATAAAATGTAGATTGCACACAATAAATATCATGAAAGTGTCATGTCAATAAAACTATAAACAGTTACAAAAAAGCTGGGTTTATTGTTTCTAAACCACCGAGCAAGTTGACCACAAGGGGGAGACAGATCTACATCACACATGCAGTGAATTTGATGTTTTCTTTTATAATATAGTGACTTAAAGATTTGAGTCTTTTGACCGTTGATTGGATAAAACCGTTTTAGGCCCTGCAATGTGAACACAACCTGCATACACACGTGTACAAATGAAGTTATAATATAACAATCAAATGTGTTACAAACTCACGTACAATGGTAGAACATGTATCACTAATTCAAGTAAAATATAATACAATAATTATTTTATTCACCAGCAAAAATGAAATAATAAGAAAAAAATAAGAAGGGCAGTACTTCTGGTATGTAAGGAATGAAGTCCTCTCAACACTTTCTACCCATGAAGACATTTGCAGGTCTACGATCAGCTACTCTTTCCAAATACCAGACTAGTTGATAGAGGAGGAAAACATCAAACCGGCTTGAGTTCAGTGTTTGGCAAGGTTGGTCGAGTCTGGATCCTCTTATGTGGACCATGCAGAACCGGCCCAGCCTATAAATAAGGCTGAGACATTTTTAGAGGGAAAGAACACTGAACCTAGAAGACGAGGGGAGGCATCGTGAAACGAGGGTGAGCTTGTAGATTTATTTTGAAGAAAGTTTGATGATTTGTAATAGCTGTTATTCTTCAATCGTATATATTGTGTTTATCATTTCAGACTATTATTGATGCAAGGCACTTCTTCCTAGAAGTCATGGCAGTACTGCTGTTGTTAGCGCTGGTGTGCCACGCTTCTTCTTCAACGTTGTCAGTATGTAGCTTATCCTATACTCTTTAAGGGCTTCAGTTTTGTTTTTGTATTGACATTGGACATTGAAAAACAAAATGGTTCAGAAAACTGATGTTGCAGGCAGGGCTGAACTATCAATTCCTGGAAAGTCCGGAGTCCAACATGAATAAAGTTTTTTATAGGATCCTGCTGTAGATGCAGCCCCTTGGTTTTTGACTGGCCCCTCTCCGGTGTGGAATAAAGCAAGGGTAGAAATGTCATGTATAACTTGAAATTGTGTTTTTCTCATTGAAGGCAGTGGAACCATGTGGGCCAGAAGTTGCAGCGCTGAAGCGCAGCATAAGGAAACTGGAGAATAAACTCTTGATCGGGACTTGGCAGGTTGAGCACTTGCAGACGCACAGATACTTCAGGCCATTTCAACCTGCTGTGTCTCTTAAACCTGAAACTGACACAGGCCCTGGTGTTAACCACAACAGCAGCGGGGCATTAGACCGCTCTGATATCACGCTGATGAAACCACTTCCACCTGCAGGCAATTTAATTGTCCACGACAAAGGTAAGAAAAGCCCACCCCATGAGTGTTTGGGTGTTATTTGAAGTAAAATTACTGTTTTGAAATGTCACATATACAGAGCCTTCATTGCATGAAAGAATAAGGCCCTTAATATGAAGCAAGTTTATTAAGGAGTGACAATATTAACGATGATAATCAGCAATATTTAAACCCTTTTTCAATGCTATCTTCCTAGATTGTTCTGAGCTATTTGACAGACTGAGACCACCAAGTGGTTTCTACCGCATCAGACCCAAATTACACCAGGAACCCTTTTTGACCTACTGTGACATGGAAGATGGAGGCGGATGGACAGTGTTTCAGAGACGCCGCCATGGAAAAGTTGACTTCAACAGGTAGGAACTAGCCCACATAAAGGGAAATGATAAAGCATCAGATTACAGGAGGTGTAGGTGTTCGTGGGACTGATATGAAATGGTGCAAGGTAAAACATCTGCCCTTTTAGAGACTGGGTGGACTACAGAGATGGATTTGGTGACTTCAAACTGTGGAACGATGAGTTTTGGTTGGGGAATGAACACATGTATTCTCTACTCTCAGAAGGTCTGAAATAATCCAAATCACAGAATCCCTTTTTATGAGCAGAAATGTGAAGTTCTGCCTGGTTCTTATTTGTTTGCCTTTATTTCTTTGCCCTGAAGGTAAGAATCTAGTGAAGATAGATCTTATGGACTGGGATGGACAGAGGAGTTATGCATTTTATGAAAACTTCAAGATCACTGATGAGGCCGTAAGATAAAGAATTTCACAGTTCTGTTGGTCTCAGAAGTAACTGTATTTCCCAAGAGTCATCACTTCCTCTAATTCCTTTTCTAGGATAAGTATCGTCTCCAGTATGGGCAATATAGCGGGCAAGCTGGAGATGCTCTGACTGGTGGTGGGGGGATGGTGGAGCAGTGGTCTGCTTGCCTCAGTGGCATGCAGTTCAGCACCAGAGATCAGGTAGAGCATCCTTTTTTTAAACTATATTATATCATATTATATTGACAATGTGCAAATGATGCCTGTGATGATTGCCGTTGGCAGGACAACGACCGATACCTTCAGGGCAGCTGTGCTCAGGAGAGTAAGGCAGGTTGGTGGTTCAACAGGTGAGACCTTTCCAATTAAACCTAGTGTATTGTTTATAGAAATAAAATACTGCCTTTCTGTACTGGGTTTCGTTATATAGCATCTTTGACATTGTGTACTAACCTTCTATCTACAGATGTCATGCAGCCAACCTAAATGGGAAGTTCTACCGCAGAGGGAAGTACAAGGGCCCGTACGACAATGGTGTGGTGTGGGGGACCTGGAAAGGCGTTTGGTATTCCCTGAGACACACCGCCATGAAGGTGCGGCCTCTGGTGTTCTTGGACGTCACAGGCAGTGGAGCGGGCGAAATTTAAAAATGTCAGGACTCATATTCGCATGAGTAATTCAGAGTGGAAAAAATGACTCATATCATGTTTAAATTCTTTGTATTTGGTCTTCTATCTTTGGTTCATCA
This sequence comes from Chelidonichthys spinosus, assembly GCA_029853015.1. NCBI lineage: Eukaryota > Metazoa > Chordata > Actinopteri > Perciformes > Triglidae > Chelidonichthys > Chelidonichthys spinosus. Next base: position 13,901,818 of record CM056835.1, read on the forward strand.
TCTGAAACTATTATCAAATGTTGATAATACAGTATCTTCTATTTTCCAGTAAGCACTCCTTTCTATAACATGTATAATAATACTCAAACAATAAAACAAACAGCATCTCAGCCACAGTGCCTCACTGATGTTCATATTTCACTGTCCTCAAAACTGCATACTAAGAACATTTTACATAAAACCTTTTGAGGACAAAATTTCCAATAAAAAAAGATGTCAACAGAAAATGAAATACATTTTCAGAAATAAATGTTTCACTCTCCTTACTCTTCCACAATCTTCAGATATGTGTGTCTGCATTAAGATTAAGTCACAGATAGCAGAGAAGATTGAAGAATAAATGTAAGTAGCAATGGAAATTCCTCTTTGGTGCAGAACTAAAAACCTCTACTCGTCTTCCAGTACATATGTGGAGGACAGGTCTAGGTCCAACATCCTCTCCTCGGCTTCACTCAGCCTGTATGGCGAGCCGCCGCCGCTGCTGCCTCCAGACATTGGCAGAGAGCGGCAGCGACCTTTCCTCTGCTCTGAAGGCGACACACTAAAGGTGAAGCTGCGCTGGCGCCCCTTGGCCCCCGAGCACGACTGAGCCTCCTTTAATTTCCGGGCCAGGATGTTCCTCTGGATAGGTGATGGGCCTCGACGATTCCAGTTCTGCTCAGCGCGATCCACGCTCAGGCTGACAGGCCCCGTGGCTGGACCCCCGATCCCTGAGATTCCACCTCCTGTCCGGACACTCCTTTGGTTTTCCCCAGTGCCACTGAGGTCTGCTTTAACATGTTTCTCAGATGCTGAAATGCTGTTTGTGTTGGTACCCGTGTGTTTGAGTTCAATGTTGTGAGAAGGAGCAGCTGTGTCTGTCCAGGGCTTCCTCTGGTCATTTCTCTGGGGTCTGGATTTAGCCCACTCTAGGGCCCCATGCTCTGGAATGGGATAAGAGCTGTATGGCAGCCCCTCCCGTCCTCCTTTATTCCAACAGCTTCCTTCCGGGAGGGTCCGAGAGCCCACCTGTAAAGAATCATATAAGATCATTAATTAAAAAGGCTTAACCTGCAGCATGTTTATAGAATATAAATAGCTGGATAGATGACCTGGGTCATGCTCCTTTCTCTGAACTGTCTGGAGTGTACAGAGGAGAGAGGTGGGGGTTTGGTGTCATTAAAGCTGGAGGTCCGGCGGAAGTTTGGATTCTTATGGTAGGAGTTTCCCACCCCTGCGTCTCTTCCTCCTCCACTGAGACCTGCTAACCCACTCCTCTCCACCATCTCCACCCAGTCGGCGGTGCGCTCGCGCCACTTTGAGCCGCCTCCGCTTACACGAGCAGAAGGACCTAAGACCAGCTCCGCTCTGGGACTCAGTCTGTCCGCCGCGACCCTAGAAGCCTGCGATGGTGGCTCAGGAAAAGGAGCTGCAATCCGAAAATGATTGTGGTCGGTGTCGTCCTGGAGGCCTGGCGGGAGTGTGGGATGAGTGAACCCAGTCGGTGTGGGAACGGGGGAGTTTGTGGGTGAAGCAGATGTCTCTTCCATGGTGTCATGGACGGGGCTAGAAGAGACATGGTACAGCTGTGTTGCCTCCTTTAACCCCTTCTTCTTCATTTCTTTCAACTGCTGCTGAGCCAATCGGTACCTGGAGAGACAATTATATTGTTATTTCTAAGACTAGAATAAGTTTGACGGAAATTATTTCCTGTTATTCTCAACATACCCAAATATTGGTGGCAACATCTTCTGGCCTGAGGGGGACAGTCTGTCTGGGTCCTGTGGGAGAGGTATCACCAGGGTCTGTGAGAGAGGCTGACTGCCTGGGGAAGGCCTGCCTTTCTGGGCAGCACCCACACCCATGCCCCCCAGTGGGCTGTGGCCGTCGGACAGACTGGGTCTTTGGAGGCTGTGGCCACAAATGGACGCCTCGTCGGAGAGCTTGCGTCCTCCTGGGGAATGCATGGAGCTTCTGTGGACGGAGCTGCACTGAGGCGTCTTGCAAAGCTTTCTCCACAAAGTCACCACAACAGTAGCCAGAATCACAGCCAGGCAAAGTGAGATGCCGACCACCACAACCATGTTGCCACCGAAGGGGCCGACACCGACACCGACAACCGCGGGGGGGAGGGATGGAGACGGAGAGGGCAACACTGGGGGGAAGAAAGGGAGGGTTAATATGTGAAGTAAGCTCTACAGCACATCAAGTTTCTGAAGGGCAGAAAGACGAGGAAGTATGAAAATCAAGGGGCAGAGTGAAAAATAAACAAAGATAAGGCACGAAGAGACTGACCGACACAGTCCTCCAGTGAGCAGACGGACTGTTCCTTCACCATGCCAGTGCATTGCATCCCTCCCACACCTGAGGGCAGCAAACACTCACGCTCTCTCTCCCTCACCCCCTCACCACAGCTCACACTGCACACACTCCAAGGCAGCCATGGGCCCCATGACTCTGCAGGAAGAACAGATTAGCAAAACATGTTCAATTGCAGATAAATGAGTCAGTGTGCAAGCCTCAATTCTGCGTCGTAAATGTCAATGTCATGCAACCCCCGGGAGATATTTTAAGGGAATAAAAAAGCATAGTATAACAAACTGGAGCTGAAAAAAGGCTCAACCGTCATATCACATGACATCGACCAGTTAATGCCTCATCCCAAAAATAGACAAAGCGAGGACACAGCGACACAAGCACCCTTCTACTATGAGAATGTGACAGTTCAATGGATTTCTATTTCATTTTAGTGACTCACAAAGTGAAAGAATAGGCCGACACTTCGGCATGGTGTGACATTATGCACAGTGCAATTAGTTACACAGGAGTGTAAGGGAATGTACATGGGATAATATAGTCGCATGGCCTGTCAGCTGCAGGTTATGATGCATATTTTTGTCAATGGGGGGGGATATGCTGTGTTGGCAATGCTTTCATGGTTTTTTTATGGTGATGTTCAGTTTGCACACTGCATTTCCATAGTATACTAAATCAATTCTAGTGGAGTAGATCTATATCGGACGATATGGATAATGTGGGATTTTTGTGGTCAGGTCACCCTCAAAAACAATCTGCCCTTAAATGCCAATTAGGGATGTGGTCTTTATATACATACTACTTCAAATTGAATTTAATATATAAGAAAAACATGTATAAGGCTGTTTTTTTCTGTTCAATCTCAACAGGATATTGCAATTTATAAGTATGGAATGACACAATATCAAGACCCTGAAACCAAAGCACCTAAATGGAATTCAGACATCTTTCATTCTAATTGCATCACATGTACTTTTGATCTCACCTGTGCTCCTGTGAACCACCAAACAGGTCTGTGCAGGACTAGGGGAGCGACTGAAGTTGAAAACAAAGCGAAAGCAGTACTTGTTCCTTCCTGGGTAAAACACAGAGCAGTTGAATTCTGTCTCGTTCTCTCCCTGAGTCAGCCAGTTAAAAGCCAACAGAGGTGAAGAGGGCTCCTCTGGTCCGAACCCCATCAGTGCTGTTCCACCCGCTTCCATCCCAGAGGGGACAGCAAGCCCTCTTCCAACACCTGCATCCTTATACAGCAAAACCTTCCCACTGATGTGAGCACAAGGCGGGGTTATCAGTTTCACAGTCATGGTCCCTTCACAACCACTCCTGTAAGCGTTGGTGTTTTCCACCAGCAGCTTATAGGAGAAGATACGAGACAGATAGAGAGGTCCAGAGCTCTTCACGTCCTGTGCCGCATGGGGAGACCGTAGAGCCACTCGTATGAAGTCTCTTTCTGTGAACGGGAAGGCGCAGGACAGCTCGACACTCTGGGAACGGAGAGGTTTGATTGGGTGGCGTGTGCGGGCTCGGACCTTGTCAATGCTGTTTCGCCCTATCTGGTTGTACTCCATGTAGCTGACTTCGAGGAAGAGAGCCGAGTCTGTGCCGCTGGAGCAAGCCTGGAAGTGTTCGTTAGTGGATATCCCGACCTGGAGAGAAAGAGAAGAGCTGTGTGAATCAGGTCATCGTTCTCCAGTGAAATACATCAAAATGTGAGACCTTGTTGTCTTGCCTGAAAAGATCCAGAGTGGTTCCCGACCCTGTCCACAGCGATGTGGAAGGTGGGCCACTGCACCTGCAGTTCTGAACTCCACCACCACGCAGTGCTCTCCGTGCTAGCATCGCGCGTGCCATTAGCACGAGAAAAGGCAGAGATGCTCGTCTGCCTCAGCAGGAACCGGAAAGTTCCTGCATACAGGAAGCAAGAGCAGTTGAACTCCACCCTACCGGACGGTTGGGAGCCGGGGAGGGTCCTGGTCAGAAGAGTGATGTTGGTTTCAGTGTTGACAAGAGAGAGGCTTGTGTCGCGGATGGTGCTGCTGTTAGATTGTGTGCTGAAGTCCAAGAATACACTGGCGTTGCTAAGGGCAACGTGGAAGGAGGGCCAGATATTGAGCCCTGCAAACGCTACAGGAAAAGGATAAAAGTCAGACAATCATTTCTGAGTATGTCCACTATGGATAAACTGGTGTCCCAGATTTTGTTGTCATTGTTTCTTTGGGTATTACTTATATCTGCTGCTTTTTCAATGTTCTTGTAAATGTTTATGTACCGTAATAACATGACGCCTTCTAGAATTGATACATCTTAATATCCGTTTAACTTATTTGACATATTTCTTTATTTTTTTATCAGTATGGTAGAAATAAGGATAAACCCCATTCAGATTAAGTTTAATTTTAGTGACCACACAACCACAACAGATGTAATTTACTGTAACTTTGTAGTTTTCAGCAGAGACACTGTGGATCCACATAAACAATTGATATTCATCAGTAGTAGTGAGCTACATATTTCATACACACAATTAGTAGTTAACTCCTTATAATCAGTACTGGAAAAAATACAATACAATACAAGGGAAAAGTAAAAAAGTTGCAGCACAGTAGCATATTATTTGAAGCGCTATTGTGCTGTGTGGTGTGTAAATCCTGTTGTGCAAACCTCACATCCTCACAAAGCAACGAGGGTGTGGGAAGAGGAAGAGGAAGAGGCTGACCCTCCAGGCTGGTACAGCATATTTGACATAACATGTGTTTGCTTGATCAGATTAATAAAAAAGTAATTACAATCTTTTCAAAATGTAGTGGTGTTATGAAGATTGTTTGAGGACACTCACCATATCCCATGAGTCCCAGCAGAAAGGGCAGCAGTGAGGCAGCCTGTGGCATTCCGATGTCTGTGCCTCCGTTTTCTCCTTCACCACATGACCATCCTCTTCCACCATCCCTGACTTCTGCAACTCACAGGCAAATCCCAAATATAAACCCCGAACAGAGAATCCACGAGAAGGCAGCAACCACTTGTGCTTGGGGGTGTCATCGGGCGTGAGAGATGCAGTGCACTGATCTAAAGTAGGGAAAACAGGAAGGCTGGACCATGACGCTGTGACCATGAGCTCTTTGGATTTACAGTCTTCCTCTTCCTTCCAACCTCACAATGGGAGAGCTGTCTTCAGCACCCAAATAGTCCAGAACAAATGTTTATGAAGTGCAGCAAAATCATTGTTGTTTGGTTGCTTTCTGTACTGTTTCTATAGACACACAATAGACCTTCTCAGAAACATGTGTCTGCCAACATTTTACACCTCCATGGAGTCTGCTTTGCACTGAACTCATCACAGTTAGTCAAATCAATACATTACGCTCCTTAAAACTTATTCTTGGATGAAAAGATGAATACATATACCAAATAAAGTCCTGTATTCTCAACTCAGATGCGTCTGTGTATTTTAGCCACCAGGAAGGCGGAATAATAACATGCAAAATATGCAATACGCGAATATGAACCGTATAAATGATTCTACTTAACGTTTTAGCTACTTAGTGTTAAGCTATTTCGCGTTTAAGTTGAAGAACTGTTGCTCGTAACGGAAAATAAAGCTGGGATTGTACTCACGTGTCACTTAGCACAGCATCGTTCTTCTCCAAATGTCCAACAGAACGACCGGCATAAGGCTCCCTCCATGTGCCGGGAATACATTTCTCCTGACGGACTGCTGAGAAAGTCAGAGTCGGTCGGTCAGCGTCACAGACCCAACCGACATCTCTGAAGGCGCGCGCCGCTGTTCAGACAGAGCGCGTGAGAGAGATCCGCTCAGTGGCTTCACGGTCAGCAGCAACTTATATATCGGTATGTATGTATTTATGTATGTGTATTTGTGCATATATGAACACCTTGTTCATTTATTTATTTATTCATTTTTGCTAAAAGATCTCAAATTATCCAAAAGAAACTCACAATAAAGTCATTATGGAAATTCAGACAGGATGGTATCGTGTATCTACAATTAGCCCAGGAGGCAAGGTAACAATATAAAACCGTTTATGCAATGCAGCCATGATAGTAAACAGCAGAACTATTCATCTCACACGATCAGATTAACCCCAATGAAATGACTGAAGTCATTCTTCTCGAGTCCACTGATGAAAGAGAACGTACAGAGATTCCAGCAGATGACATTCAGCCATTCAGCAAATGTAATAACTTTAAAATGCACCATTGCGTATATTGAATTATTATATTGTTATGGAGTAAACCGTTTCAGCATGAAGGCACAAGACCTATTTTGTTTCAAAGAAATGTTCGCCAAAAGTTCAATGTCATGCATGAATCCCCCATTATTGTGATCAGATCTGCCTCAGCTGAGCTCTCTCAACAATTAAGTGTAAGTGAACTATACATGGCAGGATAATCTAATCAACTATAGAGCTCTGCAGACCTTCACTTTTTTCTCCAAAGAGAGCCCGACGGAAAACAGGAAGCTTCTCTGGAGATGAAATCCCCTTTACAGCTCAGCTCAGTCCACAATGGGAACAAAGAACTGTTCATTCTGTGTGCAAGAAGCCCTGGAGTCCCAGGGACGCAGATTAAAAAGACAAGTTCTGTGGAAAGAACAAAGTTTAGACATGAAGCGACTTAGACCAGGTGGGATTTATTACAATATATTGGCGGTTACTCATGATGTAGATATGGTAATATGATTTTACAAGTGCATTAATAGGATGTTTATCTTCAGTCCGGGTTCAAAAATCTGCAATTTCTACAACATAACCTCTGCAATGAAAATGATTAACTGGCTGAATAATGACATTTGTCAACATGCCCTAATTTGTTCGCATCAGGATCTAATTTGATCTTGTTTCCTTGAATGGATTCGGTAGCATGTAATGACACTCGACTGGAGAAGGAAGGGACAGGAATCATGTTTTGATGGGTTGTATTTAAATCCCTTGTTCATTTATTACATGAATGTAAATTTCACTTTGGAAAACATGTCATCAAGTCTATGGATCTTTCTTACCAATCCACACTACTTGTAAAAAAAAAAAAAAAGGGATATGTTCTGCAAGACAAGAATGTGTGAACAAATGTACACTGTAAATGCTATTAAAATAAATTTCCTCAAACCCATGTACTAGTAAATACACATTAAGATCACTCCAACAAGCAGAGCAACACTTTGCCTCATTGCCATTATTTTCAGGTTCTTGAGCAGTTTCTCACAAAAGCATATTCTTGATAAACTTCCAAAGAGTCTAGCTCTTACACCCCTGACAGAAAATAGCCACTACTACCTACTGTGGATTTGCAGAGACAGAACACCAACCGTTCAAAAATCATGGCTGGATAAGTACATTACTAGAAAGGCTCTCTACCGCTGTACATCAGTATGCACATGTAGTGACGATGCATCAGTCCATCAGCAGAGACAGTGCAGGAGAAGTTGTGTTTTTTTTTAATCATCTCAACAATAATGACTGTAGACGGGTCAAAAGAGGTTTGGGTAGAATCTCAAACCCTCAACAGAGTCATCTCTACACAGGTGGCCCATCTTCTCAGCCAGCAACAACCTGGAGATGAGGAGGAACAAGAGAACATGACGCGAAGAAGGGAAGAAACATGTGTGACTGAATGCAGCAACAATAAAATGACTGGGAATATTCTCAATGTTATAACAATATGGTGTCGAAAAACAGACAGACTTTATCAATAAATGAACTTACCGCTCTTTAGACAGAAGAACAGAGAGACCCAATAACTTTGCAAACTCCTCTGCTGTTAAGGAGCCTTTGTCTGTCACCTGTAGAAGAGGACGATGATCACAGGGAATGAGATACGAACTTTGAACTTTAGGGTTTCTATGTGTGTGTGTGTGTGTATATGTGTATATATATATATATATATATATATATATATACACATGTGTGGGTGTATACAGTGTATATATATATATATATATATATATATATATATATATATATATATATATATATATATATATATACACTGTATACACCCACACATGTGTGTGTGTGTGCAAGAAAACATGTTGCTTGATTGGTCCAAAGCATGTCAACGTCAGTATAATGTTTGTGGCGGTAACGCTTACATTGTCCAGTGCTGAGGCGATCATTTCCTCTTCGCTGTGAGACTGCAGCTGGACCACCATCACACCACTGTCAAACACACGCAGCCTACAAACAGGACAAGATGGATGAAGGAAAGGGCGTGTGTGAGAGAGATAAAGGCAGATTTGTGCCGAATGATCTTTTATGAAGCTAAAATAGGGTGCTAGCTGAAGAACACCAGTTAGTGGGTCCTAGATATGGAAAGCAGGGCAGTTTTTTTTTTTTTTTTTTTTAAACTCTGGGAAGTGACAGGAAATGACAGTTGCAGAGGTCTGGACAATACCTCCAACAACAGGAAGCCCGGCAGGAAGAGCCTGCCCTCTGTGAAGCAGGCGCCAACCCTGCCCTATATTCCTTTTCATGAAAATGTAGCCTGGTCTCTACATAGATGAACGTATGAAAGTGTGCAGAGGCAAATTAAACAACACGATACAAAAGAAAAACGGAACTTAAACTCACCTCAACGGGAGCTTCAACGACTCAAACATCTTGCACGCGTTGACCAAATCTTCTGGTGATAAAAGCTGTGGCAATGGGGAGAAAAGTGACCTCAGTATCTGACACCATTGTGTATTATTAGTTCAGCTAGAATAACCAAACGGGCAAATGTAAGCTGGATCTTCTGAGAGCATTACCTCCATCCCTCTAGCACGGTTGACGAGACAGTACACCTCAGTGAGAGCCATCATGCCCCCACGCTCCTGAGTGAGTAGGGAGTGGTAAAACGGAGTCAGAGAAATAAAGTCACAAAGTGATAGATATTGAAAAGAAGTAAAGCGGTGAATGAAATCCATGTATGATCTTAGCCTGAATAGAATTAAAACATAAGACACACAAAAAAATCACACTTACCTCAAGAGGAGCTTGCAGCATATCTCCCAGCTGCTTAGCCAGCTGCAAATGGTAATGTGTACCTGATCCATGCGTTTCCCTGGTTACAGGGTTAGCAATACCCATGCTCAGTAGGTAGGACTTAAACCGTATTGTCTATAGAGCAGAACATTACTGTTAATATAAAGCAAACTTTGAAAACAAGGGCAATTAAGAGTCACAAATTACATAATAGCAGCATCATGTTGTATGTATCATGGACTAGTGAGGATAGTATTACTTTTTTGAATTTTGTGACTCTGCTGGTCAAGTTCTTACCTCATCTTCTGTAATGTCTCCCTGTTTGTCCTTAATCTTGTTGGCTATAGATCTGGACAGCTCCACCATCTCTTTGGCCTGTAAGTTACATTAGGACAATAATTCAACAAATCCCACCCCATAGCAGTATATGAGCTTGACACAGGTTTGAAATTCATAGTAATGGTGTGTGAATAATCATACAGCACGATGGATAAAATATAAGACTTCAAAAAAAGTCAACAATTCTGTTATAAAATCACACAACTACAAGAATTAGTGAACATACCTTCACCATCAGCTTACTGAGGTCCTCAAAGGCCTGAAAAAGGGAGAATAAGTTAGTGTTGGTGCTCACTATTTTTTTCACAATGAAATAAACCACAGAAACTTCATGGCTACAGATATCACTTAAATATCATTCCACCGCACACCACCCATCCTCCGGCTGATGATTAAACTGAACATTCGCCCTGAAATGACCTCTTTTTACGTAATTACTTTCATGAAGTTTATTCATATTCAAGACATACATACAGTATGCCCATCCACTTCATGGATACCGATCAGGTGTCACAGCGGTGGTCAGCTCTAATTCATATCAGTTACAGTTAATTTCAATGGTAGTTTTTGGCAGAAAAAAACAGAATTAAAACATTAACAGACACTTCTTAAAATAAACCACTCTGTATTTTCAGTATTTTCAGTCATTTTCGTACTACGGCTAAATTCAAAACTTCAGCTTAGAGCACTGAGGAGACATATTTCAGTGTTTTGCTTAACATTACCTCAGAAATGTTTTTGTCTGTTTCTTTCCTCCTCTCCTCTATCTTCCTCTCAATGCCAACAATCCCCACGGCACGTGTCCTTCCTGCCTACATGGTCAGAAAGGGAAGAAAACCACGTGGTGAAGCACACAGTCAACTTGGGAGAAGCCTCAAAGGACATGGAAAGACAAACAGTGAGAAGGGAACAAATTGTGGTTAAATGCTGTTACAGTACATAAATCAATTTTAGTGACCATGATTTCATAGTCCGAAATTGATATAATCTCATTTAAGTAAAATGACGAAGTGTAACACAAGCTTGTTTTTTACTTTTGGTGTGACTGAGTCCTGCTGTGTGATACTAAACATGAACGGATGTCTCTGCCAATTTCTACCAATCAAGGAATAATTGTCACTGTCATATATATACGTGAACAGCCAGAAGTTCTAACTATTTTAACTTCCAAACCAAATAATATACAGCCAATACTGCCATCCCGTGGTACATAAATGAATTGACATTCCCATTGCCTAATATTCTGCTGAATGTGAGTTTGACCGGTAGAGTTAGAGTCTGATTTGACGGACCACCTGCTTGGATTCTAACCTGAGAGCTGGTCCCTGCAGGGATGGGTTGTGAAACTGGTGTATTCTCCCATCTCTTCTGAGTCATTTCCTCTGTTAGCCTCCTGTAAAACTACAAGCAAATAACACGGCGTTATTACAAGGTAATAAAGGAATCAAACAGAGTCTCTCTTAAGAAAACTCATTATAGGGTGACAAAGTGAAGCTCTTTTAGCTTCTTGTATAAGCGGCACTACCTCAATCTGTCCGTGTTCTTTGAAGGACAGCTTGATGAAGGGGGACTTGCTGTGTTGGTAGGGACCTGGCTCCTTGTTGGCAGGTGTTGCATGGAGGTGTATTACTATTTTTGCACTACAGAACAAAAAAAAAAACAGAAAAAAAGCGTTTTTGGTCAAGATACACATTAAGGGGAAACATTTTTTTATATATAGTACTGAAGGCCTATTTCTTATTTGTGTTATTAGACACCACAGGGTTGATTTGACACTCGCCTCTTTCCTATTCCTGCAGCCTGCTCCTCAAAGAAGATGATCTGTGACAGGGGCATGGCTATACAGCAATCCTGCAGGTGACGAGAAATACAAGTCATCATGACAAAATGTAAAAAAGACACATCTGTGAACAATAGCACCTTAAATTTCACACAATCACTGCTGTCTTACATGGTTTTTAACGTCCCTCCAGATCAGCCGATGGGTGCTCAACAAGGCAACTCCAACATCCAGCTTAGCCTGGTACAATGGCAGGGAAGTACATAGTGCATTTATTCTCATATTTTATTACCTTAACACATTATGAACACCTCGTATACACCATTAATACGATGCGTCCATCAGCTATCTTATTGTGATATTTTTGCAAGTAGTGTGTATCTGTGTTTCTGGCGAGAAACTTAGCAATCAGAAAACAAACCAGTACCTTTTCGTCGCCATCGTAAAGTCTGACACCTCGTTGCTGGATCACTAAAGTTTCGTTGATTTCTAAAAGACCATTTGACCACGAAAAGCGGTCCATTTTCACAAGTACAGACAATTATTCGTTATTCTACTCCGCCGCCGAGATACATTTTTATGTTTACTTCCTTTACTTCCTGTACGCTGTCCCAGAGTGGCCTGACACTGCCTGACGAAAAACACAAAAATAACATGAAAAATATAAATCACAGTAAATTTAATCTATTATTGTGCTGAATGTAAAAATATATTGATAATGTAACCAAAATAACTGTCAGTGTGTTATAATTACATAATTTGCTGCAACATGGTGTCTTTTCTGACAGGCTGCCTTTGAGAGGGGTCTTTTCCGGTGTTGACGTTACTAGCGCCAGCTGTCAGTGGAAGCTAGCAGGACAGCTACATTTCTTAGAGCTTCATTTTTAATAATTTTGATGAATATATGCATTTTCCAGTGTCTATCGTAATCATCGCTAGTACTGGGCTTTAACTTTACTTGGAAGGACAGATGTACAAAAAACTCCGCATTTCCAGTATCTTATTGTTGAGCGTTGACAGAATTTATGCTAGCTGTAGCTGGCTAGCTTGTTGTTAGCTGCGGACAAATCTGGTGCAGACAGGTTTTGCAAGGCACACACAGCTTCTCTTGTTTGGAAGTCAGTGTTCATGGGCGAATAGTTAAATTTTATATAAGGACTGCACAGAACATGCAGCTTTATTACGGAACTAATGTTTTACTGCGAATATGCAATGCTTTGAATTATGCTCTCGCAGCATTATGAATTTAAATAAGTAACGCTGCATCACTACCATAGTATTTGGACCCGATTGCATGTTATCTTAAATCATCGTATCTGTTGTATTGTAAAACGTTTATTTACCAATTGCGTGGTATAGTGTGTTTATTTACCAAGAGGCGAACGTTTGTTTGAATCAACAAACATGGATAAGAAATCATTTGATATAGTCTTGGATGAGATAAAGAAGGTAAGAGTGTCTGATCCCAAATTGTCCGATTCAAGATTTGAAATGGTCTCCATCTCAAATCCTCTTTCTGTTTCAGTGCGTCCTGACCGATCAGAGGATAAAAGCCATAGAGCAGGTGCATGGATACTTCTCCAGTGAGCAGGTAACTGGAAGCAGCACCACTGCCGTGTGACGTTTGTCTCAGTTTATCCAACGCATTTGTAAAAATGCGTGTCACAAGGCTCAGATAGTAAATGAAAACATTGTCAGAAAATTCATCCTTATCCCTTAAAGTACGACTGGTAATATTACTAGTATATGGAGCTTTGTTGTTTGACCAATGCATATTGATGATAAATATGTATATGGTCAAGTTTCATGCTAAACAAAGGACAACTCAAATACTGTTGTGTCATTATTTTTATTTTTATTTTATTTGGTAGTCAAACATGTAATGGTCTTTCACACTACTTCCATACGAGAGCAGTGCTGTTCTCTTTATAAGTTGTAACACTTTCTTGAACATCTGCAGGTGATGGAGATACTGAAGTATTTCTCATGGGCAGAGCCACAGATCAAAGCAGTTAAAGCTCTGCAGCATGTGAGTAATATGTTTTTAAACAATTGACAAGTTTATGCTTTGCAATGCAACATGTTTTTGTTTGTTTTTTTTTTTAAGGGATATCATTTAATTAGTGAAGCTGTAAAAAGTTGTTGTTTTGTATCAAATTAATTACCATCTCTCTTTCTCATTAATATGTTTAAAAGTGTTAGTTAATTATGTTTCTCCTTCTGTTGCCTTTAGAAAATGGTTGCAATCCCTACAACCAAAGTTGCAAATATCCTGAATTGCTTCACCTTCTCAAAGGACAGACTGGTTGTCCTGGAACTAATAGCTTTGTGAGTACAGCGCCCCAAATAGATATTTTTTAAATATGGTCCAATATTGCATTACAATGTCAGCCAGTTTGGTGCAACTAATTGGTTACTTGATCAATATGGATTGCTGTTCCCATACAGGAACATTTCAGATGCTCAAAATTATCGTCCTGTTGAGGATCTGTTCCGCATACACTTGTCTGAGAAAAAGCGGGCTCGCAGGATACTGGAGCAAGTAAGTTCACGTTTACTAATTCAACTTCATTTTGTTATGTGTGCTATAGTTAGGATCGCATGGAAAATATTTGCTGATCTTATTTTTTGGTATCAAAGATGTGCAGGGACAAGCGATTAATGCAATTAAAACATAATGATGCGGCTTGTAGAATAGCCATGTGTTACTGCATTATCTTTGTCATCCCTTAGAATTATAATATGTTTAATGCATGCAGTAAAAACAAGCAAACACACGTACATTTTTAAAATAATACTACACTTCTGCATCATTAGGTATGTAAGGTTGGCTGCAAGGCTCCTGTAGCCATGATCTCCTCCTGTGGTATGATACCAGGAAATCCATATCCTAAAGGTAGACCCAGCCTGGTCAGTGGCACATTCCCTGTAAGTATGTGCATGACTCTCTGTTACGTTTTCCTGATCCATCACCAACTAACAATAGAAATATAGGTGTACATTTATTATTTATTCTGGCATGTAGATCTCTTTACTTTAACCTGTTCCACTTCCACGTCTAACAATAATCTATGTGACCTTCAGTCCCGTTTCTAGGCAGAAATACAAAAGGGGTCTTTAAGTTAAATCTAAGATGTTGGTATTTTACTTTAAATACTATATATTTTACTACGTATTTATTTTTTATTCAAACTCATACATACAAAATAAGTAGACAGGAAAATGTGTCATTTTGTCTGATTAAATGAAGCCTGACCTGGTAAGAATGTATTTTGTTTATGACCACAGGGAATCGCTCCAGTAAAGAAAGAAGGCGAGAAGAAAGAGGACACTTCTAACAATCTTGAGGGGAAAGGAATCTCAGCTCGTATCATTGGACCTTTCAAGCCTGTAAGCACGGCAATGGGAATTACAAACTGGGATGATGTAATAGTGTCAGGAAAACTCATGACTGAGTGACTAAGCCTGACATGACTAATAACATTGTTTAAACATGATAAAAAACTTCAACCTACGTGTGAAGTTAATGTTTATAAGCTAATGATAGACGACTGGACTAATAGAGGGCATCAGCAGAATATGGGTAACATACAAACAGTGGATTTATCTGCCATATAGTGTTATTCTGGGTGTAAGCAATATGTTGTTAAGCAAGATTCACAGAATTTAAACAGAACTGACTGGTTAGTTATGTGTTTTAAACCCTTTTTTTCCCCTTCCCTTTTAGTTTCCCGCAACCTACAACCCTCATCGGCCTGTGCCCTACCCGATACCACCGTGCCGACCCCATGCCACCATCGCACCAAGTAAGGAATGACCCACTTATACACACACTTATCCTTGCCTTCCCCCGCCCTGCCCTGTAATAAAACACTGTCTGCACAACTTCTCAATAATAGAATATAGATCGAGGAATTTAAATGCAGCTTTTAGTGGTTTAAGGTAAAATCAGGCATGTTTTTTCTACTGCCATCTGGGATTGGTCGAGGTATAGTTAGTAGTGGGTTGAGTTGTGTGTGTGAGTGTGTGAGTGTGTGTGTGTGTGTGTGTGTGATTGTGTGATGGACGCTATTAATATTTGCAACTGCCATTCAGGTAGATACAACAACGCAGGTCTTGTTTCTGTGGGAGGGGTTATAACTACCAACGTGCCCCCTCCCCCCTACGACTCCGCCCACAAAGTAGCAGGTACGATGCATTGGAGGCGCGTGTGTGACGGCAAATAGACATTCCTTGAAGCTTGCTGCCTAACTACCTGGCATGCTGCTTACCTGCGCTTCTCAAGTTTAATGCCTTCATCGGGTGAAGAATGTGCATCTCACCTCTGGAGTACACTGAGTGACCAGAAAAAATACACCGCCCTGCATGTCGATGCAATGCAATACAACAGCTGTGTGCTGGATCTGTTTAATTTAGAACTCTGGGAGAGATGTTGATTAAGTTCTGCAATGATTGGTGCCATATAAGATTGCATGATAGCTAATGCAGCTACATTTCTGTTATCCTTGATATAATATAGTATTTGTTCTCCTCCAAATATGAAGTTGGGGTAGACAAAGTGGGAAATATCATTTAAATGCTGTTCAATATATTACTGTCCAACACAACACCACAGAATGGTAACAAGCAACTAAAACAGTAGTCAAAAACTGTTGGCTGTTGTATTGTATTGAAGTACAACACAAAGGTATTTCTGTTTTCTGGTCAGTCAGTATAGAAGTATGCTTTAGTGTATTGTGAGAACAGGTCTGTGGTTGCCTGGACTGGAAATGGCTTAAAACTAATGTCATTAATCTTTTTCTTTCTGGAATCATTCTGTGTGCTGGCATTTAACATGCATCGCTTGGGATAACTTATTGTTTTTCTGCATACAATTTCTCATCACTTTTCACAGTTGACATACATCTTTTAGGGCCTGTGTGGAGATATGTGGTCATATGCACAAAGATATCTCAAGTTGCATTAAATTGACAAATGTCCAAAGCATTATCTGTCCATAGTAGATCAGTACAGTGTGTAAGAAACGTTATTATGAGGTTAGCAAGCTAAATGAGTTATGTAAATGTTTCCCCAAAGTTA
Source organism: Chelidonichthys spinosus (assembly GCA_029853015.1). Classification (NCBI taxonomy): domain Eukaryota; kingdom Metazoa; phylum Chordata; class Actinopteri; order Perciformes; family Triglidae; genus Chelidonichthys; species Chelidonichthys spinosus. The sequence continues at coordinate 13,918,291 of CM056835.1, forward strand.
AGAACAAAACATATCCCAATCTTAATTTGCACGCTGCGATGCTCTCTGGCTATTCCTCCTTGCTGTCGCCGCTTTTTTTTTTTTTTTTTAAATAGATTTGAGTGCATTGCTTCTTCTACTCTTTGTTGGGTTTTTACTATATTTTGTCTGTGAAACGAAATGTGTTTTGATAATAACACTTATTTAATACAACTATGAGGTACTATTATACCGCTAGTTATGGTTGTTTCTCACATCATGTCAGATAATAGCAGTCATCATTTTAGATCATTATTTTCACCGACTCTTTTTCTCCCTCCAGGTTACGCGAAACCAGGCAATCCACAGCACACCACACCTGGAGTCAACAGCGGGCCCCTCCTCATTCCTCATGGGTCCACGCCTTCTACCCCTGTCCCACCCCAGGCTTCCCCTTCTCAGCAACCTCCCACAACCCCTATCACGCCAGTTTTTCCCGGCATGGTTCCCTCTCACCACCCTAATTCTCCCTCTCCTGCTCCATCCCCATCTGTGATCAAAGCAGGTCCACAGACCCCAGGTGGCCATGCTACACCTACACCCTCATCTGTCATTAAAGCCCACACACCGTCAGGCACCCCTTGTGGAACTCCTGTCCCCAGTGGCGGGGGCTTCTCCCCTTCCCCCTTCCATGCCATTTCCCGACCAGGCACCCCCGCCAACTCCCGCAGCGGCCCCGACCCCCTATCTCAGACGAACTCCATGGGCTCAACTCAGCAGAGGATTTTTTCCCAGTCCACAGACCATCAGTCAGGACCCATCAACCTTGGCATACACCCACAAGCAGGTAACCCCTCTGGGTCAGTGATCCGAAGTTACACCCCCTCTGGACAATCCACTCCAGGCATTCCGAACTGTTCCACCCCAGGCCCCAGTCCCAAACCCTCCCCAGCACATTCTGCACAGATTCAGGCTGCCATGGCTGCGGCTGGAGTCCTGAACAGACACACTGGGGGTAGTAACAGTGGCAGTAACAGCCCTGTGCCGTCTGCTTTTAAGGGCACCTCTCGCTCTGGCACACCATCTGTTAGCTCTCTTGTGGGACCAGGTTCTGCCCAGGCTGCCCTGGCACGTTCCTTGGGTCTGTCACACCCCTCAGGTTCTCCTCAAGTCTCTCTCTCTAGTCCTGTTGCTCTCAGCGGCTTCCAAGCTCTGTCCTCCAGCCCGGCACCCTCTCATTATCCTGGCCTGTCCCCCTTTTCCTCCCTTTCGTCCTCACTCCCTTCTTCCATGTCGGCAATGCCTCCCACTACCAACATTTCTAATCATCCACCAACCTCCATCTACCCAGGCCTGGCTCCCAATGCTGGCCCCGGTGTAGCCTCGCCTTTCGGCCTGGGCCTCACCTCTGCCGCCTCTATATTCCCAGGCCTTCCGCCTGGTGCTAATCCCGCTGCTTTCCCAGGGTTGGGGGTTTCAGGAGGGCACGGTGCCGGGAGCCCTGTGTTGTCGTCATTCATGGGACTGGCAGGGGCCTCTTCATCTTCGGTGGCATCAGTGGCGCCACTGCAGGCAGCAGCAGCAGCCGCAGCGGCGGCAGCAGCTGGAGTTCCATCGTCATCGCCAGTTTTACCAGGCTTTGCTTCTGCTTTCAGCTCCAACTTCCAGCCTGGGTATGAACATTTTTACTGCTCAGTAAAACTTCAAACAAAAACCTAATAATTTACTAATATTGTTATTTTAGCCTGGTGTATGAAAAGACCATAGCAGCTCATTAATTGAAATGTATGCTGAAATGCTAGCTGTTACAGCAGTCCTATTTTCTAACAACCACAGTAGTTAGTAATCAAAACTGACTGTGGGTTAATGTGAACAAATGTCATTGGTTTCCATTCGTGTGGAAACATTTACAAAAAAAAGAGAGCATCATAAATCAGGTTTATTGATTACTACTTTGGGTTTTATAAGTGGAAACACCGCACCTAAGTGCAACGTCCACACATCTTCTCAGGGAGTAGTGTCAGCCATATACAGTACATATATAGCTTGTTATCATGTTGATAACACGCCTTTATTGACATATCATTCACTCAAGACGCACGTATGCTAAAGTAAGGAATATACATTACATTACACTAGTGCTGTTATAAGGTAAAAGGAAAAGTATACATGTGTGTGTATTGATTTGAAATATAAACACAAATATTGGTAGTTTATATATTGGTAGGAATACTTCTAGATTTTAGGTCTTTGGTATTTTGGAAGATGAGAGCTGGAGTCTCCACTGGTTGCCTGGCAACTGGTCAGATATATTCAACACATTACCTCCCGTAAAAAAACGGCAAATTGACAATTTCTGTACGGATTATGCAAACGAGATATAACATGCTAACTAGTGATGTTATCATCTTACACTCCACCATGTATATTTCCCAAAGTACAAAAAAAATCTATATGAAGACCCCCATAGTCACCTAAATTGTGTGTAAAATTTTAAATTAAATATCAGGACTCTAATCACTGTAAGTAGTAGAAAAATGTTTTTGTAAAACACAGTAGACATAAAACGATGTGGCATAGTATAATATTGGAATTAAGATCACTGTGTATCGTCTGACTGTAATCATTCTGCATGTCACAGGTTGAGCAGTGGACTCCAGCCTCCAGGAAGCAGCGGGTTCCCCGGTTTGCTGTCCTTCCCGGGGGTTCCGGGCTTTTCTCCCTCCGCCTCTCCTGCTACCCTTAGTGGCCTCCACAACCAAGCCATGCAGTCTGCCCTGATGCAGGTACACACACACACACGCTATACTCCAGCAGAGTTAAAATATTTGAATGTCAGTTTGATAATGCCTGGCTGCTACAAAACCACCTTGTTTCTTTTTTTTTTTTTTTGGTCTTGTTCCAGGCTCATCCTTCATCTGCTTTGGAGAGCTTTCCTCCTCAGCCCAACAGTTTTACCAACTACCCTCCAGGCCCAGGAAACCCCTTCCCCCTCCAGCCAGGGCTGCACCCCCAGTTGGGTTGGCAGTGAAACCCAGGATACCTTTTGAAACATTGAGTACCCTTCTATGCCAATCACCTTGCCATACCACTCAGCAGTAGACACATTTTATTTGTTTGTCCTTGAACCCTGAAGACCACAGGGCAGATTGGAGAGTTAATAATGTGTTTGTTACAGCCAGAATGAATTACAAGAACACTATTATGAAAGCATCTGAAATAGTGTGAGGGGAATGGCTTATTCCCCTATATTATTCATAGTGAACAGTTGTAAATATCAGTTGTCCAATTTGTTAGGTTTTACAAGTAGACCATGACTGGTTTTAATCTTAGCCGGACCCGGCTGTTTTAATCACGTTTATCAACATTTATTAGTGAATAATGAATTATAGAAATGAAAGTGAAAAATGTACATGATATCATGTAATGAATTGACAGTATCCTCATGTAGTATTTCATGTCCAGGCTCAGTGAAAAGGACATGCATATGAAATGGAGGTGTTCCTAATTGAATATTGTGTTATGAAATGAAAGTTTTAGGTGACTTATGGTATATTGAGCTGTATGGCGCAGTCACATTTTGAGGTGGGAACACTTCACACACATCTGGCAGTACCACACTGTACTGTGTTGTATTCAGTCAACACCGACAGTGTGGCTGTCAGCAGTTTACTGTGATCCACTTGTCATACGTTTACAAATTTTCTTTTGACGGATGTCACACTGCTAGTGCTGTTGTTACAGTATTTGACCAGATATACTGTATGAAGATGTTTCTGAGAACAAGCATTGATTGATATATTGACTTGAGATATAAAATGTCTGTGTACCAGTAATGCTTTGTATGTCATTTTACCCCATTCACTGTATGCCAGTACACTTGAGAGACAGATGACATGCTGTTGTTGTCCTACGTTTTGCCCATATTTTGTATTTGCACCTGTTTTATTGTTTTGTCAGTAAACTGCTGGTTGCTATAGCTGGTGCTATATCTGTTCTGTGCAATGCTGTGGCCAGTAGGAATGCCCCTAAATCCACTGAAATAATGCTTCGATAAATAATGATCCTGCATCACCTATTTATGAGACGTTTTAATAAAATATCAAGAGGCTGATAGATTGAAAGTACACTAGGCTAATAAATACTGATGAAAGTGATAAAGGAAAGGAAGAAACACTCTCATGAGAAATAATTGACTATCAGCAAAGTAAAAGTTCATGGTCAGGGAAAGATTCAAAGATATTAAATAGAAAACACCCAAATGCAACTTAAAACATGACCAGATAATTGAACTAGCTCTGACAGCCGTGACAAACATGTACATTTCTGTTATTTAATTCAGCATTATACCACTTTTACAGGCTACTTACAGTTCATTTATGGCTTCACACGGTGCTTGATATGAGCATCTGTGGTATTGCTCAACACAGATGATGCCATCAATCGTGTTACTCATGCTCTGGAGCAATTCCATTTTCCATGAGTTCACTTTTTTTCCTATTCCAGCCATTCTTGACTGTAATCTTCTTAACTGTAGCTATTAAATTAACTAGTGTCATTAATGTAACAATAACACACGGTGTCGATCTACAACAAGTGTACAAGACATTTAATTAATCCCAATCAACAAATATTTAAAAGAAATGTTGAATTTCATCTTTTATATCTTGGCTTTGGTTTGGTTTTCTTCCTAAAGTTTTATGTTTTTCCATAAGACGAAATGAAATGAGGGAAAATACAATTCTTCTGCTTCACAGAAATATCATTACACACATAATGCATACATAAGTTTTCATGTGTAATTGTGTTAGTATTGCAAAGTTCACCATGTTATGCCTCAGAGATAATCTAGTGATCTATTAGCATCGTGGTAATTGTACCCTGTGGATGATCAACTCGGAAGAAGCCACACCTGCTACATTATATTACAGCGTTGCACCTTTAAAAGGCTGGGTGCCTCCCTCCCCCTCAAATACACTTCAACAAACTCTCTTTCCGCACTTCCCCTCTCACTTTTGACCAGCATATGGAAATGGAGGACCAAATGGAGAGCCAGAAGAGAAGAGGAATGAGCAAGGAGGATTTGATCTGTAAGATAAACCGCATTTCATTTCACTGTCTTTATTTGCTTAAATTCATAACTGCTTGTGTGTTTTAAAAGAGAGGATATATAACCAACACCTGAGTTTCAGGTTTGACTCATAGATCAACAAAGGAATTGTTTACTCATCCCTGAAACACGAGTTGCATATTGAATGTCATTATCAGTGATGTGAGCGTTGATGTGAGCTTTACAGCACATACGTACTCACCTGTGTAGGTAGAAAGCAGCCGGAGAGACCAGGGCAAAGTAGAACTCTGTCGCCATAGTGACTGAAATCACATGTCACCAAGATAACAGTCCCAAAAGCATGTGACTCTTGAGTGTTTTTCTGTGTCATCCTTCAATGTGTGCGTCTGAGCAAACGGCTGTCATATCACACAGTTGGGTTGGTTGTAAACGTCCCTTAATTTGGCTGCTGATAACGGCTCGCTTTCATGTCATATCGTGTTGCAGCATAAGCTTTTTCCAAGGTGGTGTTATCATCGGCAACCTGTTGGACAGGATTGAGGCTCTGTACACATCGTTTTCATGCGGCCTCTTTCACTCAGGTGTTTGTTGGTGATAAAGAACAAATCAGCAAGACATCAATCAGATACGCAGGTTAATCACAGATTACAAAGACATCATTTGTGTGTAGTTTTTAAAGCTATTAAAACAATTCAGACATAATGAAGATAGGAAGTGTAAGCCAAGTTGCTTATGTTATAGCAATCTTTCAAAAACTGTGCGTGGCCTTTTCCAGTAATTGTCATAGAGGAGGGGGTGGGTGGTTTGCAACACTTTCTAATATGCTCAGCGATGCATTTACAGTTCAACAACAGGAAATGGTATTTCCTGTGGTTTGAGAAACAGAAACATTGATCTGAATAAAAATCAAAGTGGTGCAAAGGCCAGGAAGTTGAAGCTTTTAGCGAAATGAAACATAATCACAATATTATATTGCTGCTGGAAACTACGATACTCAGGCCTTTAGCTTACTTATTTAAGGATTTTATTTTTATTTTTTTTCTTCACCAAAGCACTCCAGAGTTCATGTTCATGTTGAGTAAACATTCTACTGTTTGCACTCTTTGTGTGAGAGTCTCTCTGCGTGTGAACTGCTGATGCTGGTGTTGTAATAACTGTCTTATTAAGATTTCAAGGACAATATTATTGGTATAGTCTTCTCAGCAGCTGAGGTTTGAAAGCTTTCCTCAACTCCTGTCTTATAATTAAAGAGGACCAAAAGACATCACCTCCACCTCCAAAAGTAATTGGTTCCTGGAACCTTCTGTTCAAATTTCCCTTCATTATGTCCCAGTGAATCCGATCTTGTTCCCTCTTGATGTAAAATCTCTTAGTTTGCGATCACAAGGAGGCTTTCCACTTTTCATATCTGTTAAAGGGATTTCACAGAATGTCTCCTTCTCTCTCCAGCTGAACGGACGGGGTCTTTGGGATGCATCGGTTGGTTCATAGTCATCATCTCTGGCATCTTCGCAATTCTCCTCTTCCCCATCACCATCTGGTTTTGTCTGAAGGTGAGTGAACATAAATACGTACGGTGGTTTGGAGAGAAGAAGCTGATTTTCCTCTATTGCAAAAATTGAATGGGAATTGAGCTTCAGCTGGTCTTCCTGCTGGTGTTGCAGATTGTTCAGGAGTATGAGCGTGCCGTCATCTTCAGACTGGGTCGCATTACAGACAGGAAGGCTAAGGGGCCAGGTAAAAAAACAACATTTTCTATATCAATCTTATTTTTTTTAATGGTTAATATCAGACTGATACAAGGTAGTAATGTTTTTTATGCTAACACTGAACATTCATGTTCGTCCACAGGAATTTTCTTCGTTTTGCCATGCACTGACTCCTTTGTAAAAGTGGATCTGCGAACAGTTTCATTTGACATCCCACCACAAGAGGTAGGGTTAGCACCAAAGAACAACACACATTGATTTCACTTATGTGGAAACACACAAACAAACTGTGTCATGTGTCTCTACTCTAGATCCTGACCAAGGACTCGGTTACAGTTTCCGTGGATGGAGTGGTGTACTTCCGTGTCAATGACCCCATTGCCTCCGTGGCCAACGTGTCTAATGCTGACTTCTCCACCCGTCTGCTGGCTCAGACCACCCTCAGAAATGTCCTGGGGACTAAGAACCTGTCTGAGCTGTTGTCTGACCGCGAGGGCATCGCTCACAGCATGCAGGTACGGCAAACGCTCAGGCTGCCGTCTCTGGCCTCAGATATCACATCTGCATGTTTGTTGGAAGTTTACTTTCCGAGGGCACCTCATGATTTCCAATAATTGGAAAAGACTTGGTTTTCCTTGATGTGTGATTTTCAGCTGGTATGATAATGAAGTGATAAACTACAGGTGTAAACTCTGCATCTTCCTGTCTTTTTCAGTCCAGTCTGGATGAAGCCACAGACAACTGGGGCATCAAGGTGGAGCGCGTGGAGATTAAAGATGTGAAGCTGCCACACCAGCTGCAGAGAGCAATGGCTGCCGAAGCAGAGGCCTCACGCGAGGCGAGAGCCAAGGTCAGGTCATGTCACATGGCGCATACAGACACAGTAACACAATGTGCATGATTTTCAGGTGTTTTTGTTGCCATCCTAATATCTCTTTCTTGATCTACGTACAGGTGATCGCGGCGGAGGGTGAGATGAATGCATCCCGCGCCCTGAAGGAGGCGTCTCTCGTGATCGCGGAGTCTCCGTCCGCCCTGCAGCTTCGCTACCTGCAGACTCTCAGCACCATCGCAGCAGAGAAGAACTCCACCATCGTCTTCCCCCTGCCCATGGATGTCATATCTCACTTCATGCGGAAGTGATACCTCTGCGTTTTTTTAAACATTAATTGAAGGGCACATAAATTGTGGCTCCTTCTAAAATAAACTCCCAGGATGTGACATAATGCTTATTGTTGGTCGGCACTCTTTCAAAACTGATCACAGAAACATCTTAATGGTTTATATAGTCAAGCTGTGATCAGGCTCTGCAAACAATGTGAGCTTGATTCAGTTCGGAGTAGCATAGTTTACATGTTTTGACAACATTTATTATAAAACTGCTTATCATACATTGTTATAACTAGAGATGTTCCGATACCATTTTACCCTCCCGATACTGATTCCGATACTCGTGCTGTGGGTTATCGGCCGATACTGAGTACCGATACCAGTTTGTTTAAAAAAAAACAAAAAAAAGATCATTTTAAATGTATTTTTAAATAGAACAGTATAATACAGTAGTGCAGAAGAAACTTAACTAAATAAATATAGGAATAATAAGTAAAAAAATTAAAGTGCAACTTTTTTAAGAGCGGCGAATAAGAAGAACTGTGTCGAAGCTAACGGAGCTAACCAGTGAATAAATTCCTATTTCTAATAAATTACGTGGTATCGGATCCGTGCCTGGACTCCAGTACTCGCCGATACCGATGCCAGCATTTTCGACAGTATCGGAGGCATTTCCGATACTGGTATCGGAATCGGAACAACTCTAGTTATAACTATAGCATAGTGTCCTATTGGTTATGTTGTACGATGTAATGTCGATCTGTTGCATATTTTTATAATGAATTAAATGTAAAATATTGAAATATTAAAACTGTTGATGTTTTATTATCAGTCATAGAGCTGGGAGAGCTTCTGTTGCCTTGAATCTTAAATCCATAATGTCTGCACTATGTAATGTTTTTTGTCACTACATTGTCATAAAACATGTTGGTGATTGTATATCTTCACCATAGAACAGTATTATTGACAAGATGACAGAATTTGTACAAAATAACAAAATAATGGAGTATATTGACTTTTCTTGAACATTTTTTTAATACTATGTTCTCCCCAAAAAGTACAAACAAAAGCATCAACATACTTTGTATACATGACATGTTGAACTATCTCACCCTCGTCCTCCGGGCCTTCTACGCTACGGTTACGTTTCGACCACCACAAATGCAGAGATGTAAAAGAAGAAAAGAGGGAGAGAGCGAGAAACAGCAAAGACAGGGAAAAAAACATGCTTCTATTACTTCTGTTGGTGCACTAAGACACAATCCAGGTTGTAAATGTATTTACATTCAAAACATACAATCAGTGCCAGACGAAACAAAATTCAATCAATTTAGTCTCCGGACCAAAATCCACGAAGGGTAATTGTATAGCTTACCTCTAGCACTGAAAGCTGACACGCCATGGAAACATTCGCTACGACCGCATTTAAACATGAACATGGACGTTTCGATAAATTGCCCATGTTTCTTGTGGGGAGGCTCAACCAAGTGCTACATATTAAATGGCTGCTACATAGTGGTTAGAAACAAAATGACACGAATGACTTGTATAAAATGCCGTCATTGCATTTTTGACATTCAGCGCGTAGAGAGACACAGATGTCCACAGGACACATTGAAGGCTCATTACAATACCAGTTCATTGTTAAGAAATCATCGTCCATTCAAAGGTGACATATTCATTTAAGATGAAAGCTGTCATTTGTAAACAATCAATTTTTTAGTTGCATCCTTTTAGACTTTTTGCACCTGAAGTGACCTCGAGGACGACCCTGAAGGATCCTTCAATGACGTAGGTGAACTGTTGACCTAAAACATTCGAAAACACAGTGACTCTCTGACTGGTATCGTTTTACAATTGTTATGCAAAGACATTCTCAAAAAAAATCATCAGTGTAGGTACAAAATAAGTGAGAATCGAGAGACATTTCTCAAATCCTATGCTGTATTTGACATTCTTTTGTTTAAGAGCATTCAACCCTGTGTACGTGTCATACAAAAAATCCATGAAAATATTTTTTTTTTGTTTCACTTTTTCAAAAGTGCTGCTATGGCAATTAAAGATCTACTTAAAAGTCTATTAAATGACTGAAAGACTGGCAAACTAGAGATGTCATCCTTTACATGCTGGTAAAAGGTCACATTTACTCAACCTGTAACTTAACAGAAGAAGTCAGAATAACCCCAACTCTAACAGCCACTCACTTCCCCTCAGCCCTTCTCATTGGCCTTTTTATTTACAGCAGCTCATTTACATGTGTGGTTTGAACAGCTTTGTTTGTTCACGCACAAGTAGAGAACTGAGATTACGTGGTTTAACACTGTTTTCAATGAAAGAGCCAGATGGAAGATAAGGGCCCTGAGGGTAAATCAGTCAGAGTACATCACAGGAAGCAGCTGACAACCCTAGAAGTATGCTAAAAAATAATTCTCATTTTTATATACCAAAAGGTTGGATTCTCTGTCGTATTTTAAAGAAGAGGAAAAAATTTAACCCGGGAAATAACTTGAGTATATAATGGTCTCCGGACAGGCTATACAAAAAGAGGAAAAAAGTTTTTTCTAATCTAAATTTAGAAAAGAATTCCCTGAACGATATATTCTTGCACACTGAAAATTCAGTGTAGCTTGCAAAAAAGTTTGAATGTTATATTGGAAGGATAAAAAGTGTCATTCGGTTCAAGAAACCAGAAGAGGTTATGAAGACAGGTTCAATCTAATCTTCGTGACACGAGTCGTAAAGATGTAAACAGAGAGTTAACCTGTATTTGTGTTTAACCTACCTAGCTTATAGACCAATATCATATCATAAGACGGTCCCCTGAACACCACCTATGTGTGTGTGGTGACAACAAGTCGGTACATCTCCTTTCTTCTGGGGTACGTCACGTATTCCACTTGTGTCCCATAGGTGATATTTTCAAAGTTACAAAACACCGTTTGTTTCCTCGAGCTTAATAAATAGACAAGAGCACAATACATCTCACATTAAGACTGGAAGACTGTCACAGTACATGCTTGCTTAAGTAGCAAAACACATGTAACAAATAAAATAAATATCACATTTAAAATAAAAAAAAAATAAAAAAATCCACAATAATTACAATAAAACAGCGATTCCTGCGTTAGGTTTCCCCCTTAGCTTCGAGCTCCCTGGTAGCTGTGTGTTTATTGTTTTCGTTGTTGCTGTTGAGCTCAACAGACTGCACATTCCCCCGCTGAGGTAAATACAAAATGGCAGACGTACTTTTTGCAAGTTGACCTGAGGGCTCCCGAAAAGTGAGGAGTAGCTCATGGTGTGTTGAGACGCCGTAGGAAGACCTGGTGAGGGTTTGAGCTTCAAGTCCTCAGGTAACATGGCTGGGGTTCAAGGTGGGGTTGTTGCCCACGAGTCAAACTATCAGCGTTGAACTAATTACAAAATGCTAAATATACCTCGAGGTGGCTGAAATTCACAAACCGATTCTTTATCCAAAGTCCATTAGGAAATAAAAGGTTGGTCGTTCTCTGCTGGTGAGACAGCATGACTAGTATAAGGCGCTTTGTTTGGGATTTTCTTCCACATGACTATGAGAACTAACCCCCATGAGAGAGAGAGACAGAGAGAGAGGGAGAGAGAGAGAGTAAATAGCTTATTTAATCGAGGACATGGGTTTTTTTGTTTGTGTGTTCTGGTGAAGAGTGTGCTACTTTCCATCTGTACTGATGCTGTCTGTGCGGGTTTCATGACTACCCATGCAGGGAGCTTTCACTACATGTCTACGCTATGTGTGTCACTATCATACAGTATGTACATGACTGAGCTGCATCCATTGTTGTGTTTCACATGACGAACACCAAGTCGTGTGTCCTCTGATGACTGCAGACCTCAGTCGTTGTTTTCAATGGCATTCATGTTCAAAAAGAATGACAGATAAATTTGAGCTTATCTCTGCAAAGAGCTGAGACAAGCGGCCGAGTTACAGCGATTGGCTGACACTCTGTGTGTGGGCGTGGCTGGTCCAGGGGAGTAATTCTGATTGTTTGTTGCCCTGTGAGTGGGCGTGGCTGGTCCAGGGGAGAGATTTTGATTGGTGGTGGCTCTGTGGGAGGGGGAGCAGTACTGGGCCTGCTGGGGACAGCTGTAGCAGTGGGTGGGGGAGTCGCAGCCCGCCACAGGTGAGGAGCAGAAGAATGGAGAGGAGGGGGCGGGGGAGGTAGAGAAGGAGCGGTGCAGCGGGGAGGAGGCGGGGGAGATGAGGGGGCTGGTCTGAAGACGCCACAGGAGCTCGTCGTTGTTACGACTCAGCCGCTTCTTCTCGGTGCTCTCCTTCTCGACTGAATCGTGGAGGTTGGCGTTCTCCTCAGACAGTTGCCTGCAGGGAAACCAGCACAGGAAGCTCACCTTAACATAAAGCACAGCGAGGCTATTCAGCTACATTCTTCAGGGGGGCACATTTTCAGAAAGCTCAGGGACTGGGGTCCATACATTTTTTTGTCATTTATCTTTATTGAGTGCCATTTCTGGCATACACTCCAGTTATTACACATATTTTCACCAAAACATAGAATATTCAATTCTCTGTGACCAAATATGAGGGATACTGAAAAAATATTATAATTTAAACACATCTTTTTTAATTAAGCCAAGAAACAGCCACAAGTTTTTGTGTATATTTCAACCAAATAGGTGCTTTTCATACTGTTCTATATCTGTTCTATGGATATCATAGCCATATAAAAACCTCTTTTCACGCTGCAGTGTTACCAGTTATGAATTAGGATGCAGTGTGGCAAAATGTCTGATATTTGTGGGGGGTTTTTAGTATAAAGTAGAGAGAAACTTAAAGGAGTCATCACCAGGAAATCGCAATTTCTCTTGTTAAAACATGCATATCTGTGTTTGACCTCAGTTGAAACTTACCTGAAAGGCTGGAGTTTGAAAGTGGCGCCGTTTTTTCGCTTCTGCTCTTTTTCCGAACAGGAATAGCACACAAGGGTGTGCATTCCTAAAGCACGAGATTTTGATTCTGCGCCTACGGTGACGTCACCGTGGAGGCTACTTGCATAAGCCCACCCCTCTTTCACCATTCAGAGACGTCCTGCTGTAAACGTGTCTCTTCAACCGTCTCTGGCTCTTCACTCTCCGGTTCGGGTTCCGACTCTGGTTCGTACATAAATGCCTGAATTCCGTAAGGTTCGTCATTTAGTGTGTGCGCCATGACAGGGGGCTGTTTATGTTTTGGAGTCTGCATGCAGGCAAGCCCCCCCGGCTCTGTCCTTCCTGCGGCGAATCAACGCGCGCCTCATTACATATTATACAATGCACATCCGGACCAGTCAAAACCTCGCGCGTAATCTCGCGTGATAAAAAAGGGTCAGAACAAGCTCAATGTTTGATTAAAATTTTTTTTTTTTTCTAATACGTTTTACGAATTGATCCAAAGCGATCCAAGGGGGGCTGGATACGTATAAAACCAGGTTATGACTCCTTTAAAGATGACTGTGTCTCACCTGGACAGGACGAGATTATTTTCAATACGAGCCCTCAGATCTTCATTCTGCTGCTGCAGAACCTGGACCTTCTCCTCCAGGAACACGTTCTTTTGGGCCTGCTCAAGAGTAGAATACAACCACCGTGTCATCTTCATTCACCAGACACACGGACCATGTGTGAATCCAGACCAGTGTGCACGAGTGTGTGTGTGTCTGAAAGCTTTTTGGAGCCTACCACTTTCTCCAGATCGGCGATCTTCTTATCCTGCTGGTGGATCTGCTGGTTCTTCATTTCCACAACCTCCTTCAAGCTCTTCAGGTCTTCTTCAATGTGTTGGTACGGAGCCAAAGCGTCCTGTTACAGACACACGTGCACATGCACGAACAAGAAGACAAGAAGACCAGAAAAGAAAGATAGGGAGTGATTGAAGGGGCTTCGAAGGATGGAAGTGTCGTCGGATAGAAGGTGAACTCACGACTATCTGCTCATCTGTACTCCTCCTCAAAGCCTCCTCAAAGCGTTTTGCTTTCTCCTTCAGACTCTGGTTTTGGATTGTGAGGGTATCCACTTGATCCTGAGCAAGCATCCACACACACAAACACCTCAGTAGACATATCAGTGTTTATCATCCACAAAAAGCTACCATTAAGTACTTGTACGTACTTGTAGAGAAAGCCTGAGTTTCTCAAAATCCTCCTCCAGAAGCGTCTTCTGTTGCTCGTGAGCTTTCCTCAAGTCTACTCACAGATTCAGGAAGCACGACGGGAAAAGAGAGTTGACGTTGGTTCGAGCAGTATTGGTGTCATATTGTGATTTTTAAAATGAAGTCAAACCTCACACCTCTCATGGTACGGGCGTGCTCCTCATGCAGTGTTGCCATGGTGATGTTATGCATGTCTCTGAGCTCCTGAGAGGCTGCCTGGTGGTGGACCGTCATCTCCTCCATCTAAAACACACACGTACACACACTTTAATGACTGATCACATTTCTTGTCACAAATAAAAGTGAGCATAATTTGACACATCTCCCATGATGCCTGTCTTCCTCTCACCTGTTCCTGTTGCTGAGTCCTCAGCTCCTCCATCTCTGACCGATGCTCCTCCTTCAGGTGTTCTGCCTCCGCTGAGTGACACCTCCTTAGCCCCTCCTCCACAGCAGACAGCTCCGCCTCCTGCTGCTGCTGCAGCTCCTGCAGCTCTCGTTCAAACGCCACCTCCAGCGTTGTCTTCTCCCGACGGAGTCGCTCCCATCGCGCAGAGTTGAATGCTTTGTATGAAGCAGAGTGTATATTATGACGTGATCTTAACAAAGAGTGCAGAAGTTGTATTGAACATTGAACATTCCATACAAACTGGGGTCAGGATTGATTAATTTTAGCCAGTTAATAGTTAAAAAAATTAAAAAGTCCATAATATGAACTTCCTTTGATATTTTTTTAATGATTGATTAATCTCTTTAAAATAAAAAGCAGAATTAAAAGTCTTGTTGGATCATCTTATCTCATTCAAAGCATTTAAGAGCCATCACTAGTTTTATCATCCGTGCTGTTGCCTGGTTTGATCGATAGGTGTTTCATTTGTCTGCTCAAATGTTGATTCTCACTCACCCAATTCCTCTCTGATCTTTTGCATTTCCAACGACAATTTCTTTTGATTTTCTTCAGTAGTTTTTTCTGAAAATAAGAAACAACATGTTGACTTAGTGCAAGTTCCAAATATCATATATATAATTAATTCCGGAGTAGGGTTTCAAACAGTGAAACAGCGATTAACTGCTGTATCATGTAAAACAACAACAACAACAAAAAACAAACCTGCAACCCTGCTGAGATTCATACTCATTAATTATAAGAAGTGGATGTAGTCTTGTCTTGTGACATTAACCACTGGTTTGTGGACGTGAATGGAAGTGACCATATTTAGACTGTGGAGGAGCGACAGGTGGATCTGACGAACACAAGTGGCAGAGAGGCACCCTTGTTTCTGGCACAAAGCTGCTAATAAAGTTAGTTAAAGGCTTCACTTCTCACAACTGGAGATTACCACCTGTTCACTCTAAGGCAAAGTGATGCTTTGAGCTAAATGCTAATGTCAGAATGCTCAGAACTTCACCCCCAAGTCTGAGCCAAACTCCATACGCTGCATTATTTAGAAAGATGCAAAAATTGTGTGAAGTGTTGAGAGGTGGAGTGGGGTGGGTTTGCATCTCTTTAACCAAAGCAATCTCTTAGACAAACGTTTAGAGCATAGAAATGTCAACTGGGAAAAAAAATAAATTGTTCTTCTGTCAATTATTCCTTAAATTAATCATTTTAAAAACATATGATAAGAAACCAGATGGTTTTGATACCTGGAAACTACCTTTTGTGTTAGTCTCCTTGTCTGTACCTACAGATTACTGAAGTCAGGCTTGCTTATTTTTTTATATATAAACCCATGTCCATGTGTATACCGTAACTGTTATATCTTATATTCTGCCAGCAGAGGGAGCTCACGTCTACTGAAACCGGCCCCAACTCTTTTTTTTACCTTATATAGCCTATTGTATCTGCACTGTGGGCTGGTGATTGTGGCACAGACAGTGACCATAAAGCAGTCAGACGGTCCCTTGACAGCGGTATTAAAGCTGTCGCAGCTCAGAGGCTAAATCATTCCATCAGAAGCGTATCGCTGGATGAAACCATCACGGTGGCACACTGAACTCTGCAGGACCCTCCCACAGTCGCCATCACTCTTGCTCATCGTGCTGTTCGTTGACCGTGAGGTGAATCTCATCTCACCTCAGGAGGCTGAATACTGCATGTGTTCTAGAGTTCATGTGTGTGAGAGCATGGGTTCTCCGGTGTAAACGGAGCGGTTGAGGCGCTGTTGTCTATCTTCATGGGAGGATCATAGATTAACCCTCAGACCATCTCCTGTGATGTTTGATTGTGAGGGAATTAGACCTTATTATGAGAGGCTCACTTTTATGAAGTGTATTCATTGTGTTTTTCAAGATGGCTACCTTGAGGCAGTAATGCTGAGTGGTGATAATAAAGGCTTCCAGACCCAAGGAAGTCTTCCTCAGTTCTTCTCTTAGAGCTCCCAGCTGCCTCTCCTGCTGCTCACAGCGTCCCTGCAGCCTCTGAACCTGAAATGTGACAAAGAACGAGATTGAATACAGTGCAAACTCCAAGTGGTGCTGCGTGGTGGCATTCTTAGCAACTCACCTCCTCCCTTTGCTCCTCTCCTTCTCTTTCCTCTGCTTGCCTTTCTTTCTCTTTCTGTTGAGCCTCCTCTTTCTCCCTCTGCAGGCTCTCCTGCTGTTCTTGCTGCAGCCTCAGGGGGGCCACGCAGCGAGGGGACCCCAACGGAGCTGACCCTCGCACTGCTGCTGCAGGCCGCTGCCCAGACTGGACTGGAGGGAGAGAGAAAAGCAAAGAACATTTAATTCAGTAAGAAAAGTCAACGTGAGCATGTTTTTTTCTCCCTAGGACATTTTTTATTTATACATATGATCTAGAAATTTTAAAATGATACATATGGAATATAAAGTATCTCCACATATCATGAATTAGTACTAATTCTAGGACACATCTATCTATAGTAATGAAAAAGATGTGTTCAATCAGAAGAGATTTGACCTGACCTATTGCTAATGACTGCTCACGTGATAAATGATCGTAAGTTAATTGAATCTTTTCTGCAGAGGAAGCCTTTGGGGTAATTCCCCGTCTGGAATTCCTCATGATGGACCATCTAATCTCAATATCATTAAGAAGAAATAACTAACCTGCAGCATGTCATAATACATAGAGTATACAGTACTTGTATGATTGCATCCTGTGTTGTGTTTGTGGGGAAACATTAGGCATATTAAGCTTCAGTTGACATACAGGCGGGCCGATTAACCTCTGTGTGAGTCAGCTTGTCATGTAGTGGGAGAACATAGTCGCCTGTAGCAGAGCACAGCATCACCAGGATAGACGACATTATTTTAAAAGAAATGGTCTGTATATGTTCACACAGACTCACAAATGAGGCTGTGTGTCTACACACACACACACACACACACACACACACGATGACAAAACCACTGCAGCTCCACATCACCTGCCTGAACCATATCACCCAGGCCTATTGAAGCATGAGGCGCGGTCTCCATGACAACGTGAGGCTGGGCTTGGGGTGCAGGGTCACAGGTAATGAGTGAGAGATCGGTTAGAGGGGGGTGGGAGGATAAAATGAGGGAAGCGCTATGTGCCAGGCGTAAATGAGAGAGAGAGAGAGACACAAAGAATTCAGTAAGAGGAGGGGTAAAGGTACCTGAAGGGCTATGGTATACATTTAAGACCAATTTAGCTCAAAGAGTAAATCGAACACTGGCAAGTGTATGTGTGCAAGTAAAACCTCACATGGAGGAATTTCTCTCTAAACATCAAAAAGCAAAAAAAAATAAAGTATTTTCATGGAATCTAATAATCTAGACTTTGCTTCTAAAATGTGCAAAATTGCAAATATCCACAATGTTTTTTTATTATATCTTCATCAGTGTTTTTGCCCCAAAGGCACATTAGGATTCCCTGCCTTTGAAAACGACTTCTAGAGGTCTTATGTAAATGATGTCTCCCTCTTTTGCAGGCACACACACACACACACACACACACACACACACACACACACTCAGGCATCTGTAGGTTCTACCTGAAAGGTTACAGAGAGTTGAGTGAATACCAAATGAGTTTATGTGACTGAGTGTGAAGGCAGCATGCAGATGATGGCAGAGGCAGAGGGAGGAGGATTAATGCTGCAGGAAACAATGAGGAAAAGGTGATGGCAGACCCTGTGCGGGTGAAAGATGTGTGGAGTGTGTGCGGGCATGTTTTACTCATGTTGTGGGGACATAAATCTGTTCACTGTGGTTATAGTCAGGGTAGGTCAATGTAATGTCCTCTAAACTGATGGACACGCGGTTAAAGGGTTCATGAGGTAAATTCCATTTTCATGCCAACTGTCCAGAGAAGCTTCAAGTAGGAGCTGCAAACTTTCAGTATCTGTGAACCTCATGGACAACAGAAAAGCTATGCTGTTAGAAATAGAATCCGAGAGGGAGAAAATGTTCTTATGTTGCGACTGTGTGGGGGCAAACAAGGTCCAGCAAAAGATGCAGCAAACAGAAGAGTGAACAGTAACAGCTGTACAAAGAGAGAGGTGTAGCCTGAGGAGATGTGTCAACTCTGCAAGGAAAGATGGGCAGGCCCTCTACGATCCTTTTGAGGAAATGATTCTACCAATGCAGAGCCAACAGGAAGAAAGGTACAGACTGCATGGGTCAAATCACAAGATATTTGAAGCTGGTTCTGTGGGTGGATTAAGAAGAAGTCATAAATGTAATGATAGTTTTTAGAAAGATTTGGAAAGATGGAAGACAAGGTGGGCTGGAAGAGCAGGATTTGTGCATTTTGTGTGATATGTTTTGGTAACTAAGACTCACCAGGGGACTGAGGTTTGGGAGGAACCACCGCCAGCCTCTTCGGGGAGGAAGGGAGGGAACGTGTGACCTCTGAACTCCGCTGGAACTCCTTCCTGCCAACTGTCAATCAACATGCATACAACCAATCTGTAGGGCTTTCTTTATCCAGAAAAACAATGACATTTAGACAATATGACAACATAAATGCAGCAGTAACATGTTAAACAGCTCCCTAATATTTATACATTATGCCAATCAAAGTTCCATATATATACGCTCACAAGCACCAAACCAACCATTCTTCCCCGCTGACTCCTCACCCAATTTTCCATTTCTTGGCTGAGATTTCCGCCCTCTAAACTTT
Organism: Chelidonichthys spinosus; assembly: GCA_029853015.1. Classification (NCBI taxonomy): domain Eukaryota; kingdom Metazoa; phylum Chordata; class Actinopteri; order Perciformes; family Triglidae; genus Chelidonichthys; species Chelidonichthys spinosus. Next base: position 13,937,430 of record CM056835.1, read on the forward strand.
TTTTCAATCTTTCTGTTACTCTCCTGCTTTCATCTGTTACTCTCCCAGCTATCTCCCCCCTGCTGCGCTGCATAACTATGTCCCAGGGGCCTCACGGGTCAAAGAGAAGCACAGCATACTGGCGAGATGTGCCCGTCACCTCCCGGCTCTGTGACATTACACACTGTGTAGCCAAGACTATCAGGAACCCTGTCGCAGAGTAGGTGGGGTGTGTGGGAGTGGAGAAAAGTAGCTTTTAAACAATAAAAGAGAGATGCTTTACCCAGGAGAAAGGGGAAAAAAACAGATGATAGTGAATAAGGAAGTAGTTTTCAGTAGGTTAGCAGGGAATCTGTTGTGAAGCAGAGAGAGGAGAAGGAGTAAGGCCTTGAAGAGGAGCTAATTAGACCTGTAATGGGAGAGAAGCCTCTGATCCTGAACAAATCCCCCAAATAACCCTGGAGAGATACTTCAGGCCTGCAGAGACAGTGTGTGTGTGTGTGTTGGTGTGGTCATGCAAATGTGGCTCTCAGAGTGACTCATTACTGCCAATTGAACTCCACACTCACACACACACACACATTGCCACTGTACTGTTACTTAAAGCCAGCATGACTTTCTTGAGATTGTACTTGAAGTCGGCGTGTAAATTTGCAAATAGATTTTAGTAAGAGGAAGCCACGAGGTGTTTAGCTTAGCTGAAGAGAAACACTACAAGCAGGAGTAAACACATATCAAAAGTTTAAAAAAAGAATAATAATAATGATCACGCCTTCCAACAACCCCAAAATAATCTTGCTCACAGTTGGGCTGCAGTAGTAAATTGCAAATTAGCAATGTTAGTGCTTTGAGCGAAATGCTAACAGCATTAGCTAACAGCTAACATGTTCACAATGCAGATGTTCACCATCTTGAATTATTTATCTATTTATTTATTTTCCACCATCTTGGTTTAGCCTAGCATGATAACATTTGCTTAACAGTAGGAACCAAAGAGTTAGAACAACCAACCAACACACAGACAACATTGTTGTTCTCCTGAATGCCATCAAAGTTGGGGGTCCCAAATGAATTTAAATTAAGGCTTCTGGGAAGATTCAGGGGTTAGGACTCTTCTATCCTCCTATAAAGCATCATCGGTGCACATTTCAGGCAGGTTGACAATGACTCCTAGGATATTTCTTCATCAATAATTTACAGCACATTTAAAATCTCACAGAAACACAAGGTGAGAGAAAGGCTCTCACAGCCGCTACACTACGCACACACCTGACTGGATGTAAATAAAAACCTGTTGACAACAATACAATAGGGATCTCTACAGACTGTTGGATGTGTTTTTCCCTGGTTAATTGTGTTTGTGTTGGAGATTTTCTGCTCAAACTATACAGCAAAGACAGCGGGGTTCTTTTTTTATTTGCAGCTATCCAAGTTTAAAGACATGATAGAAGTGTGAGTGAGAGAAGTGTGACACTACAGGCCTCTCGTGTTATTTCCCATGTCTGAATAATACAACCGTGTGTGAAAAGCCTTGCCGCCTGTGCACCTCCTGGCTCCTAAACAGACTGTGTTGGCATCGCCAACCAGAGCAGTTGTGACCTGACGAGTCCATAAACATTTATGAGCCGTCTGGTGTTTGTGTGTTATAATACCTCACCATGGCTTCAAAAGCTGAAAGTGCATTTTAAGCTAATTTCTCTTGGTATTCCAGTGTTTTCTAGGACGTGCGAACGTGCCATCATCGTGAACAGGAGAACACTGGAACAAATGACTGAAACAAACACTTGAAAGGCAATTCCCAACCTTTGATATTGAATGTATTTCATCATCGCCTATTCTGTGTATGTGAAGGCAGCGAGAACGCCGTGTCTCTATATTTAACAATTCTGCAAATGAATCTGTGATTCCCGAGTGCTGACTATGAAACCTATTGTTTACTATTGCATCTGAATATCCCGCTGCTTCTGAACACCATCCATTATACATCATGTACTGGTTATTATATTGTTTACCACATGTGAGAACAGCATGCGACAATAGGACACAATCTGTTACTGGTGGAAAACTGCCTCTCTCTCTCTCTCTCTCTCTCTCTCTCTCTCTCTCTCAGAAGCTCAGCTTCATTTGGACTGAATGTGTCTCTAACAAACAAACAAATTTTCTCTAGTCGAACCAAGAATCGGGCTCCGTTCTCCTGTAATAACCTGCACTGACCTCCAGGGGAGCTTCTCGGCTGGGCCGGCAGGTAACGGCGGGGCAGAGCTGGCGTAGAGGGCGGCTGGAGGCTGTTGCTGCGACATGGTGCCCCTCTCTGGGGATCCGTCGAAGGGGGGCCGGTGGTCACTCTGTGAAGAGGAGGCTCCTCACTCACACTCAGACCTGGAATACATGGAATTATTATGTTCATTTACTTATTTCATTTACATGACATACATTCTTATGTATCTTCAGAGATTCATTTTTAACTTCCTATATCTCTGTCTCCTTTTTTATAATCACATATGGATTTTCCTGCGGTGCGATCGGGCTGTGTTATGTCTGAATTTAGGTTCACTGGACTGCGAAATGGTTTGTAACCTCGGGGTCCGCCGCCACTGCTCTCAATCTTCCTTTGGTTAACCTGGAGCAGCACACACACACACACACACACACACACACACACACACACACACACACAGTCTGGCACCCATGTTTTAGGGACGCTTCAACGCTTCCGCAGGAGAACATACATATACATGAAAATATAATGCACACTCACACATAAGCACACTCATCATCGCTCATCCTGGCCTAGTGCAGCTATAATCTATGAAATGACAACACACTTGCAAGCACACACTCTCACACACACACACACACTGCGTATATCTCGCTCATCTCCTCGATCAATAATGACACAACAGATTGCCTGCACTTCTCCACTTTCTTCATTTGACAAGCTGGGAGGAACAATTTTATGTAAAGCTGCTTGTAAGAAGCCATGAGATAGGTTATAAAAACGCAGAGCACAATCTCTCTGCATCTTCCACATCACCTCCTGTGATGCAAAAAAAACTAAATTCTCTTAAAAACCAGCTGTAAACATTCTGATAGCAATAGTTTATTTTTGTTTGCACTTTCGTAACTTTCAAGCCAAGAAAACACCTGCATACCTGAGGAAACACCAAGAAAAAACACACAAAGGGCTGTGTCCCTTAACAGAATAGGCTTGACCATTCTTGTAAAAAAAGCAATAGAAGGCAAAAAAATGATTGGTACATGTTATGCAGCATGTAATATTGATCTGGTAGCACATCAGGTAAACCCACAGTTTGAGCGAAGTTGCGAACACCGAATCCAAATCAATGAGCAACCGCAGATCGAAAGTGAACAAAGGTATTTTATTAAGAAAAGAGTCCCTCAAAAATAATCAGTATTTCAGCCAAATAATTTCTTAATTTGCGGTTCAAAAACCTTATCGTTGCCTAATCTTAACAGGTGTTTTTTACTCCTGTGTCATCAAAATCCTTCATTAAAAAACGTGCATGCAGTACCAATGCTGAACAAAGGGCGAACCGGCAAGCCATGGCATGGCAGGTCATTCAACATATTTAATAAAACCACACACATATTTAACCATCTTTATATTTGCATACTGCTTTTTATGAATTACTTTCATACCACCACCCAAAGTTTTATCAATGATTTTTTAGACGTTTTAGATTCTTTTAATCTAACTCAAGCTGTGAATGTACCCACCCACTGTAAAGGTCATACACTAGACTTGGTTTTATACAGTGGTCTCAGCCCCAAGAACCTAAGATCTGAGGATATCTGTGTGTCCGATCATAAAGCAATTTTATTTAATGTGGTTTTATCTGTTTTACATGTAGACCAGGAAACAGCTGTCCGCCGCCGAGTTTTTACTTCTCTGTCTGCTTTTAAGTTTTCTGAACTTTTTACCTCTGCTTCTTTTAGTGCTCTTAACCATAATTTTAACACTGATGAGCTGGTCTCCAATTTTAACCAAACATGTCATTCTGTTCTGGATTTAGTTGCCCCTTTTAAAACAAAAAAGAAGAATTCTAATCCACAGCCCTGGCACAACGATTTTACACACCAACTGAAAAGAGATTGTAGAAAAAAGGAAAGAACTTGGAAAAAGTCAGGCACTCATGTTTTTAAGGATATTTGGATAGACTCACTGAAAAAATATCAAAATACAGTAAAAGAAGCAAAGAATTCCTACTTTTCCAACCTGATTTTAGAGAACCGTTCTAACCCCAGAGTTTCATTTAAGGTTTTAGATTTAGTCACCTCCCCCTCTCCCTCTTATTTTAATGACGCAACTCAAGAAACCTGTGAGGAGTTTTTACAGTTTTTTAAAGACAAGGTTGATTTTATTAGGCAACAGATCACTCCCCCAGACAGCATTTTATCCGCTAGCAGAGACATTTTTACACATTTTAGCGAATTTCAACCTGTTTCACTTTCTTTCTTATCAGATATTTTATCACACATGAAACCAACCACGTGCAGCCTTGATTTTATTCCTACTAAATTTCTTAAAGAGGTTTTTAACACAGTTGGACCCAGTATTTTATCCATTGTAAATAGTTCTATAACCCACGGTGTTTTTCCCTCTGTTTTTAAGCATGCTGCGGTCCAACCTCTTTTAAAGAAAGCCAACCTAGACCCCACTGATTTTAATCATTTTAGACCAATTTCTAAACTTCCCTTTTTATCTAAAGTTTTAGAAAAAGTAGTTTCCTCCCAGCTTTTATCTTTTATGGCACAAAATAATTTATTTGAGAAATTTCAATCTGGTTTTAGAGTGTTACACAGCACCGAAACCGCCCTCCTCAAAGTAACCAATGACCTGCTTTTAACTACAGACAGAGGAGAGAGTGCTATTTTAATCCTTTTAGATTTAAGTGCCGCTTTTGACACCATAGATCACAACTTTTTAATTGACCGTCTTAAATCCTGGGTTGGTATCAGGGACACTGCACTTGGTTGGTTTTGTTCTTACCTTTTAAACAGAACTTGTGCGGTCGCCATAGGCAACCACTCATCCTCTACAACCCAAATAGCCTATGGTGTACCGCAAGGTTCTATTTTAGGTCCAATTTTATTTTCTGTTTATATGCTCCCACTCGGCCAAATCATCCAGCGGCACAATGTTTCCTTCCATTGCAATGCTGACGACACACAGATATACCTCCCGCTGAGACCCAATGATCCGAGAAGCCTGGCTGCTGTTTCAGACTGTCTAAAAGATGTGAACCGCTGGATGGCCCATAACTTTCTCCAACTCAATAACTCCAAATCAGAAATAATACTGTTTAACCCGCCAAACTCCATCTCCAGTCCCATCAGTCTTGGTCCGTTAACCGGTAACATCAAGCCCACTGCCAGAAACCTAGGCATCCTCCTCAGACTTCACCTTCGTACCTCACATCAACAAAGTTGTTCAGTCCTGCTTCCTCCACATCAGAACCATCTCCAAAATCAAAAACATTCTATCACAGTCTGATCTAGAAAAAGTAGTCCACGCCCTCATATTTTCCCGTCTAGACTACTGTAACTCCCTCCTAACTGGCATCAATAACAAATCACTCGCCTGCCTCCAGCTGGTTCAAAACTCAGCAGCCAGACTTCTCACTGGTTTTAACAGACGGCATCACATCACCCCAATTTTAGCCTCACTCCACTGGCTCCCTGTACGTTTTAGAATTGATTTTAAGATTTTACTGATCACTTTTAAGGCTCGTCAAGGTCTAGCCCCAGAATATATTGCAGACCTGCTGACCCCATACGAGCCTGTTTGCAGCCTTAGATCCGCGGGTGGGTCTCTCTTAACGGTTCCAAGGCCGAGGCTCAAGACCAGAGGTGACCGTGCCTTCTCCATCAGAGCGCCTCGGCTTTGGAACGACCTGCCCGCGGAGATAAGGCTTGCTGAATCAGTGTCATCTTTACATGGTGCCCCTCTCTGGGGATCTGTCGAAGGGGGGCCGGTGGTCACTCTGTGAAGAGGAGGCTCCTCACTCACACTCAGACCTGGAATACATGGAATTATTATGTTCATTTACTTATTTCATTTACATGACATACATTCTTATGTATCTTCAGAGATTCATTTTTAACTTCCTATATCTCTGTCTCCTTTTTTATAATCACATATTGATTTTCCTGCGGTGCGATCGGGCTGTGTTATGTCTGAATTTAGGTTCACTGGACTGCGAAATGGTTTGTAACCTCGGGGTCCGCCGCCACTGCTCTCAATCTTCCTTTGGTTAACCTGGAGCAGCACACACACACACACACACACACACACACACACACACAGTCTGGCACCCATGTTTTAGGGACGCTTCAACGCTTCCGCAGGAGAACATACATATACATGAAAATATAATGCACACTCACACATAAGCACACTCATCATCGCTCATCCTGGCCTAGTGCAGCTATAATCTATGAAATGACAACACACTTGCAAGCACACACTCTCACACACACACACACTGCGTATATCTCGCTCATCTCCTCGATCAATAATGACACAACAGATTGCCTGCACTTCTCCACCTTCTTCATTTGACAAGCTGGGAGGAACAATTTTATGTAAAGCTGCTTGTAAGAAGCCATGAGATAGGTTATAAAAACGCAGAGCACAATCTCTCTGCATCTTCCACATCACCTCCTGTGATGCAAAAAAAACTAAATTCTCTTAAAAACCAGCTGTAAACATTCTGATAGCAATAGTTTATTTTTGTTTGCACTTTCGTAACTTTCAAGCCAAGAAAACACCTGCATACCTGAGGAAACACGAAGAAAAAACACACAAAGGGCTGTGTCCCTTAACAGAATAGGCTTGACCATTCTTGTAAAAAAAAGCAATAGAAGGCAAAAAAATGATTGGTACATGTTATGCAGCATGTAATATTGATCTGGTAGCACATCAGGTAAACCCACAGTTTGAGCGAAGTTGCGAACACCGAATCCAAATCAATGAGCAACCGCAGATCGAAAGTGAACAAAGGTATTTTATTAAGAAAAGAGTCCCTCAAAAATAATCAGTATTTCAGCCAAATCATTTCTTAATTTGCGGTTCAAAAACCTTATCGTTGCCTAATCTTATCAGGTGTTTTTTACTCCTGTGTCATCAAAATCCTTCATTAAAAAACGTGCATGCAGTACCAATGCTGAACAAAGGGCGAACCGGCAAGCCATGGCATGGCAGGTCATTCAACATATTTAATAAAACCACACACATATTTAACCATCTTTATATTTGCATACTGCTTTTTATGAATTACTTTCATACATTTATCACCCTCCTCCTGAGTTGACCTCAGCTCATGAGAGTTCAGAGCCTGCTGCCAGCCTGAGCCACGGAGGGTTTTGATCCTAGTTACTTTGAAAGTGAAGATGTGCTTGAAGCAAATCCTGATGTAATGTCTAGACCAAATGCTCAGTGAGATATTTCAGAATAAATAAATGAAGTAAATGGAGCTTGAGTATTAAAATGCTACGCGGAGCAAAATATTTTGCCACTGTCCGCAGCGTGCCCGAACTCATTTCACCAAGAGAAATGTATATGATTACTATGTAGACATAGACTATACTTATATTTTGAATGATATAATTAAGTTAATAAAAAAAAAAAGGTGGCACCTGTCAATAAAAACAACAACAAAGAAATGCAAAAAATGTGTTTGGCTGGAGTTATCAGTTTAGTTTATTATTTTATGCCTCTGTTTTCTGTTTAATTTCAATCTCTTGCTGCCAATCCACCTGCACACCTGCAAACTATCCACTCATCAGGATCCTGCAGTCAACCTCCGCTCTACATGCATTTCTTCACCTTCAAAATCCTCTACATGAAAACTTCCATTGGCTCGAATCTTAAAAAAAAAAAATGAATTTGTAAAAAAACTTGACCTCACGTGCTTTGACTGGTGCTCCATGTTCTTTTGACATGGATCAGCTGGCTGTCTGATGTGAACTGAGAAGTGCTTATTAGTCATAGGTCAAATATGTGCGAGCGAGTAAATGGTAGCGTTGGTATAGACAGACATGAATTAATGGAATGCTATGAATGATGGGGAAGTGTGCCAGTCAGGCGCTTAGTGAAAGAGAGAGGAAAAAGGGATGCATTTCATTAACGGTAATAGCAAACTGATATGCATCGCTGATTGGCAAACTGCCAGCCGATGATGGATAACAGAGCATAATGGAGGATAGAAAGAGGGAAAGAAGAGGCTGTACGGGATCAGGAAGAAGCAAACAACAGAATTTAAAAAAAGAGCTACATGGAGGAGCCAGCGCAGCTTCGGTTATTATGAAGACGGATGAAAAATTCCAACTATATTAAAAAGGGATCATGAGCAAGTAGAAGCAGCTGAGAACAATAAGCACAAGGTGTTTTCCAGCTTGGTGGGAGGCCATTTTATTGGAGCAGCTTGCACATCACAGCAGACCTAATTAATGCCAGTGGAATAATGCTGACTTTTGTATCCGAGTCCCACACAGCGACAAAGGAAATGGGTCAGAGGTTCGTACGTGCATCCTCAGAGTTTTCCAGAGGTGTGTAAAGAAAATGGTAATGTCCCTTGCATGAGTAACAATTTTATTTGATTGAAAAAAAGGAAATTCAGGCCCCAGAGGTGTTTCGTTTGATTAAATCATAAACCATTCTTGCTAAATCAGCACATTCATATTGGACAAAAGAATGTCTTCTTAAGGGATTCAGCATAGTGGAGTCCATTCAGCCTGCATATACACAAATATACCCACTGTGAACTGGAGCCACTGCACAGATTGCAGGGCTGACGTGCCAAAGAAAAAGCCCTTATTCTTCAAAAACATTCATCCCCTGGGAACTTAGTGAATACTCTAAATTGAAGTGATGGTACAATTGGGATATGAAGGGGATAGCTGTGTTTGATTTTGAAGGGATAGGAATGATTTTTTATGAGCATTTTCATGTTTAACACAGACTGTAAATAAGAAGCAGGTGTAGTCACTGTGACGTCACCCATTGGTTTGTGGACTTTCGTTTTGAAGCATTTTCTCCATCACCAGCTTGGTTTTTGGATGTTACCATCTTGTTTTTTTTTGCAACCAGAAGTGACACAAGAGAGGTTGAAGCTAAGTAAAACAGAATGCCGTACAACGGAGTCCAAGCCCTGAGGCACACCCTTCTTTATTATCTATTTAACTCTAAATGGGACCATCATTTACATAATTAACATGAAGCTGCATCATGCTGAATTAACGTCAAGCTTTAGTGCTTTACACCATAAACTCTTTTAGGGTAATAAAAGAAGTAGGGTCATTGCATACAATTGAAGTTATTTTAGCAACCAGAGGAGTCACCCCCTGATGGTCGTTAGAAAGAATGCAAGGGTAAGTCCTTTTTAACACAAATAAAAATTCCACAATATAAAAACTAATATAGAATACGTCATGTGGTTTTTAAACCATGTATTAAATCAAGGTCCTTTTAACTAGACATTTAAATGGTGGTGTTGTGAGGATCCCTGCCTTTCTCTCTCAATCAGTGTGCCATCATGTCCACCTGGTGGCAGGCGATCATTGGGCCAAGTGGGAACACCTGTGTCCCCAGTCTATAAAGTCCTCGCTGTCAGCAGCACTCGCTTTCTCTCTGTCTGCTGCTGGCCGTTAGTCCCTTTGCCTTACAGGCACCCATTTGGTGCAAAACGCTGCTTTAGTTTGTCTTTATGTCTTGTTTTGTGCCTTAGAAGACACACATAGGTTTCACTCATGCAGTCTAACCTGACATCCACACCAAACAACTCCTAAAAACTCATTCCAGCACAGAGCCTTTCTGTTGTTTGGAGAGACGTATACTGCTTATTGGTTTTTATCGTTTTAGTTGGTTTTGACTAACTTTCAGTCTGTCGGTTTAATAAGACGACATGTTCTCACAGACGGTTGTCAGCTTCATTCAGTGCTGCTAAATACAGGAGACATTGTGTGTCATCGTGATTGAAGTTTGTCTTTATCAGCGCCTTCAATTCGTCCTGCTTATTAATCTCTGCATCCTGTCATTCGTTTGACGCGGCTTTTGACTGCCAAGCCGCCACACCTCATCCATCAGTCATCAAGCATGTGACACACTATTCCCTATTAATCCTGAGATATTTTTGTTTTTGCTATGCTCACAGCATATTACACACATTGTCTGAATACATTTCCATGCTCCTAGAGAGAAACCTGGAAAGTGGTCTAAAAGCAAAAGCAAGTGCCAAAATGCACGATACACTCCAGTTTTAAACAAATATAATAATATAATATGATGTACTTGAGTGTGCGCTTCTTTGGAAAAATGCCGCAGTCAAGGCTGGACATGCACAGCACCACGACCTCTGACCTTTGCCATTTATTTCACAAAACAAAATCATTTTTATTTAACTTTTTAAAGAAGTAAAAAAAATGAAACAAGTATAAAATAATAACATAATTGCATGTAAAAAACAATAATAATAAATTTTTATTTATAAGCGCTTTTCCAAAAGCTCAAAGACACTTTACATACAGTAAATGCAGTTAAAAACACAAGACATTCAATTAAAAGCAGCAAAGACAGTATAAAACATAGAAAACAATATAGAACACACACAGAAATTATGTATTAAAAGCTGATTTAAAAAGGTGTGTTTTTAGCATGGTCTTGAATGTTGGGAGGTCGGTCCTGGTGATGTGGTTGATGTGGAGGTCAAACCTTAGCTTACTGTCGAAGATGATTCCTAGGTTGCGTGTGTGGGTTGAGGGGGACAGAGTGCAGTTATCAAAGGTGAGGGAGAAGTTGTGGCTGGCTTTAGTGCGGGATGTGGGGTCAATGATGATTATGTCCGATTTGTCACTGTTCAATTGAAGATAGTTTGTTTGCATCCAAGATTTAATTTCTGTGAGACAGTTGCTGAGGGTGGAGTGGGTGTTGTTGGTGATGGCTTTGGTGGAGATGTACAGTTGGATATCGTCGGCGTAACAGTGAAAATGGAGTCCATGTTGACGGATGATCTGACCAAGGGGGAGGATGTAGAGGATGAAGAGAAGGGGACCAACGCACCGACCCCTGGGGGACACCTTGTGAAAGGGGAGCGGTGGTGGAGGTGCAGTTGTTGATGCTGATGAACTGTTGTCGGTTGGTGAGGTAGGAGTGAAACCAGAGTGCTGTGCCAGTGATGTGGAGAGAGGATTCCAGACGGGAGAGCAGGATGGAGTGGTTGATGGTGTCGAAGGCTGCTGTGAGGTCGAGGAGGATGAGGATGGTGAGGTGTCCGGAGTCTGAGGAGAGGAGGAGGTCGTTGATGACTTTTAGGAGGGCTGTTTTGGTGCTGTGTTTTGTGCGAAAACCAGATTGGAATGATTCAAACAGGTTATTGCAGGTGAGGTGGGTTGTGAGTTGTGAGGCGACAGCACGTTCCAGGATTTTTGACAGGAAGGGGAGATTGGAGATAGGGCGGAAGTTATTTGGGTTGTCAGGGTCTAGACCGGGTTTTTTGATGATGGGAGTGATGGCAGCCAGTTTGAGGGTTTGGGGGACAGAACCAGAGCAGAGGGAGGCGTTAATGAAGTCAATGATGAGTGGGGAGATGACATAATTTTTTTTACATCCGTCGTGGGCCGGATGGAGAGGGGGGATGGGCTAGATGTGGCCCGCTTGCCGCCAGTTTGACACCCCTGCTTTAGGGTGTTATTTTAGGCTTCATAGAAGGCTATGAAAAAGTGAGCCTGAAGATAAAGATTAACTGAAGATCAAACAGTGCTGCCAAAATGGCTGGGCAATAATAAAGTCCCAATAAAAGGTACAGGCGTGAAAGGATAAAGTGAGATCAGGAGAGGATGAGGGACCAGACGACCTGTGTTCAAACCCCAATAACAGCCAGAATCATTCCAGCTTAAGTGTCCTTGAACAAGGCACACAGAGGGCCAGTTTTATTGGCTTACATTGTGTGTTACAGTGCAGTTGCTTGGAATCTAAAATAAAATGGATGAAAGAGCACATGAGGCATTGATGTTATTCTCCCAATAGAGTCATGTCTTGACAAAATATTATAGCTATTTCCTCACGTCACGTCGTACCCTAAAATCCTAGTTAATGATGCCATGAAAACATGTTGTTGCACTTGGAGTGAGAGTGTTGAGTCAAACAAAAAGTAATTCATTTGAGTCAGAAAAGAGGTCTGCTTTTCAGTGTGATGTAGAATCAGTGTCTCTCGTGTGATTATGTTGCTGATGTTTTCACATTTCCAATGTTTTTGTCACTCTGGACCATCATACCAGCTCATAAACGGTGCTTACAATGGAGCTGGATAAAATACGGGGAGTTTATCAGCCCATTGAGCCACAGCTCTACTGCTTCAATAAGCCTCTGCCATGTTAGCTTCTCCCTCCTCAGCCACAGAATGGCAGCCATATCTAATTGGCCCATCTAATTTGCTGTTCTACTGGTGTGTGTATGTGCGTGTGTGTGTGTACACACATTTTGTGCATATCTGTATTCACGCATGCACCATAGAAACCATCTGTTCACAGTGAGCTAGCATGAGTCACAGACCAGATCTGAGCCATGGCATCTGGGGGTATGGCATCCACTCTCCTCCCTGCGCCAATCACTCCATGCATCTCTCTTTCCGCTCGTTTTCATCCACATTCTCCCTTCCCCTTAAGCTCTGCTTCCGCCGTCAGCTGCCTGCTCAGTTTTCCCTTCCCCTTCATTTGATTCTCACCAAAGGAGAAGACGGATGGAGGTGATAAAGCTCTAATAACACAAAGTTTGTTTTGGCAATTGAGTTTCCATCGTGGAGTCAGCCTGGCCCAAAGGCACAGGCTTCATCAGCTTCCTGCTGCTGGATTCTCCCCCTCAGCTTTGTAATGGAGTCTGTCAATCACAGTGGAATTAACAACGTATCCCCATAGGTTTCTTACAAGCATGGATGCTCCCTCTCTAATGCACATACACACATGTCTCTAACACCATAGGGGATGTCAGCGATGGCACCAAAGGGAGGATTGGGTTAATGGCTAATCAATGTCATATAGAGTAACCTGTAGGCCCCTCAGATCCTCCACAAACACACACATAATTGCATGCATACTAATATGCAAACAGGCGATAAGAATCAATCAGGGCCAGACCAGTTTAGCTCAAAGTCACCTTGGTAACCTGAGGGTATGTCATTTCCATTTTGTTCTCCTTCTGATTTCTTTCACACCAAATAATCAAACAGTGCACCTTGCTAGTAGATTTTAAGATTTTACTTCACAATAAAATACTACAGCAATATTAAAGGGTTGGTACACACAAAATCCCCCCCCAAAAAATGCAATATATCTACTCAAAAAGATAGTTTCACATCACCAGCTCTTTTTTTTTTAAATAATAAATCCAAAGAACATTTTTGAATTTCCTCCATGAACAAATACACTGGGGTTGAATGGAATGTTGTTCATGGTGTCCACAGCATTAGGAAATCAACAGAACAAGGTCTTACTGGAACTACTTTATCATAAAAAAAGAGCTTATGAAAACTACTAACCGTGTCTTCAGAGGATCATTCAGAATCATTGTAGTATTTGTAATTTGTATTAACTGCGATATGCTGCAAGTTTTATGTTTTAAGTGTAATTTTCAATGTTGTCAGCACAAACACAATTCCATTTAACAACATATTACAGGTGGAAGCAGAAATTTTGTGAGTCATTTGGGCGACCCATCCCTCTAACATTATGATTCTGAGCAAATTACAGCACATTCTCCCAGTCCAAGTAGTTTTCCTCTGCCTCTCTACAGACATATAATTACACACACACACACACACACACACACATCCACATGTTACCCATTGATCAGAGCAGTTTGACAAGCTAAAACAGAGGGGAGTTTAAACTCCAGAGATCCTTCCTATAACCTACTTTACTGGAGCAAAGCAATCCTTTACTCCCCATCGCTCTATTCCTTAATGATCTCCCCTATCATCCCGAGCCCTAATGGAGTCTGTTTTGCTTGCTGATCAATGGGGAAAAACAAGGAACTGAGCCTGGCCTCTCTTCTCTCCGTTACAGAAGGAGGTACTGGGTTGCTCCAGCTCCCCAACATCCTTGATGGAAGCATGTGTGAGAATTCATCTCGTCAATCTGCCTGTTCTTTGATCCAGTCTGGCATGCACTGAAAGGGGGCAAAGATCCCCCAGTGGTCCAGGAAAATGGCAAACAATTAGTACATATATATTTCACATACGTCCACATGCACACATAAACGCAGATTAAACAGAGGCTTTAGAAAACTGTTTCAAACTAATGGGTTTGTGCAGCCACCCATTCATACACATGTGACTAGTTCACTTGATGGATCAGGACCCACTTGGGACAGAATGGACATGGAGTTGGTGCAGGAACGCGGGTCAGGTATCATTTACTAATTTATTTAAATTATACTTCATTCATTTTCGCTGTCCAGTCGGTTAAACGACAGCTTTGGGTGAGTTCGGGTCACTGAGCTCGGGTCACTGAAATACCTAATCTCCCCACTAGTCAGTTAGAACTGAAGAGAGGCAAACTGTCTTCAAAAAATTAAAGCAAGTCCAGTTGCTTATGATAAAGCTTTTAAAAGACTGAGAAACCTGCCCCAACACTTCACACAGTGCCTTGGGCAACATGAGGATTTCAAAACGCAATTATTTTTGGATAAAATGGACTATCTAAAATAAAAATCAGCTTAACTTTCAACAAAATGACCCCCCTATTTTTTCAGCTTTTCTTAATTGCCCTTAGGACAAAAAAACAAACTCTCAGCATTTCATCATCATGCACTACTCTTTGCGGTTAAGTCTCTGCCTAATGTTTTTTGCAGGCAACACTCTGAACAAGCGAACATGACAACTGAAGCCAGGACCAGAAAATATGAGTTATAATCCTTTAAATAGTGGTAATGCTGAGAATTTCCCAAAGTAAGGGTAGACAAAAAGACATCCCTCCCACAGCTCGCACACTGGGAGAGACAGAGCAGGGTCTACAGTCAGACCCAGTTTAGTCTGGAAGGTTCAAATAGAGTGGAGAGTTCAAATGCCTGGCTCAAAGGTCACAAGCACCACACCGAGTCAAAAGTGGAAGTAAATGTTCCTGCTTTCCCCTCCTACCTGTCTAGCCGTCTCTCTCTCTCTCACACACACACACACACACACACACACACAGAAATAGACATCAAAGGTCCTTAATCTTTTGCCTCTCATGTCTATCATCCGTGATCCCATTTTGCCCTCATCCTGCTCCGAGCAGGAAGAAGAACATTGTGCTGCAGGCACTACTTTTTCAAAGTTAGTTTTTTGTGTTCTGCTGTGTGTGTGTGTGTGTGTGTGTGTGTGTGTGTGTGTGTGTGTGTGTGTGTGTGTGTTTGTGTGTGTGTGTGTGTGTGTGGTAACATATAAAGCGTAACATTAAGTCTGATGAATTTGTGATCTTTGGCCAGAATGGTACAGCACAATCTCATTTCATTGATTTGTGATATTGATATTTGCAAAATAATTTGTTTATAAAAGAAGTGTGCAAATGATGGTATCATCTGGAGGAAAGGGAAGGGTAAAACTCAATACCGTTGATTAAATTGCGTTTGTCTCTGACAACAAACTAAAACAGGAATAGAAAAATCAAATATATAGCTACAGGCGGCAGTTGGTGGCATGCAAGCACCCAAGTGTCATGGAAACCGCTTCCCAGCTCATTACTGTCTGACTGGCCCTTTGACATTTTGACGGCACAGATTTAATTAAGTTGCCGAAGGGAAGTATTATTTTGAGCAAGTCATCGCTACAGTGCCACAACATTATTTAAATAAAGTTTAGTTTGAGTTAAGGGTTTACAATCTAGGAAAACATTTAAAAATGTTTTACAGAAAATGATGGTTGAAAACTGCAACTAATGATTATTATGCACTGATTAATAGTTTGGTCACAAAAGGCATCCCATTTTCTCAAAGCTGTACTTGATGTTTTCACGTGGCTTGTAAATGGATGGAAATGTAATGTAAATGTTTGACTACAATTAACCATCTCATGCCAACTCACTTGGTCAATATCCACAATACAATTCACAATCCACACTACGCATTGATTAAGGCTATTCTTCGATAAGGATGTAACACAAAAACATGCAGAAAGCCCTGAGATACATATATATATATAATTTCCCACCAATGAGAGAGAGAAATGGAGGGAGAAAAAAGTGGAATGGAGTGATGACATAACAGGGGAGCCTGACATGCGTGAGAATGGAGTTGCTTACGTCAACTGTAACTGGGAGAGAACGAGCAAGCGCTCCCTATGTAGGTCACATTAAAAACACATGCAGCTCCAACCACACATTCAGCCAAGTAACCAACCAGCCTGCAGAGCAGCGTCGAAATCACAACTGGAATTAGACCTCCAGTTCTCCACAACTGTGAAAATGCAAACTGTCCTTGCTATAGTGCTAATGGTGACTGATTGTTCAGCACAGGCCTATAAGAGCCCACTGAATTACTGATGAGTCCAGGGAATCACACCGTGTGCTCTGTTGCTGTTGTTTTTACATACATTTAAGAGTGGTTACAAGCCGAGCTGTCAAATGGAGGGCGTGTCGTGTTCAGAACATGAATCAATGCGTTATCACTGCTTAATTGTGGAAATCCATGTATTTCTGTCATCCTTGTCATCGCACCAAAGTTGCACCCCGTCATCACCTTTTACTCAACTGAAGCCACAGAGTTCTACACCTCTAGGCTTATTGATCATGACTTTAATGAACTAATATTAATGCCCTCTATTTGGGTCAATCATGTGTGACACATGAACAACACACAGTGAAAGTTCATCAAAACTTTGTCTAATCAGAATACCCAGCGATTAACAGTCAGACGACTGCGTTGGCAATATCTATTGCCAGAAACATCCCTGGTATTGTGTCCTTTGGAAATGGAAATGTGCTTTGCAAAGCAGCAGCTCCACATTTGTTATTGACCTGGAGCTTGTGTATGTAAATCCAGCGTGAAGAATAAATTGTTTGGAGGGTGGAGCACAGGAAGAGAAAGCTAACTGCACCATAATGAATGTGGGAGGGAGTTGTTTATGCAAACTGTATTCATGAGAGGAATACATAGAAGGCAATGAAGACAGCAGGGTGAGGATTACAGTGTCCTCGGTATGTTGTAGTAGAAAAGTGTTGTTGTTGTGAAAGTAACATTGATATAAAAAGATATATTGTCAGAAACAGTGAAGAGATTTTGTGACGAGACTCACGGTGAGGTGTCCTGCAGGGGTCGCTGTGTGTGCTGTCGGCGGAGTGGGCCGAGGAGGCGGAGGACACACTGGAGCTCCTCACGAAGCCGAAGGCCGCCAGTCGGCCCGCAGGGAGACGGCTGGAGCTGAAGCCTGGGGGGCGCAGGCCCGACTGGCTGGCTTTGGGAAGCAGAGACCTGGAGGCCATGGCTGGGGGTTGGGCTGCTGCCGCCGCCGCTGGAGCAGCAGGAGGAGGAGCATGAGGGGCGAAAACCTGGTCATCTGTCAGCAAAGGACAAAAATACAAAAAATTGTGTAAAGAAAAATATTGATATATACTGTTTAATGTACATGGGGTGTCCTTAGCTCAACTGATACAACAGCAGCAGCCAAACAGTAAACAGACAATGGTGAACTCATCACTCTTATCTCACATTAAGCCCCGCCCCCACTGCTACTCCATCAAGCTGGCTATCATGGAGCCCACACTTTCATGAAGGGAAACGAAATTTTATCACATTTTTTTGAAAAAGGAAAAAATGTAAATGTCAGAGAAGTAGACAGAAGGGGCTACAATATGTGTCTGAAGAATATCCAGGATGTAAAAACACATTGAGTAGCACAAATTGATTAAAAAGATAAAAGCCTACAGAGTATAAACGTGTATCTGAAAGCATTCCAGAGTCTATAGTTGCCAGAGAGCGATGCTGTGGTTGGCTAGTCTGTATTGAAAGGGCAGGCCTTAGCTGCATGTGTTTGAGCTGCATCACGTGGTGCTGAACGGACAGCGCTACAGTCGTGCTTGTGTTTGAGTGACTGCTGTAAACTCATGAACCACCACTCACATACCGTGATGTTTACTTCCCCTATGTCTCATTCATCATCCTGTGTTGACTAAGCTCTCAGTAGGCACCAGGAAGCATTCTGTGTTATGACTCTGATTGCTACAGCAAGCAAATATGATAACAATAAACACAGTGAGCTGCTAACAGCTGCTTTTGGCTCTGGCCGTGCTCCCAGCCCGGGCTGGTGGCCAGCAGGTCCTCTAATGCCAACGCCGTTATGACGCTTGATATGACAACCACAATTTAGGACACACATTTATACATTTACAATACATACACTGTGTTTGTCTGTGTTTGTAGCTCATTACAAGATTAGCAATCCCTCACTATAATATGTATTACAGTGAAACGCTGTGGAGATACCATTCAGGTTTCTGGACTTCAAACCAGATTCAAACGATTTAAAAGAGAGATGAAGAAGAGAGGCAACGTATTTATAGAGGAAGATAAGACAGGGAATCAAAGAAAGAAAGGGGGATAAAAGGTCAGATCTGAGCTCCATAGTGGCAGCTATTGCCAGTGAGCAATGGGACTCCCTGTAATCTATGGTTCTCAACAGCAAAACACATGAAATGTGCAGGCATGAACAAGCAAGGCTGCACACATTTTACACACAGTGGGCAGTGGCTAAATCCTCAGGCCTTAGATAGAAACCCCATCTTGACTACCCCAGCCTGCAGTATCCTACAAAGCTTCCATCCTGGGCAGAAGCATTATCCCCTGCTGGCTGTGGAGATAAGGTAGGCAGCCCTCCTTTCCTCAACTATTTGGCACAGCTGTGTGC
This sequence comes from Chelidonichthys spinosus, assembly GCA_029853015.1. Taxonomy (NCBI): domain Eukaryota; kingdom Metazoa; phylum Chordata; class Actinopteri; order Perciformes; family Triglidae; genus Chelidonichthys; species Chelidonichthys spinosus. The sequence goes on from CM056835.1 coordinate 13,956,302, forward strand.
TCCACTAGGTACGGGGTAACCACTGCATCAATACGTGAAAGACTCTGAGAGGGAGGAAACAAGCTGTGTTGGTTCGGTTCACAAACAGACAAAGTGGGACAGTAAGGAGGAGGATGGTCTCCAGTGTAACTCCCCTCCAGCATCATCAGTGCCGCTGTTCCCACTTATCACCTCTTTCCTGCTTCCTCAATATCTGCCTGTGCGCCAAGCGGTCTGTTTATTAGATTGGAGCCCGCAACACTTGAGTGAGAAGGTCAGGATCATTAAAGATAAATGTCCTCATTTCCCTCCTGCCCCCTCCCCACCAGCACCACCACCACCACCACTCCGTTCATCCCCTCTGAGAGACGAGGGAGAGAAGTAAGCCTGACAAACATCTTCAGCCTAGATATCACGGACCTAAGCTCCTGCTAAATGCAGATACACATTATTCATCACAGTCTTAAAAGGAATAGGAAGGAGATGGAATTATTAATATGACTTTGACGGTCCTCTCCTTCTGTAATTCACCCTTTTTGAGTCTTGTTTTTTTAAGCCGTTACCTTACATTTGTTTCAACAAATTTAAGAAATTGAACCTGCGAAATACACTCTATCCCATGAAGCAGCTTTCATACTACAAAAATCTACGATTGCTGACTATTCATGGAAATTTGACTTTGAATATGCATCATGAATCATAAAGCCCTCTGTGTTTTCCTGGGCTTGGAATTTTATCCCTTCAGCCACTCCAGAGAGTTGAATAAAACCTCCCCCTAAGGGCTGAAACACTACCTACGGCCCCTCAACAACCCCGGAGAAATGAAAACATCTTTATCCATTGACATTACTGCTACCAAAACCAGATGCAGTTGGAACCCAAAGGTCTGCTGCACGAGATTTCTGCCTAAAAGCCTATTAAATCTGTTTTTTCTCGCTTGCTCCTGGGTGATGTTGGGACTTTGAAAATGTATTAACTCTGAAAATCATGAGCGTATTCTAGTCCTGCTCAATGTGTGAAGTGTCCTGAGATCTATTGTGATATGACACTATAAATTAATTGCATTGAATTGACTTTCACTGACTGAAAGAGAATCCTATCTTGAGATTAACTATAGCCCAGCCCAAGGTGAGTTTCTCCACACAGCGTTAAATTGCATGTTATTAAATGTGATACCTGAGTGCACTGTAATCTCTGCTACTGGAGCAAAGCATGGGGCTCCTCTGCTGTAAAGATGGGAGGATCAGAGCCTCAGTATGCACAAGTTACAGTAGCTTTCTTCACAAATGTCCTGTCCCGTAAGTGGATGATCATCATTATCATAACAACAAGAATTTAAACCCTGCACCGTAATTATGCCAGTAGTTGGAGTACTTTAACTGCTATATACTATAATTACTGTAATATATGGACGCAATATGCAGAGATTTCCCTTCACAAAAGCCTGGAAAGTTGTTCACAGCGACGAAAAGAATAAAGGGAAAAATAAAGTTCTTGTTGGCACATTGTTAAGGGTTACAGCTTAAATTTCTCCGGGAGATGGATGGGGGGAAAAGATTCACACAACAGAAATCCCTTTAATTACACAGCCTACAAGAACACAGACCAACGCAACACATACATAGATTTTAGCTGTTAATCTATTCAGTGTGTGTAAGGCAGGTTACTGCAGGCATGAGAGATGATTCCAGCAGGAAGATACAGGCGTTACTTACACGCTAATTGCTTTGCACTTCAAAGTCTGTAGTTCCCAGAGGGCCGAGCAGCACTGAGACCCCATGCATGTGTATTAATAGGGATTCATGATAAGGAAGCCTGGCACATCAAAACACTACGCTGATCAATTCTGTATGCACAGTTTGAGGTTATGCGTGTATTTTCTTTAACGGTGTGTCCGGGTTATCGCACATAGCGAGAGAGCAGGTCAAGTATGCATGGGGGTGATAGATGGCAGAGCCTTCCAGCAGTGTGCAGGGTGATGAGCAGTTTTCATACTGGGTTATTCCAGCGACAGCCGGGCTGTAACGTAAATCTGACTCCAGCAGTCGGAGGTGGTATCTGACTCATCTGAATTAGAAATTTGCTGTGTGGAGAGAAAGTGTGAGCAAGCTGTTATTTATTCATTTAGTTTTGTCGATGGCAGCCTTCTGGAGCTGAGAAAAGTCCCCTCGGAGTGTTTCTTTCTTAAAGCCCTCCAATCAGATCAGCCCAAAGGAATCCCTGAGAATGCATTTAAATGAGCTGCCTTCATCTCACGCCAGAACCGCTGCTTTGCTCATTGCTGCAAAGGAAACGGTATTGTAGCTCTCTCCAGTGTGATGAATTTAAGATTGATGAAATCAAATCTGGCACAAAAGAGGCCTTCTGTCTCAGGTGTTCTTGAGGGAAACGTAGACCTGCTCTAAAATATAATATAGGGAAATCTCCTACCTGTGTCATCTTGGGTTTTCTGATTGGTCGCTGGGCTGACAGGTTGGACTGGCTGGCTAGAGACCAGCGTTGACCTCTGACCTTGACCGGGTCCTCTGCCCTTGGCTGAGCCCGCGGTCGCCCTGACAGCTCCCAGACCCAGACGAAGACCTCTGCCTGTGCGCAGGAGGCTGCCGCTCCCTCCGGTCTGAGAAGCCGTCCGTGACTGCAGGGCGTCCTCAGGTGTAATCCCTTTAAAACTGGCAGACTTCCCCATCTGAAGATCAAGATAATGAAATACAATACAGTAAAAATCTATTATGTATGCTGGCCCCCGAGACTGAAAAGTACTATCAAGTACTTCAATCAAAGGGTGCGTTAATGTGAGTATTGCTTCCTCGTGTAACAAGGATTTCTCCATCTTGGAATGTGTCCACAGATGAAGTCAACAGTTTGATGACATGCAGGGACATTGAGATGATAAAACTGTTTAACATCAGCGGCATAATTCAAGAGCAAGTGTTGTTTCTCCAAGGCCCTCCTGCTGGACAAAATGCCAACGTGCGTGCGGTGACATATGAAGCGTTGAGAGTGTACTCTTGTCCCTGTAGGCTTTGTACTTGAAAATGCATTAACTATTTATTTCCACATGTCGGCGTCTGACGCTATATGAATGCCAAATAGAAGCTATTTAATCAGAATCAATAAGGGATGATTTAAAAGCGATAACGAGCGGCTCTCGACAGAGTGGGAATGAAATGCAGAAGATCCGTGATTAATTATACATGATTCTACTGCTGGATGGAAATTATGGACATCAGTTAGTGAAACTGATTTGCAGAATCAACAAATGTAACTTTGGACTTAATGTGCGTAATATAATGTATATCATGAAGTAATTATATCATGTTAATTGATGGGGACACCATAATTACATCCTGTCCTGCAGTCAATTGTGCTCAATCTCAGCAGGACAGAAAGTCCTTTTAATGAATGAGAATGAGCACGATACCAATCTACAATAGAAACAGAAATGCAAGCTTCATTCTTCCATAAAAGATTCCGGATAAAAACCTTGAAATCCAATACTGTGATTGTGTGTAATACTCGCCTCTGAAGCTGCCCCGTAGAAGGCGTCCGCTTTGCTGCCCAGTTTCGGGGGCGCCGTGTGGCTGTGTGTGTGTGCAGGGGGGACGGTGTGTGTGTGTCCAGGGGGCCTCAGACTCCTGCCCAGCATCCCCGATGGGAAGATGTTTGTCTGCATCTCTTGGCGATACTTGTCATAAAGCAGATTGGAGGCGCTGAGCACTGGGGCTCCCCTGCTTTCAGCGTCAGGCTTGGAGGGGTCTTTGGGGTTGTTTTTGAAGGGAGTGGGTGTTTGGCTGCCGTGTGCGTATGCCGAAAGCCTGGATGGCAGAGAAGATACCTGATAAGGTCCGTCAGCAGCCTGGGGCTTAAACTGAGGATTCTTTCGGACGGAAGTGATGATTTTGGGCCGGACTCCTTTAGGTTTGAGTTTTGGTGATGGGGAGCTCTCTTTGGGGCTGGGGTTCGAGCTCTGCTGGTTGTTAAGAGGCGCTTTGGGGATTCCACTTGTGCTTATATTGGTTTTGACTGACGCCCTCATGCAACTGTTGTCATGGCCCTGAGCTGATGCCGTTACCGCGGGGTTGCATCCTGACGGGACGTGTCTAACCACTCCATGGACGTTCCTTGAAACGAGGTACATGGAAGGTTGCCTGCGTGGTGAACCCTGGGGTGTCCTGAGCGGGGAGTGGGGAGGGGTAGATGGCCTGGAATCAATCCCCGTCCTGTTGGGACTGGAGCAATTCCTCCTATATGTGAGTTGAGTCTGGGGTCTCTTCTCTGAAGTGGAAGGATTTGCAGGACTAGAATAACGCCATGCAGTCGTGACGTGCTGTTTTTCCACAGGAGGAGCCTCCCTCTGGGCTGCCTGGCTGGGCTGCTTTGTTTGTGTGTTGTACAGGCTTGAGAAATCTGATGGCTCACGTAAAGATGATCTTGTAAACTTTATGTTTGACCCATTGCTGTGTGAATCTGGAGAGGGGTTGGGGGGTGAAGGTTGCCCTGTCTCTGCTGGATGAGCGTTGGACTCTGCTAAGCTCCTTGCTCTTCCAGCCTCCGTCTGACAGAGGGGTCTGACAAGCTGTTGCCTTCGTGGTGGCACATCCCTCTCCTCAAATCCTGCCTTCCTCCTTTGGCCCAGCCCCCCATCAGAGGACAATCCATTTCTATGGTGACTTCCCTCCTCCTGTCTCTGATCCTGACTGTAGTATTCAGGATGGCCATGATGATGTGATGGAGGGGAGTTCTGGTTGGCGTCTACAGCGGTTGCCCTTCTCCTGGTCTGGGCTGAGGTAGTGTGGTTTTTATTGGGATAAGGATTGGTCTTAGAGTTGGACAGGGAGATGAGCGACTTTGCTTCTCCGCTGCTGTCCAGAGCACTCGACAGGCTCCCGCTGAGGGAAACGGCTGACAGGCTGGAGACAAACACATTTGTCTCGGACTTGGACTCCTTCAGACCTCCCTTCCGTCTCTCCCTGTCTCTGCCTGACCTGGTGTCCCTTTTGTCAATCGAGCCTGTCATACATGTGTCTAGCTCTTCGGTGCTGTGACAGGCACTCCTTTTCTGCACCACTTTGCCCCGCTGTGTTCTGCTCTCCACTTTGTTGTTGTCGTTGTCATTTCTCCTCACTCCGGTCGAAGCGGAGCTGGCAGTTGAACTGGAGGATATGGACATGGGACCCTCGTCTTTTTCATCTTTCATGCTTCCTCCGTCGTCATCATCTTCCTCCTGATCCCGGTTTCCCATGAATGTGTGTATCTCTTGACACTCCAGAAACTGTCTGATCTCAGGCTCTAAACACTGCTGCTCGGAGCCCCAGATGACTAATTTGTTGGGAGATTCACTCTGCGAAACCAAAGGAGGGATGGAGCTTGTGCTGTAACCCGTGTCCTCTGTCAATCCTCTTCCTTCCTGAGCGCCAGTCGCAGGTAATCGATTGGCATTGTCATCCCCAGTTGGAGGAAACTGGATCTGGGTTTTGTTTCCAATCTTCTCTCCTCTGTCAACGTTGACCCTCAGTCCCTGGAAACCAGTTGGGACGCTCATGATGGACCGACACTTTTGCTGGGCTCAAAGACACCTGCAAGGTGCTGAGGCCATCTATGGAGTTACAAGTGATCCGTCCCTCCGTGTGTCTCTTCAACGTCTGTGCAATGATGATGGCCCTTCAGTTGATTATCCCAAGGTCAAAAGGTCATCTCATGGAACCGTTTTCACTTCAATGCGCCACTTATCTGGCATTTACTGTGTATTACCAAAGCTGTCTTTGTATGGCTCTTCGGGGGATGGAGCATTCGTTCAATCTGAAATAAAAGGCACAAAAGCAAAGTGTAAGAAAGGGCGAAAAGAATCCTGGAAAAGCTTTTTCTCCACCAATATAGTCACTAAGCTGGTCTGGGTAGCAGCTATTTCTGAAATCAGCCCACAATCTTGTTCCCTGTACGAGCTGCCCATGGGACAAAAAGACACTGGAGGCATAAGAGGAAGTGATCATCTTGGAACTTGTTTCTATTTTAAAGGCATTTTTTTCTTATAGTCTATATATAGCAACCTCATATATAGTAATACATGTCCTGCAAGAATATGTGCGGCCTTGAAAATAGGAATGCAATTATGAAACTAATATGTATGTTCACTATATGACGGGAAGAACAGAGATAAGTGACGAGATAAGGATAGCGGAGACCACCGACTGTTTGCATGTAAGTGAAGGAATCACCCTTGGGATGTCTGACGAAGACAGGCGAGGAGGAGGAGAGGGAAGGGTGCGAAGTGTTTTGTAATGAGCTTTTTTCCTCATGAGACATTGAAAAGGAGAAGGCAGAGTAACAGTATGGTCACGTGGCTTTACGGAACATACAACACAAGTAAATGGGGTCATGCATGTTCTCTACATGAAAAACCATGAAAATGATGCATGGTTGTTGGGTGCTGTCACAGGCAAGGAGTAAAACCACCAGCTCAGGAGGGATAAATCCATACTGTAGGTCTTACCCCTGCAGGAGGGTTAGCATCTTTTCTCTAACATGCCATATAGCTGTTTCAGTCAATGCCACGATTCGATCGTACACAGCAATCCTGCTTCTATTAAAGGCACCATTCTGTACGACGTAGAGAGGAAGCTGACATTCAAACGTGTCTAATGTGACCATGCAACATTTGGAAGTAACCGACTGTATGTGGCGCTTTTGAAACATGTACAGTCAATAGATGAGCAGATGGCGGGGAGGGCAAAGAGCTTTCAGCACGCAAGCCAATAAAGAACCAGGCATCAGCACACCTGAGGAAAACCTGAGTGACTCTGACATGAAAATAATCTGTAATGTTTTTGCTCTCAGATAAAAAACTTCCAGATACATTTTATTATATTATTATTGTATAATAGACTCAGTATCATTTGCCTTATTTCCTATATACTCATAGTCATATTCTATCTAAAACTGTACAGTCACCTGTCGGCAGGCAGTGCATATTATACGATATTTGCACCAATATGCTCATTACGTAGTCAAATATGCATCTTCAAACCATCACGCTGATTATTTGAGTAGTTTCCAAGGTTTAAAATAGAACTCCCACCCTGTAATTAGAAGTGCAGCGGGGGAGACTGTCCTCATTAGCAGGGGCCTTCTCCACGTGTCCTGTGGCAGCGATATCAGTGAACTGCTAAGGAGGCAGCTCTCTCTGCCTGCGGTGTATCTGATGCTGCTCCAATCCGGTGCAGGGCTACGGTTTGTCCAAATTCACTGGGAGGGGGAAAACATTCAAGGATATGTATTCCTGAAGGTCATCTTAGAAGCAATTTTAAAGATATCCTCGTGAACATTCTGAGAAAAGAAACTGCTGGAAACTCTGTGAGCTGAATCTATTAAAGGGAGCTTGTTGTACTCGAGGACTACAGAATAACCTTTAACACTCTAAAATACACGTTCACTTACCATCGTATTATTTTATAAAATAATCAGATGTTGATGTCAAATATTGGTCAAAATAATCATGTGTATTTACTACATTGGTCATATTCTGCTTGAGATCAGATTGCAGAGAGGCAGATGGAAAATCCATTGGGGTGGACAAATAGACAAACATATTATTATAACCCAGCGTCTTCTGTGCTCCGTGAACACTGCTAATATTTACCCTTAGCTGGTACAAGCAATCAAATAATTATCTAATTATAAAACACGTCAGAGAGGCAGGGAAGGGGATGGGAGAAGAGACATAGAGGACATGGCGGTGGATCAATTACGGCACTGATGTAGTACTGGAGGTTGTGCTGATGACAGCAGTCTTGGGAGGCTGAGCGCTAAGCTTGGCCACGGTGGCTGAACCACAATAAGCTGCACAGCACCTCGCAGCGGATGCCGACAAAACCAATTTGGAAAAACCCTGAACAGAATCAGGCGGAGAACAAAACTAGCTGTCCGACGCCGAGAGTGAAACGACCCGTTGTGAAGTGTACCCGATCTTACGATGCTTCAGGAAGCGTGAGAGAACAAAAAGAACTTGACAGGTTCTCCCTGTTGTCATCCTGCCTTATATTGGTGAAGCACTTGCTTAGATGTAAAAAAGGATCACACAGGAGTGAGTGGATGAAGCAGGACTGCCGTTGGTGAGGGATTTCCTTTTGACTAGAACATGAAATATGCAATTGCAAGTATAACAAATGTGAGCATCTTTTGATCATCAAGCCCCTTCTTGAAACACTACAAAAAAGGGAGGAAGGGACTATTTTTGTCTCTGTGTGCACAGTTGCCAAAGGTGCTCCAGTGTATTCCTACACTAGTTATCCACAATGAATAAATGTTTTTTTTGTTTTTTTTTTTAAATCCTGCATATATGATGACTCAACCGGGGCTGGAATATGTAACAAGGCTTTGTTTCACCAAGTTGACATAACTACTCTGTCTGAACTTCTCTGGGGGAAAACAATAGCGAGATAAAAATGTAACAGTTCTGCTTCTGTTGTCATGGCAACGCCATATCCCTAGGAACGTGAGAATCCACGTACTGACCCCTGCGTCTTCCATCGGGGGGGAAAAGGTCAGCGTCGGAAAGAGACGGGCTGACCTGATGGTGCTTTTACCCTCATAGCTCATGCATACATTCTGCTGTGCAACGCTAGCCATGCATGGATGAACATATACAAGCAGCCAAGGTACAGAAAAAAGGGTCTCTTCCCCCCTCCAGGTACATGCTACCCATCTAGAAGCAATCATATCCCTGCAAGTGGGCAGATCGAAGGATCGCTGAAGTGATGAGAGCATGCAGGCGGGATGAGACCATATCTCTGCAGCAATCAAATTCAGTGAAGGATTGGAATTTGTGGTTTTCACCGGGCTCCTAACCTATCAAGAGATTAATTTAACCACAGAAAGCCCATCTCAGACGGTTGGAAAATGACGAGCTGAGAGGGACTCGTGGTAATGAAGGGCAAAATAAAATCCAGAGTGGAGTGGGATTGGAAAATAGAGACAGGCTTTCCCCATCCTCCGTCTCCGTTTCTTCTCTGACTGTGAGCGGCTCTGCGTGGGTGAAAAACAAGACGCAGACATGAGGAGGCAGAGATGAGACATGCAGATGGAAACGGAAAGGAAGAGAGTTGACGCAGGAGAGCTACTGCTTTCTAATTAGGCTGAAGGAGGGGAATTCATCATTTGAACCATTATAGTATGAGCTATCTGACGTGACTTACTGAGCCCAGGAGACAAGAGTGAAGTAATTATTGAAATTCCTTTACTATATATAATGCTAATGAGTGCTAAATTGGCCCCATTGATGAAACTATAACCATTTGTATACATTTCTGTTCTGCAGGCAGTGGATCTCATAGCAGTAAGAATAAGAGGTGTACATGGAGAGGCTTTTATTCATTTTAAAGGTAGATTTTTAATGAGAGCAGGGGAGGCTCTTTCAACTTTGTTGATTCTAGATTTATTGTATTAGGGCCACTGTCCGAAAAACAAAAAAAGAATAATATTCAGAGAAAAAAAGTCGCAAATTTGCTACTTTATTATGATGCTAACAACCGGCATTTATGCTAGCTAAAATCACACAAATGTCGTGTTTATTTTTCTAATTAATGCCTCAAAACGCCTTGCTAAGGTAGTTATGGTGATGGCTGTCGATGGTTATTGTTGGTTCATTTTTCTATGGGCCAAATTGTCATCTTATTGTTCATTGATCGTTGGAGTAAATGCTAGCAGTAGCTTTCACTTGCTGTCATAGCAACGGCAAACATCTGGTGTTAGCGGATCCAAGCAACTTGTTTATATCGGCTATGTCCACGTGAATATATGCCAAAAGGAAACGGAGGCAAGAGAGGGGGGGCAAGTTCATTGTACAAAAAAGTGGCAAATTTGCGACTTTTTTTCTCAAAGTATCGCCCACCTCTCTCAGCCTCCGTTTTTTTTCCCCTACAGTGGCCCAAATACAGCGTCATATGAAGATAACAGCCGGGCTGTGGCTTCATCTGATAATTCATGTTTTCATGAAATCAAATCTTGGAGTGGGGTGAGATTCAACGCCTCCTCCCCACTCTAACCATTTCTCTACCGTCCCTTCGGTCCGTAATGGAGAATCAAAATTATGAGTGGGGGTTATTTTCATTCAAGTGAAGCAAAGTTGTGCTCCACAGAATTACATTTCAGAGAAAAAAACACATACTCTCCTATATTTTCCTCTCAAAGAGCCTATAGAAGCCAAGTGTGACACATGACTTGATTTCATGTCGGTGAGTCGCTTTGCCTTTTCAGAAACATACCATAAAGATGGTGTACATATGAGCGAATTGTGTTTCGCACAGGAGAACACCTGCGGGCACACACACACACACACACACACACACACACACACACACACTCTCAGCGTCTTTGTTATCCGTCCAGCAGCACATGTGGCTATTACAGGAGCCATTTGTCTTTGGCACTTTGCTTTATTCCTCTCCTCCCCCACTGGAGAGCAGACAGGTTTTATAGCTCCCTAGTCCCAGGGGAACCCCAACGACAGACACACACACACACACACACACACACACACACACACACACACACTCACACACACATACACTCCCCCTGTGCCACCTCTCTTTCATCAACACGTATTTCGGCAGAGACGTGAATTCCATCACACTGAAATAGAAGCAAACAGAGATGGAGGACAGAGTGGTGACGTGTGAGTAACCACTATTTATGACATGCGTCGTGTTAGCACATGACATAATTAGATTTAGTGCCGGATTTACATTAAAACGCTCTGTAGCAGTTACCCTTAAACTCCAATCCTCTCATACAATACACGCTGTGCCTTTGCAAGCATGCAATTAATCTCTAATGACATCACCCTTGCATGTCCTTGTACACTTTCCTGGAGTGTGTGTGTGTCTGTGTGTGTGTGTGTGTGTGTGTGTTGTGTGTCTGTGTGTGTGTGTGTGTCTGTGTGTCTGTGTGTGTGTGTGTGTGTTTGTGTACATCTACTCTCCACAGAAATGTAGCTACATTTAAGCCTTTTTTTTTAACATTCAAAACCAAACCCGCAAATTCTGCATCATCCTCTCATCCATTTTGGGGAATGAAAATATGGTATTCCTCTCTCCCATGCACTTTGTATTCTATTCACATACAATTATCCAGCAGGATAAGGCTTAGTGAGAAAGTCTATTCAGAAATAAGCTAAGCTTTAGTCATCCATTCCTTCCCCTCCCATCTCTGTCAGCGACACAATACCCAGACAGAAATAGCAGGGAAGTAAGCTAAACACTCAAGCTTTCACAGAAGACACAACACCTGACACTAACAGAATTTCACAAGTAGCGATTCACTAAACTGTGAGTGTTTGTTTGTGCCAACCAAGAAAATTACTCATGATGCAGAAGGCTTAACCATCACAGAGGAGAGTGAAGCAGAACTGGGGAATATCCAGAAATAGTATCTCAAATTGATCTGTGCTGTTTGAGTAGATGAGCGTCAAAAAAGTCAAACAGCGCTGCTCCTCAATAATCTTACCTTCCCTGACTGCAGCACAATGTGGCCCCCAACTGCATTCAATTAAGACTTTTCCCTTCAGTTATTTCCATCTATTTTATTGCTTTCTCAAAATAAAATGTCATGTCTGTCTATCTCTACCTCCATCTCCTCTTCCACCTTCATAATACAGAGTTAATGAGGGCAGGTCGAGTTGATCAATCCCATTATCATCCATATAGACGGCAGCAGACTACATATGCCCAAATAATCCCACCTCCCTCCTCCCCTGCCTGTCTCACCCACTTTTTCGCTTTTGGACCCCAGAGGGAATCATTCTATACCGCAGGTGGGGAGCTGTAACAGGATTTCTGCAGGATCTCGGGTCAGAGTGGGTGGTCATAGCTAACTGAATAAGTGGAATGACAAAATCACATCATCTGCAATAAAAGCTGATTTATATCCGCCTCGCACACAAAGGAATGCGGTATTTGCAACCTGCTACGAAATCATCGGTAAATCGCAATATTCCAGTAATGGGATTTATTAGCAGACGCCAAATGAAAAAATGTAAGCACGCATCCATGCGTCCATCCATCAAAACATGTTCACGCACGAGGTTTGTCTTTGTTATTCACTCAGCTGGAGGGATGACAAACTGTGATGTACTAAAAAAAAAAAGGAGCCAGATGATTACAATTCCAACTAAAAGCGTCACTTTCCCAACTAAACGTGAGCGCAATGTATGCACTTGTGCATGCAAAGTTATACAGTGACATGAGTACCACCTACACACACACACAAACACACACACACACTCAGGCTGTGACTTTCACTGCAGCAGGAGCGGAGACAAAGAGGCAGCTTCTCACTGGGAGAAAATGTGGCTGACTGATGAAATAAATCTCCTTAATCGTTATTTCTCTCAGTGTTGTTTTTGGGAATGCATCTCCACCGAATCCGACGTGGTGCTGCTCTGCCTGTTTGGTGTTGCTGTGCCATAATACGCAGCCTGTAAATATTGTAGAAGATATAGATGAAGGGAAGACAAATGTGCAGGAAACGAGAAGAGAAATGACAACGGCAATAAGATGAGTTGGAAAGAGGAACTGGGAAAGAGATTGGCGAGATTAGAAATGCACTGACTGCTCGAGTCTGGAGGCGATGATTAGGAGAGAGAGGGGGGGGGGGGGACGTGAGACTTGCGTTTATTGGTTCATTGAGCGCTGCAGTTGAAACAGATCCAGACAGAGGTAGAGATAAAAAAAAGAGGCTCTCTGTCCATGCTGGTTGCACCGCATTGTTATTAGCAGAGCCCCTCCACCCACTATACCCTCACTCCTGTCGCAGGGAAAAATATTAACTCTTGCAGGGCTGGCGGGTGAAACTGTATGAGAGGACAAAGAGGAGCGGAAAGGAGTTTCTTTTCGAATGCAAAGCAGTTGCAGACAAAGAATTCGACGATAGTGGAATTCTCTGTGGGGCCGCGAGGAAGTTGGCATACGCTCACACACACACACACACACACACACACACACACACACAGACTCAGACATAAAGCTGGCGAGGTGAAACAGCCCAGACAAAGAGAAAAAGCTGAGTGCAACTTGGACGGGCTGAGTCACTTCTGTTTATTTAAGGAAAAATATGATGATAGAAACAAATGATGCTGCAGAGAACGAGGAGGGGATGGGGGGGGGGGGATTGTAGTTTGTATTGCAATGTGCGAGTGTGTGTGTGCATGTGTAATGTGCAAGTGGCAAACCCCAGGGGTGCGGGGGAGGGAAAACTGGCAAAGGATCAGTGAGAGGTGAGCAAATAATAGAGCGAGGAGGGGATGATTTTGGGGGAGGGCGGTGATGATGTGCAAAAAAAAATACATAGTAATGATTTGAAGTGGCTGTGTGTGTGTGTGTGTGTGTGTGTGTGTGTGTGTGTGTGTGTGTGTGTGCGTGTCACAAAATGCAGCGGACAAAGGAAGGTGAGAGAGTGCAGGATGGGGCAAAGAACTCCAGCTCACATAAGCTGCACGTTTCTTTTTGAGTGTACGTACAGTCTGGAGAAGTCAGCATGAAAAATGAATGATTCTGTGGCTTTTTACAGTCAAGAATAGCACTCACAGCTTTGTTCTCACAGAAATCCTCTGTCCCGTGTCACTCATAGAGGAACACTAATTTGCTTAATAAGGGCTGCAGCTCTAAGATGAATTTAAATGCACACAAAAAAAAACAGTGAGATCAGAGGAGGCGTGCCTCTCCCAGTTCACCCTCTGATGTCCTGCCCGTGACTGCAGGGGCGGAGCTACAACAAGCTCGTTGCCACCTTCCAGACAAAGACGGTGTGGATTAGAGAACGTGTGTTTGCACGCGTGTTGACACTTCATTCACACCCAGTTATTAGGAGTCACAACACAGGCCAGTCAAAGCCCACTCCTTCTCCCTCTCCGCTCTACACACACATTTAACCACCTAAAAAAGTCTTCACATATTAGTATTCTACAGCGTTCAAACCACTGTGGTATAAATCAACACTTGTGTTCATAGCAAAATAACATCCCTTGAAATCGAGAGGCATACTGACATACTTCCCCTCCTTCTTTCTCCTTCGCTTCACACATCTCATTTTTCCTTCTCCCTCCTCCTCCTCTGTTCTGTCCTATAAAAATGACCTTGAAGGTCACACCGGTGCGCTACACTCCAGGGCTTTGTGACAAACTGTCTTACCTGCAGAAACACACAAGCAGCACGTTAGCACCTGAGCACAACGACGGAACGCACGCACACGACGCCGCGAGTGGTTTTCCTGGCAGAGATTTGCTGAATTGATCGCTGCTCAGCCGCCGCAGAGGTCAGATGTAATGAATCAATCACGCATCAGCATCAGCATCTAGTACGGCAGCTGCAGCCAAGGCCACAGGCTTCCCCTGGCCCGCTTTGATGCAGTGTCAATCTGCACATTAACATGACCGGGAGGGCAGGACTCAGCAAGATGGACTGGACGATCTATGAACGTGGGAAGTCTCTGATATTGGGATCGATAACAGCAGCAGACGAATCCAAACCACACTTTTTTTTTTACACATATTTTATGCACAGGACTTAGAAATGATCGACCGCACGTCTGGGCGCCGCAGACGACTGCTAAACTGTATGAACCCTCAGCTGCAAAGTTGAAGAATTCCATCCATCCATCCATTTTCTACCGCTTATCCTGTATTTAGGGTCACGGGGGGGCTGGAGCCAATCCCAGCTGTCATTGGGCGAAGGCAGGGTACACCCTGGACAGGACGCCAGTCTATCACAGGGCCGACATGTAGAGACAAACAACCATTCACACTCACATTCACACCTACGGGCAATTTAGAGTCACCAATGAACCTATCCCCATCCTGCATGTCTTTGGACTGTGGGAGGAAGCCGGAGAACCCGGAGAGAACCCACGCTTACACGGGGAGAACATGCAAACTCCACACAGAAGGAACCCGGGCCGACCCGGGAATCGAACCCAGGACCCTCTTGCTGTGAAGCGAGAGTGCTAACCACTACACCACCGTGCAGCCCAAGTTGAAGAATTAAGTTAACAAAATAAGTGACACACCCCCGACGAAGACGGCCGCCACACAGTCCCAAGGACAGCCTGATCATCAAACACTGATCAATCAGAGCTAGACACAGCAGTGTGAAAGGCATGCCCTCACTACTGCTCACCTCTTTTTATTTGATCCATCCCTTCCTCCCCTCCCTCCCCTCTAAGTAGTGTAAAGGTGAGTCTGAGGACAGAGGGAAGTGTTGTTAAGGTGACTAGAACACTCCTCGGGCTGAAGAAGACACTAAAGGATGGGAGGTGAAGTCTTTAAGTGTGCAGCTGCAGGAGCAGGTCAGACTCATTCATGCCATAAATGAAGGTTGAAGAGAAGAAACAGACACAATTAGAATGGCAATAAAATGAAACTATGTGTGCGAAATTGTGCAAATGATTTCCTTGATGGTGTGATCAGCCTTTTCGAAGAGAGCGTAGGCTATTTCAACTTCACATCCTTCACACTGCTCCTTCAAAATCCACTTCCATTAAATGGCTTTAAGTCCGGCCAGCAACATAACACAACATCACTAAACAACTACACAACACACAATCTGGCATCCCCAGAAGTCTTGCATAACACTTTATAAAAAAACAACAAATTATCATGACATAATTAGAAAATCCTTCACAGTAGTGTCACCTCTCAGAAGTGGATCATAGCTGGAGTCAGGTCTAAAGCCTGGATAATCTATGTCTGATCATTAGCATCACCCACAGAGACTTGACCTGCTCCATCAATCACTGACCCGCTCTTCCCAGTCTGACCTCCCTCTCTCTCCTTTATGCTCCACTCAACTTCCATATAACATGTTTTTTTTTTTTCTTTTCTTTTTAATAAACAGTGTGTGAAATTCAGCCCCTGCAAAAACAAAATGATGACATCAATATTTTTTACGAGAATGCTGAGCGAACCGAGTCGGCACCGAAAGCCGGATCCTGCAGTCAGAATACGGGCGACACTTCTTCGGGAAGCCGACGCTGCCTGCTCCGAAGAACCGCTGCAAAAAAACATATAAAAGCATGTTTTCACGTGTTTTCAGTCGCGACTTACCTTCTGGTGTCTCTGCGTGGTGTTGCGTTAAAGGACGCTGGTCCAATGCTGTAGAGTTGCAAAACGAAACACAAGCGTGTCTCCCCCCTCCCTCTCCTTCTCTCTCCCTCTCCCTCCCTCTCTCTCTCTCTCTCTCTCTCTCTCTCTCTCTCTCTCTCCCCGACTCAGTGTGAGGGAGAGAGAGAGAGAGATGCTGCGGACAGGAGGAGGAGGAGGAGGAGGAGGAGGAGGAGGAGCGGTGCTGATGCTGATGCTGCAGCCGACACCTGCCAGAGCATCCTTCTGCTCAGGCGCCGGAGCCTCACTCTCACTCTCTGTATTTCTCTGACGACACACTTGCGCCCTCTGCTGGACCAAGTGAAACGTCCACAATCTGTGGATTTAAAAATAAAAATCCACCTGAAGAGTCTGGATGTTGAAAACCTGTTTTATTTACAGCGGGGATGCACGAAACATACAGACTTAAAAAAAAAAGAAGAAGAAAAAAAAAAGATAGAAAGTAAAAGAGAAAAACAATGAAGGCATTCTTAATTGATAGGAATGAATGCCAGTCATTTAGCCTGCACGTTGACACTGCTATTAAAGTTCACATGTGTGGGATTTTTTTGTGTATGATTGAGTAAACTTTTTTTGTTTGTAAAAAAAGAAAAGAAAAAAAAAGGTCCATACTCATTCTCAGTGTCCTTGGGTCACGTCACTCTTTACATTACCAGCAGGTGGCGCCAAAGTAGCGGAATTGCACGTCCCACACACCTTTAAGTGACTTTCAATGTGAAACATAACAATCTGTCTTTTTCTCTGTTAGAAGTAATCACGTCAAGGCAGAAGTTCTTAAGATCTGGAAGCCAGATTATTCTGGCCTTCTAAAAATAAAGGCTGAAAATATTAAATGTATTTATGACAAATCAAAATATATAACACCAGAATATACTTAAAAAAAAAAAAGGCAAGGCCCACATACTGGCCTTTTTGGGAGATTTCAGTGATGACTAGCAAAATGAGAAACCACCCAAATATACAGACAGTTTTTTGATCATTTACAGTTTTCAACAAATTGGAAGCCAACAAAGAAAAAGGGGGGAAATAAAAAGCCTGAGAATGTGATGAAATCACAGCAGAATGACATAAACACCAAGCAGCTGGCCATCAACACTGGTGATGGATTTGAAACATCAAAGGCCATGTTACGTTCAGGGGAAGCATGTGTCGAGTTTGAATAAGCATTAAAGGAGAATGACAGAAGCCCCTGTGTTAGTTTATCTGTGTACGGATAAGTTAACACTGAGGTTTGGCATGACATGAAGGAACAACAAGTACCGATTATAACAGGAGATTGATTTCCAAATACAATCCCTTTGTAAAATCAAAACTTTCAAGAAGTTAAAACCTAATGAATTAATACTGTGCAATGGTAGATTTCTTTGAAGCATAAAATGATGGGAAATGGGATCTTTCATGTGCTGTGAAACTGCCTGTCATGTCTAAAGAACTGCTTTATGTGAATGTATGAAGTACAAACATGAGCAAAGCCCCTGGAGGTCAGCCATGCATGAAGCAATGTGATGTCACTATATTCCATTTCTACTGCAGCCCACTATGACCCCAAAACACTTGTTTCTGCCAGAGTCATGCCAAAAGCCCCCATTTGTAATGTTAGAACTGCACGTTTTTAGGTGAAGGCGGTGATTTTGCCGACCTGAGGATAAAGTTTCAGTTGCACTGATCATGTAAACACAATAATAGAAACACACACAGGGCAACGTTATACAACCCCTTCTCCACTTTACAAATAATTTACTGCAAGAAATATAAACAATATCTTATTTACACAATGTGGATTATACATGTTTTTTTTTTTTTGTAAAGGAATCCCAAAACCACAGTGAATGCACGTCGAGGTTAAAGTTGTACACACCAAAGTCTGTTTACAGGTCTTGGTACTTGTGTAAAGCCTTTTTTTTCCGTGGCTCCTGAGAGAGCTGCACAAAATCTGATGATCTGAAAACTGATGTCACTTGAGTCGACGTCGTTTGGGCTTGAGGACTAACTACAAGTTTTTTATATGACAGCATTGGAGTCCGAGACAGATTTCCTGCCAAGGAAAATAAAGTGTATCTTAATCTTAAATTCAAAAATGAAATTAATCTGGGGGAGTGGAATTAGAATGTGTATACCAGTCGTATTTAGCCCACCTGTCATCTCTGCTTGATACTAGTGACTCAAGGCTACAGCTGTCCATCTGTAGCATGCCTAAATCTGTCTAGTTGCACTGTGGGTAATGTAGGCCAGGTTTTGCCAACAGGGAAGAATGCTAGGAGAGCAATGCTGAATCACTGGCATACTCTTCTGTTTATGAAAAGATATATCTAAAAGCATTAGATATTCTACCTCATCATATTCCTCAGGGACGTTCATTTAAATGTAACAAATAACCTGAATCTGCTTCATAATCTGAAAAAAGACCGCAAATGACTGTTTTAGGGAAGCTGGTAATAAAAAGACATTCAAACAGAAAGAGGAAAAAGGCATAGAATAAATTGGGAACAAATGCATTTTTCCAAATTGAATATTTTAAGAAAAATGAGTTGGCCTGTATTTTCTTTTTTGAAAAGAGAAGCTAAATGTAACAGCTAACAGACACAGCAGCCAGCACTGTGAAAAGCCACTATCATCTCATGTCACATGACATTAACGGACATGCAGCAACAGTCAGAGTCTTTGCCTCACACTCATTTACAGAGGGTATCCAATATCCCAAAAAGAGAGTGTATTTAAACCCAGATATCAGGTCGACTATTACCGGTCAGATGGTTTGAATGTAAAATGCTCCTGTCAGACTTCCCTGAGTCTCTGTATCTCACAGTAAGGAGCTGTCCAATAGGAAAGGCTGTTGGGCGTCCTGTTACAGCAGCATCATAGTTCATAGCAGTATACGTCTGCATTAAAAGTGTACAGACTTTGCATGTAAAAGCCTGGGAGCTCCGCTGCTATTGGACACGTGGAAGCTGCAGGCGACAGCCCCCCCCTTCTGTCTGTGCAGCCGTTGGCCCAACTACCCTTTTCTACTCGCGAACAGGGGTAATTATATCATCAACACGTGTGTTGCAGTGTACTGTGCAAGCTCTCACTTGTCAGGGAGGACTGGTAAGAGCAGCATTTCAACATCCATTCACATGAAGGTTAGCAGGTTTAAGAGAATAGAGCTTTTACCACCAATCTGTATATAATACTGACTGAGTGTTCTTTTCAGAACGATGTGTACAGTAGTTAAACGACAAAACGTGTACGGCCTTCCTGTTTCCGGCCACTGTTACTGCACATGTACATGGTCCTACTGCCAGCCATGTA
Source organism: Chelidonichthys spinosus (assembly GCA_029853015.1). Lineage (NCBI taxonomy): Eukaryota > Metazoa > Chordata > Actinopteri > Perciformes > Triglidae > Chelidonichthys > Chelidonichthys spinosus. The sequence continues at coordinate 13,975,719 of CM056835.1, forward strand.
GCCCAGTCTTCAGCTCAACCTCCCCGAAACACTCAGATGTTAGTACACCTCCCTCATACAGCCAAGCGATAACAAGCAGTCGAAGCTCAAGGCCAAACACAAGGGGCTACAAGCTTACTAGGAAACACTGAAATAATAGGGCATGTCAATTACTGCTCAGGAAGTGTCTGCTTTAAGAGTATTATCGCCAGTTTTTCTTTCTGCTACTCAGCAGTCAAGAGGGACATTTTAGGTCCAAGTTACTTATCATTAATTTCCCCGTGAAGGGAAGTGCCAGTGAGTAGTCAGAGATACTCGGGGACAGACTGGCGTCAGGCGAGGTTGAAGTGTACGCGGCGCGCTCTGATGCGCTCCTACAAATCGTTGTCGTCTTCCTTGGCGTCCATGCCGTTGTGCAGGAAGGCCTCCTTCTCCGGGGACGCCTCCGAATCGCGCTTGAAGCCGTTCATCTCCGTGTCCGGAGACGAGCGGGCCAAGGCCGCCTCGGCGCTATGGTGGATCCCGTAGCCGAAGTAGATCACGAAACCTGAAAAACGGGGCAGGAATCAATACAACGTCTGCCTCCGGCCCGGAAAGAATGATAGAAATGGATACTGCTTACCGATAGCCATCCAGATGGAAAAGCGTATCCAAGTGCCTCTGTCCAGCTGCATCATCAGGTAAACATTGACAAACATGCTGATCACTGGAATGAAGGGGAGCAGTGGAACCTAGAGGAAACATGGCGGCTCGTGTTAAGACGCTGCAAAGTTGAAGGGTTTTTATCCACATTTAGTATCTGGAATCAAACCTTGAAGGAAAGTTTGGTCTTGCTCTCGGGCTGCCTCCAGACGATGAAGGTGAGGAGGAGACACGCCATGAAGATGACACTGAGGGCGACCACGTTCCACACGGCAGTGCCTCCATGCACCGCCAGGACGCTGAACGCCAGGATCAACGTTCCTGCAGAAGGCCGTATACGTTTATAATGCAATTAAACAGGACTCAGGAAAGATATTTAAAATGAATATGTTGGATCTGCGATCACCTACCCATAACAGAGGCACAGATGTTGACAGCGAAGCCGGACAGGGTGGATGGTTCTGGGTGATCTGGGAACAGGAGGGTCTTGAAGCTGAACCTCTCCTCCACACCAGGCAGGATGCCCATACTGGGGACGCTGATGCCATCGCTCAGCTCCACCTCATCCTGGATGTTGGCCATCTGATAGACCGCTGTGGGCTGCTCGGGCTGGTACCTGACGGACACACACACACCGTTGCATCTTCACGCTGTATTCACGTCACTGAGAATAGTTGCAATGCAGAGATGAGGAGCTACAGCCGGAGATGTGAACATGCGTGGCAGCAGGAAGGTGGTGATGCAAGTATTTCTATTTTAAGCTGCACCAGCACAGAAATCATTCTGCTTCTCCGAACCAGTGTCCTTGGTTGAACCCTATAAATAAGTCCACTGACCTGAGCACCAAGACACAGGCAGCCACCAATGTGTAGGCCAGCAGCGTCCCTATAGACATCAGGTCCACCAAGTCCTTCAGGTCGAACAGAAACGCCATGATCGCTTCAAGGAGAGGAAAAAAAAGAGAGTGGAAAATCAGACTCTTTGGATAAAAATAAATTAATTAATTAAAAAGAGGACCGTAATGTGTTTTCAAGATGAATTTTCATACACATGTATGTGTAACGTTTAGGTCTCGTTTTTAGCTTTGATGGTAAACATGGTAAACATGTTATCTGCTCAACATCAGCATGTGAGCGTGCAGCCGTACGGCCTCAGAGAGCTGCTGGCACGGCTGTGGAGCTTTTTGTTTACAGCAGGAAGGTCAACAAATCCAGCTCACTGTAAGCACATTACAAACCAAACACTGGCAACTCCCTCTGCGACGACACAAACCTCATTCATGCAGAAATAACTGCAGGAACGCGTTTTTGAAAAACACACACACGAATGGTCCCAGGTAATGACACTGTTGTTGCCATGTGTGACCATAAACAGCAGTCACAAAATGCACGTCCTTTTTTGACTTGATTTCCTTTAATCTCATGCCTTCCCCAGCCCTCTCCCCCCCTCCTCTAAATACAGGCCCCTGTTTTCCTGATCTGCCCCTATTTTACATATCCATCTTACCAGACATAACCCCGGCGGCCATAGTGGATGTTATGGGGGATTTCCTCTCGCTGACGCGGGCCAGGAAGGAGAAGAGCAGGCCATCCCGAGCCATGGCAAAGATGATTCGGGGTAGGGGGAACATGGAACCCAACAGACTGGAGAGGTGTGGGGAGGAAAACATCAGATTGAGGATGGCAGTTGTAGATGTAGAAGAGAGGAACAAGGCGAAAGGGGGAATTGTAAGAGGTCAGTATGGTAGAAAAGGGAGGAAATAGCCAAAGGAAATGAATCAGGTGGGCAAGACAGGAGTTGTGCATTCCCAGGAAACCAGACCGGCTGCACTGAAGAGCAGCAGGATGGAGGAGAATGGATATCGTGATGCCAGCATGCATGTTTTTTTCTCTTTAAATAGTAAATATGGTGCTTTACATGCTTTTTGGTTGTGGAAACATGTGGTTCCTTCAGCAAGCAGTGCAGTTTGGAGTTTATATTCCTTGTTATACCACCAAGATGCAAGTTAGGTTCATAAAAAAACAATTCTGAAACACTCAGTAATGTTAGAAGTATGACACCAACCAACTACAAAGAGACCAGGACGTGACTGTTAGTGAGGCCCACTTCATGCTGGAGTGCCGGTTTCTGGCAGGTTTGGAAGTTCAAATACATTGGGAAGTCTGCAGGCCTGATCTGAGTTCGGCCCAGCAGCCTGAAACGTAGCCTCAGTGAACATGGATGCAGTTTAAAAACATGCGTGTTAGTGTCTCACCTGCCCCTATGCCAGAGGTGAGGGTTGCGGTTAGCGGGGTTTTGGTGCGCGGGCTGATCTCGGCCATGAACTTGAAAAGCAGCCCATCGTCGGCCATAGCCCAGATGACACGAGGCATAGGGAACATAGCACCCAGTAGGCTACCAGGGGGGAAGACCAGGATACATAATATCCACACTCACACCCAGAGAACGCCGTGAAACATACACGTACCCAGACACCAGCTCACACAAACACAGAACATCAGACAGTACATTTACATAGCATAACATACAGAGTATGACTGAACGTGGCATGCAGGAATATCAAAGGGCATATCTGTTCAGGCCCATTAAAATCAATTTGATCAAATCAACAAATATACTCTGCACACATTTTTCAAATTAAGTAAGTATGGAATCCATAATTATCTATCAAAGCAACAGACATTCAAAATAAAACCATTTATGTACAATAAAACCACCATTATATATAAAAAAAACACCATTAAAAACTGATTATCGATCAAAATGCAGCCTGTGGCGGCCTTCGGTGACGTGAGTTACATAACACACACTGATGGAACAAAATATTCATATCAGTGCTCTTATTTTTAGTGGAGGGATCAAATGCCTTCTGAAGTTAAATATACATTCACACACACACACACACACACACACAGGAATGTCTATATGTGTGCACGTTTATCTGAGACAGAGAGCGCTGGAGTACACGAGCGTGCATTCAAAGCTGGTGGCAGACCCATGCAGGTGTTTGTGTAACTGCTTACCTCGTAGACAGAGCACAAAGAGAGCCTACAGCTACAGCGTACTTGGCTCCTCCCCAGCCCACGTATTTAAAGGCTACAGGCAGGGGACTGTTGCTGTCCAGCAGATAGTATGGCATCATGAGGGTCAGAGCAGCGGAAACGCCAAAGTACGCCACGAAGCAGATGAGCAGCGAGGACACGATGCCGATGGGGATGGCTCTCTGGGGGTTCTTCACCTCTTCACCTGGGGGCGTATATGAGGAGCAGGCATAGTTAAACCGGGGGAAAAAACACAAATTTACTTATTTATGACATTTGCATTTGATTTTTAAAAGGGAGTAAAGTAAAAACAAATCTGCATGAACAAAGGCTCAATCACATGGGAAGAAAAACAGAAGATAACCCAGACTTTGGCAAAGCACTGTCAGACACAAAGGAATCACATCTCTTTATCCGATTTAACCTTTAGACTAGCACTATTTATTTTATAAAAAGTTATTTGTGCAACTCCTCGACCAAAGAAATTCTCACACAAGATTTAAATAATCAATGAGATCCGTCTGTAAAACTGTGTTTATCCCGAAGGAATCCCACTAAAGCACCACTTTGAATCCTGTTGATCAGACATGTAAATAAGTTATTCAGCATGAAATAAGCAGAGAAACAACTAAGCTTAACAAAAGAGAGCAACCCAACACTCTCTCCACTATCCGCTGGTAACTAACTACACAACCCTGATTCATATGTGGACGTGTTGGCAGAATTCCAGTAAACTGGGCAAACAGTTGCATTAAAGAATCAATTTTGCAACAAACCGCACAAGGTTCTGACTGGAACACGCATTCAGCTGTGAGTGATTACGCAACACGAACACTCGCGTCTTGTTCTGCAGCGGGATCACGTCGCCATGATGGGGCGCAGTGTGTCACCGTCTGCTTCCGCTCCGATGCCGCTACCCACGACGGCTAGCGGCCGCCTCAGATGATCGGGAGGTCAGGGGGCATGTGCAGAACAATGGCAACAACTGTGTGTGCCTATGTCGACATGTGTTTGCGTGTGCAACCTAGGGTTACGTTGGCAGGAAGCCATCCCTTCCCCCCCCCTACACACACACACACACACATACACGATATAATGCTCTAAGCCTGGCTGAGAGAGCGTGTGTGTGTGTGAGTGTGTGAGGCAGACATGCCTCCACAAGCCAAACTCAAGCAATTGACTCAGGGTCAAACTCACATTAGCCAATTAGAATTCAGGAACGAGAGGGGTGGGAAAGCTGAGGGGCCCGAGAGCTGGCAAACTGACAGTTCCTCCCCCCGCCCTTTTTCTTTTTACAATCCGGAGGACTGATGAAACTGAACTACATGCAGGAAGACATCCCCCCGACCCCCTTCACACCTCCACAGGTGTAGAAAACATCCTCCCTTCAAACCTCGTGTCATGATTGAGCCGCACAGAGGAACACACTCACTCTCACTCTGTCACGTTCCTCTTATGTAACACTCCTGGATGTTTGGACAAGCTTAGCATGGAAATGGGCCCAAATCCCCCCCACCCCGCTCCACCCTCAAAAACTCAAACATACCCACCGAGGCAGTAGAAGGCATACGAGAAGTGGAACAAGAGGAGATCGGGGCCAACAGAGTGTTTTGTGGCACTGACCTGTGGTGGCGATGCAGTCAAATCCCACGAAGGCGTAGAAGCAGGTAGCAGCTCCAGACAGGACGCCACTGAAACCAAACGGCATGAAGCCCCCCGCTCCTAAACTCTCTCTGGTGGGCTGGATTTCTGTCAGACTTGGCAGGGGGAAATTATTCAAATCAGCAAAAAAACAAAAAAAAACTGTATTTGATGATTCTTTCACCCAAAATTTTTAAATTACATATTGAGGTCTGTCAAAATCAAAAATGTAAGATGTATCTTTGACGTATCTTTGAGTATGTGTGTGTGTGTGTGTGTGTGTGTGTGTGTGTGTCAACACTCACTTGAGGCTGGAGTTACTGGTATAATTGGCATGTAGGATCTCTTCGGGGTCCACGTGCCAGTTCTTCAGAGTGCCTTTGACCAGGCCGGAGACCACCATGAACAACAAGACTAGGATGTTGATGCACGTAAAAATCTTGTTCACCATCGCCGACTCTTTCACCCCAAATGCCAGTAGACCTTAGAGACAGAGAACACGTGGAAAGGAAAAAGGAAAATGAAAAACTTGTTTGGAGGAAGAGAAATTTGTCAACCATGTATCTGTAGTGAATGTTTGAAATGTTAAAATGAGACGTACTGGCAAAGATCGCAGCGTTTTCCTACCTGTGAGGGTGAAAATGATGATCACGGCGAACATGTCGGGGTACTTTGCCAGTATACCCGGTGCATTCATTGACATGTACTCTCTGCAGAACTGCTCTATGCGCTTCCCAACCAACTCGTCAAAGGTGGCGCTCCATGCCCGGGCCACACTGGAGGTACCTAGGAGGGAGAAAGACCAGTTTCTTGTTGGACTCCCTCTTATTCTGTTCTTCAATCTTTACGTGAACACAGATAAAAACTGCTGTGTGGTGTTTACCGATGATGTAGGAGAGGATGAGGTTCCATCCGGTGATGAAGGCCCAGAGTTCCCCGACAGTCACGTAGGAATAAAGATAAGCTGAGCCCGTCTTGGGAACACGGGCCCCGAACTCAGCGTAGCAAAGACCGGCCAACACCGAGGCTAAGGCTGCTATCAGGAAAGACAGCACAATAGCAGGACCTACGGGGGGATCATCACATGATTAGAGGCTTTAAGATCTCCTCTTTTAATCGTTTCATGTCACGTAGAGCTGTCAATTTTCCTTATTCCATATTTTTTTCCATTGAAATTATATTTTAATATTTAATGCTGAATAGAGACGCCCCCGGCTGTATGAAAAACCACCAGACGGCAGAATTTAAAAAGTTAATTCCAACAGCCCTAATGTCAATTTACCTGAATTCTCTCGTGCAACCGCGCCGGCTAGCACGTAGACGCCAGCGCCCAGCGTGCTGCCCACGCCCAGGGCCACAAGGTCAAACGTGTTGAGGCATCGAGACAGACGGGAGTCGTCCGTGGTACAGTCCACCACCTTCACCCTCAGCAACTGCTTCCCGAAACGCAGGAGCTTCCCCAGCGCCATGGATCCGCCTGGTCTCAGGGAGACGGAGAACGTTGCCTGGGGTTCAAAGGACACGGGGGGGCGGGGGAGAGGTCACACACACCCTGGAGGGAGAGGAAAGATGAGGGACAAAAATCATTTTAAGTTCCAGACACTTACAGTTGACTCGAGTGCTTTAAAATACAGCGCAGAACTTTTTATTTTCCCAACAAACACTGAAAGGGGCTTGACAAACTCGACAAACCCGTAAGTAGAACACATTTCTTGGGGCGTTACATAACCCAACTGAAATCCACAATGTGCGACTGCTGGCCAAAAAACGGAAGCCTATAGGGATAATCCATCTTATTGCTGGATACGTTGCTGACACGTGTTACATAACGCAACTCACAGGAGAGGAGGCAAAGCCCTCGAACAGGCTGTTCAACACAAAGACAACCGGAGCCCAGGACACAGAAAAACACTTTCTCCAAATGTGCCGCGGAGCCTCATCACATGGCGTTACTCCTACACACAGCGGAGGAAACAAATCCTACCAAGACCCTCACTATTTACCTCTGCTGCAGTACAAACAAGGACAATCCACTAGCAGCCAAGCGCCGTCTGAAACGATCTCTACCCTCTGGAGGCAGAAAGCAGCTGTAAGACCTCTTAAGTGCGAGCTGAGAAGGTACTCTGGGTCAGTAGTCTGTGCAACATGTCATGCACATTCCCCAGTGCTGCGATCATCGAACTGAGAGGTAATACTTGATATTTGGAAGGAGAGGGCAGACGGAGGAATGGAAGAGGGGAAAGAAAGAGGGGAGGGGGTTGTAAACAATGTCCTGCAGATATGTGAAGTCAAGTTGTGGACGGTCTGGCAGAAGACCAGTGGTATGTCCCATAGAAGAGAGGCAAGACGCGCAGCTTCAAAACCTTGTGACCCATTTGGAGATAATGGCACAACTCCACTTGAGCACACACACACACACACACACAAACACAAAGGTCATGTGGACAGTGCAACAGTGTCATTTTGTGGAAACTTCCACATAAGGGTAAGCTAAGGTGACTACCTCCCTGCCCTTTTCCCCCCCAGAAAAACATTCAGGTTCAGGGGTAATTTTCCAATCTGGACTATTTGACCTCGTGTGACAACAAAAAATACATATTTTATTAAATGCCCAGTGTATACTTGCATAGCAACGTTCCATTTGCAGTGGAAGACGTTTACTGCATTAATCAAGACACGTAATCAAGATGCAATCATGAAGTCAGAAGAAGTCCGCCTCTCCCACCTGCAGCTGCTATTTATTGTTGCAGAGGTCACCGTGGTCTGTGTCATTCTTGGTAAATCATGTTGCAGGCCAGCAGCGAGGCTGGTGTGGAAAGGATTACAGGCTGTCATTGTATCAGGTGGAGATAGTGCCCACCATTAGCAGTCTACAGCACAATACTGTGCCTTTTTATTTACAGCTGATTAATTCATTCATTAGTAGAAATTGAGTATTGAATAATAAACTGATCATCAATGTCACATTGGTCTTTGGGAAACTACACATATAGTGTTATTTAGTAATGTTTGGAGAGAACAATCATAGTTGTGAGTTGCAGTTAGATTTCATATCATTCAAAATGATACATCGAAGCTGTTTTTGTTACATTGAGTACACTGATTATTGTTTTCCTGAATGAAAACTGTGTCTGTTTACTTTCCACACAAACAGTACCTTTCACATATTCAGTAAATGTAACTGCATGCTGAAAAAGTGCAAACAGAGCAAATTAAGAGGAAATATCTGTTCCACGTATCTGTGAACAAAAGATAACCGTAATGAAAACAGCTTTTTGCACAAATAATCCATGAAATTAATACCCGGCAAACCGGCAGCAGCAGGAGCGCTCAGCCCACGCTTGCAGTGTATTATTATTACGGCCAGTTAAGTGGCTGGTTATTACCACAGCTATAGCGTGCCACATTATTATAAAACCCAGGAAGTTCATTAAGAGAAGCTTATGGGGGAAAAATACTATTCAAATATCCAGGGGCAATAATAAAGGGCTTATGGGAACAACCGCTCACATGCAGGCACATAAATGCAAATAGCCTACACGAACCACATGACCTTTCACTGACCCCGTACGCAGTTCATCAGATCAGATCACCTCAAAGAGAAGGAAATCTGACTATTCCAAACCAAAAAAAAGTGTTCGATACAGTAGACATGATGAAATACACAGACAAGGTCAATGCTGCTGATCAACATCAAAACGTCAGAACGTGTGTGTATTCTCTGAACCAAAGTGGTATAAATAAATATTTAAAAAAATAACAAAAAAAAAAAACCGTCAGAACGGCAGGATAAGAATGGAGCACTTACTTGAGGCCGCCGACAGAGACGCTTCAACTACAGACCGGAGGCGGACGTTTGACACAACGGTGACGGACAGAGCGAATAAAGGTTTGAGCTTTGGTCAACGGCCGTCAGCGCTGCAGTGAAGACTGCAGGGTGTTTGACGGCAGCCGTTCTGAAATAGCCTCCGTAGGAATCACATGGGGTGGCTATTCGAAGCAACACACACATGCACATGTACACACAAGTGGGCCGACCATGAAAACTTCAATAATGTGTTTTTTACAGTAATAATTAATTACTACTCTGGAGTTAAAATAGGAGATTAAAACAGTCACAGTAACACAGTTTATCTGCAAAAGCAGCAGCTTTTCTGTATTTGTAACAAACGTACCCCAACAAGTGGACAAGCCTTTGCAGTGTATGTATCTAAGGACACGCAAACATTCACACATGCATGCTTCGTTTGAATGCAACGCTTATTTCCACAGGAATAAATAAATACCAAAGGATCAAATGTGTGGGGATTTAAGTTACAATAGCTTTGCAACATTCAAGCTCCCCTCTTATCTCACTGGACACACATAAGCACACACCCGACCCACTGTCGGTTTTAAAAGGGTTTTGGCAGAGTAAGTACAGCAGATGAGATGTGCAGAAAGCAGAGGCAGTGCCCGTCAGAGGGAGGGAGCGCGTGAACAGGAAAGGGGGGTGGGGTCCTTTCAAACCAATGAAAGTAAAGCATAAATCCCAACCTGCTGGGAGGCCTTTTCTATGCTACATAGAAAACAATTAGATTTGGATTAAACAGCACGCCTATATACAACCGTGATTCCCTCAACAACACCGTCTCTCTCCGTCTCTCCTATTTTGTGTTGTGTTGGAGGACAGGCGTCCAGCTAACTGGGTGGTAACAGCAGAGTGTGAACTGCTGCTTTTTCACATGTCCCATCTGCTCCCATGCATTGTGATGCCGCCCCTGCTGTGGTCTTACCTGGTTTACTTGCAGAGATTTGATCTTTCGGTCTGCAGTGGCACATGTAAACAAATACGGTTTGACTAACCACGTGCCCCACTGGGTTCCCTTGGACTTGTTGCGGTTTGAATTTCAACAGTCAGGCAATCAGGGACGGCTATCAGAGGCAAGTCGAACATAAAGAGAGGATGACTTATCGTCACACAGCACGTGAGACATCTGGCATAATCAGAAGATAATGTGCCAATCAGAATATTATGACTAAACAAAGAAATACATAAAGTTATCTGGTTTTCAGAGTTTTAGCCTATAATATATTAACATATTATTTAAAAGTGGGAATAACATTTTGAGAAACAGTTTACCTTCCATGTCTGATGTCTGAGAGTTGATTTACATTTTTTTGTTGAAGTAAAATAGCGATATAAATGGAAATACAACTGCGTTTTTCAACATACCATGTTATACGATATAGGATATTGTGTATCGCAATAGTGCATAAGAACAGTGCTAGTCAGTTGTACGTTTAAAAAGCTGGTACAGAAAGTGAACACAAAGTTCATTTTCATAAATCTGTTCCTATCCAGCAGCTAATCACTTCTGTGAACACACATTGTGTGTGTGTGTGTGTTACTTTTATCCGACATCATAAATCCCTGATTGAGTACACACTGAAATCTATTTACTGCAGCTTCACCGTCAATGTCAAAAACCATCAACTGAACCTTGTTTCTTCTTTTTACCAAAAAGAAGCTGCTCTGTTCTGTTGAAAACAAGCGATTACAGCTTATTATTACTAATTACACAGGGAACCACAAGTGGTTACTACCTATTATTACTAATTACACAGGGAACCAAACATGTAGCCCGGGAGACGCAGCAAAAGAGGGAACATGAAGCCCTAGCATCTCCAGAATCTCTGTGAACCTGGAAAGCTTCCACACCCACCCTCGGGTGCTTTTGTATAGGCTACATACAGCCCTGCAGTCAGCAACTCGCTCACTAGTGACCCACTTTCGGACGTGCTAAATTTAGACCGACTGGAACCGGTCTTCCCATGGAGATCTAAAAGGTCACTTCTTGTTACAAAGTCATTCTTAAAATACAGTCAAATGTAGAATAGAAGAAAAATCTCTTTTTTTCCTTCCGATTCTGCATTAAGACCCAACGATGTTAATGAGCTGTCACGTAGAAAATATTTCCAGCTGCATCTTCAAATGCCAAACTCTGCTGGGAGTCACCCTGAGGCAGGTTTAGTGCCTCCGAACTGGAACACTATATGCTTTCATTGATGATTTGAAGGGTTCTTGTTGATTGCTTGCTTTCCTGATCTACACTAGATTTGATCTTTCCAGAACAAAACAAAGAGGACCGACTCAGGTTACAGACAAGCATCAATAATGGAACCATGAAGGTGAATTCAATGGACTTTTCCTTTATGGTACTTTACATTTCCCATGCATGCGTGTTGCACCACTTCCGTCCTGCAGCTTGTTGTGCATGCCCCTCCATATTCCAACGACCACCATGGTGCAAACCCCCCCACATACCTGCTTTCAGAACAGTTTGGAGTCCTGGACAGTTGCATCCAAATCACTCCAAATCCCAGCAGCCACCACCTTTACTCGCATGCACCACCAGCCTTCTTTGGACTCGCTGGTCCCACCGCAGCTCCCCGGCCAGCCTTAGCATGCCCCAGAGATCCCCTCTCTCATATTACACGACTATGGCTGCAGACGTTTCCTTTTTAGCAGACCCTAAATGTAGAATCCGCCCCCCTAAACTTCGCTTTATTACGTTTGGGGGATTCTACAAATGTTTAGCACAGAAAAAGAACATTATGCAACTCAGTCATCGGATTTCCTCAGCTTGTGAACCCCCCACGTTCACGGGCGTGCTGCAGGAAACGGTGGCACTGAAGAAGCAGTTAAAATGGGGGAAGGCGAGAGGAGCTTGTGATTTAAAGCATGGGGGATTTCGGGCATCCGCGCTCCCGGACAACTTTTACGCACGAAAAACGCGGTTCCCAACTGCTCCCTGGCTGCTGTGCATCACTTTAAACTCATCTATCCTGACGCACAGCCGCTGGAAAGTTGGGAGTTACGCACGGTTTAAGCATTGCATGCGGTTACGTAGCACACGGCAACATTAGTAGTTGTTTACCTTGTAGACCCTGCGGGAGCGCATGAAGCAGGGATCCGAGATGGTGATTTCCTGGAGGTCTAAAAAGTGTAAATAAGGACTTCTGCACAGCGTAACGGGCAAAGTTGTGCGTCTGTCCTTTACGGGTTGTGGGGAGAAAGTTTCACGAGCGTGGAGACGGAGGAGGGGATACAAAGGAGCAGCCCCGCCCGCTCATTATCATTACAGTTGTGCAATATAGCCGCTGGCCTCAACTAGTGACCCAAGTGGCAAGCAACAAATACATGTGTGGCATGGTGGTCAAGTTGGGGGAAGACACTATGCTCCATTGAAACGCCTAGTGAGAAAACTTTCAAAACAGTGATAGTCACTATAATATAAATCAATCCTTATGCTTTAGTATTCTTAAATTTACTTCACAGTCAAAATGTGTGCAAAAACCTAATAAAACCCAATCCACTGAGCCACAATTTTCAATGAAGAGACAGCGATCACTCAAATGATTTTTTTTATTCACAGGCAAATAAAATACTAAGACGAAAGTGTTACAACTCTGAATGCAACGCGCTCGGCTGTGGAACGGTCATGGCGTAGGTGACACGGATAAACTGTACGGTGAAGTGGTGACCGAAGAACAACAATCACAATCAACTGGTTGGCAGTTGCCAGTGTTCAATTTCTACCATTCGGCCAACCAGAAAGTACTTTAGGCAAATGGGAGTGTCTGAAAGAAATAATGGTGGTTAAGCAGTTTTACAGATAGTCGGGTTGAAAATGGTTTGAATTTAGAGATCAGACAGTTCCCAAACAATGCCAGAAACTCATGAATGCTTTACATCATTTCTGCATTTACAATATTGCCTGAATGTATTATATCTGAATGAGCTGGCGATACCTAGTTTCACCATCGGCCTTGTGATGAGTATTTGAGCACACCTTCCTATACATTATTCACAATATTTACACGAAAAAGGTAGAAACTGTCGAGTTTGTTATTTCAAATCCATTTCTTTCCCCAGGAATCCCACTTCAGTGATCCCACGGCGTCAACACGATGAAAGATGAATGAAAAGTTGCCGTTGCCGTGTCCTCCTCTACGATTTGGCTTCCAAAAGTGGCTTGATGTCTTTAATCCCATGCTCTGCTGCCACGGCGATGATGTGGTCCAGGGCGTTCATGTGACCCAACATCTTCACGACCTCTTTGATTTGGTCCCTGTCGACACACGTGGGTTAAAGGAGAATAAGTACGGACAAGACGCACGAGATCACGATGAAGAGAACACTAGTTGAAGCTCTTACTTGGCAGTGCGGCGTTCTATATCAGAGCCGCCCAAACTGCTGCGGTGCATTGTGTTGGCGAGGTGGGTAAGGTAGCGACACAGCGGCTCCAACTGAGGCAACGTGTGCTGGCCTTTGAGTCCGGAGAACCACTGCACTGGCAAAGACTCCACCACCTGGGAGAGGCACAAGAAAGGACGAGGAGGACTTAAATACGAGCTCTGTGTCACCCAGGTGTGGGGGTAGTTATGGGGGGGTTATTATAAAAACATAGCCAATAGCAATACAATCATTTTACATTCAAAGACAGCAAGCTGCTGTTAATACAGGTATGAGCCTGTTGAACACCAACAAATAGAGACTGAAGTCAGATATTTCATGATTAAATTATGATGTAAATTGTGGAAATTATTACCTCTACCCTTTTTCAATGTTTTTGGAGTTTTGGACTTCAGTAAAAGATGGACAATATTCGGTTCACGTGACCTCTGGTGTCACCCTGTTTAGTGAGTCACAAATGGCCAGTTTAGCAACTGTCAAGTTAGGGCTCAAAAATAATAAATAAATGTAAAAAATGAAACCGGTTTAGCCCCTTACACCAAACCACTGGTGAAACCACATCGGCTCAACCCTAACCACGACCTGGATGACCTAGAACCTACACAGTAATTAAACATGAAACACCCTTAACGTTCACTCTCCCAACCTGGGATAAAGTTGAGGGAATAAGAAAATAACCTTGTAATGTTCTACACATGAAACCACAAACACATCTGTGCATCTCCTACCTTCTGGCACTTTGAAACATTGTCCGGCCCAATATCCGTGGTCTGCAGTGCAGAGAGGATGTATCTATTCACAGTGCTGTCCAATGCGAGGTCCCTCAAGCAGGAGCTGGATAAGATTCCTTCCCACTGCAGGATGTTGCCCAGCAGCTAGGACAGAAATGGCATATGTCAATATCCAAGTTGTTCTTTTAGCATCAACGGAAGTTAATATTACTCTCAGTGGTTAGATGTATCAAGGGCACACACGGTCATAGTGAAAGGTAAGGATTTATTTCTGTATATGATGTAAGGATAACAGTGTACAGCAGTGTGATTTGTATATGAATAGATTTAATATTCCAAATACCTTCACACAGGACCAGAACTGCCTCTGGTAGAACAAGTATGGACTGCTGTTCCTGTTCTCCAACACACTTTAAAAAAGCAAAAAGACACTTTTAGCTCAGCTCGGTTATCACGTTTCCTCACTCAGATCTATGAAGGAATATGACCTTGACGTCCTCTGTTGTGTAATATACCTTTTGGGGTAGAGTGGGAGGAAGACGTCTTCATCCAGAGTGCGCCTCGTCCTGAAGACGACGGTTCTCAAAAGCTCCTGATAGGAGGGGGGAAAAAAAGAGTTAATCAAGATGGCGATAACAACACTCTCTTGTTTTGCAGGTGAAGTGCACTGTGTCTGTGTAGGTAGTAGGAGAGTGGACAGCACCTGTGTGTATCGGTTGTCCCCATGCAGCACGGTGGGGTAACCTTTCATTAGTTTATGAACGAAGCCCACCAGCCCAGCTGTCTGACTTTCCGACAGCGGGTCCCACACCTGCTCTGCCAAAACTGACGCACAAACACAGAAGATGCACATGACATATTTTATACTGGCATGCTTTTTTTTATGCCAAGAAAATCTTAGTATGCTGGATGCAAGTTGTGTGGGTTACTCTACCTGTCAGTTTGGTGAGGATGACCTTCTCCACAATAGCAGGCAGCAAGCTGATATCCCCGTCTCCCCTCTCCAACACGCTGTGCTCCTCAAAGCCGTAGAATAACAGCGACTCAAACCACAGCATGTACTCAAAATTTGCACACTGAGCCTGGTCAGAAAAAAAAAGGAAAGACAAAGGGGTTTTAGAGTTCACCTCTCTTGTTTTCAAAAAAGAAAAATGTTCCACTGAAAGCACACGCATGCCTCACCTCGAGGGGGTTCCATGTTATCAGCTGCAGACGGACTAAAGGGTTGAAGAGTTTGGGCAGACAGAGGCCTATGTAAGCATCTCTGTAGCAGTCGGCGTATTCTCTCCTCCACACTTCAAAATGGGATTTGATGCAGTCGAGAGAATGAAAGTCCTCCACCGCATCCTCAAACACTTTCTTACATTCCCTGATGATACGATCTGGACGGGATGAAAAGCTAGAGTTAGGAACGAGATACAGAATGTCTGATGTGCGTTACGTTTGCGTTGCCCAGTCTCCTCATTATGCTCGACACCGGCGTTTTTCGCAGCAACTTAATGATGTACCTCTCTCCATGTTGAAGCTGGTGATGTCAGTAGAGGTCTCCTCATCATCAGATGATAAGCCTTCTTTATGTTCAGCCCGCTTTCCGTTCTGCTCTCTGGCTTGTCGCCGGCGAGTTCTGCACCCAGCCGCAAGCACAAAGGCAGAAAATTAAAAACCAAGGACAGGATTTATGAGAAAATAGAACCATCTTGGCAATAAAATGACTTCAAAGCCAAAACCATAACTTAGCCGCTTGCACAGCACACGCATGCTTTAGCACCCAGGCTACGATCAAGGCTGCAGTCTTTGTGAATAAATGCATAGAAAGCTAAGCAAGTAACACACCGCCGTGCTTCTCTTTCTGCTATCCTCCTCTGCCGACTGTTCTCTTGGTAGGCTGCGTGATCTCGACCAAATGAGTCCAGATTAGGAGCCATGACAGCTTTACCTGCAAGAGACAGGAGCCATGTTAGAACCAGCAATGAAAAGCTGAGACAGCCTATCACCTCATTCTTATTCTGGACCCTCAACATCTCACACAACAGAGTACTCAAATATGGAATAATCCAAAAAGGCTTAGAAATAAAGTAGATGAGCAAGTCATAGGCAAAAGGATCATTTTAAACATATGAAACAACTTCAAATTTTGACAGAAACCTAATATATAAAAAGTAACAAAGCACAATAAGACATCAAACTTGTTAAAATATGTTTTGCATCATTCATTTCCTAGTAACTTACCTTGCTGCAACATATTACAGTGAAAGTGACAGATGTCAAGTCACTAACAGATTTTATTCAATCTTTACTTAGGGACTCATTGCTTCAGCTGAGTTTCAACCACCCAGCTGACCGTGAGACTCGGCCAATAAAGAGTAGCCGAAACAGCTCCTCCAATAAAACAGTTGTCATGTACGTACATGCTCGTTCACTCAAAAGCACACCTCAATTAAACTTAATCACACTTGAGGGAAACATGAAGGTGGGTTGGGGGAAACAAGAATGTGAAAAGCGACCACACGCGCACACACACACACACACACACACACACACACACACACACGCACACGTACACACACACACACACACACACACATATACACACACTCGCATACAGAGAACTAACGAGGCTGTTCAAATAAATCATAAAAACCTTCAAGATGGACTGACTTGAAAGGCTTGCAAACTCCGACGATTCATCTTTAATATCATCCTGTCTTCTCTGGACAAGTCGTGAGGCCCGTTGCCTTAGTAACTGGTGCATGGCAGCCTCCAGCTCCAGGACAGCAGGCACCTGAAAGATATGATGCCTTCTGTGACCTCTGACCCAAACAAAAGCAGGGCTCCGAGGCATAGCGATGTCTTGCTGGAGGGACAAGAGGTGCATGATGGACAATATAATACTGGAACCACAATATCACTAGTGTCGGGTGAAAACTTGACATCTCTAAAATGCCAATATTTCCTTGAAGGAAAACTTTTAGTTCAGCCCACGGTTGAAGCTGAAAATAGCTAAAGATGCCTTGTGAACAAAATTGTAGAGTCAAAGGTTTTCACCCAACATTGACGACATACGGTTCCAGTCTTGATGTTTGCAGTGCATTCACGCCATACTAAGTCATACTGATGATGTTTGGTTAAGAAACACATGTACTGCTGGCAGACCAGTTCTCTCTGTGTCCCAGGCAGTTGCTGCTCTGCTGCTGCTGCTGCTGCTGCAGGATCAAGATTTCATTATTCTGTTTACATGCATTTAGCAAGCAACTGTCTATAGGTGTACAAAAATACAGCTTGTGTCAGAGACATCGTGACATAATATTTTAACAAATCGGATTCATCCTTTGCCAAGATCGTTCACTTGTGCATATAGTTGGCCATGCCGCTGTACTGGGTTGTCTTAGAGCTCCCACTTTACTGTTACTTTTCATATTCAATGACTATTAGAAATTTCTTACATTTTCAAGGAGCTGAGAATTTAAACAATCAGATTAATTGTGAAGAATGAGCATTTTATTTTACAAAAAGCATAGGTGAGCTATATTTCTGACTAAAGTGAGCGTAGTTGTGAAGCAACTGGGACATGCATGGATGGTGCTCCAAGAGACTCGTCAGCATTTCCATCAATAATAGAATCTACTAAATTAACTGAAACCATAACTTATTCTGACACAATTCACGTTTTGCAATATGGAAGTGTTCAGAGATAACACAGACACGAAACGGCTAATCAGACGGCAGATAAATTCTCCCTTACCTTTTCACTGAAACACTCAAGCAAGTCTCCAACATACCCTCGCATCTCTTGCAAGAATTTATATTGATCTGCATTGTTATTGGACGAGCCCTCCAGCTGCTGTATGGTGCTCTCAGAGGCAGCTAGGTCTTCTTCGATTTGTTTGTAGCGCCTGACGTTTGCATCGTGGCCTGCGCACATTTGGCTGAGCCTACAGACACGAGACATACAGGAAGAGACAGTAATGACTTAGACGGGACTAAAGGCAAACCGGGCTCATCTTAATTGCTGACATTGCTTTAGAGTGCACAAATTAAATAACCAAAAAGACATCATGAAATGCTGATTTACATAGAGAGAGAGGACCTAAAACAATGCACTTTTTTTAATTCCAGACCCCCAAACTCCCTCTCTGGTCCTTGGATCTGTGGACAGCTTTGCCAGATCTTCAGGATCACAGCACACACTGATGTTAGATGTCACTGTAGCCTTCCACGGAACCTACCTATCCTGCAGGCGTTTCTTTACCAGATCAATGGATACCGGGGTTAGATCACTAATAGGGGTCCCGTAGTGAACAGAGCCATTGTCGACTCGGCCAGTTGGCTTGGCGGTCTGTGGGACCGCCGTGCTGTACGTGAAAGGCATGCTGTAGGAGGAGCCGTAGGGTTGGCTCTCGTAGCTGTTCTGGTAGTAGACTGTGTTGTCCTCTGGCTGGCTGCTTTGGACCTAGTCATTAGAAACAAGGGAAACGCATGGCGCATTTACGATGACATACCAAAAGGCATGCAATAGACAAAAATACTAAACACAAAAAAGCGTTATTCTGCAGTATTTCATAGAGTTTACCTGGGGTATGCTGATTCCTTTCCTTATCTGCTCCTGCTCCCAACGCCTCACCTCCTCATCCTGACCTGTATCCAGTGCCTCGTCATCGCTACCCTCGATGCCTGTACATGTGAAGGACGTTCGTGTCAGACGACTGATTGAAGAGTAGTATATAATCACCGACTGGTCACTGCACCATGTTCTTACCTATCTCCTCAGCGATCTTCTGTCTCTGGGTTTTGTTTTTGACGCCACTGAAGCGGATTCTCTTCTCTTCCTCGTCTTCGTCGTCACTGGCGTCTTGGTCTTCTTCTCGCACCATACGTTGCTTGGGAGTCTCCGTCTCTACGAGAGGGGTTTCACCTCCCAGCTCTCTCGCCAGTTGCCGCCGCTTTCTGGCAGCATGGATGAATGCCGCATCAGGGATCTCCCCTATCGTAAGAGAGAAACGGGGCTTGATCCAAGTACTTGTGTGTCTAATTACCAAAATGTATATGAGGTTCATCTTAAGGCGGGTCCACACCGGACCGACTGCCCGATTTGCGTCGGATAAATGAAGTCGGGCTACTTAACATGGCAGACTCGAACAACGACATGGGCGGTTCACACCTACGGAACTACAGCCGACGCCATACGTTCCACGCTTGCGCGAGATGTAATGTCTCCAAAACAACAGGCGGTGCTAATCTGTATTGTGGGCCAAAAAACACGAAAACCGGAAGTAGGCGGTCCTCTCTAGACCACCTTCTTCGATTCCACTGGTTATCTGGTATGTTTACCATCGTCACTTCCGGGCTTCACTGATTCGCTAGTCAAGCTGCTAGCCTCCACCAATCAGAATGGTAAAAGAGTGACCGACTCGAACGGCGGATTACACATTTGAATCGGCTGAAATGAACGCCGACGTGGGCCGATTCGAGCGACCACACCAAGCAGACTCATGTCACGGACGCCGACTCTCTCAAAGACGCCGATTTTCGGTCCGGTGTGGACTCGCCTTTAGACAATATCAGATGCTCTGTAACTGTAAATGTTACTGCGTGTATGTTACCTGGTCTCAGGCTGCCGAGGGAGGAAAGTGTGTTGAACGTTGCCCCGGTGTTGTTGCCCCTGGAGACTTGACCTTGTGCCTGGCCACCTTGGCTCTTCGCCTCTTCGGCCTGATCCTCGTTACTGTCCACCTCCATTTCTTCCTCCCCATGTTCACTAGTAACTTCCTCTTTAATGGCAACCGCAGGCTGAGGTGCAGCTTCTAGGGAAACCGGATTCAGATCAAAATTAATCAAGAGGATAACACTTCCATCACATTTACATTTAGGTGATACCATGCTTCATGTTGCAGGACAGTATAGCCCATTCAGATGCCCCAATAACATTACTATACTTGCAATCTTAAGGGTATTTCAGGTAGGATGCTCAATGACTGTCGGTAATGAGCTGGGGCTACACCACGCAAAGACCTTGACATAAATGTATATCTGCTGGTAATATTAACATATGCCTTCAGCTTTAGAAAATAAAATAAAATTAGAAACAAGATGGTAATGCAATATGAGGATCGCTTTGACTGGATGCAAAAAAGAGCAAATTATATTATATTATAACAGCAGAAACAACAGATGATGTATCACATTGTGGAATATCCCACCTGATTTGATGTCCTGTTTGATTCCAGACTTCTCCAAATCCTCCTTGTATTCTTTCTTCAGCTGTTTGACGATCTTCTTACTGTGATTGGATTTCTTCACTCTGAACACCTCAGATCCTTCTGTTTACAAACGGGTAATGCAAGAAAGTGAGTGGTGAGAAGTTAACCGGGCACATAATCTAGGTTAAGATGGTAGTCATGGACAAGATTCTCAGGCGAGAGAAGTACTCAACCAGCTGCAACAGTTCATTTACACAAACAGACAGCTTTTGGCATCTATGCTGCTTTTATCCTACATTGTGTGTTCAACTTCTTTGTATTTTTATAAAAATAGTTTGCTCTTCGATTTTATAATGCACCATAGTGCTGACTTGTTTCTCAATCTGGCTGGCGGTAAGGTTTCTTCCCATCACCCATGGCAACAAAAAAGTAGTGGTTGATAAGGGAATTGAAGATGTAGGATTTTATGGTGCATTGAGATAAAAAAAACACTCACAATAATCAATCAAATTGAATCGAAAATATTCTTATGAGTGACTTGTAAAATATGTCTACCTCATTATCATGTGAATAAAAGAGCCTGATGCAGGACACAAAAATACATTTTAAATGTATTTATCCTTCACTTATGCAGGGAGCGCATATGACTGATGAAATATTTGGAAGTAAATCTGGCCTTGATAGATAGATAGATAGATAGATAGATAGATAGATAGATAGATAGATAGATAGATAGATAGATAGATAGATAGATAGATAGATAGATAGATATTATCTGCATCCGCGCGACGAGCTGTGATTGGTCAGTAGGCGGTGCTTTAAGTAGTTTATGGCGAAAACACGGTAAACACAACGCCTGAAAGCGTGGGGAAACCAGTTAGCTTGGGCACCGTTGAGACGTGACACCGGCTACCGAACCTAGCATTGTTTTTACCAAGTTAGCTTACCTTCGTCATCGTCAAAACTCAGTAAACTTGCTTTGGTGGGTCCAGCGGGCACCGTGGCTACGACGACAGGTATATCTTTGACTTTCTTTTCTCTCTTGATAGCTCTCACGCCGTACACGTTAGCCTGAACCCCGTTGCTGTGATAGTTATCGGTGCTGCTGGGCGCTGCGGTGAAGCTGTGGTTGGACGTCTCCATAAACGGGATTTCCTCCACGACAGGCCCGAACGACATCGGCGCCACTGGCGGCTGCCGACCGTCTTCGTGCTCGTCCTCGTCGGACTCATTGCGTCGTCGAAAGTTCGCTCGTTTCGCCTTTTTAAACATCTTCGCTTGTCGGATAAATGCAACGGTGCATGAGCTAACGTAGGACACCTTAAAATTGTGCTTGGGACAGAAAGAAACGTTCTCCACACTGCCAGTCAGCCATTTTCTGTCAGATAAGTGCGTTTCTTCTTCGTCGTCTCAATTTCGCGGCGTGCACATGCATAATGGCCGTAATGCTGCCCCCATCTGGTCAAAATGAGTACCGACGCACATCGGTGGCAATTGCGAGAGTGAATAAATAAATGCAAAACAAGAAAATTATTGCGAAATATTATAATTTGTTGTGATGGTGTGCATCCAATATGAGGGCAATTATGAAAACGTGCCTGTTTGTCAATTATTTCTGTTTTATGAACTATTTTCCAAAGCCTATGGTACAAATATTACAATCATGTTTTCTATTTATGTGTTTACTGATTTGTGTTAAATCATTTACATTTATAAATGAAACAAGTGGCAGAAAAGAGAGAGACAAATACTTGTGACTCCCACGAGAGCACTGGACACTGTAATTAACCTTTATCTCTTTATAACGCTTTCAATTAGATGTCAATTAGTCTTAAATTGGAGATTACGTAAGGAAATTATGAATAGCCGCCCTACATAACAAGTTTTCTGTGCTGCCAGATGTGAGCCGCTGAAATAGCTGTGTCTTCCATTTTTGGATTCATAATACCAGAGCATTTGACAACATGAAAATGAACCTTCAGAACTCAATTATTGTACTCAAGGTCAAAGGAAATGATTGATGGCACTCCCGTAGTAACATACGGGGTTGGCTTTGACAGCCATGTTCGAGTGAACCCATTATGACAGTTTCCAGTAATGTCGTCTCACTGTAACTCATTCACGGTCCGTTTGTATTCGCCAGGGAAGCCTGCCGTGAAACGCTACGCAGCATGTTCCCTTGTTTAATATCAAATTGCCGTGACGGAGATCTCAAAGAAGTGCCAACTTTGCATTGAATGTGACATTATCATCTGAATAACTCTTGACATCATAAATATCCATTAAACAGTCTTAACCTAAGTTGCGCATGAGCTGCTCAGTAAAACTAGACTTTTTACTTTTTCTGATTGGCCGTTTATAGGATAGCTGTGTCGGCCATGGAACTATTGACCCGACTACTGTATTTCTGTTGTTGAGTGAGCTGTCTACGCTTTTCATTAGCTAAGTGTGTGGTCATCAGTTTCTGTTTAAGAAGTCGGACAGACAGATAAGTGAAATAATACTTGTTCAAATTGTTAAAAGACTCAACTGTTTGACCTTCCCACATCTCCTTATTTCACAAAATCCCTCTCATTTAAAATAGTCTCCTTTCATTTTTTGCTCACTTTTCGTCCACCCCTCATTATCTCACAGCTGTGCCTTTTTTTTCTTTACTTGACGACAGCTTTTTTTTTTAAATAGTCTGGAGAAGATGAAAGATTCCAAATGCATACCTCTGATATGGCTCCTTATTTCTATGTACGGCAGCACGTTAAACACATTATGGACAACGGGAGAGTTGAGAGCAGCATATGTCTCTCCTGATTGGAACAGATAATATGCATTCTGGACAACGGCAGCATTCAAGTTCCTTTAATAAATGCCAGACATGAGCTGCAGTTAGTGAGGGTCATTACAGAGCCATTACTTGACACAGTGCGTGCGATGTGGTGGTGATAATAACTGCTAAAATTAAAGTGCCACTGTGGATGAAGTCGGAGTGATATGTTGTGATTAATTAGCATCAGGATGACCCTTTGCCATTAGAACAATAATTGGAGATCCAAGTCTACCCAATAATAGTAGCATTTCTGTATTAAAGTCCCAGAGCCTCCTTTATGTCTAACACATTCACACAGGCATCATCATTAGAGCATTAGAACATATACTTCTACTATTATGAGGTAGTAAGAAGTGCAAGTATCCTCGCAACAATCATTTGCTACTGACAAAGTGGTGAACATTTGATGGCATATTTTGTAAATGCAGTAAAGACCAGAGTATGCTTGAAACCAATAGTGACGATGGGAAGTCAAGGAATGAATCTGGTGATGGATATATTCAATGTTTATCCTCATTAGTATATGAGTTTCATATATGGGGAATTTCATATTAGAAGACCTGCATATTTGAGGTGTATATGCAACATTAACCAAAGAACATACTGCAAATGTCCGTGGCTGTATTTAATTTCCCACTTAACCTGGAGCTTCTCATAACCTGAGCTATTAAGAACTTTTATAGCTTTTGGTTCTTGCATGTTTTAATATGCAAGACAATAATTTATTCTGTAATTCTGACATTCAGAATCCCTTCATTCTTGTGCTCTGGTGATGTGATAGTCCTAGATCAGTGAGGCAATCTCAGCCGCTGAACCCACAGTTGCAAAGACAAATGAAGGAGCATGAAATTCATCTGTAGCCCACTTGGGGGCACTGCAGCCCCTTCCAAGCCGCACGTTGCACCTTATCTGTGGCCAAGGTGCGCTCATAGTTCACTCATGTATAAATGCTAATGAAATACAATGACATTTCCTGATCTTGTGAAAGTATCTGAAACAAGCCAGCATGAATATAGATGACATCAATACTGCTACTCAAAGGCTCATAAGGCTCATCAAAGAACTCCTGTTATCGCCAAGAGAACGCCATATGACCATTCCAGGTGAATATTTGCGTAAGAAAAGCAATTTAGTTTATGTGAGAGGTATGTCATCATTAGTTCAGTTGGTGTGTGTGTGTGTGTGTGTGTGTGTGTGTGTGTGTGTGTGTGTGTGTGTGTGTGTGTGTGTGTGTGTGTGAGAGAGAGAGACACCGTGCTAAATGGGGCAGTGTTTATCTTTCCTTCTTGAGTAGTGCAGCAGGAGTGGTGGCACTTTTAAATTGCCCCCGCAGGATACAGTAACTATAAAAGCAAAGTTATAGGAAGCCATGGTTTCATTTGCACTGATAGAACAAACATCAAGGTTGAATAAACTGGCTTATTAAATACACAGTGTGCGTGTCAAGAGGTAATGAAGATGGAAGGGGGGGAAAGAGGCGCTCTAATGGAAGGACAGGAGGATCTGCACCTTCCACCTCTAACTAAGGACTTTCTTTATGCAGGGCTGTGTATATTAGTTCAGACAAAATGAACAGAAATTCATCTGTTTTTTTTTAAACAAACACCTCATCCCTTAAAGCATGCATGATAATGTGTTTTACAATAGAAGGAGTCCATTTGCTCTAAAGACAGAAATCAAATTTAGGGAATTAGCTCTTCACACGTCCCAGTGCTCTCAGGTTATAGTGTTCTTTGGAGACAGAAGATTAATGTTGTGATACAAGCACACGTGTACAAAGCTGCAAAAAAAAAAGAGAGAGAGAGAAAAAGAAATAACTGCTGCGGATTACTAATTATACTTATCTCTAACCGGGGATCAGGATTCACTGAGGTAATTTCTGTTTAGACGCTCTGTATGCTTTGTGCGAGCAGACTGCATTATTCCTCCTCCAGCAGAGGAGGAATAACAAGTGTGTGCAGCAGACTATAGCCTACCGGCCATTCTTACCACCAAATCACTAGGATGAAATCAAGTAAATAACTGCCTCTGTCGGGAACTATAGCTATTTGAAAAAAAAAATGGCTGTGACAAACAGCACACATTTAAAACGCACGTGTGGACATTTATTTAACGTATAGAGACACACGTATTACCCACCACTCTCTTATGCTTTGTGTTTTGTGTGCAAGTGCCAGATTTGATTATGCGTGTCAGTGAGAGGATTGGCTGCTTGTGTCACATAGCAGAGCTCTCTGAACGTGGCGACCCGGCGTGATGACGGGATGGGTTTGTCTCAGGTGTTCACCCTCGCTCGCCAACACCGCAGTGACCTCCAACTGCCTCCTTCATGCATTAGAATAAAAACTGACATTACCCATTGCATGCTTCTTTTCATATCCCCTCCCCTTTGGCTGCCGCTCCCCCGCCCCCATTTCCAGTGTATACTCTTTTAAGTGAAGTGTGTGTGTGTGTGTGTGTGTGTGTGTGTTTTATGCCAAGTTTTAGCAGATAGAAAAGTGTCAAGGACTTACTTTTTATAAGAAAGTATGGAGAAGAAAGTTGTCTCAAACTGCAGTGTCAGCAACTTACCCCTTCTCAAACCCTCCTCTTCCTCCTCTTCCTCCTCCTCCTCCTCCTCCTCTCATCTATCACTCAAGGTAACATCAAAGCCTAATCACTGGGAGCCATAGTAACACAACCTGTCCATGCAAGGAAACTCTGTCAGGACTTTTGCTCACATGTACATTTACGTGCACACACACACACACACACACACACACACACACACCCTCTCCTGACAACTTCTTTCCTGGGAGCAGGTATTGGACTGAGGATTTAAGAAAACTAGCAGACGCAGATCTGTAATCGCAAACAGAACCCCCCCACTCCACCCACACACACACACACATAAACACACACACACACACACACACACACACAGCACCTTCAGAGCAAAGCGGATGGAGTCGAGGAAAGAGGGTGGAGGAGATGATGTGCGTGATTAAAGAGAACACACAGAGGGAAATTATGATATTTAAGCCTACTTTGAAGCCTCAAACTGGTAAATAAATGATGCGCTCAAGAAGACTCAAGAAATGGCTGCGGCTCCCACACCTGCGGCTCAGCGCTTAAATATTCATTTCCTGTCACAGTCACAAGCGCTTGGGCGCGTGGAGAGGGAGTGCGTGTAAAGATGCATGTTGAATAAGAACGATGGATGCGCTGAGAGGTGTTGCTCACATGGCGCCGCCTTCGAGTGCAAGTGGGAGAGGAGGAGAGGAAGAAGAAGGGAAGAGAGAGAATTCTGGATTTATTTTCTCTCTTAATGATCTACTCAAACATCCTCAAAAGCAGCGGACGGCACAGTGGAAGAAGAAGTGAAAAGTTTTTTTTATTTTTTATCTGCTCTCTCGCTATTCTTTCATCCTTGCTCGTGCTCATAATGGTCCTGAGATTAGTGTGAGATGTTAACTAAACTCGTTTTTGGCAGAGAAGGGAGGGCGAGGAGACTCCTGTTTGAGGGCATTACCGTGGGGGGGAAATGAAAAGAGAGAATTTTCAATGCGGATGTTTAGAAGATGAAAGGGGGGTAATGCGGGGAGGAATTTTCAACAACATTTTAGTATAAACTAAAAGTCATAAGTGTGTTATTGTACCCCGATTGCGCACATTCAGAAAGCGTGCACACTTTCAGGCAGCAGATGTTCCCACTTGACACCGAGCTCTAAATAAAAAAACAATTCAAAAATTATTCCAGACAATACATTTAAATTAGATTTAGTTTGTCGTTCTGCACCCGACTATCTATCATACTTCAAATAGTGCAAAAGCATCCTTATGCAGAACATTCGACTCATTTTCATAACTGCAATAACTTCATGACTACAGTTCAGCTCCACAAAGTATGCACACACTTTGACTCCACTCTTCATCACCATCTGCTGATTAATCATTGCATCTGACTGCTCATTAGACCATCTTTTTCAAAACTGCTTGACCTTGCATCGACTTTTTTTAATCCCCTCTCATCTCTCCATTTTGTGTCTCCGTCTCTGATTTGCTTCTCTCTCTATGTCTCTTCATTTCCAAGCGGCGTATGTTTCAGGCCAGTCCTTCAGGGACTTTTTTTTTTTTTCTTCTTCCGTCAGCCTGAGTACAGACATTTCAGCACCTTGATTTCAGAGTAATTACATAGGGATAAATGATGACTCTCCCTGAAAGCATTTTCTACCCTCTTTCTGTCAACCGTGAGGAACAGGACCCGGGGCACACCAATCACTCACCGCTCCTCCGCAGGAGGGAGGTCCAATCCCCTCAAACTTAAAGACTTTTTCTTCATTTCAGAGTAATTACGTATAAGAATAACTCCTAACCCTAAATGCAACACACTTCTTTCTGTCAAGCTGAAAGAAACGGGACCCGGGGCACGGCAATCACTCGCTTCGGCTCTGCGAGAATCTTTCAAAAGTTTACACAGGCATGCTATTTTCTCCAGCAACATACTGTGTCACATTCATACAGTTATATAGATTCCCAACAGGGAGTTGTCAAGGGCAACCACTTTCAGCTGTTTGCCGCTAAGCAGCTCCACTAGAACAACTGGGGAATTGCTCGTAGGTACTTCAGTAATAGCTGTAGAGGGACGGCTTAGTTACACCTGACCTAGATACTCGCATGTCTGTTGTCCCATCCTGAAGTACACTAGGATACTTCCCATGATTCCCAAGGTTCTGGAGGTCTGAAAAATGAGATTAAAACCGAGGATTTCTTCATCAAATCTGGTATGTGTGCCCGTGTAAAGCCAAGCATCAGATCAAGGGCTTTTTACACCAGCCCTTTGACTTGACATCCTCTTTGTGAATCATGTCACCTTTACATGCCTCTTCTTGAAGTCGAGGGCTATGTGAAGTGAACTACATCAGCAGAGAGCATCAAAAGCCGGCCTGATCTCATGTTTGATATCAAGCAGGTTAAACAATCCCACCGTGAGATTCTGAACATCTGCAAGGACCTTGTTCATTTGGCCCATGGTGTGTAGAACTTAAAACCCAGAGAGAGAGAGAGAGAGGGTTTTACAATGAATTCAGAAAAACAAATAACAAGCATGTTGTGACATCTCTTCTGAGGGATGCATCCAAGCTCACTGAGGGTTGGAAACCCACCGCTGCCCCAGCAGAAGGCCTCACACCAGGCCCCTTGATTTAATCACTGCCAAGCAAGGGGAGAGGCCAAGCAGGCAACAAAGATGCCCTCCAGCCTTCAATCCCCTTGCCATCGATGCTCCCTGTAGGTTGACCCAGGAGAGGCTACCCCTTACCCTCCACCCTCCAACCCCGGGTCTTTTGAAGATGAGAGGAGCTGAGTGCGAGGGGCGAGACGACCAAGAGGAGGAGAGGTAGATGAAACCAGGGTTGTTCTCTTTGAACCGCTAATCACTGTGTTTAAAGCTGACTTTGCTTCCTGTCTCTCGTTCAGCGTTCGGCTCATTAAAATATGTACCCCGGTAAAGGGTCCAGATGGGAGTTCACTGTGAACCGTCGGGATGCCTCGGTTCCAGTCAAACACTTACGCTGCATTTTCTCCCACAAAGACACATTAATAAATAAACAGGCACTGCATATGAGCAATGTGTTCTTGAATCAAAGATAATAACGCATACATACACTCGTTTGCTTTTTCATCAATAGAATAAATAAGGACTGAACCCTTGGCAATGCCGCTGCTTAATACCAGTGAGGGTTGAAATGTGAGATTTAATATTTACTCTGCACACACCTGGCAATAAAATGTGCCTTGGGTGATCCTAAATGGTCCTAAAGGGGAACTGTGGATGCACTGGGATAGGACCTCCCGATCAATATTTAAGGTGGTCAGAAATATGCATAAGTACACTGTTGCCCATAAAGTTGGAATATTTTGTTTTCAGACACAATCCTCTGTTTATTCCAACATTATGGGGCAACCCTATATTTCCCAAAGATATCTGATTTCATTGCTGACGTCGATGTCAAGGAAAAGGTCGCCGCTGTAATCTTTTTCTATGATAAAAGCGGGCAGACACAACAAAAAGGGTTTTCAGATTTAGCTGGCTTATTGTGAACGTGGGCTGAGATGTATTCAAATGCGAGGTGCAAACCGCAGTACATGTCTACCGGATCCTGATCCAATTGGATACATTTGCAAGGCAGATAGGTCTGAACAAGACCGCGAGGAGGAGGGAAGTTGGGGTTCGGAAGGAGGGCATGATGAGGCATAGGAGCGAAGGAGAGTAGGGTAGCATGAGATCAATCAATCAATCGCTCCTGTTGGTTTATATTGACTCTGCAGTCCCACTGGGTGACCACGGTCAATGTGCTTTCAGGCATTTTGCACGGGTCAATAAAGGAGCGTGCCTGGCTAACACTCACCTTTTATAGGGATACGTGTGCTTGTGTTTGGATGGTATATTAGATTTAATTCATTCAGAGTGTATCAGAGTTTTCTTCAATGTATGTCATGTGGAAAAGGCGACCATAAGTGAATATTTTTTGGAAATTACAAGACACAAAACAACACTTAGTTAAAGTATTGACGTACGCAGTGAAGCCACTGGACACCAGACTTAGCCCTTTTTTTTTAGAAATGACCTTGAGTTGACCTTGCTACCAAGCCGCTTTATGCCCAGTGGCAGCTTCCCAAAAAATCAACAGCATCAAATTTGGCTTCGGCCCATCGACTGTTGCTTGACATGTCATAAAAAGGGGCGATGAAAAACATTATACACCACACAGACAAATATCTGTGTAACCTGTTAGCCTACACCGATGTCAAGTTTGAACTACGGTAATCACATTTAAAAAAAAAAAGATTTATTGTTCCAAGTCATTTGATCAGTTAATTAGACGACAGCAAAGTTAATGGACAAGGCCTTTAATTTATTTTTTGAATGTTTTTTTGGCTAAGTGCCAACCAACACTTTTCACTAATAAGTCAAAATGATACACAACCTTTTCTGTCTTCACACTTGACTTGTGTCTTATTTGTTAAAACATTTTCAAATAGGGCTGGGTATTATGGATACAATCTTCTATAAATAAATATTGTGATATTGTATTATTTTTGGGTAATCCACTCAATAAAATGCATGCAAAATAAAGCAAATCAATTCGATTTATGCAAACAACATCCATCCATCCATTTTCTACCGCTTATCCTGTATTCAGGGTCGCGGGGGGGCAGGAGCCAATCCCAGCTGTCATTGGGCGAAGGCAGGGTACACCCTGGACAGGACGCCAGTCTATCACAGGGCCCTTTTCACAGTCGGAGTCAGTGAAATATTGTTGCTTAAGCAGACTGGCAACTGGCAGTTGGTACAGATTTAATGGTGAATCCCTGACACCAATGACCATCACTTCCACTCCGATGATGAGAGAATTTCTATTTAGCACAAATGCATACTGTATGTACAGGCACACTGTATGTACACGCATAAGTATATTTATAATAAGTCATTGTACTGTATGCACAACATATGTGAAGTTATTTCAGCAGATCAAAGATATGAGCACTCTTTTAATGAATAGAAGAAAGGGAAAAAGGGAATTCAAAACAACATACAGCAGCATTGCAAGGAGCTCTGACCTGTTCACAAGAGAAAAACAATAAGGTAGATACACAGAGTAATGAAGTGCAGGTTCTCGTCCCCTTCTTTCTGACACACAGGTTTTTGGAATATGTGAACATAATGTATGTGCATTTAGCTCAGCAGAAATATTGAAATTCATCCAAATTAAATTGAACCTAATTGAACTTCACTTCAAAATGATCAAATGTTACATCTGCGTTAGTTTGTCACATCACAGACGCTGGCGCTCAATAATTACTGAAGTTTTGCCAGGAAACTCAATTTACAGATGTCAGCATCAGTTTGCGTAGCTCGCAGTGACTGGTCTTTTAAAAGCATTTGCACTCAATAGAAGTCGGCAATGCTGTAAGGAAACTGTCTTTGTCTGTCTGAGTCGCGGAACAGGTGTTTGTGTAACTTACCAGACAAGGTCCTTTAATTGGAAGTACAGCAGCTGTCTCTGCTTGCAGTGTTGTGTTGTGTTGCTTCCAGTGTTCTAACCTTCCATTTAATGTATCAACTTTATGTTTAAGAAGAAAGTCAGATGCCCAAGCAGATACCCAGTCTATCAATATAAAAGTTTAAATAATGATGTCACAGTGATGTGTGACAGCAGGATGCATGTATGTAACCGGTTTATTTTCATGTGTGAGTGTTTGTGTATATGAAAGCGCATTAAGTTAGAAATAGATTGTGAGACTACCATTTTTTCATTTTATTTATTTTTTTAACCCAACTGGTCATCAATCATCTGAATGATGACGGTGCCACGAGCATGTACTGACAAGCCCCGAGTGATGGATGATTGACAACCGATGATTACCTGAGCTGAGGGGTGTTTCTGGTCCCGGGGGAGCACCTCTCTGGGGGCTTTTACCTCCTTGGTTCAGATTGCGAGATGACTTGAGATGGACTGAGAGGAAAACAAATTTACACTAAATAAATCAAAATCAGCTGTCAAAAATGATCAACTGCATCCATCACCCTTGACTAGATATATTGGCAAACAACAGCAACGTCTGTGGCTTCTATTAGATCGCGTTATTCGCTTTTAAAGGCACAGTGTAGCAGTAAATTGTCGAAATTGAATATCATATTGTGTTTAAGCAGCTGGAAATCAGAATGGTTGTGTGTTCGTTACCAGAGAGTAAGCCTTTTATATCTGCACACAAAGCCTCTTAGATCGGCCATGTTTAGAGCCAAACAATGGCTCTAGAAAGTGCTATAGTCACACTTTCAGGTTTCCGCATGTAATTCTCCTACACACTTGACACACAAGGGAAGTTTCACATCACACCACGACGCCAAGTCCTACACAGTTCCCATTTAATGAGCGCAAGAGTCAATGTTTAAATGTAGAAGCCAGTTAACCTTTCTGAACCGTTGCATGATTGCATAATTCATCGTTCTGAAAAAAGGCAAAATCCATCTTAAAACGATATCAGTGGGGTGCCGTGAAATGGGTGAATACTGAAGAGCAACTTAGCCTCCGACTTACCTTTTTATACAATGTTTGTGGTGGATTTTTTTTTTCCACTCTATTTAAAGGTGTAATATGTAATCACATTGTTCGGTTGCTATTGGTTAACATAGCATTCAACGAGCATTGACGAGCAAAGAGAGAGTGGAAGATGAAGAGGGACTGCTGTTAATGAGAACAAAGAATAAGAATAAGATTGTTTCACAGTGGTTACATTCTAAGGCAGAAATAAACACATCCACACCTCCTCTGAAACCTGCAGGAAGGTGTTGGATTGTGTGGCCAGTCTGCTCTATCTGTGCCTCTGCTCGTTGATCATGATACAGTCTGATAAACCACCACACAGGGAGACCGACAAACAATAGCACATGAAAACAACCAGCGATGTAACCACTGGTTCTCTGCTGCTTTGCATCACCCCTGCTAAAGAGTTGAGTCTCTGTGAGTGGAGGGACGTGTCAAGGTGGCGGTGTTTGTCCTGGGAATACGAGCGGACTGCACATCCTGCTTATTGGCTGGGGGTTACACCCCGACCCGGGGGCCAAACGCTCTTTGATGATGCCGAGGAGAGTCCCAGAAAGGACAAATGTGATCTATTGTAGTCTAAATGACATGTAATACCTAGACTGGCATGAATGGACAAAACATGTAGGTAAATGTACTGTTTCCATGCAGTTGGAATTTTTTTTTTTTCAGACACAATCCTGTTTATTCCTATTTAAATGCATCAGTAATCACTGTTCACCTGGTGCAATTATTACATCATGTGTCACAATTACCAAGGGGAAATTAATCCATGCATTACCTTTGTTTGGCGCTGCAAGAGACAAGACATTTGGAAATGATTCCAACTTTATGGGCGACCCAGTATATTTGCATTTTATTAATACACTTTTTTTCGTTTTAGTCATTCATTTAATTGAAATGTTTTGTCATGGTTATTAAAACTACAATTTAGTTTTGACATTTAGCGTGGCATGGGTATAGGTTTATGAAACACCATCATCATCGTCATATTTTCAGGTACTACTTCAATTTTTCCGAAAGGGGGACCGTGATAGCTCTGATTTACTGTAAACACTTTCAGTTCTTTTGGAGCGCAGACAATCAATTGTGAAGTGATAAAATGTCTTCAGTCCACAGAGTCAAAATCCAGCAAATGAGGAAGTAGGCACACTTGAGAGGGGCAGAGTGGGTTTGGTTTTACAGGAGTATAACTTCATACTTTGTAATGTGTGTGTTTTTTTTCCACCATCCAATTTGCTGAGCATCTCTGACACCACGACCCCTTCTTTTATTAAGGATGTGAGCTGTGTAAGAGTGGGCAATGTTTCTTTGAGCTGGCAGGCCCACTCAATAGACTCAAGGTAATAAAAATGAGTTTAAGAGAAACACTGAAGGAGAGAGCTGGATAGAGTTGAGTTCAGGATCAGTGGGTGGAAGACCCCCCAAAAAAGTGAAAAGGCTTTCTATTTGACAGATCATTGATTGGATCAAACTTCCCAAAAGGACCCTGGGATACTTTTAAAAGGAGAAATGGATACTCAAGCTATCCCTTCTTTCAATCTTCAGTATTTCTCTCTTCCTCTCAACACTTGACATTGGAGAAGTGTAAATAAATTGAATGATCAAGAATAAAGAAAAAAGCAGCTTTTCTTACAATATCAAAGGTCTGCGCAGCAACAGAGTCTGTAGAGTTTAAAAAGGGAGTGTACACTCATTATTGAGGTGGTGAGGAAGGTTGGACAATTTGCAGCACTTTGTAAAACAAAAACTTCCATTCATTACTTTGCGTTCTGACTCATTGAGGCTGTATTCAGTATGGTGTGTGTGTGTGTGTGTGTGTGTGTGCTATATTTGGCTTTCTCTCTGCGTGGAGCTCCTTTTTATTTTGAATAGTATGGGTGCAGTAATTGGACAGAAAAGCCTCACATCATTTCAAAGCCTGTGTCATGACATGAAAGGTCTTCAGGAGGCTGCTGAGTGTGGCGCCTGAGAAGACTGATGAAAATGACTGTTGTTGACCTTTAAGATCTTGACATGCCCATGAAACTTTATTTCCCAAAAGGCACGGAGGATAAATTGTCACAAGCTATCATTTGTCGTGGTGGAGATGACTTCATTTATAGGTGAAGTCAACTGAAAGGTGGGGAACCTGCGTCGGGCCATATACGGTGGGATTGTGTCGCTGAAAAGATCCAAACACAACACTGTGATGGAGCTTACGAAGACTCGAGGAACCACAAGTAAAACCTGGATGACCTGCAATTTCCTATTGTTAAACTCCTCAAAACTGGGTTATGGTTATTATATCGCTCCCAAACACCTCTGAAACAGATTATCTAATGATATAGTTGCTCTAGATGGCATTACTCTGGCCTCCAGCACCAGCGTAAAGAATCTCAGTTATCTTTGATCGTGTCCTTTAATCCCCACATAAAACTAACTTCAAGGACGGCCTTTCTTTTTTCCCTCTAAGTTATATTGGCCTGTTTCAAAACAATGCAGACAATTTGGTCCAGGCATGTGTGTGTGTGTCAACGCAAACATTGCATTTATGTATTTTTCCTTATTACATCAGAACTTTAAGTAGGCTACATGCTGTCATATCCTCTCACAAAGCCTGATCTCTGACACACTTTCAGGTGGAGTCCCAGTGGGGGTTGGAGAGGAAAGAAAAGCACAACAGAAGGCAGGCTGGAGTATAGAGTAGGCCTTATATATATATATAAATAAAAGGCTTATCATTCAGCGTGAGAAGTGAAGCTTCTTTTTGAGTCTATTGGCGCCAGTCCCAGACCACTGAGGTACTTTCATTCTTCAAGTCCCAGCTCTTATTATTACACCAACAGTAGCTTGTTAAACATACAATTTCAGATGCAACTGGATGTCTGAGCTGCTGTTTTAAGAAAAAAAAAGAAAAAAAGGTCAGGCTTCCCTTTAGCCCGCGATTAAATGGTGCAGTTTGTTTTCTAAACAGCTAACGGGACCGCCGAGAAAGTTGAAAAGTACGGGATGAAAGTAAGTGAAGTTAACCTATACAGATAGGCTGATGCTGAGAGTGGGTGTGCAGTGGCTTGTTTCTGAGGTGTCAAAGGCATAAATCAATAAAACATTTGTAAATTCCCCAGTGGGGAAAAACAATCCTAATGAAGCATCCAAGCCTGCAAACATAAAGCCTTATAGAAATAGCATCAAAGATAGTTGTATTAATGTAAATGAAACGCTTGCATGGGTGAACATGGTTATGTTAGCATAGTTTATGAGTGCCCTCTTTGATCGCTCATTGAAGAAGAAAAAATAGAGCTAAAACATCATCCATCTCCTCTGATTAGAGCTTTGTGTGGTGGACGTACGTGCGTGGTGGTCCAAACACACACACACACACTCACAATAATAAACACAATTGTCGCCACTGCACAAGAACATGTCCTAACTCAACTTATCTCAGAACTCATCCATAATCAAAACTGACACCCACCCCTTGCCTTCCACCCCTCCACTCACACACACACGCCTCTTTCTCACCTACACCCCCCCCCCCCCCTTTCTGCTTTCACATCCCAAAATACCAGGCTGCTGAACACCAGATTCTCCCTGTAAGCCCCAGGCCAATTAGTGTGGTGTTGCAGCATTGTTATCTGCCTGTCATGGTGGGTTTCTCCTGCCTTCCCTCTGTTTGCGGAAACACAAACTGCTGCTGCCGACGGGCCACAGGCGGCATGAGAGCCGGAGACGAGACGGATGAGGAGGAAAGGAGGGCATGTGAGGAGTGTGTGGGGGGGGGGGGGGGGGATCAACCTATTTAAAAAGGGGTGCTATTTGAAAATGAGTAAATGATTTTGAGTGATATTCTGCACAACGTTGTATCCAGTCATGCTCTTGTTCTCTGCTAGCGTACAAATCATGAAGAAAGAGGTTAGCATTAACTCTCTCTCTCTCTTTCATCATTGCGTGACACAAGAGAGGTCATCATCATGCAGCGGAGTGGAGAATGAGGGGGAAAGAGAAGGACTGAGGGTATGTAGGGTCAGGGTTTTGCTGAGTCACAGAGTCGTTTTCAGTGAGAGCTTCATATACAAGGTTGAATCAGAGATGCCTCCCTTGTTTAGCATATAACCCTAACCCTGACAATGTAACAGTGGTAGCCTTCTCTTAAAGTAAGACACACTTCTGTGCCGTAGTGTGAATGGTAAAAAAGCCCACTCCTGTAGCAGTAAATGTGGGGGAATTCAATCATTAAGTTGAGATGTAGAAATGAGAACTTGAATTAATTTATAATTAATAGACAGGCTTTTTCTTGGAATTAGTACTTAAGCATTCCCCATGAACAGTTGTAATTTCAGAAGGATTCTGTCCTCGAATCACAAGGGGGGGCGGGGGGGGGGGGGAGGATATAGCCCAACAACTCTCCAGAATGTCATTCTGAAAAACAAGAACTTTTGAGTCCCACAGCTCTTACTTGAACTTTGCTTTGTCGGGAGATATTTATGCTGCTTAAATTTCACACCCAGGCATTTTCGCAACATGCACAGAGGATAGAGGCGAAGAATACAGATGATCCTCCACCAGTGCTGCGTGGATCTGATGAAACGATCCGTGTTGAGGACTATGGAGGAAACTTCCTTTCATGTATGGAGATGGGATGAGGGTTGATAAATGAGGATTGGGTCTCTCTCTCTGTTGCCGTTGGTGTTATCAAGTGGGCACCTCCCATGTAAGATACTTTCATCTTCTCTAATTTTGTTTTCGGAGCATATGCCCACACAAACTCCTAGAGACTTTGACAAACAAGAGCCCGGCTTCTTCCGCCACCATGATCAGACGTGTAATCATCTACTGTAGGGATTGACATTAAATCACAATCCCGCAGCAAACACGTCATGGGACAGGAGACGAGGCTGAGTTTGAGTCTGGGGACTGGATGAAAGTTAGGATAACATTTGCATGTAATTACATGTTGAATTCAGTTCGACCAGCTTTTCCAGCACACAGAGAACGAATATAATAATTTTCTCAACATGAATCTGGGAAATCTTTAATACATGGCCTATCTTCATGAGTTGCGACATGACCAGCACATGTGAAGGAATTCCAATGAAGTCTGAACATCATTT
Source organism: Chelidonichthys spinosus (assembly GCA_029853015.1). NCBI lineage: Eukaryota > Metazoa > Chordata > Actinopteri > Perciformes > Triglidae > Chelidonichthys > Chelidonichthys spinosus. The sequence continues at coordinate 14,013,192 of CM056835.1, forward strand.
TAACCTGGAATGTATTATTATTTTTACAATTAAATAAGGTACAAAAATGCAGCTTACGAAGGAGATTTCTACAGGTGAAATTCAATTCCATATTTTTGACTCCAACTTTGCATTCACATTGTTTTCTTATCTGCCCTCTCTGGCCTCATCCGCAACCCTCTAAACTCACATACACATACAAATCCACAAAGGCTGCTCTGCCCTCATCTGCCATTCCTCTCGTAACAGGATGAACTCTACCAGGTAAACAGACGGCGGAGTGCAGGACCGTAATTCAGATTCAGGCCCCAGACTGTGGCTGACAATCTTGGGTTGGGACTGCAAGTTGCTTTCATTTGTCTGCTTGAATCCTCCAGTTCCCTTATTCCCCTAGCTGTCTTAACATACACCTACTCAATAATAAATTGTTCCTGACTTCAGCATAAGTTTCCACTCCTACCACTAGTTCCTGTTTTGTACTGTCCACCGTTATGACTAATGGCTCCGGAAACTCATTTGTGCTGATGTCTATTGGTCTCCTGAACATGAGGAGCAGGATGTGGGCTGGTGTTTTCCATAATGGGACCTAAGGTTGTGATGGGTGTGATGCCCATTGTTGCTGATTGTTGTTGCTGGGGCATATTTGTATGTGCTGTTATATGTCTAAGTTCCTCAGCATTTTGTTTTTATATTGCATCTTCTCTATGTGTTTTTAATCATTATTCTATGTCTTTTTATGTGCTGCCTTTTTGGACCACAAATCAACCTCTTGGGCCAAAATGAACTTGTTCATGTTCTCTTTAAGCTTTAAGCCGAAGTTCAAGTGGGAAGACAAGTAGAATTCTCATTCCCTCATCACGCTTGGTCTCCAACCTCTTAATTACCATACAGTCATGGGTTATGTGCACAAGTTACTCTGTGCTCTCACTGCCGTATACGGTGCCATGACCCTCTACTTCACTAAGCTCATGGAAAAAAATAGCAAAAAAAGTTGTTGATTGTTATCAGTCCCAACAGCGAAATATTTCTGTTTACTGTCAGTTGCTGTGCTGCCATGGAAAAAGACTAATTACATCCTGGAGATTGCTTTCAGAGAAGTAATGGGTGCAGGAGGGAGGGTGGCAGCTGGCTGAAGCTTTAGTATGATGTTTAAAGGACCATACCAGGACCATATTTAACCGCCGTTCACTGCCATTCGTGCTAAAACGATGTGTAAAAACACTCTACGAGACTGTTAAGTTGCTGGGTTTAGGGAATTCAACCTTGTGAAACTCACCCTGTTGTTTGTTTTTTATCTATCGTTACTGTATTACTCTGATAAAAGCCATTAAAATGAGTGCATTGATATCAAATCCCATCTGCCTCTGAAGCTAGAAGCAGGTTCTGGTTGCACTTGCTGTTAATTTCCGGCTGCTTCCAGTTTAGGTAAGTGGCCCGGGTGGAGCCAACCGGACAATATCAAGTTCAAGAGGGTCTCATTTCGGCGTGCGCTGACCTCACTGACAAGCACAAGGAACACACTGCTCCCTCGGCTGCATCCCATTGGCCAAAAGTTCTCTGGCTGGCTCAGACTGGACTTTGTTACCAGGAACTAGTGAGATAAACAAGCTTGTATGAGATACTGCTGAACGTTGGTTTGCGATCCGCGATTCAATGTCGAGAAGAAGATACTGATCAGAGAACAGCTTCACATGTCCGAGTATGAATATGAGAAAGACCGACTGGGATTCACACAAACCCGAGGTGTAACTTTCAGCCAATCATTGATGTTCTTTATACTTTGGTTCCGCCCTCTGAGCTGTCAATCACAACAGACCCAAGAGTCGAATGCTATTACTGCTGGAAAAATTGCTTCTTACAATAACTGAGTTTTAGCTAACCATGACAAACATATTCATTGACATGTAGTAACACTGGTATGATCCTTTGAACTATAGTCCAATAATGAAGCTAAAATGACTGCACTCTTTTAGTTGATACTAATCTGCCTCCTCTTTGTTATACCCTGCTTCTGGGCCCACACAGCTTGCAAAGCTTCTTTGGCACGCCGATGCTTCCCTTAGGTAAGGTATTTGCTCTATGCGGGCTGTTTTGTTACACAGATGTGCTTGTGTGGCGCCCAAGACTGCCACAGTATTATTACCCTTGCCGTGTAACTTTTAGTTCTTCATGTCTGAAAAACTAAATTGCAGCTCAGTCCAGTTTGATTTAATGCTATATGAATTCACCGACTAAGGTTGAGCCAAAGTCACCAAAAAACGTTCCTTCACTGTATGTGGGAGAAAAAAATGGAAGAATCCAGCTTATTTTGAAAGCGGAGGAGTAAGAGATCCATGAATAGTAGTAGGCCTCATTACTTTGGTAAATGGGTAAATGCCCCATGGCCTGTACCACCTACAGTATGCCAGCTGCAGGGAAATTGGTCTCCTGGGATTCAAAGACAGTGGTGTGTGTGTGTGTGTGTGTGTGTGTGTGTGTGTGTGTGTGTGTGTGTGTGTGTGTGTTATATAGTGTGTTAAGGCTCGGTTATGCTTCCGCGTAGTGATCACGCAATGGCCAGTCGCTGGGAGACCGTGATGGTTCTGCGTTGGGTTTACGTGTCGAAATGCAATTCAATGCCACAACGGTAGAGGGCGCTATGTTTTTTGTAAAGAATGACCGACCGACCGAGACTCTTGACATATATTGTCGTTAGCCTCGTTATAGCCTATTTGTTTACTTTCCGGCTTTAAACATTCACAATTTTTCAGAACTTGGTGTTTTATTTCTTTGTGCAAAAGCGACAATAAAACAAGGTGCAAACAATAAAAGTAGCCCATTAAAAGTTTAAATGGCGGTGTTTATGAGTGGAAACCGGATAGCGGTCTCCAGCGGATGTAGTTAGCGGACCAATCACAGCCAATGCCGCTGCGTTGGTGTTGCGTCGCCTTGACGTGCGTCTAGGATTTTTGGGAGGTGCACGTCAGGCCCTTGCGTCGGACGCAAGGGGGTTCCGCAAGGACGTAAGGGGTCCGCAAGCTCCCTTGCGTTGTGTCGAATAACGATTGTCAGAGAGGAAACTACAAAAATTGAAGTCACAAAACAAACAAATACATGTAATAAGTTGCTAATGAAATGTCTGTGTGACTTCTTTCCATCTCTCTATAAAGCAAACAGCAATTCCGTGTGAAAATGATCTTTGTCTCTCCCTTCAAACTCCTTTGAAGCCCTTTAAGCTTCCTGCATCACTGTCAGGGAGATTTAATTGTGTAATATTTTTAGCATTAACGTAGCAAGTTTTTTGATATGGCTTTCTCCTTAACCTTAGCAGACACATCATAGCTATGAGATACTCCGGGTCACTAGATGTTCTGCTGGTTTCCATGGCAATGCAGTGCAACTGAAACCACAGCTGTTTATATTGTTAACTGATGAATCCACATGTAATGACAGGAAAGGCCTTCCTGTGTCATTTTAAGGAAAGCTACTTGCACCATGTTAGAAATGTACTCAATTCCTGTCCATCATTTTTTTTTTTTCTTTGAGCAACATATCTCAAATATTCATATTTGGTGTGCAAATAGTGCAGTACCTCTGCCACGGCTGCACAACTTGCGAGGTTTGTTTATGAGTCATCATTTCAAAGAACTTGGACTGAATAGATTACAGACAGTTATATAAGGCTGAAGTCTACCTTATTTTTCAAAGCCAGCATTGTAATCAGATAGTGTTACTAAAGCAATATATGTTTCAAAGGGCTTCATTCATATGTGAGCATCGAAGTTCAGGGAGTCAAGTGTGACCGTGAGTGTGATGGTGGTGCCAGACGTCACTGAGTCGCCAGTGTTGCCTGATGAGGATATGCACACATTTCTTGCTAATTACAAGGTCACACATTACAAAGCTCACGTATTGCCATTGCACGACAGGGTTGCACCACAAAATTCAGTTTGTAGTCCCATTTTGTTACATGAGAAACCCAAAATACCAAAACTATATGATATGTAGAGGGTAGAGGAATAATTTAGGAGTCTCGAAGCCCGAGGCGAGGAGCCGCTCTGAAGTCTGGTGGTAACGGCAGCAGCCGATGCTTCTATAACGCTTGCCAGACAGCAGCAGGGTGAGCAGGCTGTGGCTGGGTGGGAAATGTCTTTTAATATCCTTTGGGCTCTTCGAAGGCACCACTTGTCACCAATATCACTGATGTTCTGGCAGACGCTGACGACAAACGCTGCAGAGGCCTCCTCTCCTGGGCTGCACACGTCCCATGTTAGTTTATATTGTTTCCAGTCAGGATGCTTTCTGCTGCTCGGCTCTAAAAGCTAACTTGGCACAGGGAGTTTGTCTTTTTAAGTTTCCTTAATAAATACTCAAGTCATTTATGGGCTTTGTTAACTAGGACGGAGATGTATGCTGACCATGTCAGCTTGCTTGTGATGCTGATTCCCAGGAACTTAAAACAGCTCACTTGCTCCACCTCAGCTCCATTTATTTAGATAGGCGTGGGGTTCTCCACCTGCTTTTTTCTAAAAATCAATCAGTTCCTTGGTTTTACTTGCGTTAAGCAGTAGGTTGTTCTTTGAACACCACTCAGCCAGGTTGTTGATTTCTTCTCCATATGAGGTCTAATCGTTGTTTGTAATCTGGCTGCAAGCATCACGGCAGAGATCTTTTCATGTCTGGGGTTACAGTCATGGGTGTACAGCTTGAAGAGGAGGGGGCTGAGCACACAGCCCTGAGGGGCTCCGGTGTTCAGCACTAGAGTGGAGGAGTTGTAATAATTAATGTATAAAATATGCTGATCAGAGATGTGTTACTCCCATTTGAAAGCTCTCAACATCTCAGTTGTCATGTAAACAAAGTCAATAAAGGTCAAACAAATTCATGAAGGTTTAGAAATACACTTTTTCCACATGTCACCCTTAATAGAAAACCTTAACTGCTAGGTTGCACAACCTCAAACTCCAAGATCAATGTGGGAAATACATTTTTATATGGCACTCTGTAGTCCTTCTCCGCTCAAGGAGAACTGGCAATGTGCTCAATCGAGTAAAGCTTTTATCATTATTCTAGCTGCTGAATCTATGGCAACATCTCGCCAGTCATTCCGATGAGCCCCTGTGCCTACAGGCTAAAATCTCATTACACGCTGTGACAGCATCACTTGAAAGGAAAGTTAATCCACACATTCACATTAGCCTCATTGTGTTGGGACATTGTTAATTGGTCCACTAACAAGCTGACACAATGTAGCATTCAAGCCGGTATCATGTTGACAATCGCTTCTGTTTTCATCTTTAGTCATTTACGGGGGTTTTTTTATCTTTCAGCGGCAGTGAGTGCTGCCATTGTTGAGTCGACCTCTAGTCTAGATCATATCAGTCTGTTCCTGCCTCCAAGGGAATCTTTCTTATATGGTTTATTTGTGCTTTGTGTACTGTACGAAGTGCTGGATGGATTATTGCAGAGAGAGAGAGAGAGAGAGACTGGAAAAAATAATTCATCACTTGCCCTGGTTAAATGTGTGCCACTCAGTATTCAGCTGCTGTTTCACACAGCCGCCTCTGATTCTCAGTCAGCGCTGGAGAGTTCACCATTAAGGTCAGGAAGTACCGTCAGACTGAGCAGATATTTACAGAGACCAACAGAAAGGGATGTGAGACGGGAGTGGGGGGAGAAAGAGAGCCCCCCCCCCCCCCCCCCCTCCTGTATTGTGTGTTTAAGCAGACCACCATACAGACAACATTCCCCAAAAACCTTTTCACTCCTGTGAGCCAGACGGATCAGACACACAAATACAAAGCAGAGGCAGCCAAACAGACACACTAAGTCGGCGCTTTTGTAAGCGATGAAAGGTGGAAGTAGCCACACAAGAGAAAAGCGCAAATAAATACTTACACCCCGGGCCTCACCCAAGACACCGGGGTAGCCTCCCTCTCCTCCCTCTCCTCCCTCTCCTCCAGTGTGTGTGATGAGTTGAATCATCTTACTGAGCTGAAAGGCCCCAGTCAATAGCAATAGCGGTGACATCGGATAACTCAGGTTTGTGTGCACTTCTTGCTGGGGTCTTCGCAGTAATTGGTTCCATTTCCAGGAGTAAATGGAAAACCTCAAAATGCTCCTTCGTTTAAATACTGATTGCATCATCTCCGAACAGATAATTGAAATGTCTTTTGTTTTGTTTTTGCAAACTATATCGACTATCTTTCGCTAATCAGAGCTGAACTGTGGAATAATGTGGTCAATTAGTTGTTAACGGCTGATTAAGTGACAATTTCTGATGTTTATCTTAATTAAATTTGACACATTTTTGAGTTGATTATGATGATTATGCTTATATTCTTCCTATAATGCACTACAGTTCACTACAAGTACTGGCAATTTATGTAATGAGGGATATCATTATCAGGGTTATTATTTCCTTCAGTGGTGATTACATCTATCAGCAGTCAACCATGACAAATAAATTATATGATATAGCAACTGCTGCGTGCTTTATTGAAAATAGGCTATTTCACTGAAAACACCATTTTTGAAAAGATAGTGATCAATATAAACAGTGTGTGTGTGTGTGTGTGTGTGTGTGTGTGTGTCAGTGTATGTGTGTTTGTGAGACGTTCCTTCTTTGTCTCCTGTTGGTCAGAGTATTGGCAATATGATTTGGCATTGTAGTGAAATACCTATTTCTACTGCATTCCTTAACAAAATAGATAGCAGACTGATTTATACTACTGCCTTTGGTTAAAAAACTGGTCACTTGGCCTATATTTCTGCAACATTTCATAGGTTGCCATGGATTGCTTACATTGGATGAATGACATTTAATGATTCAACCATGCTATAGAAATTGGTTGCCATGTGGTTGTCATGGTTTCAAAAATGGTTAGATCTCATATTAATCCCAAGAACGGATTAATATGTTTGCTATCCCTGTTCTGGTGTGCCACAGGGAAGAATACGTGAACCTTTACTTTTCTGCATATATAATGATTACCTTCAATCACAGCTGATTACGTGCAAAAAATGTTGTTTATAATTCATGAACTTTTTCATGAACGTCTTTTTAAAAAAAACTCAATTTCTAAAAAAACAAAATCTAGGTCAGTGCTATTTGGACTTTCTCAAAAACTTAAAAGCACAAGAAACTCTTAAACAATTCTGCCAGCAGGTCTGGCTCCCAAGTCTATGGCATTGTAACAGAACAGTATTCAACAAGTGATCAACACAGTGACCACCCCCTAATGGTCATACGAGGTCATCTACTATAGTTTGGAGCAGCAGAATCCACAACATGATGATACTACTCACTCGACTTTACTGACATTCACATGGCAACTGAAATCTGGACACAAGTACACTTGCTCAACAGACTGCACTGACAATATTCGAATTGTCTTACTGTTTTGTTATTTGTGTTTAACCACGACACCCTGAGTGGAGTCTACTAGTGAATTCAATTAAACCTCAACATCCCTGTATTTCATGGTGTGATGTTTCATCAAATCTTGTATTGTGAAAGCATTCCTTTCATGAAGATGATTATTCAAATATCATATCAACTTAATTTAATAAACATTAATTTATGTATATTTTATACAGATTCCTCCACACAGACTACACAGGCGCCTTACACACATCATAATGTGTGAGGTTAAATGATGGAATCAGGGGAAGTGACAAGGTGAACATTTTTATATGAGTGACAAATGGTTGTTAAACGCAAGTAGATGATGTGTAAAAATGTGACGCAAACACCTCAAAGAGGATGTTTAACAGAACAATCAACTGTCTCAACCGCTGTCCTGGGTGCTGATTCTGGATCTGTTTTGGGAAAAATATCCTGCAAGAGGACATTAAAACCCTGTCGCAGCCACAAGGCAGCAGTGTCAGAGCTGTCACATTGTTGAACGGCGTCCAGAGCTGATCTGCACTTACACTGTGCAATCTAAAGGGTGCATGTGAGCTTGACTTTCTTGGGTTGTGTTTGTTTTAATTAGACCTGCTCAAAATATCACTGTAGCTTGCAGCTTTGAGCTGGAGGTTGAATGTTCTACAGCTAGCTCAGTGAGAGAATAGGCTTGTCAGGGTGTGCCTGACAGGTTTGTGATGTCAGGTGTGAGTGTGTGATTTGATGACATCACAGCACAGTTTCATATGATCAGCAAGCAGGGAGCATTTCTGTAATTGGAACGGTTAAAGAGGAAGATTTCCCCAAGCACAAAACTCAACCCCAATAGCTAATGGCCAAGGTACAACTGTCCCATTGCTTTAATCCTGGCAGACAATTCTGGCAGGCTATTTTTTTTCTCTTCTGTCAGCCATTCTATTTGTTAAAGTCACAGTGAAGGGACCTCACTGGACTGACTAAACTCAATGCTGTTTGTGTCTGAATTTACATCCAAGACCAACACGCGTTACATTACAGACTTTTTTGAGAGTCGATTATACTGGTGTGATTATGACGGATGGTTCGAACTTGTATTACCTTGGATTGCTGACATCAGTAGGTCTGTTCCTGTGTTTGCCAGTTGACAAGCTGGTTGCAATTTGTGATGCCAAGTGGGAGATAGCGGAGCCAACAAAAATTCCCACACATCCTGCTCGTAATTAGCACTAGGAGACTGACATGCCCATTTTTTTCCCCCCAGTTGGATTCTCATATTTATGGCAAATTTGATATGACGTGAACGCGGAAATAACATGAGTGAAGATGTCAGCAGAGAGGCTAGTCTTATGCCTGGTCCCTGCAATTCCATTCAATTTTGTTCTTAATGGGATTTTTAGGCTATAATCTGCTTCAGAATTCTTGAGCACTGACATACCTCTGTAAATTATGGATGTCATTTTAGTCAGCTCCTGGTTTTTTTTTTTTTTTTTTAAACCTTCCTCCTTGCATCAATATGCAAAGTAAAAATCATTTTGGCATTTAGCAGTGAGGTTGCCGATTGGAACCAACTGGAACTGCCCATTAGATCCCTCTAAATGCTAAATGCACTGTTCCCTTAATTAGTACCTTTATCAGTTGAAAAATAAACCTGAGATAAGGACATCATGTAATGAAGATTTACTGATAAAAGTAATAGCAATTATTTTAAAATGAATTAATAAGGTGATTGACAGTGTGTGATATGTTGTGGTGTAAAAGAAGCACCTTAAATTCAAATACATTAAATGTTACAATGGCAAAACACACATTGCAAAGCAGTTTATTCCATTATATATTTCAATAAGCAAAACCAAGTTATTTAGAGCACAAATATTTGAAAAGTCTATTCAAGCAGCTGGAATGGAGTAACGGCGGCACGTCTGCAAATTATGTATTTCAGTGTTTATGTGCATTCAGCTGGGTGATTTAACGGGAACAGCTTTTTGTTACAGGGCAATAGATGGTGGCCTCTCTCTTTTTCCCTCTCTCACAATGACAATCTCTCCCCTCACAAGCACTCACACATATTCACAAACACACTTTTACTAGCTAGTTGTCCTTGATGTGTCTCATAAAGACAGGCTGAGGAGGCCAGGAGAGATGCAGGCAGTAAAAGCAGCCTGTGAAATCACATCGCACTGAAGTCACAACAGATGGCTCCTACGGCTCCGTCCTCACCGAGGATGACACAGGAAAGACACTGTGAACGTGAGCAGCACATTTTGCAGCCACGCTTTCCCTGAATGAGGACATGAAAACAAGGTTGCATATTGAAAGCTATACTCAACAGCTGCTTATTGTGCTGTAAAGTCCAAACATTTGAATAACATTAAATGAATAATAATTTAAAAAAGAAAAAAAAAACACTACACCCAGTAGGGGGCAGAATTAGTCCAGAGAACAGATGGGGGAATGAGAAAGTGTTAGGGTGAGGAAATGAATGCACCTGGCTACAAAACAAGGTGTTCTTGAACAAGGTAGGCATGTCACATGGTGTGAGCTTCTAGTCATTATTAGAGGACATATAGATTATATAGATGCAGTTTATGCTGCTTTTATCTCCATGGTAACGTTTTCCATTAGGCATTCAAAAAAGAAAATAATACATTTCTAAAGTGGAATGGGAGGGAGGGGGTGGATGCTTTCTGTACTGTTCAATGGATCCCCGGCCGAAAAGAAAAGGCGCGGGACAGAGAAAATAGGGGGATGGTAGAAATGACACAATAAACCACTTCACTTCATCATCTCAAGTGAATTAGCCTAGTCATCTGCAGTCTGTAGCTGAATATGCATCAGGCAAATAATGATTGCGAAGACAATGAAAGCACCTTAATGGCCCTCTCTGTTTTTCAAGTGCCAGTGCCTTTCAGCAGTCTCTACATGGCCACGGAAGAAGAAGCACTTAAACCCCTCCAACTAAATAGGCATGCTGGGAAGAGATTTTAAGGCAAAACAAAGAAATCTTGAGTCTTCAACACCTCGTTGTTTTTATGCAGCTTGGAAATAAATAGTATATCTTTCAATTCCATGAAATAATAAGTACAGGCTACAGGATTAATAAAGGCGTGGTATGACACAACTGTGTTTAACTAAAGGAGGCAGATGTCGTTTGATTTAGCTGGTTCTTTCATATGTACATTGGTAGTCAAAATCCATTCCTCCCCCCCTCCCCTACACACTCCTGGCATGACAATCAAAAAGCTGAGAGAGAGAGAGAGAAAGAGAGAGAGAGAGAGAGAGAGAGAGAGAGAGAGAGAGAGAGATCAAAACAAAGATGGAGACAAAAACAGTGGAATCATATCTGTGTTGTTGTATCTTTCCAGAGTCCTCCACACGGAGAACTCTAAATAATATAATAGCTGAAAGGCGATGGGAGAGTTTGGGAAAGTGTTAGAGAGAGGTTCAGAAGTGACAGAAGCGATGCCGGGAGAAAAGGGGGGGGAAATCGCTGTAATGGATGAGATTGGGCTCTTTCTCCTGAAAGGTTGAAGGAAAAAAGGCGGCGACTGAGAGTGTTCGGTTGAACTTTTGAGGATAAATGGGAAAAGCAGAGGGACTTTGTGGACATCCACCGCTGCTACAAGCAGACCACAGTTATCCATTAGCATGGATTTGATTACCACATCTCTTATCCTCTTAGCTCAGGGAGCAAGGTACAAGGGGAAGCTGAGGAAAAGAGTAAAGGTTAAAAAAAAAAACAGTTGTTTCCTGTGAAATAACTTGTATTTTATATATAGACTCTTTTCTGGGTGGCTTGTCGACACGTTTGCACTTGTAAAGTCTTAAGCAGAGGCTAATGAAAATGCGATTCTAATTTCCACTTATTAAGCAGCCACGAGACATTTGGTGAGTGCATTTGCAGCTCGAGAGTGACAGCGGGGAGATTGAGACGAGCACTCAGGTAATGAGAGCGCTTCAAAATCCTAGGCTACACTTTAATGAAATGTTTGTAATCCCAATTCACATTTTCTGCGCTTCGCCGCGGCTCTCAAGGTCTCGTACACAATGCCGCCACCACCCCCTCTCATGTGCTTTCCTTCCTCTGACTCCATGCTTGTCGGCAGCACACAGGCGTATATATGCACACCCATTATGAACAAAGAATTACTCCACTGCCTTTGTTACCCGCCCGAGCCGCCGTGGAGGTGACTCTTTCAAATCGGAAGGCCATCAAAGTGATATGCTTCACAAACACCAGTGCAGGTTTGACAGGAGGAAGTGCTACTCCCAGAGAGGAAAGAAAACGACGCCAGGGGAAACGGAAAGAACGCACATTATCTTTACATTTTGTCAGGAAGCTTCCACATTCCTGCTGAGGCTTCCCTTGAGCTATACACCACATATCCACTGCCCCCAAGAGGTTGCTTGGATTTGAATGGCATCCCTTCCTGCAGAGTAGCAAAATAATAATAAAGTATGCAAGTATTATCCTTATAAAACAATGATAGGGGAAACATATGCACTAACTCGCCAATGACCGTTTGAGGAAGATGAGCATCATTAGATGTTGAGTTGAGTACATCAATGAAGACTGTAAAAGTAACCAACAAAGTCGTTTAGTGCCTTTTTTGGATGCAGCTCCTAATGTCCACATATGGTTGTTGCATTTCTGAGATGATTTTTGTGCATTTTGAGGCAATTCGCTGGGGAGGCATTTTGGTTGTAACCGTGCCATCGTATTACTGACATAATGTGTCAACAAACCTATAAGCTTGTTTTGATGGAGCTAAATAAGTAGCAGGATTGCTACTTTGAGGCGAGAAGCACAGACACGAAGTACCGTTCTGTGTTCGCACTGACTGTTAATTGTTTGCGTTCGCTGGCTGTGAGCTCCCTCAGATGGAGGACGTGACACAGCAGCGTGTAAGCCTAATATATTTTCCAGTTGTTTGAATCATTTCCAAGTATGCTAATCAACTCTGGGAAATCTAGGAGTTGTGGTGCGCGAGTCATTCCGTCTTGCCTTTTTTTAATTCATGCATGGTCTAATCACAATTAACAGTTTTACACCGCTTCAGATAAAATCAGTTGTAGTCACTTTAATGTGACATAGCAAGAAGGCATTTAACAAGAATGTTATCTCTAATCCGCCCTCTCTATACAGTATGCAGGGCTTGATCGCGGATTGCACCGCTCCGTCTCTGTAACTCTTAAAGGCTAAAAAAAAAGAGCCAAGAAAGACGAGTGTACTATGTGTAAGTGAGTGAGATGATAGCCGTGCTGCCTTGGGGCGAAGTGTCTTCAAGTTCCTCTTGTTTACAAAACCTTCTTTTTGGTGACAGATACATCTTTCACCCAGGGAAAAATATTACACTGCAACTGGGAGACACACACTAACATGCATGCACACAGATACATGCATGCAATCCACCTACACTCAGCGAGAGAGGGGGGGTCCAAAGGCTGACTTAGGGTTGTTTCTGCCTGTTGGGATTCAATTAAAGAAACTTAAATGATGCTGGGATGCCTGCTTCATGGCCTAATTGGCTGAGCTTTGCACGTCTCCTCTTCTTATTATATTTCATTACGACACAAAGGGTAGATAGACGGGGAAAACAGAACGTGGGGGAGAGGACAATCATGTGGGAAACGAATGGTTCCTTAACTGGCTCATAAACAAAAACATTTGAAGCAAGCGCTTGATTGTTGGTTGCATCATGAGCAACGCCTTGAGGCAAATAAGGCTGCTGTCTTTGCAAAAAAAAAAAAAAAGAAGAGAAAATGTGTAAAACAACACATTCACAGCTTTCACTTGTCTCTTTCTCTTACACTTGTATAGTGTGAATACACACCATAGCCATAATATTTTTCAAGTATAAACTATCACATTATTAGGGACATTAAAACAATCTCTTTGACCCTCCACATGCTTTCACAGAAGCCAAAAAGCTTCAATAAACAATATTAATCACTTACATCATCTAAAGCAGTGAACTGTGATTTCCTTTATTGTGGCACCCTGAAGATGTAAGTGTCTCCTCATTTAATGCCAGCCTATCTCTCTATTAATGAAGGACAAGAGCAGAGAGATGAGATGAAGGCATAAAAGGAAAACAGCTTTATAACAACACTGCTGCTTATCTCTCCCATCTCCCCCCCACACACCCTCTCTCCCTCTCTTTCAACCTCCCTCGATTCCCCTGGCTGCTTTGTAATGAAGTTATCCCACAGCAGAGTTCTCCTCAGCCCAAGCTGTCTTAAGACAGAGGAGGGATGGAGGGAGCAACAGAATCACAGAGAGGAAGAAGTATCAAAGACAACAGCGAGGAAAAAGCCTGGGAAGAAGTGAAGGGGATGGGGAATAAGGGAGGAGGCAGTGATGGAAGTTGAGATGTGACAATGTGCAAGAATTTAAAAGACGCTGTAATCCCTGATTTTCAACAATTCCCAGCTGTGTTTGTAACAACTGCTAATCAATGTAAAACAAATACGCCTGTTTAAAAACACATATTTATGTAATAATATTGGCATTAATGTGAATATTTATTTCACACTTACTTGCTGCTTGTATTATGCTTGTATGTAATTGTGCTATAGTTATTGACTTCACAACAGTGATTGTAAACACACAGACATGCAAAAAGAATGGCGATGAATAGATATAGAGATGGACGTCACAATAATTCAATTTATGTATCTCTGTTCAGGGTCATGAAATGAGACACATGTAGGAATTAATATTTTCCTCTTCGACTGGGTCCTCATTCATCAATCCCAGTCACAAAAGATTATGAAGGGAACATTGTTAATGCTATGAAAGGCTGGGCAGAGAGACCGCTCATTGAGTACATTGGCCTTAATGTCAAAGGGACATTGTTAATCAGCTCCTCCCTCACAGCGAAAATGAGGAATCTTGCTTCATCAACTACCACATGCCGCCATTTACCACACACGCGACGCCGGTGACATGAGCAGCAGAATGTCATTCATTTTGAACTCAGGGACGAGTCAATCTCAAACCTGCATGAAGGACCTTCAGACTTCACAACAGGCTGATGGGCCACTGAATAAAATGGAAATCAGTTACAGCTATTTGAGAAGCACTCAGACTGGGAGCCATGACGACCATCCACCGTGGAGATTGCTCTGGAAGGTGTATTTAAGCTGGGAGTGTGCTTGGGAGACCTTAAGGGACAGAAACCCCGAACAGAACATGTTAGTTTCATCGTCGTTGACAACAGATGCCGCTCATCGCTCACTGCAGGAGCTGGGAGCAGTCAGGTGTGTTCCTCTTGGCAGCACGGACCTTGTGATGGCGGAGGGTGGACCCTCGCTCCAAGCCAGCTGGCCTGGTGATTGACTGGTTGAGGGTGCTACCGATTAACCAGCAACCAATCCCAACTCACAGATTGAGCTGATCTCGTTAGTGGGGATACTGATACTTCTGTTCCCCACACAGATTTAGCCTCAGTGGCTTTCAAGTGACCAAACAGATCCACAGAAGAGACTGACTCATATAAGTGACTTTGCCGGTTCCAGTGTTGTGCCACCACTGAGCAGCGCCCTGCTGAGGAAAAAATACTGCACAGCAGGGCCTTAGGAGAATGTAATCAGTAGCAAACCTGACCTTGTCGAGGAGGACAGTCAAGGGCCTCTCTGGGGGTCTTTGTGCCCCCAAAGACTATACTAGCATGACAACGCAAGAACTTTGGTTGCGTGAAAGAAACTTCTCTTCCACTCTTCCTCTCACTTTTGCTTTGCTTCCTACATCTCTCGGGTAAAGTTTTGGTTGTCATTAGATGAAGCACCAGAGAAGCTGGCGGAAAGTTCCAGAGAGAAAGGAGCCCACTAAGTCACAACGAGGCACTGTACTCCTGATTCGTGAAGACACTTTTTTCCCCCCTCACTGTTGCTTTGCTTGAAACAAGGTCCAAGCTCCATTCATTGAGAGCAGCGCTGTCACCACATACTAAGGTTCTACGTTTCCCCCCCGATTGTGTGTCAGCGTCTCCTGTGCGCTCCCTCTTTTCTTTCAGAGGCAAAGTATACAGCCACCTCAGTAAAGAGCTCCAATTAAAATCCTACCATCCTTGTCCCATTCAGTCTTTAGATCAGCAAAAAACGAGAACCTGTGAACACACACACACACACACACACACACAGTTACATACATTCATGCTTGTATCACACACATACAAGGGAAATTGTAAGATATATGTTGTTGGATGTTTTTCTTATGGGGAAGAAAAGCACTCACACTTTCTCTCTCTCTCTCTCTCTCTCTCTCTCTCTCTCTCTCTCTCTCTCTCTCTCTCTCTCTCTCACACACACACACACACTAACACAGTGTGAGCAGTCAGAAGTGATTAAAGTCTCCCTAATTGCACTCTAAAAATGGTGGTTTGCTTTGCCACAAAGCTGTTTTACTGTTATTGCTGAAGAAGCAAGTTCTGCCCCAAGGTGTTTGATTTCCTTCTCTCTTTATACTCGCCTTTAAAACACAATGAAACACAAAACCGTTGTACAAAACTGTTGTTGTTAGGCACCTCAGTGAAACAATGCAATTACAGCTAATGCATTTTTGTATGCGACGACGACAACAACAACACCTAATCTCAACCCGAAGCTTCAGAAGGCGAAATCTAAGTCGGCGGCGTTCGTGCAATTTGTAACTTCTTGACAAAACAAGGACAAATTCCAAATGAAGTGAAGTCAGGAAGAGGAAGTACAAACAAAAGGAGAAGTGCCAAGGAGGCAAACGCAACAGCAAACATGTAATTATGTTCTGTTATTCGCCATGGTTGTCACGAAATGTGAAATGAAGAAAAGGATGATGTGTGTTGTTGCATACGGAGATTTTGTACAAAAATCAGTGCACTTAAATGCCTCTGCAACCTGTCCAACAGAACTACAGCACATAGTCAGACGCACGCATGCAAATAGGCTACAAACGTCTGTGAAGAACTGAAAGCATAAAGTAAGTCCAGTTTCTCTCTCTCTCTCTGTCTCTGTAAGGCTCTATTATTAAGCCTCAAGGTTGCTAGAGTGACGCTACAATGGGTGGCGATTGATCGAAATGGATGCACTAAATTGGATAATGAGTGTGAGGTGATGGGATCATGATCACGGTAAAGAGAGCAGACAGCTTGACTTCAAGTCATATCGTCTGCTCTCGGTGCAAAGAGACACGGAAGGGAGAGACAGAAAACGACGAATTACCATCGTTGTAAATATACCTCCTGATGATCGTTGTATCAAACTGCATGCCACTTGTTTAACACCATAAAATCTGTGATGTGTGTTTGTATCATCCCACCACACCTCAGCCTCAACAATGCTGGTTTGCAATCTTCAAATTTCCTGTCAATCTACGGCAGAATGATACAAACGATACAATACGCATATCTAACATAGAGCTTTTTGATATCGAGGATGAAGTCGAATTAAAACCCGCTAAAGCTGGTGCACAGGTGGCGGAGTGGTAGATAAAAGGTGTCTGTGCCTGAAAGAAATCTTTAAAAAAAAAAAAAAAAAAAACACGTAAGCTCAGACAAGTCCACACGTTTTCTCTCGACACCAATCCGCCTTGTTTTGTGCGAGCTGCCTTTGTTGGGACCAATCAACAAAGCTGCTGGGATGAGGCGTTTTACAAGCTTTGAAGTTGATTTCCATTTGATGAATTCCCACTCTTTTGTGTGAACGATTCAAACAGCTAATTATTAGGCCATGATAGTCAGAGAAATTAATTGTACAATTGCACGTGATGTGTTGAGCGTGCAAACATTTCCCCGTGGTTGCACAGGTTCCTAAATGACACTTTTTGCTTTCTTCATCCCTATTTTGGCAAGTGAAATTTTGAATTATCACTTTCTGACAGACTGTGAGGGAAACAAGAAGAGATGGAGATGGAGCCTGCGTGAATACGCGGCGGAAGAGTGAGTGAGTAAGAGATAATGGAAATGGAAATGGATTCTGAGAGAATGACAGTGCAATAGAAATAGACAGAAAAACAGGTGGGAAAAGACAAAGATAGAAATTGAGAGGGAATAGGTAGACGGCCAAAGATCGACGGACTGGAGGGCTATAATGCAAAGATGGGAGGCCAAAAAAGATATGGAGACGAGACAAATGAAACAGAGAAGGGTAATCAGAGAATGCCAAGAGCATATGTGAGGAAACGGGGAGAGAGAGAGAGAGAGAGAGAGAGAGAGAGAGAGAGAGAGAGAGAGAGAGAGAGAGAGAGAGAGAGAGAGGGAGGAAGGAAACAGCGAGAGGCACCCTCCCTCCCCCTGTTGGGCTAAGAGACCAGTGTAAATGAGATCGACTCACACATAGACACAACCACCCACCCCCATCTGTCTTTGACAAACACACCCTCATACACCCCCCCCCCCCCCCAACACACACACACACACACACACACACATGTAATGGCAACCAGAGATGAAAGGAATCAATAGATTATAAGCAGACATCTGAAGAGTCCAGTCTACTCCCGTGAGGATCAACCATAATTGGTCCAGACAAACAGCCAAAGGACAACAACACTAACAGAGGCTCCGTGCACACCGAATGCAGCAATTAATACATTTGAAACATGAATAGCAAATTGAATCTATGAACAAATATCGACAGGGCTTTGAACACGTCTCCATTATCCACGGGGCCTATTGTTATGGTCGGTCGCTTCCAAGCGGGCTCGCGCCAACATTTGCATGTCTAAATGAGTGGCCAACACATCTGCATGTACGCCAGGGTTTGGCTTTGGCATTTGGTATTCATTTGCGTTTGTCAGGCTTGTAGCTCGTTAGGCGTTGATCGATAAACAATTCCATGCTTTAGCTTTCATATCAGTCTACAGGGTTGGTGGTTGAATGAAGAACTGCGTGGGACTTTGAATACTTAAACGCTCTAGAGCTGTTGTTATTCACATCACTGTGACACTGTATGTCAATGCATGTGTGCGTCACCTGATGAAAAGATGGAAGTCCCACTGTGCCCCATGGATCCGGAGTGGGAGACGCGAGTATCCGTAGGTCCATCTAATTGATTTAGTCCAACAGCAGTGTTTGAGGCGTGACTGAGGAGCACAGTGATCCCTCTAGGGAGCTCAGTCGATCTCTTTAGATGTCCATGGGCATCAAAATGGCCCAATAAAGAAATGGGTTACACGGTGTAGGTGTGTCACATGTTTGTGTATGTGATTTGAGTCTGTGCGGTTTCAGATTTTTCAAACTAAAACAATGGCGGTAATTGATCCTGGTTGTATAAGCAGAAATCCAGGAGGATAAAAAGCTCCATGTTGCAAGTTACACACAGTAAGACAATCAGAGACATTGGGAACAGTGAGTAGTCGAGAGAGAAATTGAAGAGATAAGTATAAACTGTGGAGGCGATAAAAGTACAAAACAGGAAGTCACGCAGCAAAGCATATCGCGTGTTCACAAAGTTGGCGCTTCATTCATTTTCAATGGAGCCGCTCAAGGCTGTGCTTTGATATGACATTAGAGATTAGAGTCTCGTGGCCCCCTCTCTGCCTTCGTGAGAGAGCTGTTCACGTTCACAGATAATCTTAATGAAACGTCTTAAATTGAGGGAATGACTCACAATGAACCCCGCTGAACTTATTTGGATACCGACAGTGACGTGATTAATGACTCACTCTCCCCAAAGTCAATCAGGACCATTGTGTATTGAAGCAAGGGAAATAATTCAGACAGTTAATCTCTGCCTGATTTATAAATACGCTGTAAATAGAATTCAGGTTATAGCGGGTCACATAACTTATTAATACTTATTAATATGATTAAAATAGTGCGATGTAGAAGAAGTGCATTGGGTGTGGACACACAAAACCTATTTACTGCTTAGCAATTTGAGAAAGTCGGGGTTTGTAATGATCACATTGATTTTGGAATGACACCGTCACAAAGGGTGGCAGCTCACCAAACAGATGATACCTTGTATGGCTCTCTGAGACACTCGGTCAGAGGCTAAAGGAGCATTTATTGCAAAAAAACGTTTGTCTGGTTTTAACTGACAGAGCGGGCTCTTCTCCCCATTGTATGCAAGCAGCAGTGCCGGATTCAGCAAAACAAAATGCTCAAGGGAAGGCATGCCATTGACAAGAATGGAAGTACAAACTAGGAGCAGAGAGAGTTCCAGAGGGAGATATACATTGACACGCACACACTTCTCAACTAAACAGACTTCATGACTGAACACTAGACAAAATCCTGACCGTGATCTTGTCGTCTGATAAAGATGGAAACATAATCACAGTTTTCCTCCCACGACTGTAATCTGCAAATGATTTATTAAATGTGTGATGCAGAGTCCTTTCACAGTTGGTTAGAAGTTAGAGGAACTTCTAACCAACCTTCGCCAGCCGGATTGTGTATCACCGCAGCTAATTAATTAAATGAGAGGAAGACAGAAGGGCAAACTGGAACCACTCCAGGTCTGTGTCATTTATTTCACGTCATTTATTTCATGTCGTTTTATAAAGAGACCTACAAAGGGGCTAAAGCACTGCAGTTGATGCATTTATCTTGCCAAGGCTTTCATTGGACTGACATAACTTGAAAGGGAAAGAAGTGAAGAGAAAAAAAAAGAGATTTTTTTGTTCTTTTGTGATCTGTCTATAATATATTCAAAAGCATTAATCGACAAATAAAGATGAAACCTCCACATACCATGGGCATTAATAATAACCAGACATTCTTCTCCGCAATGGGCAAATATTATTGAAGTATTTTTGAAACTTCAGGGTGAGTGGTGGAACAATGTCCCTAGGAGAAGTAGACTTTTCTCTGGGAAAGTAGAAAACTTGAAACTGGCGGGTCTGAAGTTATTTTATGCAGGCTACCAGTCATTTTAAAGAAGCAAATAAAGATGAATAAATACTCCTTGAAATGTTTTAGAAATATTCATGGTAAGTTAGTTGCATTTATAGTATATTACGCTGGAGTTGCTCCTCGCTGTCTTGTGTCTTTTTGCTTATTGAAGGTACAGAGACGTTGTGGATGATTACACGTATCTGGGCGTCCACATAGACAACAAAAAACATGGATGCCCTACGTGGGTCAGAGGGTGCCTGTATCTTCTCTTTCCATGTCTGCAGAACCAATGCTGCAGATGTTTTATCACTGGGTGGTTGCCAGTGTCATCTTCTACGCTGTTGTGTGCTGGGGCAGCAGGGGGACGGCTCATGCTAATATACTCAATACGCTCATCAGGAAAGCTGGTTCTGTCCTGGGAGTGGATCTGGAGTCTTTGGTGAAGGTGTCTGAGAGAAGGATGCTGAGGAAGCATCTCAGTATTATGGACAACCCCCCCTCCCCCCTGCTCCATATTACACTTCAGACTGAAACCACCAAGGAGCACCACAAGACGCCACAGCAAGTCTTCCTACCTGTGGTCATCAAACTTTATAACTCCTCTCCTTTCTGCAGGACTGACAGCTGAACCACCAAACACTGAACAATAGCGCAACAATCACTAATGAATTGTATATGCTTTCATTGAATAGGCCTAAAGTACTTTTGTATTGTATTGTTATATGTTTTACTTAAGCTATATTTTTGTATATATTCTTATTAAAAAATGTCCTTTGGGATTAAGAAAGTATTACCTTATCTTATCGTATTCAGCATTTTATTGTGAATTCAAAACAAGCAGCTGTAGGAATAAGCGGTAAGATGAAAGTTAGTTGAAATGACACCTGTCATAATAAAGGTCAAGGGGGCGGGGCGTAGAGGCTTCAGTCCGTCGGACACGTACGATTAAAAAGCTATGTGAACGCGGTGGATGTCGTGCTGTGAGAATAACGTACAACACATCTGTGTGTCCGTGATGTCAGTTGACGCCGAGTCGAGTTGCTGTTCGGGACTTAAACGTTAAATGCGAGCGTTGTGAAAAGTTACGAAGCTAATCGCGCGTTAGCATGCTAGCGACGTCTCCTAACTGCCTGTTGTTGTTGGACTGCTTCAGGCTCAACTCCACTCAAAGCTTTTCTCCTCGCCCATTCTCCACCTGTGCCTTCTTCCCCATGCTCATGGTGAGTACAACGTTTCTTTAATGCCACGACGCTCCCTAGCAACATTTAAGGAACGCAATGTTTTATTTAGTGTACGAACATACTTTAGAGCTACAGAGCGGGTTTTTGCTTTGTGGGTGTCTGGGCCTCTAGTTGAATATTGAACTGCTCTGTTCAAAACTGGCTGAATGCTCAGAGTTTGCCGCGTTCACCTTTTTATGTAGAACTGCTAAAACAACTTCCCACTCAACTCTGAGCTTCTTTTGGGTCGTGTGCAAAACACCTACATTTGCGTCACACACCCAATAAACACTGTGAAATAGAGCTACAGTCTTGGGCAGACTTCACTGTAAGGTAGCCAACCTGGGCCCGTGTCTCCCAGCTGAAAGGCCCTCAAACAGCTGTAGGTGTATCATGAAAAGTATTGAATTCATGTGTTGGTGTGACTTCTCTCACGCATGTTGGGTCAGGTCTATGTGTCAGCCCTGTGATAGACTGGCACCCTGTTGCCCTTGTGCAATGTTCGGGCTTGTTATAGATCAATAATGTAATTATTAATATGATATGGAAGGAAGTTTAACTGGGAGATCTCTTTCAGGTGAACAGCCAGACAAAAAGACATGTTGCTGAGGTGGATTTGTTAGCACAACAAAAAAAAAGTTGCTGTATGCTTTTGGTGTCAAACTAACCTGTCAGCGCGTGGTGCAACTCCCACACATTTCAAGTGCACATTTCACGCCACTGTTGCTATTTATTAAAACATTTCTTTTTTAACTCCCTTCCCTGCTTTCTACATCCCGGCTCTTGATCTGCTGCTTTCAAAAACATAATCTCACTGCTCGGATTATACGCTTTTCAAGTTATTAATCAAAAATGGACAATAGGCAAGTCACCCATGGCATTCAGTTGCCTTTTTTGGCTGTTATTTGTTATTGCTTGACTTGCATGCACACGTGCACCCTTTTGCATGTGCAGAAGCAATGTTCTCGGGCGGTCTGAGACCCCTTGAAAAAAAAAAAAAATTTCTCACAAAATGTCTTTGAAAGGCTTACTATGCCCAGGAGTATCCATTATTCGATGTCCAGAACGTTAATTCAGAAGTATGAATACAGAAAAATATTGTTGTGGGGTCTAGGAAGTATGTCAAAGAGAAAGCAAAGTTGATCACTTGTGTATCAGGTTCAAGTGTGTTTTGGGGTGGAGAGAGGGAGGTGAGTGTCCTTTTGTGGGTTCTGTTGCAGAGCATATAGTTGTTGTGTGAGTAGACTTGATTGTTAACAATATTAGCCTTGGAAATGTTTGTGCAAAGCATGTATAGCCTAGTTGAATGTTAGGGTTAGGTGTCTGCTTGCATCCATGAAATCTTGTAGGTTGATATTTCGTATTGAGTCTGTGAATAATGTAATAATAAATCAATGTGTGTGTGTGTGTGTGTGTGTGTGTGTGTGTGTGTGAACAAGAACATTTATAGGATATTTATATTTCAAAATCGCTCTGGAAAAAAATAACCTTCTGATTCTGTGGCGCTGTGCCATACATTGGAAAACACTGCCTGAAAGTTTTGTGCTCTGTTTGTTGCTATTGGTAATTGTTTTGCGAATCTGTGCATTTTGCCAATTTCAATGACTAAAGGTGGGCCTAAATCATTTTTCACATTCACACTCTCAAGATAACACAAACGACCATTAAAACTGACACACAGTAAACATTATAGTTATACTCCTTTCCGACTTGCTATCAAACTAATTTGATTGGAGATCTTGTAATCTGGGATGATTGAGGACTGAGAAATAGGTGCAGTATTTACTGGCTGAGCGTCTTAGCGTTTGAGCTTTTCTCCAGTGTGCTT
Source organism: Chelidonichthys spinosus (assembly GCA_029853015.1). NCBI lineage: Eukaryota > Metazoa > Chordata > Actinopteri > Perciformes > Triglidae > Chelidonichthys > Chelidonichthys spinosus. Next base: position 14,036,403 of record CM056835.1, read on the forward strand.
GGTTAAACAAAATACTCAAATACAACATGTGACCTTTTGTTTTGATTTGATGTGACTTGATGTGAAGGTCAGGGGGGCTAATCACAAACTAACTGAAACCATTTCAATGATACGGAAATATTACTTTGACGCTCTGTGAATATACTGCAGGGTTTATAAACCTTGTCATTACTGCTTTGATATTCGCTATGATTTGTCTGGTCAGGGTAACTGTAAATGTAGCCTATGTAATGAAAAATAGAGGTTAGCTGTAAAACCACTGATCCCTTTAACCTTTTCCTATCTCTTGCAAATGACATTGATCACAGGAAAAGACCATGTGCTTCTGCATTTGCAAAGAAACAGGTTGAGAAAAATTCATATAGACAGAGCTATTTACTCATTACCCCACAGTGCTCAGACCCTGCCAGCTATTTCATGATATAACTGCCCTTACTACCTCCTTTTCCCTGTCCGCACCGATCCTCCACCTTCCCTGGTTTACATACTCAGTCGCCTGTCTCCCTATCCCTCCCACCACACTGCCCGCTATTCAGTCTTTTCTCAGGGAGATATTTAAAGCACTCCTCTGAAATACTAAACAGCCTACTTAAAAGAAAAATACCTTGCTACGTATACCATTATGATTATTAGTCCTTAAGACATGTTCCACTCTTGCTTGAAAGCTTAGACAGGACTCGTGGTAGTTCCTTTCTATAATGTGAAAACACACACACACACACACACACACACACACACACACACACAAGCATACACAACTTAAGTTTTTATTGTTGTACAGTATATATGTATAGAGTATATAAGGTACAACTTGTACATCAGCAGTAACACCTCAACTACGCATCACCTCCATTTAAAATTTGCTCCTGAATGGAATTCCCCCTTTGAGTGTGGAAGATAATTTCTAGTTGGAACTGTCTGTTAATGATAAAAATAAGATCATGTGAATTGAGCAGGCCGTCTTGATGTAACTGTCGCCCTTGATTTTCAACAGCCTTGCACCGACTGAGCACTTTTACAGACGGCTATATCTGCTCAATGGGTTGGTAGTAAGGCTGCAGACAACTGAACATGCAGCTTTGAGTGTTTTGTGAATATGTGCATTTGCCAGTTTTATATGCAAGTTTGGGTTATTTTGAATTAAACCGAAAGCCCATTCTCTCACCTCACGCTCTCTGTCTCTCCAGAGATTAATTTGTTTTTTTCTTCCCATTACTATTATGTATTTTCCAAGGGCCTGTTCTGTTTCAGGATTAACTGTAAATGTGTTTACAGTTAGATTAGCTATCCTGTCACATTTGCTCTCTGTGATTTAGTGGCTTTGTGTGTGTGTGTGTGTGTGTGTGTGTACGTGTAATATGCGTGTGTGTGTGTAATGTGTGTGTGTTCTTGGGAAAGGGTTTAGGTGATTTAGTGGCAGTGGAGCAGGATGCAGACCAGCCAGGGCAAGCAGGAGCTCAGACAATTTTGTAGCAGTGACACAAAACGATAACCATTTAGTTATTGTCATGTCGCTTGGTATTGCGCAGCTTTTCAAAAGAACTACAACAAATTAAACACTACTCTGGTCTGGGTCTGCACACGCGAGGTGAATGAGCAAGGGCTGGAGTAAAGCTCCCCCTTTTTCTGGTGGAGGAGTAGGGGGCAAAACACAGAGGCTGGCGCGATTGAGAGATAACAGCGTTGACCCTGAGTTAATTGGCAATTAGAGAGCTGCCAGAATTATTGTTAAAGGCTATAATTAGGATTCTCTCGCTTAAATGTGTGTTTGTACTCATGCCAGGTTTGTGTCAACGTTTTCACTTTCTTACACGACACCTTTTTGTTTTCTATCGTCTGCGGTTTGGTTGTTTCTTTCACCTTCGCCATCTTTTTCTGTCATGGCAACAGCACTGACACTTGGATAAACTCCATTCATTTTAATATTGAGCTTACACTACTCACTATGGACATGTTATGTTGGTGAGATGCCCTGTATTTCCTCTCATGTCTCTAAAAACAAAATAACACTCTCCAGGAAATATTAATTATGCATTTATTTGTCTTAATTGCACCTCAGTCAACATCACCATAATTGTTCAAAACATCATATTCATGAAACTAATTAAGATCAATAATATATGAACAGACAAATATGTGTCTTAAATGCTAGGCAGTTGAAGGTTTAGGTAGTACCCACTTCTGTGTGTGTGTGTGTATATGCATATTTGTCGACATTTTTTCCTGATTGCAGCAGGGCATTTTTTTCCCACCTTGCAGTGCTAAGAGAGGGATGAAGGAGTAGGAGGAGATAAGGCAGGGAAGGGTAGAGAGAGCAAGGTGCCTCCACTTTGAAATCCATCTTTCCTAGGATGGATTCCCTACTGAGAGCCTCAGGCTTTGTCCTCCTTTCAGACCCTTTTGTGTGTGAATACGTGTATTTGTGTGTGTATATGCCAGGTAGAGTCAGTGGTTTTAGTCCTGCTATCAGCCTCTGGTGCCAGCATAGTCTCCTATCACCACCCCCTCCCCACTCCCCCTGCTCCCCACATACTGTCAGAGGACCCCTCAGGATAGTCCATGAACCTTTCAGCACATGCCGCAGCTGAGTCTCTGCCAAAAATGGACACGGTACCATGTAAAGGCACAGCTGCCACGTCCAAATTTGAAGCCTGAATCCTCTAAATTCTCTAAAAATTCACAGCATGGACATTGTATCTGGGAATTGCCTACTGTGTCTGTCTCTGCTTTTTTCTTTCACCAAAGATAGGACACACACCTTCTTCCAGGCACCATTAAGTACAGTAGCTTCAGCAGCTGTACCACATGTTTTGGCAGTTGGGTTAGGTGATGATGTTCATTTTAACATTTAATGCCATAGTCCTACTTTCAGATCACTCCTAGAGGCCTTTATGGCAGCTGCTGTAATTGCTGAAAGGGGATCTCAGGAATGGCCTGTCCAGGGCATATCCTGACTTTGCTCAATGTCGGCTGGGATCGGCTCCAGCCCACCTGCAAACCTGCATAGCATAAGCTGTTACAGATGATAGAATCTCAAGAATGTACCTAGACTTACTGCAGATCATCGGCAACTGGTTACTCAAGAAATTGTGTAAGGACAGGAGGAAAACCAGCCCATGGCATTTTTTTAATTCAGTTATTTCTCTTATTTTTCATTCGCTCCTTGGTTCAGTGTTGCATGACATATGTGTTATGATGTTCCTAATTTGTGAATGTTAGGGGTGGCCGACATTTTTCTTATTCTGTAAATCTTTTAATGTGGAAATCGCTTTCAGAAAGTGCTACATTAATTAATTGGATTACAATAGTATTACTAATTCTACACTAGTTGACTACTTATCTGTGTAATGAAAGATTAAGCAGTAAAACCATGGCTTACAAGATTTTTACAATGGGAATGAACCTTGTGTGTGTGTGTGTGCGTGTGCGTGCGTGTGTGTGTGATATGTCACTATAAGCCGGTCAGTAAAACTGCTCCATCATGGGCGGACATCCTCCCATGGCGTGTCATTTTACGTGTTTTGGCCAATCACATATTAGCATGAAAAATGGATTACATTTAAATTGCTAGATATCCTGCCCCGAGGAAGACCAGTGGGATCCTGCCCTCCTCTGCCCCCTTCCTTGTCTTTTTTGGATGCTCTGCAGGTGTCACTGTTAAAGCATACTGTTGTGGAAAAATGAATCTGCCCAATAAAGATCAACAACCAGGATCAGCTTTTTCTCCGAGGTTTATTCCACTAAGTATTCTCATCTGCAGAAGAAAGTACTGTTCACCCCTGCCTTCTGATGCAAAGGTTCAGAATCAGCAGGAACGACCCTGAGTCTAACAACAATCTCCCTTTTAAGGAGGAGGAACCATGGACAAAGGACGGATCATGTCCTATCTTACAAAGACAAGTTGTCCAGGCAAGGTCAAGATTTACAGAACACAGGCGTCATAGGCCTGAATTTATCTTATGTCAATGTGGCACTCATGTTCATATCATAGACAAACAGGCATTAATTTTCGTCATAGCATAACAGTCGGAAAGGAGATGCGGATCGACGTCTGACCTGACAAATATTCTGATAATAAATTACAGACATCCAAAATTCCCATTACAATACTAATCAGAATTTCAATAAGGGATTGGGAGCAGGAACAGGGAGAACATATTTTATAAATTATGCTGAAATTTGTTAATGGTTTATTTCAACCAATTACTTAAAAAAAAAATACTTTGATCTTCTTCATGCCTCTCACAAATGGAGGAGTAGCAACCTCCTCTGCTTCTATGGACCAGCCTCGTCTGCTACAGATTATGAAAGGCTTAATGTTCAGCTGTCATGCTATTTCTTAGCTTATCTTATTCAAAGAGTGCTATTTCAGAGAAGTTTCATAATTCTAAGGTCTGGTAATTGTTATAGCAACTATCCGTGGTTACCACTGAAACCCCCTGATAAATGAAAGGATTTTCCGGTGTATTTCTCCTCGAGGAAAAATCCTGCTTCATTAAATTGTTTTGATCCACCTTACCACTGGTATGGAGAAGAAATGTCTTGTGTAAATTTTAAATGTCCCTTAAATACTGGGAGAAATGCGTGGAAATCACCATCAATCCTCACATCCTCAATGTTTTATCATGTTTCTGACTGCAAATGTTGCAGTCCAGGATTGATATTTTGGCGTCAACTGAGTCAGACATGCCCCAGGCCACCTACTTTAGAGCCATTAGGTACATGAGTGCAAAGACCAACTTGCTCTGGGAAACTGGGCATGCAATTGTAATGTTGCTTCAGTGAAGGCTCACAGTATGGAGATGTTTCTGTTGTTCTATGACCTTTAAAATACAGGTAATTTCATTCTCAAGAGACACCTGATAGAACTTGGAGAGGGTGACCTACAGGGGATTATTTGGGCCCACAGCAACTTTTTATGGCCATGGACCATTGGGCCATGGTTAATGTCCAACACTGCAGTGTAAAACAGACCTTTATGGTCTTGTTTTTTAATATTAATATTCTTGCCTGGTTCCTTTGCATGACTCCCTCATCCCGACAGTGTTTTGTACTTAAGTTACATTTTCCATTCAATAGATATGTTTTCCTCCCTTTTTGTATGCTGTATCTATAAAGCAATTTGAAAACTCTTTGAAAAGTGCCTACAAATTATGCATGCGCACGCATGCCACAGACTCGGGCATGATACAAAGACATCCTGTTTGCACATGAATAAGACTATAATCTATATTGGAATGTTAGAGTGCAAGGCAACAATAAGAGAAGGCAGAAAAACGTCTTCCCCACCTGTAAAGCCTCGGCTGCTGAGTGCACTAAGAATATCGAATGTCTCTATTTCACTTCACAACTTCAGTCATGTTTTCCTTTCCACCTTACGTTCCACAGTAACCCCGTTACACGGCCTTATGTTCACATGGTTTTGTGTTTTGTGGAAAACCTGACCAGAAAGATCCTTTTGAAGTGGGGAAACATTGGGGAGTCAAGATGCCCAATCTTTTGCTTACCTGAAACTATTCTCTACCTTCACTTCACCTTATTTTCCCGTATTTTGTCAGCTAGTTTAAAGAGAACGTTGACATCCCGAGCACTCATTCCCAACCATGACCCTTCTCAACTCTCCCACAAACTTTTGTAACCTCACTGATTATACTCTTCTCACGCCGGTGTCTCCAGGCGGGATTTTGAAACTGATGTCCTCCAGCTAAACTCACCAGAGTCTTGATTGCACTTTACACAGCTTTTAGTTCAAATCCGTGCCTCTTCTCAGCTGTACTGCAACATTTTATCATTGCTTCAGCTCCCCCAAATTCTCTCTTCTGGTCTTGATACCTGATCAAGAATCGTCTGGTAGCTTCCATTTTAAGCCCCTCCCCGCTGGAACCCGAACACTGTCCACATTCAATACAATGTGAAAACAAGGTGATACTTTATCGATCTTGCGGGGTGCACAAACGGGTCAGGAAGCAGCAGGACACAGAGCACAAAGTTGGAGGGGATTGCATGTCTGCGTAAAGGACACTTGTGTAAAATGAATGCTGGGTTTTAGGGCAGAACGGTCTCTCCCTCTCTGTGCTATTCCGTTGGTCTAAATCCTCAGATGTGTATGACTTCATAGACTTGTTGTTGTCGTACTACTTATTTTTGGAGTTCCAGAGGTGTTTGGTGGGCTTGCTTTTCTGAACTCTTATGTTTTGAATGGTCTATATAATGTGCAGTATAAAACCCTCACATATGCAATATGGTACTGTTTATTCATTAGACATGATATAAGACAGATCTTTAAGATCTATATTTACATGCTTAGGGCTGTATTTTGCTTGGGCTAATCCGTGGTGTTCTTGAAGTGGAGCTGTCCAGCCCTACGTGGTGCTGAATTCTGTTCAAGTACAGTGGCTCATTATTCTTCCATTCTGTGCGTGATATAGAAGATGCAAAAGTCTAAATTCAACGAGAGCTATGCGCTTTGTGCACCGTAGTTGTAGCACATGTGGAAGGTGACCATACAGTGTTTCCCCTAGAATTTTTTTCAGGCCCGGTGGTACCCACCGAAAAAACCCTAAACAGACAAGACGCGTGGGATGGTGTATTGGTGCAGTTCGATTAAGTCAGGTGGCACAGCAAGCAGTCTGCAATTCTGCAATTATTATATTTGCATTCAACATTTTTGTTCAACCTGAGTGTATTCAAGGTTTTCAAGGATTAAAGGAGAGAGTGACTTATTAAGGTGCCGGTTGATGGAAATGATCCAAAATTAGGGGCCGGAAAAATATGGCTGGAAAATGAGGAGCATCACATTAATAGCTACAGATACTTTTATACGTTATAAAACATTATAACGACATATGAGTGCATATATTGTCTTATTTTATCAAGTAAAATATAAGTTATAGGTTTACTCAACAGCCTAATAGTTCATAGAAATTCAGGTAGAAATAGGTTAACTCAGAGTTCCACAGCTTATCAAAAAACAATCCTTATTTTATTAGGCTGCCTATGGCTTGATGTTGTTTTTAAGGAGCGCCGTCTCTGCATATATTTCTCGACAACACTCGACCTGCATCAGCGAATATGCGCACGAGCGGATCTGTGCGAGCAGGCAGCGCGAGGAAAGCGGATTTTGGACGGAGACACAGCGGCATTTTTCTTATAAATGCACCGGTCCGGTTCCGGTACCGGTCCGGTTCCGCTCACACCACGAGTCTGAAGAGTGCAACAGCTTATCAAAATACAGTGTCAACTTTCCGTGTTTTCAAAGTAGAAAGTGGCATCGTGGTGGTTTAACGAGGCAGAGCGGCATCAGAACAACATCAAGCGCATAAAGTACGCAAAGAAGAATGTAGCGGGAGCGCGCGGCGAGGATTGTTGCGGCCGCGCGTCTTGCGGAGCAAGTCTACTGTGCTGCGGGAGGCGCTCCTAATGTAAATGATTATTGATTTATGAATGAATTGATAGGTGGCTTATTTTTGGCGTATTGATTTTTTTTTTGGCCTGGCGGCAGGTCTCCTTGGCCTGGCGCCCGCCAGGCCTGTACAATGGTAGGGGAAACACTGCCATATATACAAAGGCATTTTTAAATAAAATATATAAAAATACTAGTTCAGAGACTGACAGTAGAAATACAGAAAATTAAACACATTATAATGAGTGTGGTTAGCATAAATTCTATTTTTTAATAGTCTACTTGATTTATTGTTCAGGTAGTTTTATATTTGGTAGCTGAAATGGAAATGCAATCATCACTTACTACAAAGTCAGAACACTGTAAGCGCTCAATTCTCTCAGTTATCAGCACTGACTGATTAAGAAGACACTTATTCCTTTTGCAAGCTTGACACAAAATTATCCAATTTAACAGAATACAACTTACCTTCTGCCAAACATTTATGCATTACTTGGTTCAATTTAGAATCACCAAGCCTCTGCTAGAAAGAAGCATTAAAGTCTTGGTGAAATGAAAAATAAAATGTTCACAGTTTTAATCCTGTGCGCCTGTGTTAATTGTTCTTTTATCTCTTGTTGTATTCCAAATATATGCCAATCAAATCCCTGTCATTCTGTCCCTGTAAAACAATTTCAAATGTGTGACTCATCTTGTACCCAGGGGGGTTTGCAAAAAATGCATCCAAACTTTGGGTAACTAGCTAACCACACCTGTCATATAAATCAACATTTTCTGTTATAGGAGCAATATGGAGAGATTTGATTGTTTGGATATCAGTGGGCAAAAACATTTTAATTTCCAAAGAAAATGTGGCTGAGGTCTAATTCATTCAAGGGAAACTTTGCCGATCTTCAACTGGCTCACTGTCATTTCACCATGGGCAACCCACAAACAAAAGCCACATCCCGCGAAATGATGCAAAACGACCGGCGGCGTTGGCAGCGTGCAGGGAGACCGGGCGCTGTTGTGCATACTTGCTTGTGCTGGAATGTCGCCGAGACAGCTGAAAAAGTTTCCCTTTCCTGTTTTTCTCATCCTCCTCCTAACAACAGGTGAGGGAGGTGTGAACAGTCTTCTGTAGCTCAGTATTGTGCTAAACTCTAAGGCCACCCACTGTTTTGCAGTCCAATTTAATGTATAGGATTTGATTTTAAATGCCTCTAGTAACTTTACACCGCTTATATTTCTTATTACTGGGAAATGCATCACTGTACAGAAGCTAAAGATATTCTACTTACAATTTCACTGTGACTTCAAGGAAAAAGGGGCCATATAGTTTCTATCCTTCAATCCCTTTTGACTCTCACGCCTTGCAGAAATGATAAAATATGGTGTCAGCAATTTTAGTGCTGTAGATGCTTGCAAAGCTCTCACTCGGTTTTTCTTTTTTTGTTTCTTTACAACACGCTGTTTACCATAAGGTATCAGTTTATAAGAAAATCAATTAAAGCGCAGTTTTAGACATACTGTCAATCCCCCCAAAAATGTTACTACAGTGACAGAGTAACTATTGCCACAGTGTGTTTGTCTGTGGTCCATGATATACTTCCTTTTTATTGATATTTATGTAGTACAGATTTTAAGAGTATGCTGTAAACGGTAGCACAGCTAAAGCAGAGTAAACACTATTTCACCAGTATAATAAAGCAATCCCTTATATGGACTGTTTACTAGCAGGGACTAAACAAACTTTAATTAGTTGTGGACATTAAGAGTTGGTGGAACAAAGTAAAAACCAAATATTTCATCATTCCCAAACTTGAACTCATGTGTACCCACAGAAATCCATGTGTCTGACCGTACCACTGCATTTGTCTCCTTCCTATCCTTCTACACGTAATGATATTCACAGATGTCATGAGAAAAATCTCTGCTACCCCCCAAATATATACACAGACAACTGCTCACCCACATGCTTACACATTGCAAGACGTTGTCGGTGAAGTTCTTGTAGGTGGAAATCTTGCCTCAGGAGAGGCTATACGTGGGCCTGTTCCAGGGAGAAATGTAGCTCTGGTTGAGTGTGCTCATGATTTTAAGAAAGTTGGAGATGGGGAGAATGGGGAAAAAATTTTAATTCTTTGGGGAGAGATTGGGAAAGGCTTTTAAACATTCAAAACTCATGACTCAGAGTTTGCATGAGGCAGGCAGTAGGGCACAGATGGAGGAGGTTAGTCTCACTTAACTATCATAGGCCTCCTACAACCTAGTACCGTGTGTGTCTGTGTGTGTGTGTGTGTACGTGTATACACACACACACACACACACACACACACACACACACACACACACACACACACACACACACACACACCAATGTCTTTGTTTTGTTTGTTTGTCTTTCTCAGCCCCCCCCAAAGACGATGTGTTACACACCTGCAGCAATCTTACATCATTTGAACAGCATCATCAGTCAGGCTGGCGAGAAAACGGCAAGACAAGGAGGTATTATCTAGCTGGAGGAGGAAGAATATAAAGCAGGGGTGAAGTGAGGTGAGAGTGTGTAGAAAATTAAGCGCAAGGGAGTGAGCAAGGTTTGCCTGAGGATTAAAAAAAGAAGCGCTTGAGGGGAAAAAACTTAAGGACGGAATGAAAGAGAGGAGACCCATGAGAAAGTGAGGGGGAGAGATGGGAGAAAGCGTGAGTGTGTGAGCTATACTCAAGGAGTGTGCGCCTTCAGCCATAACAGGCCAGTGGTGCTTGGGAACTAGATTATGCTTCTCGGCCTCTTTTACGTCTTGCATAAAGCTCTGTATCTTCAAATCGTGCGCTTAATTCTTAACAAGATGTATGTAAAATGTTCAACTCTAAAACTAGTCATTGGAATGAATATATATATATATATATATATATATATATATATATATATTTATATACACATACACATTTTTTACGGGACAAATTGCTTTATTTAGAATATGTATTATCACCACAGTGAGCTTTACATTTGACATCATCCACATTTTCACACAAAAAGGAAAAAGGCTGCTCACGCCATCATGTTTTGTCGTCTTTGTTGGACACAGTTTGATATGATTAGGTGACTCATGTCTGTCTGTGCCCACACATTTGCCATCAAGAGAACTGGTAGCGCATACAGCCTCTGTGTAAAGGAAATGGTCGGAGATTGAGAGAGAAAATCTGAGATATGAGTGGCATTGAGGACTCTCATAAATATTATTCAGTAGGGGGAAAAAAAAGCTCTCCAGTGACACATTTAACAAGGGGAAAACAAAGGTTCAACATCTGTCTCCACTCTGTCACCTGCAAGCCCAGGCAATCGTATACAGTACATATGCAGCCAAACATTGGACCGGTACCAAGAGTGGTTTGGAGAAGCTCCCAGAGTGTTGGAGTCTGCTGCCTTGTTAACATATTTGGCCTCGGTTGAGAAACGGAGCAGCTCTTCCCTCGGTGTGGTCAACACACAGAGTCAGATCTCAGTAATTCAGTCTTTTACAGTAGATCTTAGACGAAACATGGGATTGTTCAGTCAAAGGGATTTATCATATTATGGGAATAGTGTTTTAGTGTCAATAAGGCATTGACCTGCTTTTTGTGCACTCAATTACATTGGTCCACATGGAGAAACATGTAGACTCACCCTCTCTGGTCAGCACTGACACTGCTATTCACTGGACAGCAAGTCAGAGAAATGCATTGCCCTTTGAGTATTCCTGCTGTCAAACCAGACAAAGCCGAAATACAAAAAGAAAATCTCTGACAAATGTCCATTTATGTAAAAAAAAAAAAAAAAACGCTCATAACTAATGGACAGAGGCTCTCCTATTTATAGAATCAAGAATGCCACAAAAAAAAAAAAAAAAAATGTGAATAAATAACAGAAGGGTGAATTCATTAGGTCCTATTTGTCTCCAATAGTCTGTCTTACCAAAGCATTAATTGAAATTTGATGAAGGTCTGTCATCTGCTTGCTTTACTCACACTTTTGAAATGTTGCTGGCTGCTAATGATGGGCACCGAGTGGGCGCTGAAAGTTTGTGGTCACGTCTGGTGCCTTTTTTTTTTTTTTTTTTTAAATGAGCTTGCTGCATTTGCCCTAGTTGGACATTGATTAAGAGTTTTGCACACAGCATGGAAATGATTCATTATTTCTTACCCAAGGCTTCCACTACAAAAGAAATGGCATTTTTCTATTCACTTCATGATTTGAAGCGACAGTGACAGTGTCCCCTCAGCATGGCACTCTGAGACCCAGGCTAACTCAGAGGTGGCTGCCTGTGTGATTGGCTGGGCAAAGTATCGAAGAGAGTGGGCCAGAGGCAGAGCAGGGAGGCACAGATAACAGGCTTATAACCAGGTGAGAAACGGTGACACCAGGAGACTTTATTTTTTTTCCCAGGCACTGGGCAAATTGGCAGCTTATTTACTGAAATTGTCCACATCATTACGGCACCTGGCACTTCAAAATATGTTACACCCTATATTTGATTTTCAACATTTTAATCTACATGTCCTCAACACAGTCACCATGACATGCATTGTAAATCTGGATTTTAAATGTTTGGAAAACATGAATAAAATACATTTCGAATTGTTGTAGAAGCTGTAAAATACATCATGACATCCCTCAGTTAATTTGGCAGTTATTGTGGTTTAGGGAGTTTCAGGTGTTTAGCTGTACACAACCGATAAGCATGTCTTCATGGAATGACCGTAACCGTGATTCTTTTCTGATTCCAATGCTGTATGTATCACAATGGCTAGTCATTTTGCACATTTTTCATCTTTTTTTCCCTCCCTGATCAATAACATCACCGTCAACGTCATTTCAGATAACTGCTGTTGCCCTCAGTGTGTTCCTGTCAATCCCAGTGCCTATTCCCCGTTCCCCATTATCTTCCTTTTATATTACATTACAAACTAGTCTTCTTTCCCACGGCTGTGACTCCTCTCCTTGTTCTCCAGTTGTGTGTAGTTCATCCTCCGTTTATTAATCAAATTAAAAACCGAAGGTGAAAGAATCATGAAGTTGTCGTCCCTACACAACCCTAACCCTAACAATTAAACTCTGCTTTATTCTGGATGTGTCCATTTCAAAGCATGTTCCTGTAAACACTGAGCCACATTAAATATACAGTAAACGGTTTAAAAAATCATCAACAACTCAAGTCGGTACAAAATTGATCCTTTTTTTCTTGTCTGATAAATTATCAAAATAAACTCACTGTCAAGAAAGGAAATATTGTCCTCATTAAACAGGAAGATATAACCGTACACCTTCTGAATACAAGTTTCTCTTTCACGAAATTAAGACCTTGTTTTCTTTGTTAAAGAGGACCTACCACCAGCCTCTGAATGCCTTAAATCTAGATTTTGAATAAATAAAGGCTATACTATCTGATATCTATGCTCACACTTATGGGACAGTAAGGGACTTGCTGCAAAACCGTGGGAATCAAAAAATAATAATGCAATGAAAACAGCAAAAGCAACTAGTTCAGCTTTTTGTAGACTGAACCGCAATAAATTACTTTTATAATTGCACTCTTTGTACTTGAACTCTTCCCACTTTGTATTGCCACTGGTGCACAGCAATTTCCCCTGGGACGTATAAAGTTTTATTTTTGCATCTCGTCCTGTGCGAGGCAGCGATGCGCCGCAAGGCATCCAGTCTGCCAGAAATCCAAAATAAGAATTACTTCTAGTCACTGCTGACTGACATTCAGTCAGTGATGAGGAATCGCTGTCCCATATGAGTTTTTTTTTTTCTTTTCTTGTGCTGTTTTGTACAATGTTGTGTTTATGGTTTTGAAATTGGGCTACTAGGTAAAGTGCATTAACAGCTGTGTCCTGAAATCCCAATGAAAGGACTTCCATTAACCTCCTAAAGAGTGCACTTTGCTGGGCTGTGAGATTGTCTGTAAAGGAAATCGCATGCAGTTCTTTTTATCTTGATATTTCGGCCAATGTGTCCATAATGACGGACTGAGATGGGAGCTAGGATCACACACACACCTATGGTTCCTGACATGCACAAAGGTCAGTCCTTCATCCATCACCCCCTCTATACGTCTCCCCATCAGCCTAGGTGTCCCTCCCAGTAATGTTCAGTCCACCAGCCTCCCAACACCATGATTTCACGCCTTGACTCCTCGAAGCACTGCCACGAAGATGACAATACACATTACAATATGAATGATTATAACAATGATCTGCTCAGAACAAACTGGCAAACAACTAACTCAAATCCAATGTTTATCGTAAAACTGCCAAATATCTACTGGCGTGATTTTCTAAGCCACTCAGGATTTCATTAATAACGTGAGAAATTAAAGTACACACACACACAGCAATAATAATCATATTGTACCCTGGGAACACAAGCTCTGCATTAATAAGCAGAACTGCTGGCAGAAGTCTTTGCAATTTTAAATACGGAGTTATTTTTCTGATTGCAAATAGGCTTTCTGTATGATTTGTATACAAGTGTTTCCTATACACCTATTGCTCCATGGAACATACATCGTGCTCAGGGCCTTATATGTTTTATTTTGTGATGCAATTTTTGATATTGTGTCCCCACTTTCGCCTCTAACCTGCCTTGTCTTATTCCTCTTCAGCTGATTCGTGATTAGTTGTATTTTCCTGGAATTATGTCGGAATGCCTAAATAAGGAGAGTGAACTTGTTGCTTTCAGTCATAGCTGGGCGTGTGGGCATGTAATCTCCCGAGCTAAGGACTGAGTGAACATAACACACTTTCAAAAAATAACATGTCACGCGGATACATTTCATTATGCTTGTGTCACTGGAAAAAATGTGAATTCCGGTCTCCCCTTTTATAGATCTCTCTCTCTCTGTCTCTCTCTCTCTCTCTCTCTCTCTAGTTTGTTTGTTGCACATCAATGCAACATGATGAGTCTAGAAAGACTTTCCGCTTCACCTGCTATGTCCATTTCATTGTGTATTACTCTGATTGTATTCAGCTTTTATGCTTTGATGTATATTTACTTTAGATGTAGGATTCCTTGTGTTGAAACCATCTCAGGGATAGTTTGACTTGCTCGCTGATTCACAGGTAAAAGGAAAACATGTCAGCCAAGAAATGTGAAAAATGTTATGATGCGTTGAGATTAGATTTTTCCCACATAAGAGATAAGTGGAAAAAAAAGATGGCGACTGATAAGTACAGTGCATGCGATGATTTCAGACAAGAGTACATTTCCTTGTGAGATCTGATAGCACCGCCCTTATGTACAGTAACGGTCAATAGTTGGATAGGCTTCGATAAAAAGGATCAGAGAGATGTCCCTCTGCCTCATCCCTGTGAGGCTGACTATACTGGCATAAATTCCTACCACACATAGACGACAACAACAGCAAACGTGTTTTATTCAAAGCGAGGCTCGTAACCCTGAACCTGTCACTATTACTTTATTTCAAAACTAAAACCCAAACCTTTGCACATCCGCCAGCTTCAAAGTAAATGATTTATCATTGCAAGAGTTCCAACAAACTTAAGGAGTTCCACTTCCCATAAGGCCATCCGAATGCTTTTGACTTCTAAAGATTATTTGAGTGGTTACACAGCAGGAAAACTTAATATACCAACACCATATTGATTTAAGCAGAGAAGCCTTTCACTCTAAATCGGGCTATTTTATTTTTTATCAAAGCATCATTGGGACAGTTGAGGGTTGTTTAGAAAGAAAAGCTTCCCCATGGCAGGTTAAACATTAAGAAAGGGATGGTTACACCCTGAAAGCGTGTCTTATTTTCTTTCTAACGTGTGATCAAGTCATGTGCTTTAATCTACTTGTGGAATAAAGGTACTTGATAAAAAACGAATGACTCAGTTGTAGCTCTGGAGATGGACGACTCCACATAATGACAGAGGCATCACCTACTGAGAGTCCTGATATAATCTGGAACAGAGAGGCTGTCAAATAAAGACCGGCCAGGCAGACAAATGGGGCCTGAGCCTTCTTTTTACTTCCCCTCTTTTAGCAGCAGTGTAAGACAAATCGAATACTGTACGCCAAAAGCAGTGGGAGTGATGGACAACTGCTTGGAACAATGCATTCCTGTGTTTTTCACAAAACATTTGAATTATTTACTTTCTTACTCACACGCAGGCCCAATACCTTTTCCTTCGGGCAGTTGGTAAGTTGTTGCTACTACTTTGGATGATGCAACAGGGTGATGTTTGCCCTCTGGTGCAATGTTGAAAATCCAGTGGGAGTAACTTGGATGGAAACACACCTTTTTTCTCACACGCCTAAAGCATGCAAAAATCTCTCTGTATATTCTTAATAAGTGTTATATTTCCGTCAGATTCATAACGCCACATGTACGCATGTTTTATAAATCCCAATCACTAAGAAACTGGTCGCACACACACCCCCTCTCCCACAGCTTGCTTTAAATGGATGTGTAAATGCTCCTAAGCGAACAATGTATCCTCCTTATCATATCATCTGCAGGCAGATATACTGCCCTATTGGTAGGACAACATAATTTGTCTGTACCTTCCAAATATATCTGTTAATAAATCACTGTTGAAACATAAATTAGTTTATGATGCGACGGAGGTTAATTACTTGGTTAGATTTAGGGAAACTTTGTGTCTTGAGTGTAAAACAAACTATTTATTTAAGGTTAGGGGTTCTTTATTATCATAGTTAAAATAATAACTTCTTGGTTAAGGTTAGGGAATGACCATAGTTTAAAGACACCAGTATTTATGGCCGGTAGGAAGCAAACAACATTCTCTAGGGTCTACTCTTTCCTCCTTTGATCACGATGGACAGTCATAATTCCTGCAGCTGCTGAAGGGATTTGGCACTCAAATATATGTCATAGTTTGGCATTGGTGCAAATGACTGATGCTGTTGTTTTGAGAGGACAGCCCCCATGTTTTCACTTGCTGCTGCTGCTACCACTGCCGATACTGCTGTGTTGTTGTAACTTGCCTCTCCCCGTTTCACTGACTGATGCTTTCTTGTGTATAGCGACGAGGTCAGAGCCTAGACCTCAAAATATCAAAGCCGCTCATATTCACCTGATGATCCATTTCATGTCAGTTGGTCAGCTGAAATCACAATCACGGATACTCTTTTACTGCCACTGCTCAGTTGCGTGCCACAATAACAACGATCACATTGTATTTATCATTGAAGTTCATCAATATAATAGATTTCCCTGGTCTTCTTGTATAAAACAAAAAAATGCATAAAATGTACACAAATATACATAAAACAGAGGCACATCCTGGATAGATAATTCATGAAATTAATTATGTGATTCAGCTCACGCCCGGCTGCAGCCACTTGGATGATCTGTGGACCTTCAATGCAGGCAGGGATCATCGTGTACTACATAGCTGGTAACGAGCCTTTGTAGCTGACACATACCCCTAGGTGGCGATGTTTAAGACGGAGTCTGATAATCTAAAAACATCCCTAAGGGGTCTGTGAATCTCCAGCTTTATAGGTGTATTTAAATAATCCAAAACCTCTTTATTGTCTCTATTCCTTTTCATTGTATTTGCTGGGGAGAAGAGCCATAGAAGGAAAGTGAAAAAATTAGTCTGTTTATACTGTAGAATTCCATTTCCTCTCCGGGATGAGACCAGCTTTCCTGCATGCACACACACCGAACGACTACAGAGGACGATGCTTTCTTGCAGAGAAACAACAGTTTATATCCATTTCTGGCAGAGGCACAATTCCTTGGAGCCTTAGTGCTTGTGAGCTTACAGTTCCACGTTGGTAGCCAGGTCTCCTGACACCTCTCACATTCGCCTGCATCCACAAATGCTGCTACATTCTAGACTTGGGCGGTATCCAAATTTTGATACCGTCAAACCTCCTCCCTACTTTACCCCGGTATACGGGATTACCGTGACTAATTAAAACTTATGACGTAAGGCTCAGCCGACGTCACCAAACTCATTAGAGTTTAGCTTCTCTGCCCGAGCCCGACCCGTGGCCGAAATTTCCCACCACTACCCTCGGAATGGGTCGGGCCGGGCCTTTAAACAAGCGTTTGTGTTCGTTCGTTCTTTTTTTTTTTTTTTTCTGTCATTGCATTAATGCCTAGCCTTCTCCCCTAATCTGAGGAGAAGGCTAGCAGAATAGGTCTACGTAAGAAATGTGTACAAAGTTACACAAAGTAAAAAAAAAAAGACGCTACACATAGTGCGCACGCATCATTCATAACGGTTCCGCTCTGTGCAGCTAAATCAAAGAATAAAGGAGTTACGCTAAAGTGCAACATGGAACTTGGAGACATAAAGGATAAATTAAACAGGACAATTAACGTTGAGCAAGTCATCAGGAAAGTCCGAGGTACGTGATAATTTCAAGTGACTAGTGGGAGAAGGCGATAACATACGTGTCGGCTTTGTCCAGTCATAACCTAATCGCGGCACCAACGTAGCCTATAAAATGATTTGTATATTTTTGTGACTGAGTAGTGGTGCAGCCGGACCCCCACTTCCCACGGATATGCACATACAACAGCCTCATGCATGAAAAATAATTGTCGGGTTGAAATCGGCTCGGGCTCTTAATTACATTTAATATGTCGGGTCGGTCCGGGTTCGTGCAGAACGCGCACGGGCTCGGGTAGGGTCGGGCTTGATTTTCTGGGTCCGAACTAAGCTCTACTTCTCATTAGGTCGGAACCCAAAATACTGCCAAACTGCAGAAGTCGTGTTCTTCTCTGAGACCAGGTCACTCGGTGCGCGACTCGCCATCTTTCCTCTCTCTCTCTCTCTCCCTCTCTCCCTCTCTCCCTCTCTCTCCTATATAAGTGCATTGCATTT
Source organism: Chelidonichthys spinosus (assembly GCA_029853015.1). NCBI lineage: Eukaryota > Metazoa > Chordata > Actinopteri > Perciformes > Triglidae > Chelidonichthys > Chelidonichthys spinosus. The sequence goes on from CM056835.1 coordinate 14,054,638, forward strand.
TTTTAATGACGGTATTGAAACTGATACCGTTGCTATTTTTAAGACCCGTGGTATACCTTATTACCGTAGTACCGCCCAAGCCTACTACATTCACATAGCCCTTATTAATTATTAACTTAAAACCTATTGCATGTAAAGGTTTATACAAGTTACAGGGTATGTAAAGTCACAACTCCAGTGTCCACGCCTATATGTATCAGTCAGTGCCTGCACACATGCAGCCTGTGGAATATTGTGTGTGGGCAATAACGTAAAAAGTAATGTATTTATTCAGCTGATGTTTTAGTTTTAGTGTGTCTTTGTGTATGTTTGTGCGTATTTTCATGTACTTTATTATCCGAGATAAGTGCATTCACATCCAATAATGCTACAAAAACACTTTGGGAACATTTTACACTCTCGTTTTTACATCTCTTTCCCATTTTTCTGTCCTTCATCTCATTTTCGGTAATTCCTGCTGTCATCTGCTCCATCTTTTTCACACTCGTGCTCTCTCCGCCAAGCGTTTTCTCTACACCGGCAAACATGATTTGCACATTCACTTAACACAATGCACCGCACTAATTTGTGGCAAATCTAAAAACCTGAGCTTGTGAAAACACGTCGGTAATTTAGGCAGAGTGGAGAGCACAGTAGGGCTAAGTTGCATCAGGTCGTCTCACACTTGAACACCGCGCTGCCATTTGGGTGCATTCATGTTTCCAGAACAGCCTCAGGCTAAATGATTCCCATATTGATATAGTCTACTGCTGGGTCCTTTGGTGCTCACGACCAGTTCACATCACGTTGTATTTCTTACATCCAGTCATATAAATAGCCCTTTGCCTGATCACAGAGAGAAAATGTACGTAACAGAATGCAGCTCAACGTCGGAGACGAAAGAAAAGAACATGGTGGGGAACAGAGCGGCTTGGCCACAACTGTAATTAGAGCTCCTCCACTGTTTAGTTTTGCGCAATTTGCTGAAAATGGACACTTTAATGGTGGACTTGTTTGACTTTAAGCTGAATACCACTAAGCTTAAGTCTTATCACCCATTATTGGGCTTTTCAATTAATGGTTTCGAAAATAAACTCAAACCAGAATCCTCTGACCACTTAAAAGCTGTGCTGCTGCGGATGAATTTTTGTAGAAATGCAAATCAGTGTCTGATTTATTTCTTCTGAAGTGATGTTTAGTGCCATCTGCTCTCAGCAAGGAAATATAACCAGCACCTCCAGACTGTCCTCATGGGCGCTTTCACAGTCACCTCCCCAGAAAAACTAATACCTGCGCCTGTATTGTTTTTAAGATGTAAAATACGAAGCCCTGCCATGGAGAAGAGATGTGGGAAAGCTGCCAGTTCATTCTGTTTTGGAACAGCCTGATTTATTTACTGGCTCAAGCTTTAGTGCCGTTTGTTCTATCTTTGGGAGACTTTTTAATTTTCACACTGAACAAATTTGTTATGAAAGATGCCTTAATCATTAAGTATTAACCTTTTACTATGATTTTTTTTTAAATCGTGTTGCTGCCATTAGCCTATGTTTCCATGGAGGAGCTACCTAGCCAAGTGAATGTATATTAAATATAAAATGAAGTCATTTTTTGGTGTTTGCCCTTGAGAAAATGACAAATGTGTGAATTGTTTCTGAAAGCCATAGAGATATTTCACAGTCACACCATCCCGTTGACACAACCTCTAATCATCTGTAGTCTTTATCCATGACACCTTATTTCGACTGCCCCGAAGCAGCAGACAGCCTGCCAGTCTGGACACAGGAGCTGTGTGGAAATCAAAAGAGATTTTCCTCTTATCCTGTCTGGACACCAAGGTGTGAGGAAAGGGGGAGCCTTTTCTGAGAAAATTCAACACAATGGAATGAGCAGAGCTGCATGAAATCCAATCACAACTAACGGCAGCTGGCTTCTTGTTGCCTATGAAAGTCCCAGAACTCTTGCAGATATACAAAGGGATTTCTATGCCATGCTCATTCTACCAGTAGGAATACAGTTGTAAGACGCAGGAGCCTCTAGTTTGATGGGGGTAAACATTAATGTTTATCATCAAAAAGTTTGTTTTGAAACTTTGACACAAATTAAAACCAGGAAGCGCCGACATTATAAATTTCCTCATGGATATGATATCAAAGGCTGTTCTTTCTCTAAGCAGCAGTGGGTATATTCAAACCAATGAAAACTCCACATTTGACTTCTCTGGTTGCAATAAAAAGTATGACTCATTTGCTTTATGACCTCAATTTATGGTCTCAATCGCTGTTTTCAAGTCGTCTTAGATACATCATGATCATTTAGTAAATCATGGTCCCGATTTAGATTAAAATAGACAAAGATGAATCAGGGTATGCTTAGGGTGTGGCTACTTTGTGATTGACAGGTTGCTACCATGGCATTATCCAGTCTGGGTGTTGTCCCTGAGAACCTTAACCATAATAAAGTGTGTTTTTTTGAGAAAGTTAATTGTAACAATTTGCTCACCTATTGTGTATTTATTCAGTGTTTGGTTGTACTTGGCTCCACCCTCACTTCTGGTTGCAACAAAGCCAAGATGGCGACGACCAAACGCCAAACTCAAGGCTTCAAAACTGTAGTCCGCACAGTGACTGTGCACTTTTTATATACTATACTCTATAGTAAAACCCCAATACTGCCTGTGTATATGATCCCATTACTGAGCTATTTGCCCTAATATTCCTTTGTGTTTACCTAGCTATGATAAAGTGCTCCCATGAATCCTATAGAGACTAAGAGATTATCTATATAGTAGCTCTCTCATCTGTGTGTGAAAGTAAATGTGTACAAACTACAAAGCTTATGTATAATATCATCCATGTAAGTATGGCTAGGTATTATTGTCTCCTGGCAGTCTGAGCCCAGGTTGATCACTAATTAACTGCATCAAAAAATTGACATTCTGTAGTTTTCTGTGACTCAATAATGAGCTAAGCCTCGGGCAAGCAACATGTACTTATTAAGAGTCTTCGCCTTTGAGAAGCACCACACGGGACAGGAACTTGAGTATGATTGTTGATGCTTCTCAGAGTCATGTCTCAGCCTTGACGGCCTTTATTACTTTAAAGAAAAGAAAATCCCCTCTCATGTAAGAGTCTGTCACAAGTTAATGCCAGAAGTATTATGCACACATTTAGGTTAGACAGCCACACTACTCTCCACTCTCTCTTAATCGTAGGTTTGTTCGTGTTTTTTCCTCATTATTTGCGCATGCAGTTTATACAGCCATCCCACACTGCAACCGCCTGCACACTTTCCCTTGTACGTTTTTCAATTTAAATTCAACACAGCAAAGCCGGCATGAACAGTCGTAACAGACACTATACAAATTAATGAGAGCTCAACCTCAACGGAGAGGTTTTCATCTGCTCAGGTGAATCTTTTTAAAGTTCCTTTTTTAGAAAATAGGATTTAGGTAGCAGCTGTGAACTATCCAGTTACTGTTAAAGCGAGGGGGAACTTGTGGTGGATTAGTGTTGTACAGTTTGTCTGAAATTATAGATATTTACCCCTCAGTAAGGAGAAGGTTATGAGAGGACACTTTTAGAAGAGATTAACAAAAGTTGGGGAAAATAAGTGAGGGGTAGGAATTAAGCTACTTAAGCTACGTTCACACTGCAAGCCTTAGTGCTCAATGTGGATTTATTGCTCGATCAGATTTTTTTTTGTATGGGTCTTCACACTTTTTTAATGTGACCATTATCAGATTCTTGGTCCGGAACCGACCCACATTTGAAAGAGAAAAATGGTCATATTTAAAGTCAGCATTTATGGGAATATGTGACAAATCAGTATTGAAAAGATCAAATTTCACGTGATTTGTGCTTTTTACACCGTTGTGGAATAAAAGTCATCTATGCTCCTGTTTTCTGGAGGTAGCCTTGGCGTCTTTCATGTCTTTATTCTTTGGCCTGAACTGGGGTGTTTTCTCATTGCATCATTTTTCTCTTTCGTATTGGAAGGCAATGTGCAACAATCAGCCATCAGTGACTGGGAGGACAATGAATGGCAATCTCTTGAAGTCACTTGTGAGGGCATTTTTAATTACTTTTATTGTCTCTTGGTGTAGATAACAGTTTTGAGGAACTACAGAAGTACCAAAGCATATCATTACACCTGCCTGTCAGACTTGGCAAACAAAGGTCAGCACAGAGAGCTGAACTTTATTAATATTAGCCTTGTTCATCCAGGGAGTGAATAAAACCAACCCTTCTGTCTCTCTGTCTGTCTGGATATCTAGCTATTGCCAAATTGGAGGTCTTTTTAATTATTTGTATATACTGATCACATATTGGGAATATAATTGGTTATACAGAGGTGTATCAGTTTTTAATTAATATCCAGCTAGATTGTCCTGTCTTGCATTGTATTTGCACTGTCCAGAATGCTGGAGGAAAATACATTTTTCCACGTGAAAGTCATTTTTGCTGTGTGACTTGTGTTCAATCCTACTATAGAGATGTGTGTTGAGACTAAACCGTAGAAGTAAATGAGAGCTACTGTCAGCTCGTTCGTTATTTTTGATTATGTAGAAATAATTTGAATATTGTTTTGTAAATGTTACCCAGAAGTAGTATGCTATTTATGGGTAACATTTACAAAACAACATTCAAATTATTCCTTTATTTCTTGCTTTACCTCCATTCAAGCAATCCTTTGTGATTAGAATAAACTGTAGACACCTTTCCTTCAACAAACCTTTTAACCCAGACTGTGTATTTTATTAATTGCTGTTCTCTGATCTCCGACGATTACACTAGAATTGCTTTTATGATTAAATTGGCATTGTCTGGCCTTCCCTTCCGTCCAGGCATAGGAAATACTTCTTTAAAAACATTTATAGCCTCTGCATATCCACTGATAAGTGCAAAAAATCCAGAAAATATATCGGAAAAAGGTGAGATTGGAGTTGTAAGCTGGTAGTAGACGACTATGAAGTGACCAATGGAAGAAAAATGGAGTGAGCAATGTCAAGGTGTGTAAACAGCAAGACAGATCAGCAGATCAGTATAAGGTTAGAGAGAGAGAGTGAAGGAAAGACAGGTGAAGAGGTAGTTAAGTGAGAGAAGGACAGAGTGGGCTAGTAAGAGGTTAAGCACACACACTTACACCTGCAGTTAAAGCCTTCACCTTGCCATATTATCCATGGCCTTACCCCCCCAATGTTCGTGGATGCCAAGAAATCCGTTTGCCAACTTTGGGAAGCTGTGTGTGACAGCCAATTACCGGGGAGAGGACTCCCAGTGGAGTCACCTCCTCACCTCATAGCCCAAACATCTGCCTGTCAGACAGTCAGGGGAGGCAGGTAGATAGAGCAGCGGAGAGAGGAAGGCAGGCAATGCCGGAGTGGTCGAAAAGTGATCCAAATCACCCGCTTACCGCCGCTGTTCAGTGTTTGTCAACAGAGCCATTTTCTGAATATCTGAAACGTAACCATACATCAGTCGATGTCACAGTGAATCTTTAAAAAACGCTGCGGGGGAGGGTACCTTTTCATGTTGTCATGTTAAATGTTGCTACGTTGCGTACATCCCATTGGTAGATAATTTAAAATGTCGCTCATGCCAACAACTTCACACTCGACACTCCTTGGGTACTGCGATGACGTGGCGTCACATACTCAAGGCGCTGCGACTCATCATCAGAAACACTGGTGAAACACACATAAATATGTATGATTGTTTCCATATGAAATGTATTAAATTATGTTACTTTTCTAACTTGTATCCCAAAATATCGTTATAACCCACAAAGGGCTAAAAAATAAGCAACTCAACTTTATAGCCTACTACTTACTGTGTACTTCTACTTCAGGGGAAAACAACATCTAGCAGGATGTGGTGTACGTCAACTGGCTCAGTATGGTCCAAGCTGGACTGTTGGTTATAACCATTGAAATATGATGCATCACATTAGAATTGACAGACAGACAGACAGACAGACAGACAGACCTCCCTCCCTTCCTCCCAGATAATTACCCCGGGGATAACTGAGGCATCATTAAACAGCAAGCAAACAAACACAAACAGCTTGGGTTCATCTTGTTTAAATACAAACACTGTTTGGGTGAATACTCTGCAGCAACAGTGTTTCTCTGCATGGATGCAATCCGATTGGCTTTTAAGATCCATAATAACATGCTGAAAAAAGTGTTAGTGAACTCCAATGACCGCAGCTTTTTGGTCTATAATGCAGCACGTGGTATAAGAGGTCAAGACATCTGGCACGACTACAAGTCACGCTGCCAACAAAAGAAATGCATCAATTAATCAGGACGGTGTGATGATATTGATTTATGTTGAATAGCTCGGTGTATAAACACTACAGATAATAGACACTAAACTCATTTGGAAGATTAAATAAATCGAGTCATACAGAAGAACTGTCGAAATGTTGAAATGCCAGTTTAATAACACATGTTTGAGTGTGCCTGTGCTTTCCCGGATGGTGGGAAATGATCAAAACCCAGTGTATCCATTTGAAGCTGGTGCAAATGCTAAAGTTAAACTCTGAAAATGAGTTTGCTTGACCCTCACTGGCCATGAGGTTCAACATCAGTTTGTCTCCCATAGCCTCACGCTGTTGTAAGCTCACTTTTGTTGAACAGAGGATAGTCAATAAATAATAAAAAATAAATAAAAAAACGGGATTTGGAAGGAATAGTGCAATCTGCTCAGCCGCCATACTTTCCCACCTGCAACACATTATGACAGGAAGATAAGGAGAACCGGTGAGCGGGGGAGATGCGGGGAGGAAGAAAGTCCCCACATCTCGCGGCGAGCGGTGAAATTGAAGGGGGAAATAATGTGCAGCATGTCAAAACGCGGTATCACCCAGTTTACCCCGATGTTAAAGCCTTCCCCGACTCCGGTGCTTCCCGAGAGAAGCAGAGAATTAAAAAGGGAGAGCGGTGCGTGGTGAAAGAGGAAGACGTATGGATGAAGACACGGATGGAGAGATGAAAATGAGTATGAGGTAGAGGGAGAGGCAGAGTAAGTGAGAGAGAGCAGCTGGTAATAGGGATATAAGGAGTGTAATCTCTCCAGCAATAACATTTAGCCACGGAATAATGTGTGGCGGACACACACACACACACACACACACACACACACACACACAGAAGTCTAGTAAATTGTTCTGACCTGAACAATTTCATAGCTTTTACTTCAGGCCAGTAGAGAACACACACACACACACACACACACACACACTCACACGCAGGCATACATCTAGATCCATCCCCATGCCTATACTCTTGTACTTGTGCTGCAAACTTGTTAACATAACTCTCTGGGTCCCGGAATAGGTTTGATGTGCCAGCAGCAGTCTGGCACATAATGGGCACACTGCTGGAATATTCTGATAGAAGAGACTTTCCTAAAAATGTTCCTAAGCAAACTCTGAAGTGAGGTGGGTAAAAAAAAAGAATGAAGAAGCTAAGAATCCCCCCACTCGAAGGGCAAACGCACGCTGCGGGGAATGACATGGCTATCTCCAGAGAATCCTTCATTTTGTCAACCCCCCCCCCCCCACACACACAAACATATATATATATATATATATATATATATATATATATATATATATATATATATATATATATATATATATATATATAGACACATATAGCATGTCATATTGTACAACCGTTCCTCAGTATACCAGACATACACAATTGAACACACACACTCACTCACTGAGTCCCTCGCTGCATTAGGGGAGACAGTAAAGGTCTTACAGTGGCCTGAGGCACCAGGATTGCTGCTTAATAACTTGCCCCAGGCATTAACTTGACAATGCTTACTAAACACACCGAGGTGGATACTCACAAACGCACACACACACACACAGAGTAGCAGGCCGCCTGTGTGTCTGGCCATGTCAAGTAAGAGATTTCTTTGTTCTCGGGGGAGGAGCTGAGAGATGTTCCAACAAAGATAAGCTTTGGTGATCGAAAGGGCTAAATATTAAAGAAGTCCACCTTGAAAGAGGATTCCCGTTAAATCAGGGCCGATGTCCCCGATGGTCGAGATGTGTACATAACGAATGTGTTATAAAGCTAGCCCAGTGAGGAAGAAGCTCTCACTCAGACGCCTGCATGTCTCACTCTCTCTCCATCTCTGTCTCTAACTCACTCACTCTATCACTCTACACATGGAACCGTTTTCGGTGCACAAACAACCGTCTTCTCCAAAATGTTGAAAATGAGTCCTTGCGGGGTGTTTTATTGCTGCTTTCAAACCAGCAAGCTGATGAGAAATGTTTGGCCTTCAGGTCAGCAATACAAATTGTTGCACATTCAAGCTTTGCTTTTAAGCATAAATATCATTGGTCTGTTTTTCTTCCCCATCAAGTGTGTATTGTTGACGATTTGAATAAAGAGTAAATTGAAAAAGCGAACAAAGATGTGGAAGACTGATAATGATGTTATAATTCAGCTTTGCTTTGCATGAACTTGATGATAAACGAAAAAGGAAAAATAAGCTGTCCACATTCAAATAATTCAAATAGTCATTTTTGCCACAATAAGTTATTAGCTATGGGCTCTGCTGTGTGGCATAAACACACAAGTGCACATGATCTAGTCATTACTGCTAAGCAAGTCTTTCATTGTGACCTGTATCACCATTTTTCCAGGAAATATGCTCAAAAGGTAAAAGTGTTTCTATGGCAACAATTAATTGCTGGTACTTATCCCTGTGATGTGGGAGATCGGCAGTATACCAATATTCATATGTGTTGGCTGTATTTGTGTGGATTCACAAGCTCCAAGTGTGTGAATGTGAGTTTGTATGCATCTTTATTTTTGTACATTATAGCTTTACATGCATAAATCTGCCTTCAGCCTCTTATTAAACATACATTACAGACTTGCAGAGAGAAACATAAATGGACCATTTCTTCTATTACACAAATTGCCAGAAAAAATGAACCATCACAATTAATTCATCTCCCTAATAGGGGAGACCACCAGTCCGATCATTGTCACAATCCTTCAGTTCAAAAGCAAGCTCTCCATCTGCCGGGCCAGCCTGTTCCCGGGTTCAATTCAATGAACTCCATTAACGCGACTGATCCACATAACAAAGAGAAGAATACCAGGGAATTAATGTAATTCCACAGTAAATGGAGAAACGTACAGCATCGGGTCCTTATGGAAACCCTCGACCCTTAAGGTGCATCCTGTGTGGCTCCGCAGGTTCTGAAAATAGAGCAGCAACTTCTGAGAAATGAATTGAATGCCACATTCAAAGTAGATTGCCTTGAATTTTGTGTTTAGCTGAGATTGAGAAATCAATGTTAAACCAAACGCCGGGTTCACACAGGACACGCAGACGTCTGCAGCGTATCCTCAGTGATAGATTCGACATCTGGTCTGATTCTCTGCTCTGTGGGAGCGATTCTGGACAGAAAATGCACTGATAATCTACTATCAACAGTATAAATGACGTATTACATATGTTATAAAGGATGTCATTCTGACTAATAATATATATGCATCCCACACTTTCGACTTCTCTCTCCTCTTTCACCTCCCTCATGATGAAATTCCAAAATCCATCAACTACATCCTCGTGTCACTGCTGTTGTGATTGTTTTGGGAGGTTTTTAAAAAAAGACGTTTTATTACGCATTTATTCCACGTACTCATCGGCTGTGTCTAAACAGAGAGCGAGCGTGACGAGATGACATGCATACACACACAAACACACACAGACACACACCAGCAGACAGACAAGAGATCAGCTCCACATAAAACAGCAGAAGGCAGACTCACAGCGCAGCGAAATGGTGTGAACAACAATTGACTCACTCCTGCGTCCAGTGTGAACCCGGTGTAAAGATGAAAGTTGATGCATAGTTTATTTGCATAGCAAGAGACAGTGATTTCTCATTTGAGTGTAATTAATAACTGTTTGGATTCAAAATGGTAATAGTGTGTGATAGGAGATAGGGAGGGGAAAAAACGTTCCTGTCAGAAGGAAAAAGGTCTAGAGGAAACCCCAGAGAGACAACCTGCAGAGACGTTTATGAGACCTTTTGCTCTTGCTCTAGTAACGCAATTCAGTGTCACATGGTGTGCTTTCACTGAAAATCCCATGTCCACGGACACACGCACACACCTACTGTACAACAGTCTGAACACAAGCCACATGGGGGTTTTGGAGGAGGGAGAGATGGAGATGACGAGGGATGCTTGAAAGACTTGCACAGACAATCCCATGATACTTTGAGAAAACCCAAGTCCGCGCTTCGCTTTCATTTCTGATACAAAGAGAGAGACAGCAGAAAAAGTTGAGCAAACTTTGCTGAAAGCCTAAGGCAAAAGACAAAAAAAAAAAAAAAAGCTACACAGCATAAGCTATAGCAAGTGAACTTTTCACATGAGGATAGGCTGAAAATGATGTTTCTTCTCTGTCCTTTGGTAGAACTAAATCAAATAGCAATTTATTTGTTCAGTGCATGGGCTTTTTAGTTATGCATGTGTTGGAACAAAGCATAGACGGCACATCTTAATAAAGCTAGTAATCGTTGAGTGAGGTGATCAGATTAATTTATGCAGTATATCAATAATGCTCAGGTTCAAAGGCCTACATTAGTCCCTCTAAAAGAGGAAATGAAAAAAAAAAACGTTTTACCTCCTTTTTTCTCTCTCTGTATTTTGTAAGTGACTCACGATTTTTGCAAGCATGGATCCCCCGAGTGCAAAATCACCTCAACTACAAGTCTCTGTGTTTAAAGTAGCATTGGGCTCTCCTCAACACTCCCTAGTGTGTGAGCTGAAATATAAGGCATTGTAGATGGAAGTATTAGTTGCAGGGCCAACTGCCAATTTATGTTGTTGTTGCAACTTTACAACTACTTTTATTGGCTAAATCACATTTGGTCATTAAATGTCTAAATTACATTAAATTACCAAAAGTGCCACATTTCAGTCGAGCTGCGGTCAGTTGCGGTGCCCCAAATTTAAAGTTGATGAAAGTTGTTGTAAAGTTGTGACGGAAATATTGTCTCATTCACGCACCCCTCCTTATGTTCTTGCTGTAATCCTTATAGGCTATAGTATAATTAATTAATCCTCAGTGAAGATGAGCAGACATGAGCTGAGCCTTCTTGTGCACTCTAATTGTTCCAGCGAGACTGAGACTCAAAATGATCCTCTCCTTGAAGGGTGCGTGAGTTTGTGTTAGTGGGTTGGTCCCCCCCTTGACAGCCAGTCTCATTCTTGCTGGGATCCTTTGTACCAGTCTGTTCCAGGCTAATCCTGAATAACTGTACATAGGGTTGGGCGGTATGACGGTATGATACCGTGTGGCGGTAATAAAAGTGTCCACCGGTAGAGATTTTGCAATACCGTTTATACCGGAGAAAGCGCAGATGTCTGCGGCATCGCTCTGAGTCACTGTAATTACACCGCCTCGACACACGGGGCACTGCGGGCATTGCAGCAGACTGCTTGCGTGGTTGCATGAGTACGACGAAGAAGAAACAGCTTTACCTGAGTAATAACAATCATGGCGGAGGCGGAGAGTGAACGTCACGAGGAAACGGAGGCAGCGCGACCCACCCAACTCGTTCTGAAAAAGAGCGCTACGTCTGTTGGAACTTTTTCGGATTTAGAAAATCCGACAACAAACAAAAAGCGGTACTCTGCAAAGATTGTCACGCGACTGTTGCTGCTGCAGGTGGAAACACCGGTAACCTCTTCCACCAATTAAAGATAAACCACACGAAGCAGTATTATGAGTCTTTCGCCAAAGGCACCCCGTATGGCAATAAATCACGTCGATGGAGGGAGATAACGGAGGCCTTCACGACGCATACTTTTTCTCATTTGTTATTTTTATTTCTTATTAAGATGGAGCTCTGTGTTTACATTTGCACACACACTATAGCTTAAGTTAAAGCTGGAGTTCAAATGTTTACCAGACATTTGCACAGTCTTTGTGGCTTATTGTTTATTATATTATTATATTTTCTTTAAAATAATGTTAGGCTGCTTTGAGGAAATTAAAATAAAACAGGAAAATGATCAAATGCGACAGTATGGTTATTTTTAAGGTTATTTATTGAATTTACAGGGGGGAAAACCATACTGTGATATATACCGTTACCGTGATATGAAATTATTCATACCGTGATATAAGATTTTGCTCATACCGCCCAACCCTAACTGTACATTTCCAGCACACTGTGTGTTGTATGTGTGTGTGCAGTACACTTATATATATATCTCATTATATTTATTTTGTATTTTACTTGTAGAGTCGGGTCAGTTTCTGGTTTCACCCGCCTGCTCAGGTGTTTTAGCTTACACAGGTTTGATTAATTCGGCTGAATTGGTATTTGTGCCTGCCGGCGTCACGTTGCTTAAATCCAGTTTGTATTGCATTAGTAATAAGCAACATTACAAAGTGATTAACATAATATTAATAAGCAATATGATAAGCAATATGACAATGTGATTAACATAATATTATGTTTGTTTATAGAGGGACTAACGGAGCCAATGGTGTTTGACAGGCCGCAAGCAATTTACTACAGAGCCGAGGCTGGTAACATGGAGGGGGGCTCACTGTGCACCATGTATTTGTGTAGTAGGATGTTCATGTGTGTGTTTTTTTTGTGCTATTGGCAAAATGCTAAAGATGAGATCCGTGGTTAAAATATTTCAACTTGTCTCACGAAAACAATTTCCAATCTAAATGGACAACTTTGTCATAACAGTGTGCGTGGCTGCTTCTCAAATCTGCTTTGTTGAAATGGTGTGGTGCGACGCCTCCAGACAAACCACAGGTTTTTATACCATGAGATGCTTAACCTCAAATTCTTCTCTGTGTCCTTGTGCCCTGCATTGTATATAATAGCCATAAGCAGATAACATACACCGCTTCACAAATCATAAATACCACATCGTCATAAGGCAGGGATGATAAACACCATGTTACACTCTTTACACACAGCTGAAGAATTGCACAAGAAACGAAGTGTCAAAGTTCTTCTGGAGTGTCCATGGGTTCTTAACTAAAAGGAGTTTGTGAAGAATTTTAGGTATTGAGAAAAAGATATAGCTGCAAAATCACTTTGCTGAAAAGAGGACAATCTCACGGTGTCACACACTGTAGTAGAAGGGGCTCCAGAGCCCTTGATTGGGGGCAGCACGGCCCTTTCTGTCCCATTTAGCAGTCAGGCCCAGAGTTGCTGGCCTTTCTCCAGGTGTTGGAGGATTGCACCTTTAAGCGATGGTTCCCCGCCATCAGCTTCTCCATGGTCGGGGACCATGACGTGCTCTTGTGTTCTGGTGTCACCAAAGCAAACTGAAGCATGTAGCCTCTTGAAATTAGCTTCGTCGTCCATGTATGCAAGCAGCCAGACCTGCTTTACCCAGTGAGAATTGCACTTAAGCGAGGTGTCCGGCGCCATCGTTCTCATCGAAGAGTCTTGTGAATTAGGTTTGCAGCCAAAGCATATAGCTGGCCTTCTCTGAAATAGCATCGTCAGCGAGTGTTTGCCCCACTGTAGCAGAAGGGCTCCTGAGCCCTTGATGGTGGGCAGCACGAAGCACTATTGACTGCTATTTAGCAGTCCACGCTGCTGGCCTTTCTCAAATGATTGGTCTGATAAGCGATGTTCTCGCCGACAGTCAAGCTGCTGCCTGGTGCGGGGACCATGACTGTGCCTCGTTGTGTTCAAACCTGGTCCAAATACAAGTATCTGAGCAGTTAGCTCTCTTGTATATGCTCGTTAGTATGTCAATTAGCGATCTATATATCATCTAATATATGAGAGTTTATTATGTATATATATATATATATATTATATATATACATATATATATATATATATATATATGTATATATGTATATATATATATATATATGTATATATATACTATATATATATATATATATATATATATATGTATATATATATATGTATATATATATATATATATATGTATATATATACATATATTATATATATATATATGATATATATAGTATATATATATATATATGTATATATATATATATATATATGTATATATATAATATATATATTATATATATATATATATATATATATATGTATATATATACATATATATAAAGAAAAGTGTATATGTTCTTGACTCCAGTAATTCATTATTTTACTTTTTATTATTGTGTGCATTGAACACCAAGGCAAATTCATTATATGTGAAAATGTACTTGGCAAAAAAAATTCTGATTCTGATCTGACAAAGAGTAGTAATTTGTTGTGAATGTGCTGCCACTCACCTCATGTGCACCATCACTGCCAACAAGAGAACCCGTATGTTTTCATATAATTATCCATATTTGGTGCCAGCATATCAATGATGTATTACTTCCACAGACTAAATTTCTCGCTTGAGGCTGATTTGTTTAAAAATAATTCTTTGCAGTCCAGTATTACAATCGAGCTATAGCTTCAACTAATGATGTGATGACTGTCAAATCCTTCCGCTGAACCCCTCTGTCGGCATTAAATCCATGAGATATAGCCCCACAGATCCCTTACAGCACGTACCTGTACTTTCAAGCTCACACTGTAGTCACCTTAGAGATGTATGTGCACACACAAATATGAACACCATCACACACACACACACACACACACACACACACACACAGAGAACATATTCAGGAGTGGCAGTTTTAAAAACCCATTTTCCCCTTGGTTAAGCAAGCAGCAACAACACTTGACTAATGGAAAACCCTCCTCCTAAATGAGGTCGGAGAAATTCTATCTTACACACACTGGTTGATGTGAATTCTAATAAAGTTGCGTTTTCATCTCCTGTTGGCTGCATTCTTACATACTGACTTGCCCAACAAGGCCATTTCAGCTAGCCTCCAAAGCAAGACCCGTATTGTGAGTTGATATGTGTATAAATACATCTCGTGAGAATTGGCCTTCCTCCCCTGAGAGGGTGGTAGGAATTAAGTAGGTCCGGCCCATTCATGGTTTTCGGGGGGCTTAAAGTGAAAAAGTGATGTATTGTACATCACTGGAATTTATGCAATTTCCACCAAATCTCATGGCGTTTGCAAAAGCACAACATTTTGCTGAATACCAGTGATTTAAAATAAAAAATAAAGATACAAATCTGTGGAAACTGTCCAAAAGCCGACATGCTCGTGTAAGCACTATTATGCAGTTTGCTCTTTGTCTCCACCAGAGAATGATACAATGCACAAAACATCCGACGGGGAGTACACCGGTAGTGTTTTTCTTTCCTATTTCCTGGGAGAAGTGGCTGGCAACTGTCCTTAAATGGCCTTGTTTTTCCATAATAATTACACAAGCATGCACTTTCCATGTTCATTGATTTGTTCTCGCTCTCTGAAGGGATGCAAGCTGTAGCAAAAAACAAAAATATGCAAGTGAAGTTAAAAAACTGATCCCACCGCTTGGGCCCCTTAAGCATCAATGCAACTGCTCCTTTGTTAGGGACCATATCTTCCCCCACCAATGTCCCTGTTTGGGGAATGTAAACTGTTCAAAAAATAAAGGGAACACCTAAACACCACATGCTAGTTGTCAATGAATAACATATTCCAGTTGGAAATATTTATTCATTACAAAGTGCAATGCGTTGACAACAAAATAACGTATCATACCGAAAATGGAAGTGGAAAATCAGATCGCAGGCTGATCCAACTTTTGTAGAGATTTTCCAAGACATGTCATGATCCTCAGTAGTGCGTGTGGCCTCCACGTGCCTGTATTCACTCCCTACAACGCCTGGGCATCCTGATGAGACGATGGATGGTCTCCTTAGGGATCTCCTCCCAGACCTGGACCAGAGCAGCAGACAACTCCTGGACAGTCTGTGGTGCGACATGGCATTGGTGGATGGAACGAGACTTGATGTCCCAGATGTGCTCAATAGGATTCAGGTCTGGGAACGGGCAGGCCAGTCCATAACATCAATGCCTTCATCATGAAGGAACTGCTGACACACTCCAGCCACATGAGGCTCATAATGGGTCTGAGGATCTCATCCCGGTGCCTAATGGCAGTCAGGGTACCTCCGGCAAGCACATGGAGGGCTGTGCGACCTTCTCAAAGAAATGCCAACCCAGACCATCACTGACCCACCGCCAAACCGGTCATGCTGGAGGATGTTGCAGGCAGCAGAACGTTCTCCACGGCGTCGCCAGACCCTGTCACGTCGGGTCACATGTGCTCAGGGTGAACCTGCTCTCATCTGTGAAGAGCACAGGGTGCCAATGGTGAATCTGCCAATCTCTGTGATCTCTAGCAAATGCCAATCGCATTGCATGGTGTTGGGTTGTAAGCACAGGCCCTATTTGTGGACGTTTGGCCGTCAAACTGCCCTCATGGAGTCGATTTTGGACCGTTTGAGTTGAAACTTGAACATCAGTGGCCTGCTGGAGGTCATTTTGTAGGGCTCTGGCAGTGATCCTTCTGTTCCTCCGTGCACAAAGGAGCAGATATTCGGTCCTGCTGTTGGGTTGTTGTCCTTCCTCGGCCCCCTCCACGTCTCCTGGTGTACTGGCCTGTCTCCTGGAATCTCCTCCATTCTCTTGACACTGTGCTGGGGGACACAGCAAACCTTCTTGCTACAATGCGCATTGATGCACCGCTGCTACCTCTAGTGGTGCAAACACTGCCAAAATTCAAAAAAGGAAAAAAATCTGCCAGAAAGGCTGAGAACAGAGAAATGGTCTCTGGTCACCACCTGCAGAACCATTCCTTTATAGGGATGTCTTGCTAATTGCCACTCGTTTCCACCTGTGGTCTGTTCCATTTGCACAACAGCAAGTGATTGATTCCCAATCAGTGCTGCTTCCTAATTGGACAGGCTGATATCTCAGAAATATGATTGACTTGCAGTCACATTATGTTGTTTCCCTCTATTTTTTTGAGCAGTGTACTTTGCAGCATGATTCTGTCGGATTCTTCTTTCTGACACTAATCACCATAGAGCTGGAAATGATCCCCCCCCCCCCCACACACACACACGCACACATTGCTCTCTGTTCACATTCTTCTAATTGGGTTCTGTACACTCCTACCTGTCATACGGGCTCCCACTGGCGCCGGTATTATCATCCACTTTCTCCTGTCACTCTGTTCGGTCGCAGTGGCAGGTCTCTTGTCCCAGCGTGTCTGTCTTACCAGCGCTGAAGGTCTCTGCTGGGTTTTACCCATGGCATTGCTCCCTGGTAGTAAGACTTATGTCTTTGTCAAGCTTGTCAACATCAAACAGCTGCTGCATTGACCCAACTGCAGTCTCCTTTTCAAAGAAATGTGCAACATTGAAGGCGAAGTTTGCACAACACACTCTCTCTCTCTCTCTCTCTCTCTCTCTCTCTCCTCTCTCTCACACACACACACACACACTCTTGCTTGTTTTTCTGTTCACTTCTTTTCTGTAATATGTTTTGCTTGTTGTACTCATAACTCATACTCTGTGGAATACACATATCTTTATGTAGACACAAGCGACAGCAGATGTAATAACAATCAAACTCAGCTAATGGTTATATTTTGCAGGTGATGGAGAATAATGCCCATTATGTTCACATTCTTAGTCTAAATCAACTGCATATAAGGTATTTAACCCACATAACCCCATTGGTAATTATATCATCAAATGGGCAACATTTGCAGAAGATAGTGGTCAAAAAGTACCAAGAACGAACCAAAGTTCAGCAATTTGATAGACCAAGTACACACAGCATTATATTGCGTAATATATGATATCCAAATGTAATAATTTATAATAGGTCTTCCGCTTTCATCCCTCTCACTGCACATTTTATTACCTTCATCCTTTCATCATATTACAGAGAAGCCTATGTCAAATAAAAGGAAAAGAGCAGAAGCAGCCAAGGGCTGACTGAGAGCCTAATATAATTTTATATTATGAAATGCCACCTGGCACCTGAAATGTGTGTTTTTCTTTACATAAATGATAAAGACTTTTCCACCATAAAGTGGTGCATAAAAGATTACCAGAATGCAGTGAAGTGTTTGACGCTAAAAAATGTGTTTTAATGTGACTTAATGTGTCTCCTCCTGCTCAGGTCCCCAGCTGCCTACTAAATTCACCCAGGTGGACTTTGTATTTGCTAGTGAAAAGCACCTCACCGCTTTCAGAAACTAAACTGGGACGTTCACCTTGATCTCACTTAAGAAGGGGGTGTTGTAAAATGTTTGCTACTTTTCTTTTTTCACAACTTTTAAGCTAAAAAGATTATTATTATGTTATACACAAAACACCTGTGCTCACTCTGCCCATGCATTTATTGTGCGTCAATAGAGTCTTCCATGAGCTGCTATCTTGACCACTGTGTGTACTAACATAATATGTTTACATTCATAATAATTTTGGGGGAGTAGATTTGGAGAGGAGCCTGAAGGGATGAGCTGCTATATTATGTGACTTTTGGATGCAGTGTTGATCACTTGTTGGCAAGCTGGGTCTTTCATGTTTTTGCCTTATAAATCTAGCATACTCTTGCTGGTTTTTACAATGTTGCTGAGCCCACCTTGGGATCGGTTATCTATCAAAATCAGTATCCTCTGTGTTATGCACGTGTAGTACGCATGTAACGGAATTTAGAGAAGCAAGTTCTCATAGCAAATTGTTCACCCAATGCACTAAGTACATACATCTCTTACCCTGACAGTTTTAAAAGTATCCTCCATGCTATTCCTCGCACTTCAGAGCTTGATGCTCATTAGCAAAGGTCAAAAAGTTCATGTTACACTGCTACAAATCATTCTCATAACTGTTATCTCTACCTCACAGAGCTCCTTCTGAGACCACGCTTGCTTATGAGCTGTCCATGCATGAATAAAGACAGAGTTTTTTTTTTTTTTGCCAAATAAGTTTGCCTCCCTCAACAAAAGCGAGAGTGTTGATCTTCTCATCTAATTGTCAGCGAGAACACGAATGAGCACATTTGCTAAAATGTCAAACTATGTGCTGCTCTTAGTTGTCAGTCGAAGAATGGTGTCAACAGTTATTTGCGGTTGGCAGCTTGTATTTAGTGAGCAATCTGTTTCCCAGCTACTTAAAACAAAATGGGTAATAACACTATATGTCTGTTTCATTCCTACCAGCTGTTCTGCCGGCGAGAAGGTCATGGCAAAGAGGATTTCCACGACCGTCATCTATTATGTATTACAAGGTGACTAACAGATGTGCTGTAACCTTAACTTTATCACTATGCGTACTTACAATATGTCCACGAGGTCAACGAACCGATTAGTTGAACACTGAAAAATGGAGTAACTGGGCGTCCATGTTTTGATGCATTTCCCGATGGCTCCTCGCACACATAAATGGCATGAAAGTGAATTAATGTCATGACCATTCAGAATTCATCAATCTTAATTAGAATTTATGGCTCAGATTTGGGTAAAAGGTTGGTGTTATGTTGTGTGTTTTTGTTATTTAAGTCAAAGAAAGAAGTAGGACTTTATACGCGAGAACTTCCTGGAAATATATTTATTTTTGTCTATGCCTGCTTGTTTTGTTACTCTTCATTACATGTTTAAAATAAATATCCTATCTTGATCTCACATCGAATCTTGGCGACTCTGAGCTGTACTTTATCAGAAGTGGTGAAGTTAACATTTTGTGTGGAAAATATACAACACAATGGTGAGATTAATGCCTGTGTGTTCAGGAAGTTAGTTTTTTTGTGGGTGCTGCTTTAGAAAGCAGAAAATAATATGCAAGATAATTCATGACAAAAACAATATGTAAGAATATGTAAGAATATATAATAGAAAAAAATATCATTATTATTAAAGGGGGATAGTGAAATACAGATGCTAAACTACTTTTATTGAAATTACTTAAAACCTGACGAAAAGCTTGTGTGAAAAAATATGTTTTTAATCTGCTTATAAAAGAAGACCCATCCTAGCAGATCTTAGATGTTGTTCCCCAGACAACAGACACAAAAAGGGAAGGGAAAAAGGGAATCATGCTTACATGTGTGTTGACTCAACAGGATCCAGGATTTCATATGCGTGCGCCCCACTGTTGAAACAAAACCTACACCATCGCTGTACGCTCTCTATACTCAACCGTTTATTTAATATAATATGAAGCAAATGCAAAGCCAACTCTCCACTGATTAAGCAGCTCAGTAAGTGGAGGAACACGGCGGAGAGGAAGTAAAAGAAGAAGGGGGGAAAAAAACGGTCTTTTGACAGCTAACTCATTATCTATGTCGTTATCCTCCAGTAGCCAGCTCTTTTCCCCCCTCACCCTCTTTCTGTCTCTCTCTATCTGTCAGTGGAGGGATAAAATCCCTCTCTCCTGCAGGCTTAGCAGAGATTATCCCGGTGTCCCAGGGGAGGGTGGAAGGGGTGCTGAGATGCCACATTACAGATGTAGCAAACGTTAAAGTGAATTTAATGGGCCTGAGGTTGAGGAGGAGGGGCAGGAAAAGGAGGGATAGCAGGTGTGAGGATCCTACCTCTCTTTTTCTCTGTCCATGCGTTCCTTCCTGTTTTTATACCTGTGCCACTACTATATGCTCTCAATTCCTCTCCTTAACCACCAATGGACCCTCTGTCTCTTAACAACCTTGTGCCATTTCCCACTCTTCCTGAACTTTGTATAAAACAAAGTTGTATTAATTGTGATGATAAAGGAATGTAGTTTTCATTTTAATCACATTTTTTTTTTATTGCAACAGGGCATGTGAGTGACACACATAATGAAGTGCAGTGTTTCCCCCAGAAAATGTGTTAGTTAAGGTGGTGTCTGTCGGGGGGGGGGGGGGGGGGGGGGATGATGAGCATCACATTAATAGCTACAGATACTGTAAAACACTACAACGACATATGAGTGCATGTCTTATTTTATGAAGTAAAATATAAGTTATGGGTTTACTCAACAGCTTAATAGTTCATAGAAATTCAGGTAGAAATAGGTTAACTCAGAGTTCCACAGCTTATCAAAAACAATCCTCCCCCCACAGGGGGTGTCTCCCCCCCATGTAAATGATTATTGATTTATGAATGAATTGATAGGTGGCTTATTTTTGGCATATATTAATTTCTTTTTGGCCTGGAGGCAAGGGCGTAACTTTGAGTTGAACATTGGGGGGGTTGAGATTTCCGCCTATGAAGCAGGTGTATATATATATATCTTTGGAGACTATGGTCGGGGGATTGCGATCCTGTAGGGGGGTCCGGGGGCATGCCCCCCCGGGAGAAAATTTTAAATAATTTCATTTTAATGCATCAATTTGGTGAATTCTGAGAAACAAAATATGACATATCAATTACTGACCAATTTCTTACAAACTGCTGGTACTGATACAAATGTTGACATACTAAATGGGGTTGATGAGTTTAAGCATTCAAGAAAAGATGAAAACAAAAATGACTAAATTAATCTATTTGTTTATTATAATAATAATAATAATAATAATAATAATAATAATAATAATATAAGTGGGTGACTATTCCTCAGCCTTCCTTGGTGTTTTGGTTTTGACTAAAGCCTCGTTCACATACGTCGCCACTCGCCCATCTCTGAGAGACAGCTGTCAATTAATGTGAATGTGTTCTAGTGGAATGTGGCCAGGACAGGCGATGCGATGTGGTCGATCGGAGATCAAATTATTTTAACTTTCTGCGATGTGAGTGAAGCGAGTACCAATCACAATGTAGAATAGAGATGATCGACAGTTGACGTCAACAGAGAGTTCCACAGATAGCTGCCGTTTGAAGTCGCCGGCGGCAGTGAATTTTTTTTTGCCAGCGAGTAGAATTCAGCGAGAAAGCGAGTGGCGAGTAGTGGCGTATGTGAACGGGGCTATACGCACACGCACTGTCGAACTCGCCGGCTGGGGGGGGACAAACTAACTTTTGTTCAGTAACATGATTTGACTCGTGAGAGGTGGCACTGGAGCCCTAGCAGTAGCTACCTCCTGTTGGGAAGATACTTTTATTCTTTTGCTTTTTTTCGCGTGCTTTCTTCAAACCACCGCTGATGCGGGGAGAGACCGGAGAGACAGTAAAGAAGCGCAGGTCCGGCAAGGTGGGCGAAACCAAATCTCAGAGCGGGAGGGGGCACAGACAAACGTCACTATTTTTTACTGGTAAATTGAGAAAATCTACCACACTGTTGTGATTATAATGCTTAACATTCAATATCAATAATTATGATATCAAATTGGGTGGGTTGTGGTGGCTGGTTTGGATTATTGGGTGGGTTGCAACCCACCCATCCCCCCCATAAATTACGCCTATGCCTGGAGGCCCTGCCCGGCCTGTACAATGGTAGGGGAAACACTGCGGCGAATAATGCTAGTATATGGATTTTTTTTTTCCTCTTTTTTTTTTTTAAGACTTTAGTTTAGGCGGCAGCCCTTTGTTGTTAAGGCGGCCGCCTTAACAGGAAAGCGCTGCGGGAAACCCTGAAGTGTATGATACAGTTAAAAGTGAGTGCATTTTCCCTGAGCCACAAATTTAAATGAGTCTTAAAATTCATATTGGGACAATCCCTTATGATGAGGGGCAGGCTGTTCCAAAATATATTTCCTTTTACTGATAACATCAACTGTTTAATCTCCCTTCTTGCACCCCATGTTTTCCAACATTACCTCTCGTCACCAATACCCTCATTTTCTTTCATTATAAACACCAAGTAGAGTGCACCACCCCAGCTGTGCACTATTCTCTCTGCTGAATGCACATCAGCTGGAAACAAAAATAAAATCCACCCACACTTCCCGTCTCTCAACTGGTAGTAAGCTCTCTAGCCAATCTTCTCTTCTTCTCCTGTATGAAACCAATACGCAGCTGGAGGGGACACAAATGACCGACACACACACACATACACACACGTACACAAAGTGAAAAGATGTAATGACGTACTTTGTAGCTCTGCAGCAATAATAACAATTCAGACCTGAAAGGATACTTTCTGAATGAATCAGTAAGTTGACAGATTGTATTTGTTTTCTGCCACAATCTTGCTCATAGCAACTGTAGCATTATTAAAAATGTTTATGGTTACATTTAGGCACTCATGGTTTCAGGTTAGGGCAGAAAAGTGTCTGCTAACACTTGAAGCATGAGGCAAGGCAATGCTGCTTAGTAACATGGACATTTGCTGCCACACTTTAATTGGGGAAACACATTGGTAATGTTATTCCTAAATAAAAACAAACTTTACTCTCAAGACACTTAACGCACACAGAAATGTAATCCGTTATCATCAATCTCATTTCAACAATTGGAGGAGCTAATGTGTGTATCGTCTGATACACACTTACAGGAAACCTTATGAATACAACAGACCTTTGCCTCCTAATCTGCTGCCTGCAAGGCAACGCATGGCCATGTATTTTAAGCTTTAAATTAAAATTGAACAAGAGAAACTTGCAATGCAGTTTTTCTTTTCTTTTTTCTTTTTTTCCCTTTTCCATTCAGTAGAGCCACTTGTGTATGCCTACTGAGACACACCACCTCTTTAATTGGCTTGTTCCATCTTATTCAAATTCATATTCTAAATATCATTATGCTGTCTTTTTCCCCTCCAACCCATTAAAGCCGTGTGTAGAAACAAGCGGCTGAGACGGGACCCCTGAATGGCAATGTATCTTATCAAAAACACAGGCTGAGGAGGGGAATATTAACAAGGGCCTTTGAGATGGAGCTAGGCTGTTATAAAGGGACCATCAGTGATGTTTACTGTATTTTATACAACGTTGTATGATGTCCTGATTTATTTTTTTAATAATTATCTATATTTAATTATTTCATTGTTTTAATCTTTATAAACACCTTACTATGCAGAAAACAAATTAATTTATTTGGACTTTAATGATGCATTTACATTATGTGACCCATAACAGAAGAGTCGCAGGTGAATTTTGCAAAGCAATACACTCAACAATCAGTATAAATAATCATGGAGAGAGCTGAAAACACAGGATAACAACACATTGCTCACAAACTCACCTTTTGGGTTTATCAAACTGGGCTTTAGCAGCACTGGATGAGGTGTGATATATTCTTTGCTGCCAGCTTTAACACCGAAGAGACGAATCGTAAAATCTGAGAAAGTAACCTTTTGCAGGAACGTGTGCATTTAAGAGCCAGTCGTCTGTATTTACTGGCAATATGTGCTGTGTGACACAGATGGCTTAAAACACGAAAAAAAAAACAGAAGAATATACATAAAACACATTAATAACGACAAAAAACACCCAGTTATAAAATTCACAAAAACCCACTTGACATTATTTAAGATTGGTACGGAGAGATGGGGTCTACCTTTTTAAGCCAGTAGATCTGAGGTTTCAGAGCACCCACCAGAGTTTATACGAGGAACTGCTTCACACCACGACCGCAGTGTGCAAGAGATGAATAGAATACAAAGTCATAATGGATTTGTGGAAATAGACGGAGGCTGAATTTAATGTAAGACTGCTGTGGGTAGAGGTGGAAGAAGAGTGAACACAGTGTTGGGGAGTGACTGCTTCTGCATTCAGTCGACACTATCCCACACTGTGGCAGTGTGTCTGCAAGCAGAGCGCAAACTGGCCCAACTCAGTTCTGCCATTTAACTCCATATGGCTTTCTGCTTGGCAGTCTGCTGCACAGATCTTCTTGTCAGACACATCTGGGATGAGCAGAGCCTCCAAATTAAATACACAGCCCACACACTTAAAGTGAAATCACCCCTTTCTTCAAGCAGAAAGCATATTTTAATTTCAAGTCTATTCCACATATTAACCACACCACTATCTCAAAGGCGTTTAGAAAACCTGGCCATCAGCCGGTCCACAGCCTACCTACAAATTATCTGCTGTTTAGAAAAAAAAAAGAAGAAAAGATTGACATGTTGCTAAGATACCTTGACAGAGTTGTTAAGGCGACAGACAGGAGAACACTGAGCGGACATGATTCCTGCCTCAAATGTGTGGCAAAATATTGTATGGGAGTGGAAATGTCGTGCTCTCAGTAATGTTTCCATCAATAACAATAAATCAAAAGGTGTTTATACAGCTCAGGTTTGATAAGCTGAGGGAAAGGATCATATACTTATCCTCTTCATGTGTTTCATCTGCTAATAATTGCCTGTTATTTTTGTCACATCTGTCAATAGACAATCAAGATTAAGAGGAAGGTAATGCTGATGCAGGTAGTCAAGAAAGAGATATACAGTGTGTGTGTGTGTGTGTGTGTGTGTGTGTGTGTGTTAGAATTTGTGCATGTGTGTGTATGAGTTAGCTTATTAGCTTAAAGGCATAACTATTTTACCTCCCTTTATTTTTAAATAGTTTATTTAACTTATGCGTAGCTGTATGCGACTTGTTTGACTGTGGAGAACTTTCCTCAAAAGTTAGGAATCCATAAATTTGACATTCATGAGGGACCATGTTGAGGTAATGTTGAAGAAATGCATAGCATCAGCTCCCTGATGGCAAGTAGGGTAGACCTGTGCTGACAACGCATGTTCTCTCTCTCTCTCTCTCTCTCTCTCTCTCTCTCTCTCTCTCTCTCTCTCTCTCTCTTTCTTTCTTTCTCTCTCTCTCTCTCTCACTCACTCACTCACTCACTCACTCACTCATTCACTCATTCACTCATTCACTCATTCACTCACTCACTCACTCACTCACACACTCACTCACTCACTCACTCACTCTCTCACCTCTCTCTCTCTCTCTCTCTCTCTCTCATATCACATGATGATTCACAAGGTGAGAGATGCTGTCAACAAGCTGGAATGACACGTATGTCCACACGTTCTAGCTGTTTGACTGAATCTCTCTTTCGTGCTCTCCTCTCTGTGAAAGACACGCATCCAGACCATAAGTGAAGAGCTACAGTCCATGGCCATCGGGGACTATGATGAGCTGCACCAGAATGAGAGATCATTTATTTATGGTTAAGACATATTTCATAAGATATGCATGGTGTCCCTGCAACTCAAGAAAACACACGCAAAGAGTCAAAACACAAGCAAATGAAGAAAACATCTTCTCCATGTTGACAACACATGCACAGCGTTTAGAAAAAAAAAAGAAAACCAGACACAGAAACACTCTCCAAAATCAAGAAAAACAACCAACACAGAAACGTGCTGCAAATACAGAAAAGACGTCTGATGAATGAAAATGAAATAATATACAGGAATGTGCTGCAAATAATGGAATACACAATCAAAAACAATAAAAAGCAACCAAATACTAAAATGTGCTTCAAAAACAGAAAATATAACTAAAACAGACATGTGCTACAAAATAACAGACAATCCAACCCAACCCAATCCTACATAGATGCATGCTACACTACAGAAAACATAATCAAATATAGAAAATCCAGAAGAGCACCTTACTATGCAGAAAACAAATTAATTTATTTGGACTTTAATGATGCATTTACATTATGTGACCCATAACAGAAGAGTCGCAGGTGAATTTTGCAAAGCAATACACTCAACAATCAGTATAAATAATCATGGAGAGAGCTGAAAACACAGGATAACAACACATTGCTCACAAACTCACCTTTTGGGTTTATCAAACTGGGCTTTAGCAGCACTGGATGAGGTGTGATATATTCTTTGCTGCCAGCTTTAACACCGAAGAGACGAATCGTAAAATCTGAGAAAGTAACCTTTTGCAGGAACGTGTGCATTTAAGAGCCAGTCGTCTGTATTTACTGGCAATATGTGCTGTGTGACACAGATGGCTTAAAACACGAAAAAAAAAAACAGAAGAATATACATAAAACACATTAATAACGACAAAAAACACCCAGTTATAAAATTCACAAAAACCCACTTGACATTATTTAAGATTGGTACGGAGAGATGGGGTCTACCTTTTTAAGCCAGTAGATCTGAGGTTTCAGAGCACCCACCAGAGTTTATACGAGGAACTGCTTCACACCACGACCGCAGTGTGCAAGAGATGAATAGAATACAAAGTCATAATGGATTTGTGGAAATAGACGGAGGCTGAATTTAATGTAAGACTGCTGTGGGTAGAGGTGGAAGAAGAGTGAACACAGTGTTGGGGAGTGACTGCTTCTGCATTCAGTCGACACTATCCCACACTGTGGCAGTGTGTCTGCAAGCAGAGCGCAAACTGGCCCAACTCAGTTCTGCCATTTAACTCCATATGGCTTTCTGCTTGGCAGTCTGCTGCACAGATCTTCTTGTCAGACACATCTGGGATGAGCAGAGCCTCCAAATTAAATACACAGCCCACACACTTAAAGTGAAATCACCCCTTTCTTCAAGCAGAAAGCATATTTTAATTTCAAGTCTATTCCACATATTAACCACACCACTATCTCAAAGGCGTTTAGAAAACCTGGCCATCAGCCGGTCCACAGCCTACCTACAAATTATCTGCTGTTTAGAAAAAAAAAAGAAGAAAAGATTGACATGTTGCTAAGATACCTTGACAGAGTTGTTAAGGCGACAGACAGGAGAACACTGAGCGGACATGATTCCTGCCTCAAATGTGTGGCAAAATATTGTATGGGAGTGGAAATGTCGTGCTCTCAGTAATGTTTCCATCAATAACAATAAATCAAAAGGTGTTTATACAGCTCAGGTTTGATAAGCTGAGGGAAAGGATCATATACTTATCCTCTTCATGTGTTTCATCTGCTAATAATTGCCTGTTATTTTTGTCACATCTGTCAATAGACAATCAAGATTAAGAGGAAGGTAATGCTGATGCAGGTAGTCAAGAAAGAGATATACAGTGTGTGTGTGTGTGTGTGTGTGTGTGTGTGTGTGTGTGTGTGTTAGAATTTGTGCATGTGTGTGTATGAGTTAGCTTATTAGCTTAAAGGCATAACTATTTTACCTCCCTTTATTTTTAAATAGTTTATTTAACTTATGCGTAGCTGTATGCGACTTGTTTGACTGTGGAGAACTTTCCTCAAAAGTTAGGAATCCATAAATTTGACATTCATGAGGGACCATGTTGAGGTAATGTTGAAGAAATGCATAGCATCAGCTCCCTGATGGCAAGTAGGGTAGACCTGTGCTGACAACGCATGTCTCTCTCTCTCTCTCTCTCTCTCTCTCTCTCTCTCTCTCTCTCTTTCTTTCTTTCTTTCTTTCTTTCTTTCTCTCTCTCTCTCACTCACTCACTCACTCACTCACTCACTCACTCATTCACTCATTCACTCACTCACTCACTCACTCACTCTCTCACTCTCTCACTCTCTCTCTCTCTCTCTCTCTCTCATATCACATGATGATTCACAAGGTGAGAGATGCTGTCAACAAGCTGGAATGACACGTATGTCCACACGTTCTAGCTGTTTGACTAAATCTCTCTTTCGTGCTCTCCTCTCTGTGAAAGACACGCATCCAGACCATAAGTGAAGAGCTACAGTCCATGGCCATCGGGAACTATGATGAGCTGCACCAGAATGAGAGATCATTTATTTATGGTTAAGACATATTTCATAAGATATGCATGGTGTCCCTGCAACTCAAGAAAACACACGCAAAGAGTCAAAACACAAGCAAATGAAGAAAACATCTTCTCCATGTTGACAACACATGCACAGCGTTTAGAAAAAAAAAAGAAAACCAGACACAGAAACACTCTCCAAAATCAAGAAAAACAACCAACACAGAAACATGCTGCAAATACAGAAAAGACGTCTGATGAATGAAAATGAAATAATATACAGGAATGTGCTGCAAATAATGGAATACACAATCAAAAACAATAAAAAGCAACCAAATACTAAAATGTGCTTCAAAAACAGAAAATATAACTAAAACAGACATGTGCTACAAAATAACAGACAATCCAACCCAACCCAATCCTACATAGATGCATGCTACACTACAGAAAACATAATCAAATATAGAAAATCCAGAAGAGCACAGCTTGAACGAAAAAACAACCAAATACAGAAATGTGCTCTAAAAACACCATCCTATACAGGAACCTGCTGCAAATACAGGAACACAACCAAATACAGAAATGGCTACAAAAACAGCCACAGAATAAATCAGCCAAATTAAGAAGTGCTGCAAGTTCCAGAAGTGAGTTTCAAAACAACAAGAGTCTCCAGGGGAGCCGCAACAACTGATGGACACGCCTGCCATAGTTTGTATCCCCTGGAAACGTCTGTATTTGGTTGCTTGTGTTTTCTCACTTTGCGGTGTGCGTGGTGTTAAGTTGGTGCAGACCTTTTTCCTCGTTTGCTTCAGTGACACCTGTTTGTGTGTTTTCTTAAGTTGCAGCCACTATTCATGTGTCAGGAATTACAAAACCAAAACATTGTCAGAACCAACACATATCCTCACTGCCACACGTTCCCAATATACCTACCCAATGTTTTGGCACAAGAGCAGAGGGGGATATTATGATTAAAATCTGTATCAAAGCAGTGAAATATAATCTGGCGATATGCGGCCTGGCCTAAATTACCACCACCTATTAATAATCAGCCATGACATGAAGATATTAGGGCTGTGACAAGACCGTTTAAGTCAAATCCTTTGTTTAACCCCAATTACAAGGTACATTATGATTCATTTACTTCAAACAAAAGCCTTCCAATATGAGAAGAGTATTTTCTTTTCAGATAAGGAACCATCTTTTCAAAAGCTACATTTTTGTTTCCAGGCATGATAGGGTTGTGTACCTTGTCAGCTTTCCTCAAATCACAGTTGACAACATTCACATCTAAAATCTCTATATTCTCCTGGTTCTTTCAGGTTCAGAAATACCAAATACGGTCACATTGTTCAAATCTAGTGAGTAATCGGTTATAAAACTATTTAGATATCGGGGACATTTGTGCAGCAAGAGACACAAAGAGAGAGAGGGAGAAATGCAAAAGGTTAGATCACATTATTTTAAGTCTTTTCAGCTTCATGATCATCCTTTCAATCTGAACTCATCTCGAACTTCCAAAGACATTTCAGTTGTTGTTTGATGCACAGTTTTTAAATGTGTATTTACATCTTAGTTTCAGTCCAAATGAATGTTGATTTCTACTTCAGAAGAAGCTTGTTCCTGTAGGCCAAAAGTGGTGGGACCAGACATATCAGGTACTGCCACAACTACACTACACAACAGTGGTCCTCACATCATCTTTATGCCCTTCTTTGGCTGGTAATACAGTTTTATTAGCCATTACCATTTGGAAAACATTTTTGCGTTATTTTTTTCCACATCAAATATCAGCCTCAAAACAGAGTCTAATGCACTGCGGAACACCAACGCAAAATCACAGTTACTCCAAACAAGAGGTACTCGAGCTGCCAAATGTCATTCAATTTCTCCTCATGAAAATGCTAATTTATTCAGCTAGGTACTCCAAAAATCTAATCTACTCTTTAAGTGTATACTGTACCTGCTGTGTAAGTGGTTTATTGTGTGTTGCTTTTGAATTATAGGACTTAAAAAAGGAAACTACAAACATGCCTGATTGCATAAAACAGATGGATATACGCATAATGCGGATAGATTATTATAAATCCATGATATAAAATATGATATTAAAGTCTATTTAGTTGGTAAAAAATCCTTCAAGTGAGGCCTTTTTTGTAAGTTTCTATAAAAACTACCAAGTGACACACTGGGTGGATAATAGTCTTCTATCAAGACTAGAGGATATTAATCTTGATAATTATTCAACCCTTGTGGACATGCAAGGTGGTTGATGGTATTGAAGGTGTTTTTGTGGGATCCCAGTGTTTCTTAGGTTTTATAGTCTAGGAGTCGTGTGCTGGAGTCCTGCCAGATCTTAACAAGGCTGAACTGTAAACTTTACTATATCTATAGCTTTATACGAGTGTCTTATAGCTTACAGCTGGTATAGTCCATGGAACCACCCATACAACTAATTCTTTTTACTAGCACCATCATTAATCCACTGCTGTGTCCCAAACTTGCAAAGCAGCATTCAAACCCTGCCCTTTGCTATTCTCAAAGCAGAAGGGTTTGTCTTCTAATGCTAAGTAGACATATATTCACATCACACAATGTGAAAACTTCATGGGACCACGAGTTGTGGATATAGAATTGAAGCTATGGACCTCCGGCTGTGACTGTGTGGGAGTACAGCCTCTACTAACATCTCCAGCCATCCCTTACTCTTTTCACACACGCATCCACACAATATCAGAGTCCACTGATGTCTACAATACGTTGTCTCGAATCTCGTGTTCATATCTATGAACATCAATGGCCTGTAGATTATAGTAGTGAGTGTGTCTGTCATTTTAGACCTTGAGAGTAAGAACAGCTCTGGGAAGTGAGGGCATTCGTCTGGTTGAGGTTTTAAATGTAAGATTAAGTTTTGGTTAAGATTAAGTAATTGGACTTCTTTTGGCAACCAGATGAGTTGCCACCTTGTGGCCATTTAAAAGAATGCAAGATAAGGAACTTCCTTAAACATTGGCTTCAGTTTTCACATCTCAATGTTGTTTTCTGGTTCGGAAAAATTTGACATATCCATTTAGTGCTTTTCTTTTTTTTTTTTTTTACTAGAATGGTCCCATTGAGATATAATATTCCTTCTGGTAGGGAGTCCTGTATGTGCAGCAAAACACACATTTCATGTACAGTTATAAAAGGGACAGATAACATCACAATGATCATGATTTAAAACCTTTTTTTAAATCACACAAGGCACACATGACGAGAACCTTCTCTGATTTAGCTACTGGAGTTTTTTCTGTATCTCTTATTGCCTATATTGGGTTAATCTGTAATTTTATTTAAAGCTCGCCTTTCAGTCACCAATACATTTTCAAATCATTAACACAATTCAAAACCTCTGAAACTATATATCTATAAGTAAAAAATGCTTGTAATGGGAATTTTGGATGTTTGTAATTTATTATCAGAATATTTGTCAGGTCAGACGTCGATCCGCATCTCCTTTCTGACTGTTATGCTATGACGAAAATTAATGCCTGTTTGTAGATGATATGAACATGAGTGCCACATTGACATAAGATAATTTCAGGACTATGGCGCCTGTGTTCTGTAAATCTTGACCTTGCCTGTACATCTTGTCTTTGTAAGATAGGACATGATCCGTCCTCTGTCCATGGTTCCTCCTCCTTAAAAGGGAGATTGTTGTTGGACTCAGGGTCGTTCCTGCTGATTCTGAACCTTTGCATCAGAAAGCAGGGGTGAACAGTACTTTCTTCTTCAGATGAGAATACTTAGTGGAATAAACCTTGGAGAAAAAGCTGATCCTGGTTGTTGATCTTTATTGGGCAGATTCATTTTCCACAACATGCTGTTTAAATAAAAAAGAGATACACAGGTTATGCTTTCCAATTGGTCATTATATTGGCCAGTAAATTGCATATGCGTGTGCGTGTGTGTGTGTGTGTGTGTGTGTGTGTGTGTGTGTGTGTAAAAGAGTAATCACAAAACCACTTTCCTCCTCGCTGGATTGCTGATAGGCCCTCCTCTGGTGAGTGCATGTTTGAGATAGAGCACTACGAGCTTGCTCACGAAGGAAAAGTGTAAAATAAAGTAGGTATTTCGTGTAAAACCTTTCTGTATGATATTATAATGAGCTAGCGAAAAGGGAGACTTCAATTCAGAGGCAGAGGTAAGGAATTTCTGGGTCCCCCGACTAAAGTTAATATGGGGCCCTGAAACAATAATGATCTGTAATCGCATGTCCTAGGAGCTATCAGGGGCAGTGCAGCTGTTGTGATTGTCAGGTAGGTAGGTAGGTAAAAAGGATGTTTAGGCAGCTGGGGAAGTACAAACTTATGAAAGATTGCTTGACCTCGCTGGAGCCACCAGTGTTGAAGCAAGATTTGTTGTTCTTGTTTGAGCACTGATAAGGATAATGAGCCTGAGGAAAGGGAGCTGGAGCTAGGCTGCAGCGTGGCTGAAGAGCAGCATTGCACATAGTAAACCTCAGTCTGAATATCCAAAAATCTAACAACCTGGGCTAGGGCTTCGTAAGCCAGCAATGGCATTGGTAGCCAAGGCTGCTATTTGATAAGAAAATGGTAAATAAAGTTTTGAATATACAATCAATGCATCTGTGCTTTGCCACAATGGTTGAGTTAGCCTTAGTAGATGTAAGGGGAAGGAAGTTGTTGAACAAAACACTTTCTACATTGTCTTTTTCATAGATCTTGCAACCAATGAAGGAGTGTCAGACAATGTATGAAAGGCTCTCACACACCATTTTGAATTACTGTAAAAGGTTAAAGGGCACCATATTTAGCTTCTTAAGTGCTTCACACTCCATCAGCCCCCATCACCCCCCAGAAAATTGTAAGGACTTAGGTTTCTTCCTTGTCGATGGCTTCCTTAAAGCCAGGCCATGTTTTAGTTCAACTGTCAATGCAGATTTAATGGGATATTATTCATGCAGCAAGGCAGGCAATAAAGATTGCAAGGCTTTGAATGCCCCTATGTGAGAAAAAAGAAACGGTGACGTATTTGAAACATAAATGACTAAAAATAGAAAATGAGAAGTGTGGAAGTATGTTCACATTAGTGGGTTTCTAAGTTACAGCGAAGTGCGCAGATTTCAATAAAAAATTGAGTTGACAGTCTTACCTGTTTCACCTGCTGAGCAAGCAGCAGCTGCTGAGACAGGACATCTCATCATCTTTGGGTGGTTCGGCTTATGAGCAGCTCTCAAGACATGGGGCTCTAATTCATGCTCCTGCAAGACGACGCATGCGGCTGTAGGTGAAACTGAAAGGCAAGCAGTGCTTGTCAGGCATCCCTGTGGCTAAGATGAGTAGGCACATGGCACAGTACATGTGCAGGGCCCATGAAGGACTTGGTAGTAACATCAGAGGAGCCAAACACCAGCTACTGGTTGACAAAGCACAGTCAAGACTGTAAGATCAGACAGACCCACATGTGCACCACTTGGATTGATTACAAGAAAGCCTATGACTCGATGCCACACACATGGATACTGGAATGCTTGGAACTGTACAACATTAACAGGACACCAAGAGCCTTCATCAAACATTCGATCTGTGGAAGATGATTCTAGAGGCCAACTTAAACATGTGGCATATACCAAGGAGATGCTCTGTCCCCGCTGCTGTTTTGCATAGATTCAGGAGTACATCAGGAAGATGGCCCCAAGTGATGATCTGCTAGGTGAAGATCTCAGACAGCAGAAACCCGATGATGATGGGGAGGACAAGGAAGGACAAGACCCCATGGCATGTACCACCAACAGATAGAAGAAGTGTCTGATATTGAGAAATAATACCAGTGGCTGGTCTGAAGCACAGCACAGAGGCACTAATCATGGCAGCAGAAGAACAGTTGATGAGCACTACCACACAGGACTTTGCAGGCACCTGGAGTCCCATCCCTAAGATGCCCCTGAAACAGTCCAGCACATAACAGCAGGGTGAATGATGCAGGCACTTACAGTGTACGTGGAAACCATAATCAAGTGGCTGGCAGAATGTAGCATTCAACTCCATGTATCCATAACATTTGCATTTACATTTAGGGCATTTAGCAGATGATTTTCTCCAAAGCAACTTACAATAAGTACATTTGTCGAAAGAAAGAAACCACAACATATCATTGCCATTACCTGAGTCTGACTCGAGACGTGATCGCCACAGTGGGTGGGAGGTGGTTGATCATTCTTACGGGTCAGGAAGCGAATTTTCAAATAGGATTTGAAAGTCATTAAACATGAGGATGTGGCCGGACTGTGCCTGCTGCATTGTGACTCCGTTTTGTGTGTCGGGCATGTAACTGTGAGGACGACGTTGAAAAATGTTCATTGGGACCAAAAGCACAGTGGCTAAGAGGAAACTGCTCTTAAGAGTGTAGTGGGTGGCCACGAAAAAGGCAGTTGTTTTTCCGTTGCTCAGCTGGAATGAGACAACTGTTTGCCATACCTCCACTCATTGCCAGGGATCTTCCGTAGGGAAATGACAACAGAACTAGTAAGTGGCCTGCAGGGTAAGCATTAACCCAGCGTAGACGGGGCCGAGGCAGCTTTCGCAGCTGGGATTAAGTTCCTACAGGAGGATGCAGCCAATCCAGCAGCTGTTCAACAGACTTTACCTTTTCATTTGTAGACTGCTTGACATTGAAGAAAAATGGGAGCTGAACTAAATAGAAAAATAATTTTAAAAATATATATTTTTGTATTGTGCATTTTTTTTAAATCGGGCTCCATTTTTCACTTGTCTACCATGATAGTGAGCTAGACAGTATGTGTTTTTTATGAGACCAAAAACAAATTTCCACACCGTGGACAATAAATGAAACTAACTAACTAACTATAGCGATCCCCAGCTATTGTTTTTCTCAGGTCTCCAGCAAACATCCAGATGTGCTCCCGATGGTCATACAGATGCTCATAAGTGGGGTGATGGGTGATGTTGACCTTGTTTAGTTGACCTTGCACACCGGAAGTGATTGCCCTGTATACATTGTGGATCAGGTCACAGTGGAAGTCAGTTAGTGGCAGCCGTGGGATATGGCCCTAGAAATCTCCATGTGTTCTCTCTGAGCCCACTGGATGATGGCCTCTGCTACGTCTTTATTTTCTCTTTTATTCCAGTTAAAATAACAAAGTTAGCAATTATTGTCACTTTGTACACACCCAGACAATGTCATTTGGGAAAGTAAAATGTAAAGGCTTAACAGGCCAATAAACTGCTTGTGTGAATGTCAGTTTAACATAAAAAGGTTCCCCAATAAATCCATGTAGACTGAGAGGAGATTTACTGGTTGATGTTCTGCTGACAGGTTATCTATTATTGTAATGGAAATTTTAAGTTTTACATATGAACACTTCAACAGGGGTAAAGGCTATTCCAAATGTGTTATAGATGTATACAATATGACTTTGACACTGTAGTATTTCAGGAGCAGCAAGGCCAATATGTTGCTCAAACACAATGTTCCTAAAATCTCTTGTTAAAATGGTTTCAGTGTGGGTGTAAAACAGGGTTAGATGATGTGACCTGTGTGTGTACACATATCTGCAAATTATACAGTATAATGTGTTTAGTCAGTCAAATCTGCTAGTAACAGGTATTGATCCTGAAACCTTTTAACGGTATGATATTGTAACACAGTATTCTTGTGTCAATTCATGCCTACCTCTGCTTCTTACTATAGTCTTATTTACTATAATTGTCACCTAAAATAACGAGTAATAACAGGCAACACTGCCTTAATAATACCCAAGCACAATCTGACAGCCAACAGGGGGGTAGAAAAAAAGAGTGCTGATGGAGTAAATTCTCAGCTCCTGTCACTTTATTAAAAATGTTGCGACATAGGCCAATCTTCTGCCAAAATTAGGGACTTAGGGAATATCACTTGCGCATCTCCTGCAGTTGAGTCTGAAAGCAAAAATGTGGTTACAAAAACACAGTTGCTGATGCAGGGGTCATATGAGATTTTAAGAAAGTCCAACTTCAGGCCATAGGTTTAGATGGATAATCTGCATACATGATTTATTCATTGGCGGGTGATTTTTCAGTCCCTGTTATTGTTACTGTGCTGCAGATCTGCACTAATAATTCATAATTACATGAAGGTTATTTATGTAGGTAATATAAAAAACAAATAATGTGTCTATGTGCCACTGTGTGTAGGATGGATGCCATGTGGCACAGTAAGAGACCAATGAAGCAGATAAATAAGAGGGTCTTGTACTCAGATAGTGGAAAGACGAATAGGATTCAAGGACTGTTTTTTGTTCTTATGTAACACGCACTAGCTTGATCTGGGATGCCATGATGGAGCCAGGTCTCTGTAAAGATGTGGGCACAACAGTCAACTGATCTCCCGCTGCCTTGTTAGCCTGGAGTCTTATTTCATTAATCTTCTTGCAACCAGACTTCAGACTGAGTACTGGAATAGACTTATATCCTGGGTAAGGTTCCATGCCAGCTCTCTTCCTGGGAAGTTTGACTCCTTCAATGTCGTTTGGTCTGGCTGGATGGTCGGACAAAACCCTTTCTCGCTCCCAACTCTGCAAATGCAGATGGCTAGCCAGTGCCCCTCAGCATTAGAAGTCGAAGCACGGAGGCCCTCTTTCGCAGTTCTACCGAAGCACCGAGCTTTCAACTAACTCTAACCCAAACCCTCCCTCACTATTAGTGGATGGTGAGAGCATGTGACTTACTATATAGTGCTTGAGAAGTCTGCTTTGGGCAAGTGGTAGGGTTAGTGGATGGGTCAAAAGGACTGTCATCCAGGAGGCCGGTGTTTGTGTCCCATACAAAAGTGCTGACATTTTTTGAGTCATTCATCTGTGTCTCACTCTTGGGGTAAGTGGCTAGGCAATCACATGAATGTCAACCATGCTATTTTCTCAAACATGCTTAACTTAACTTAACTTCCTGTGAAGACGGAAGTTTACTTTGAAAAGACACCATGTGTGAAAACGAGCGGACATTGACTCAAAATCACAGTGTGAATGGGAGACATGATGATAATATTCATGTGATATAATAGAGGGGCTTGCAAGGGGAAGGACAAGGTCTTGAGTATCGGGTAGCGATAAGATAGTTGTTATCATGCAATCTTTGCCTCTGAAGTGTTGTTCAGTGGTGAGTGGATGGAACCAAGATCACACGGGCCTTTTATGCTTCAATGTGAAGAGCAGCATTTTCATATAATTAGTACTCTGGAAAGGTACACTATACACACACCTGTAATCACACTTGTGTCCACACGTCTCCATGCCCCATGCCTACTTACACACTAAAGGAGAGCAACACTTACCAGAGTGTAGTGCACAAAGAAACTCAGCCACCCCCCTGGTTAAAAGAGCCTCAATGCCCAGGTAAATGTTTGGTAACCCCTTCTGGCTTACCAGCATTTATTCTAGGGGTGGGCGATATGGCCTCTAAATGATATCGCGATATTTTTTTGCTATATCGCGATACACGATATATATCTCGATATTTTGACATTTCCTCTAAAGCACTTAAAAATGCTTAATTTAAACCTTTGATGCATAGTCACGCCAGTATGATGATTCTAGTAGTCCCTGCAACATATGTCTGCATTAAACCATTCTTATTTATACTGTATTCATTAGTGGTTTCTATTAGAACAATTTTAAACTTGTGTGCAAAAGGGGTAAATCACAACGAAGTTAAATTTAACAAAACAGTTTTTATTCAAGGCAATTGCAAAATGCACATAAGCTTTTAGCAGCTGGTAAATTAAAATAAATAATGCCACATGATGTAGGCCTACATACTGTAGCCTATTTCTATAATAATACAATAATACAAATAAAACAATAACAATAAAATACACAAAATACTAAAATCACAACATTTTTTAAAGTGTAGAACAGTGTGTGATCAATAGATCGGAGTGTTTGATGTTTAGTCATCTGCAGGTTGGACCTCCGTTCAATATCGCCGATGTCCGACAGCTCTACAAACACAAACCAGAGAACAGCGGTTTAATCACAAACGTGTCGACGACGCTGCGAACACAGATGTTATGTTACGTTGGTAACGTTTAGTGAGCCAACGGCAGTCAGAAAGTGGCATGCTTACGTTGTTGTTAGCAATATCCCGCCAGCCGGCTAGCTAGCCGGTCAGCTTCCATTACCCGAGGAAGCATAGCCACTAGTTGCTGCTGTTACGAACGTAATCACTAGCTTGGTAAACTAAACAGAAATGTGTCGTTGGTTTGCAACGAGGTGAAACATTTTAAAATTGAAACTTACCGGGAACAGTAACGTTAGTAAAACTCCGCACTCCGCAGCGGCGTATTTCCCCCCGTTGCCTTGAGCGTTAACCCCGCCCCCTGCCCCTAACGTAAGCCGGGGCCGGTGTGTGTGGGCGCGTGTATGTGACGTAAGTTGAGCTAGTGGGTGTGACTTTTTTTCTGTTGTCTGTGAGCGGGACAGAGGAAAGAGCTGCGCTAAAACAAGTCGCACTCGGCCGTGGCGGCTTAGAAACTGACGTAACAACATACACTCGATATTCACGATATAGTCATTTACTACATCTCATGTAGAACAAGCCGCGATACATCGAGTATACTCGATATATCGCCCACCCCTAATTTATTCACACGCATAATAAAAGATGACAAATTTTACTCTGTTTTACAGTTTAAAGATGGAGGAGTTGAGCCCATTTAAATGCTGTACTGGCAGAACAGTATAGGGATGGAACTATTTATATGGAAATTGATGGATATATTTATGAAATTTGGTTTGTAAATTGAATGCAAACACTTCTTTGATGACAAACTCCATTAATTCACCAAACATTATGGCCACATTGTGAATTAATGGCATGACAAAGATTGTGAAACCCATGGTTGGTCAGGCTTTAGGAGTCATTCATTAGAAAATGGAGAGTAAATAAAGTAATATTGCTGGTGCATTTGGCTAATTTTGTGCTCCCAAACCTTGAAATGAGTGTATAATGAGAATAGCTCTGGCCATGGTCTGATCCCCCTTATCTAGCCAGAGTCCCTCATGAATAACTATGAATTCTATGTTGTCTCTGCAGTAGAGCTTTACGCTGTTTTTTCTTTTTTTTTCTGAATTACCCTAATAATTACACATGTGCTCAGTTGTAGCATCAAGGCCAGTAGGCAGGGTTTGTTGATGGTGTGTGAGGGTGTGTGTGTGTGTGTGTGTGTGTGTGTGTGTGTGACAGTGGGTATTGGTGCTGGGAGCACTTTAAATTTAAATGCAGAAATATGTAAACACAAGCTATTTTTATATTGTATTTGTAAAAAGCATACACCAGAAAAAAATAAGTGTTGTTTTTCCCTGAGAATCCCACATCGTTTAAAAATCCACAAAATGTACATTCATTTTTTTAACCTATACATTGCACAACATTTGCATTTACTGGCCTGGCCGATTAGTCTCTTATTTGATGCAATCATTACTATAACACGATTTCCATAATTAAGTTTGCTTTAAACATACTGTGCAACCCATGGCTTTATGCATATTACAAGTCAATTTCCTTGGACAGGGTACTGCTGCTCCCTGGACAGAAAATGTAAAATCTTCTGGAAAAGTACAAATCCCTCGGCTAGTGTTCCATGTTACATACATTAGATTTGCTGTACAGCCCTTTACTTTTTATGCATGCATACTTGTGGTGCAGGATCATCAAGATCGCTGATCTGAGTCACACTTTAACAGCCACTGTACCATTTAAGGGCATGTCCACACAGCAACGTTGTGTGTGAGTAAATGCAGAAGTCAACCAGAGTTTTTGGTGCCTGTAAATGCACTTTTTTGAAACCAGGTCCCAGGGTGAAAAAGAAAGTTTTGGTACGTGTGGACATGGCCTAAGATGGCCTTAAGAACATCACAGCTTCAGCTGCTTAGCCCACTTCATGATGACTACAGGTCTCCTGGGTAGTTCCCAGGTGTGAACATGTTCGTCTTTGTGAATGTTCAAAGGTTGTTGTGGCGTAAAAGCATTAAGGCTTCACTTCCCTGAGTGGTATGTTTACCTATCTTAAATGAGACCATTGTTTTACACAAGTCTGTGCGAAAAAGTAAACTAACCAAAGACTAATTAGCTACCGCTCACTCACTTACACACACAATTTTGAAATTCTAAAATGGCCAAAACTGCAATTTAGTGACACGTATTAGACTGTATTGTGCTGATGGAGGACTTTTTTCAGTTGTAAACACTATAGCCAGTAAACAATAAATTAGTGTTGGTGAGGCTGGGAGTCCATTGATAAGGCCATTTAGCTTCTTTCACCACCAAGTGATTCATTAACATAAATTCAAGATAATACCCTTCATTGACAATGATAATTACAATCATTATTGTGACCCAAATAACCATATCAGCTGAGTGAATAGGCCCCTAAATGATTGTATTTAAGCCATCAAGGGTCTTTCTCTCTCCCTGTGTGCAATTGATAATTTTTTGTTGGTGTTTTGCGAATATGAAATCATGACTTGCATATAAGTATGTCAAGAGGAATTAAGCTACGCGCAGCCTAGCTCCAATTTGATGTGCTTTGTAGAAAGTGGGCCACAAGGAACAAAATAACCATACATTTAATAAAATATATTAAAATTACCTTACCTTGACAAGATTTTTAGGATGGTAAATTCTGCATTGTTTTTGAGCAACAAACAACATTCCCATTCACTGGACAGGGAATTGGGATTCCACACACATCAGTGTTTGGTACCAATAACATGAAGCTTGGAACCTGACGTTTTTTAGCCATATTAATTTCCTCAACTAAACAATCAAATGAATAGATGATATCATTGGTTGACCAGAAAATTATGACTCGATACACCTATAGTAGCAACTGTGCCATTTGCTCAGTGGCGAATTGACAGACATGGACACTAGCTTGTGTGTGCACGCGTTTGTCTTAGCACACGGGTGGGGGTTGGTGAAGAAGCCAATGCGAGTTTCCGTCTGTTTTCCGCCATCACACTGTGAATGTCTGATGCCCTTACCACAGGATCTCTCTTACAGATGGCTCCCCAGCCTACAAGCCCTCTGTCTGGGGGAAGAACCCTAATGCCCCCACCACCCCATTGCTACCCTGGTGCTCAGGCTTGGAGCTGCTCAGCGCCCAGATGGAGTGTGCTGTCACCTCTCATATGCGTCCATACACACACACACACACACACACACATACAGGCACATCCCCTGAGCTTGCTGTCCTCTTGGTTTCCTGCCCTAGTGCCTACGATGTTAGGACCTCGTTTTGTCCTCATTACAACCTATCCACCTTATGTTGTCTCTCGTCTAGCACGGGTCTGCACGCTGGGACTTTTCACCATCCAAGGTGTGAGTTTGGATAATCTACTGCCCAGTCTGCCGTCGGATGTCCCCCGTGACTGATTCACATGTCATACTGGAACCTGTCCTGAAGACCTAAATAGCTGTCAAATAGCTAAGAACACAGGTGTGGTTGTTTCACTGCCTTTTTTGTATATAATTACAGTCAGAACAAGCTTTCTCTCTTTTGGTTTGGATCCAATATTCCAATATTGATCCAGGCACCCTTGTTCCCATCATATTGACTCTTCCAGCCTCTAAATGCTGGTGCAGGAATGTTAACTTTCCTTGAGACATGTTATATTCTGTGTGATTCTCATCCTGAGAGAAAGAATATCATCTCCTGAAGCCCTCACCCAAGGACTGCTCTTCTATTATGAAACGAACGGCTCATCAGTGAATTGCGTGGCTATGAGGAGGGCTAGCCGGATATAATGTCTGAAAGCCTCTCAGCACAGACTCTCTGCAAATCTATAACATTATAATGCGACGCCGCAAAACAGTTCAAGCTTGATTGGGTTACAACCATATGGGAAGTACAGAGACTCTTAAGGCTCTTTGAAGGA
This sequence comes from Chelidonichthys spinosus, assembly GCA_029853015.1. Classification (NCBI taxonomy): domain Eukaryota; kingdom Metazoa; phylum Chordata; class Actinopteri; order Perciformes; family Triglidae; genus Chelidonichthys; species Chelidonichthys spinosus. The sequence continues at coordinate 14,097,007 of CM056835.1, forward strand.
GTTGAGGCTCTGCTTATATCATTAGAGGGAATCTGCAAGGTTGAATAGCTGAGCTTCAAAGAAGAATCCCCCACTTGCCTAGCAAGTAATTAATAATTCACCAGGCAAACAAACAAACAAACATTGATCTTGGTATACCTTTAAAACCAAACAGAACACACAGGCACACACACACACACACACACACATACTCGATAAGCAAGGAGTGTTCATACAGCACCTGCTATTTAATCAGTAGAAAGTGTCATGGCAATAATTAATAACTTTATTTTCTCCCACTCTTTTGCTTGTGCATTGGTTTTTGCACATTCCACAGAAACACACACACACACATACGCACACACTTATAGTGCACTTCTTCATTCCCTTTCAGACAGACACAACAAAGGTGCTTTCCAATACAAATCAATTAAATAGCTCTTGCGAGGGAGCTGCAACATTTGCAGTTAGCGGCTCTCTCCACCAGCCAGAGCGAGGCAAAGAGAATGCAGCCTGTCAGCTCTGCCAAGTTTCTAATTCTGTGTAAAAGAAGTCCTCACAAAAGTTGTGTGAAAAGACTGCTGCGGGCGTAGACTGGTTCTGCAATTCATAATTTATTGAGAGTCAAAACTTAAATGAGGCAAAAGTTGACATTTAAGTCAATGCCTTGAAATCAAATGACTTCTGCTTTTCTAATGTTCTATCACCCACAATTAAAATATATATTTATATATCCCACAGTATTTTTCTTTGAAACATACCGTACTGGTTCTGGCACAAGAGATTTGTCTTTCAGCCAACGTCTAGGTCAAGCATAGTGTACCGGCTGTTATGCAAAATTGGAACTCAATGGAGAACAAGGTAGTTTTCAGCCAACAGCAGATCATGAGGGACTTTTTCAAATTTCTGAAGCAGAGTAGACTGAACTGGTACTAAGGTGCTTTTAACACTTGTGTGTTCACACGTATAAATGGAGTTTTATTGGATATGGGAAAAAATCTTTTCACAGTGGGCCGGTCTTTTTTTGTACAAGGGGGTTCTTTACTTCCTCAGATATTCATAATAGTAGCTGCTAACACAACTCATGCTTATTATTATCTTTCACCTGGCTGTTACCAAGGAAACACTCTTTAGTATGATGGAGTTGGAACTGAGTTGCTCTCAGAAAAATCAAGCTGCACAGAAACACGCACATATTCGCTTTCTGAATTTAAAAAAAGTTAATATGCGTGACCACTTTTCTTCGCAATCTCCCTCCGTCTCCTTTACTCCCTTCCAGCCCCCATGCCTGATGAAACCATAATCACAATCAGTGCAAATGCTATGCTATACAATGTCCTTTCTGACATTCCTCAGCCTTTTGTTATGCTGCTGACTCTCTGGGAAGCTAATGAATTCTTTCGGCTTTCTAGTTCACTCTCTCTCTCTCCCTCCCTCACTCACCACACACTCCGAAACCCAAAAGGGGAAGGAAATGAAAAGCTGTCTCTTTCTCACATGCGTCAGCCAACACTCCCTCTTTCCATCTCCCTGTACATGTGTGTGTGTGTGTGTGTGTGTGTGCGCTCATCATGACACATGCATACAAGCCAATCACTTTTTGGCAGCAATCACAAATAATTAGCAGGTGAAGAGTCCCATCAACACAGACCTCGCCCTCTGACGAGGCTCCACAGGCAGAGCTTATCTTTGAAAATGAGTGTGCTGAGATTTTTGCATTTACATGTTTAGACAATCAAGGTGAGTCTGTTCAACCCTATGGGGCCTGCCTCGATAAAGCTCGGTGATCACTCACCGTGTTCCTCATCCATTTATTTAGAGAAGGATCACTACATTTTTTCGGGAAACTGTACCAACTTCTCCTGCTTAGTTTAGGTGCTGCTGATAGTAGTGATCCAAGAACGTCTGCCCAGCCCTCAACAGTGGTCAAACTATTTGAACTCTAATGGATCTTTCATTAGCACTCGTAGATGTAACGATTCTTTCGAGTGTGACCATTCTTAAGATTCAGGTGATGCCGTACTGCTCAGCATGGTTGAAGAGGTATTCTATCTTCAGAGGGGAGATGCCGTGTGCCACATACATCAGCATCCACCCGTTACCTTATGGCTCGCCGCTCCATCATCTTCTCGACGGAACCCCTCGCATTAATTTGGCATTCATCATCTCAGGCTTGACATGATGCTCACTGAGGCAGCAGGGTCACATCCCAAACAGATTAAAGCCCTTTCTCAAGATTTGTACTCAAAGAGAATATTTTTTGTGCCATGGCACCACCTCCCCGAACTTGGCTGCCCACTTTGTCCCCTTCAGAACGGGAATGCCAAGTGGCACCATGACATAACTGACGAGACGGATGTTTTAAAATGTCTTGGATAATCGTATCACAAGTGGATGCCCCTAAGCTGTTTAACTAGTGTAAATGACCACCAAGACACACTGTGATCTGATCAGTTAAACCATGTTTTCTAGTGTAAATGATGCACCCAGGACGTAACATGTCCTTCAGTACACCATCAAAGCCATTACTCCAGTTGTTTCTCAAATCTTGTCAACTGCCTTTGACCATGGTGTGTGCAATGCGACATTTAGAAATGTGCACTGATAAATTATGTGTGTTATGTGTCAAACATCTAGGGCAATCTGGTTTGTCTTTATTGTTCAGATATTTTTTCTTCTTTTACTTTTCGGCAGACGAGGCACAGGACTTGCTTTGCTGCCTCCCACTGGTCAAAAACAACAATACATTTAGTGTTTGCAATTGGAATAAAAGGGCTTTTGCTTTAATATGAATATAAGGCAACCACGTGGTCACTGGAGATGCACATGAAGATGATTCTAACGCTGTGTGAACTGGCATACCCATTTGGGATGGGATCACCCAAAACGCATGCTAACACCAGGTGTAAACGAGGCCTATAGTGGGATGGTAGTTACCAACATGGTACATGCACGATTCTTTGAATTTGTAGGGAATTTCACCTTTGGATGGTTATGGAGAAATAATGCAGAATATGTAGTCTAAAGGCTCTATTCATGTCATTTTTGCAATACCTGATAGATGATTTTTTTAGGGCAAACATATACGTGTTTTTTCTTCAATGTTGGTTTCCAAATGACTTGCAGTGGCATGTGATGTATGTGTAATTACACACTATGGATAGAGAGCAGTGCATTGTGGTAAATGCATTCTAAAAAAATACCTCTTATTTAACTCTGTAACATCATTTAACAAAATCCTCAGTATTTCACAGAAATACTGAATAACGATCAGCATTTTTCACACAGCTTTCAGCCGAAGCCCTCTCGGCTCATGCAATTTTAACAGTGTGATGACAGATCGTCTATGAAACCGTGGCAGACTATTACAACTGCCTACCCGTGCGTTTGTTTGCTCATGTGTGTGTTTATAGAACTGAGACGGGACATTTTAGGGACAGACGATGACCCACCGTGGGACTAACAGGGGAGTTGAGCATTGGAAAATATTATGGGGGGGAGCAGTGAGGGAGTGACAAGAATTCTGACACAGATGTGGAGTGATTGGCATGGGGAGAACCAGTGATTGATAGGCATAAAAAATGTAACTGATAGCTATGACAGCTCGGTGGTGGTGGTGGAGGAATGTGGGGGTTGTAGATAGTGGCTTGACAATAAGTCAGAAATACAGCATGACTGTCTATTCACTTCCCCGCTGACCCATTCACCCTCCCCCACCACCCTCTCTCTCACGCACACACACTGCATATTTTCAAACAAAAGATAGCTAATAAAAATAAAAAGCATCTCCTTCTCCTACTCCACCAGCCCTCAGTCTATGCTCTCTACCTTTTTTTTTTCCTGGCCTAACCAATTACAGTGGACCGGCTTCTGCTTTGTGTCTGGATATAAACAGCGGCCTCTCAATGACAACACTTACACCAATTAGCCCAAGGAAAGGGCTGGAGCTCCATGAGAACGTGCTCAAACGCCACTAAGGGTTCAGACGGCCATTCGGGATTGGCATCGGCAAGATAATTAATAACCAGAACGATCATTTCCTCTTAAGGGGGCTTGTGAGAGACTTTTGGAAACCATTTCCATCTGTATTAGCTTATTTGCTCTAATCTGACACTTGTGCCTAAAATACTCCAAAAGAAAGACTTGCAGTGGTTGTAAATAGGATTAGCTGAATACAAATCTCTGCTTTATGGATCACAATTACAATAATGAATTCCTATGGGAGTGCGCAGGAGAGGTAGGGACTAATTTTGGGCACACACTTTTTTGGCAGAAAAAGGTGCTCGAATACAAGCACAACAGAAAGCAAAAACTTTCAACGGTGTGAATGTCTTTCTGCTGTGTGTGTGTGTGTGTGTGTGTGTAGATTGTGTGTTTCTGTCAGGATTCTTCTCCATCTCAGTAAACCTCTGTAATTACATCCCAACAGAGGGAGGAATTAAACCCAGTTTCATCTATTGGGATGATGAATATGACAGCGTACTGTTATATAGACTTCATATCTGCAGACAAACACACATAAATCTCCGCCTGTGATGGTGCCGCTCTGAAGGCTGTGTAATTAAACATTGTTATATGAGAAAGTGAATTAATCTATAGTCTGTGAATGTGCCATCGGGATACGCTTGATGGCAGGCTGCGTTAGAGAGAGGATGATTTAGCTGACGACGCCGGTCATATAAAACCGGAGGGACTCCGTCGACAGTGAGCAGAAACGGGGTATAATTTGCGAGGATCCTAAATGATGCCACTTTATTCATTTTTCAGGGATGGGTGTCATATTGATGGAACAGAGAAAGTCACAAAGAACATGGAGGAGTGAATAACGTGACAAAGAAAAAGGGAAAACAAAGACACACGGTCATGCCTGCAGGCGTTTCTCCGTCTCTGCGTTCTGACATGTGAATCTGTGGGTTCGTGTAGATTAAGCATTATGAATTACATTTTCAGGGAAACATATTTTAATGTGGGAGGAGATGGGCGTAGGTAGACGGGTCCATTTCCATGGTGAACAAATTAATTTTGTCACCATTTTGTTTTGTTTCAATTTCATAGTCATTGTAGAGACTCTTTATAATGTGTTTTTTCTTTTATTTTCTTTCGCCTGAGGTGCACAACAAACGCTTACAATGTTAAAAAACAACAGATTTTTATAAATTGTATCCAGATTTTGACAAATCCCTCGAAATTCCACGTTTTAAAGTTAATTCCATGTCCACAGATTCCGCGATTCCGTCCGCATTTTCCGCATCGCAGAAATCACAGGGCCTTACATCCATGTTAATATTAGGCAGCAGCCTCACTTTTGGCTGGTGCACTGTTGCATGTTTTGGTTCATCAACTGTTGAACAATAAAATAGCGTTAAACAGACACCTTTCTGCTATCGCTATCTAGTAGCAGAGCATTATATAGAAACAAAACAGGGGACCCTGTCATCAAAACATCGCTTCAAAGCATCACTAGTGGTCGAAAACTCCACAGGGTGCCTTTAATGATAGACCGCTGCTTGTTTCTGCTTCTCTCCTCCACAAACATTTATGACTGGGCTGCGCCACATAACCGCAATTTATAATTTCACAAACACTTGTTAGGATACCTGCCAGGATGCCAATTATACAGGGCAGACTGTCACAAAGATCGACATGAATGCAATCAACAAAGAGGAAAAGCAATTGGAGGTCTCGTTGTACTCTACTTAACGATCGGGTTTTTAAATAAAACGTGTGTTTCTGATGAAAAGTTGACGGGATCCTAACCGTAATAATCCACATTCTCGGAAACTCGCAAACACGCTGTAAAAGTGAGAAACTTTGAATTACTCAAATGCAATATTTTGTTAGATTCGAGCGTCTTTTAGTAAGATCATTACTGCAAATGTCGAGCCTGCCGAAAAAGAGAACGTGCGCCACATGGAGACCTCTATGCGCACATTCTCTTTTCGGCAGGCTCGAGACCTATGGGAGCCAATTAGAGTGTAATGTTGGAGATGACAAAAGAGACTCAGTTTGGTCCAGGCCACCAGTCTCTGCGTTGTATCCCCCTGGCTTGATAGCCAAACAGAGGTTTAATAAGAGAGGTGTCTGGCACTCTCATCTCCTCTCAGACACACAGGAAGCCCAGCGGTCACAGAGTGTGGGTTTAGATGAGGTCACTGCCCCCGTGGGCCCAGCTGGAAGAAAAGGAGACAGTGAAATAAATGGACAAGAGACTGGAGAGCAGAAGAACCAGTGACTGAGATGAAGCTCGGTGTGCGTTGCGGAGATATTATACAACAGGAATATGGGATCGCGATTGCAAATCAAAATGGATCTTATATAACTGGAAGTCAGACCCAGCTCCTCTGTGTGGAAATGTGGTAGAACAGGTGAACCTTTCTACTTTCTTTTTAAGAACTTCTTTCTCTGGTGGTCCTCTTGATGACCCAGGAAGAAGATCACCATCGTGGCTGCATATAATTCCCTGTACTGATAAAGCTGGTTAGTTGTAATAGCTAGCAACTTTCTACCACTTTTTCCTTATAAAGGAGTGTGTAAAGTCCACAAATACACGTGTTACATAAGTTGCAGATACATAGCAATATCGCAGCATGTCGACTTAATGTTTTGTGATTTTCCAAATTAGCCCTTTTTTCGTCTCTAGCTCCATTTTCTCAGAACCAAGTCAGCGGTCCCCAGAGGCGTAGCTTCACATCTCTGGCGTTGTCAGTTGCAGTGCCTCCACAATCCTCTGTTCTGCAGCTGGCAGAGTGAAGGTCTTCAGCAGCCGAGACAGTCGGGAAGCATCTAAAGTCGTTCCATCACCCAGTGTGTAACTGCACATGCCTGCTGTGTAACTCTAGGCCCTCAAGACTTGGATTTTCCTTCTCTTTTTCCTCTTCTTTCAGGTTTGTCTCGCACACAGAACGCGTGGCGTGCACTGGGGGTCTCCTTGTATGTCTCAGAGCAAATGTTATATCTTTGCAATCGTCTCACAGCTCCTTGATCTATGCAGCCAGGAGTAAGGACAGTATTTCTTCTTCTTCTTTAGGGTTTCTTCTTGCGTCGTTGAGTTTAAACTGGCTTCTGCACAGTTGAAGATACAGATCAGGCCCTGCTAGCATTATTACTATTATAGTATTTGTAAAATTAGATTCCAGCGCCGGATGCATGGGATTGTTTCTGACTCATGTCACTAATTTTATGTTTTATTTTTTCATTGCGTTGAGCCACCTGTTACTTTGGGCCCAGTGTGACCATGATATGAGTCTTTAGAAACCACAGAGACCAATCACTCTCTGGAAGGGGGAGAAAGGATCTGAAGCACTCCAGTGTTGAACTAAAAAGGCATTTTAGGACATTATCCATGGTTGCTTAAGATTGCTGGTTATCCTACAGGCATTCACAATCACATAATTAGGCCCCACGTCGGTCTTCTGAAGGAAACACATGAACACAAACACTAACGTTTTCCTTGGTTCATCAGTAAATCACAATTACTTTAGTGCAGACTTGTAAGAAATTCACATCACAGAGCTAAACAGTGAATTACCCTAATTCCATCCATCTTACCCGCCATGCCCCCCCACCCCCACCACCCCTAAAACATAGTGAACATGGCAGTCAGGAGATTGTAGTGGTTAGCCTTTTGTCTTATACTTCCCAAACTATTTCCATTATCTTAAGGTCAGAGGCTGCCTCTGCCTGCCGGCTGCAATATTTATCAATCAAACAGGTCTGAGACAACGGAGAAAAGTGGAGTGGCACAACAAAGAGCACTTAGCCTGGATAAACAGGCGGCTAGTACCATGGATCACTGCACTGCTAAGCCTGTCACTAGGAGAGGGGCTAGAAGCGGGACGGAGCAGGGAGAAACTCCGGACACAGAGTGTGTCTGTGTCTGTGTGTGTGTGTGTGTGTGTGTGTGACTGTGTGTGTATGACTTAGAGTGAGGCTTTGGGGAGAAACACAGGCCTGGTCAAAATGTCATCAGCGTGCCAGCTTATAGCAGCTTGAAACGCTTAGAGTTGTGATATTTATCCTGTGGGCTTTGACAGGGAGGTAGACTGGGAGAGAAAATATCTGTAATTTCATGGTGTCTTCAGGGGGAATTTGATTTCAGATGGCTGGCAGTCTGATAAATAGGAACTGCTGCCTGCAATCCTTTCCTAAAGGGATGGAAGAAAGGGTACAAGTCTCCCTTACATCTGAGTCGATAGGAGTGTGTGTGCGTGTGTGTGTGTGTGTGCGTGTGTGTGTTGGTATGGCACATCTATAAGATGAGAAAAGCTGCTCTTTTATGCACATTACGGTGCACTTTAGAGTGGACTTCTGTTTGGATTGACTGGATTGGTTTTGATTGCCCCCCACTTCACTGTACTGGGTTTTATTTCAAATGTCCCTCGAGAACACTTGTTCAGGATTTAAATAAGGTCAGGGATTCTTTATCTTTTTTTTTTTTCCTTTTTATGAGACTATATTTTATACTCTGCCTCTGTCAGTTTTTGCTCAGAATTAAAAGCAACATCCTCACAATCTCGTCATGAATCTTTTAACGATGGAATCGTATCTTATTAATTCAATAGAGACCTCTAAAATTCAATATGGTGTATAAACAATTAGATATCCCTGCCCATCTTTTCGCTCTATTTATATTTAATGTGACTCCTCGCACAGTTGAGGGGAGGGATGGGGAGATAATAGGAGGAGGATGAGGAGAGAGAGAGAGAGGGAGAGTCGTTAAGAGGATGAGAAAAGAGGAGAACGAGGAAAATTTCATTTGGTTTGCCTGCAGACTTGGTTATGGCGGATCAGCCATGTAAATACAGTAATAGCCAAGTACTGATAAACAGCTCTTGCTTGATTAGACGTCATCCCTTTCTCCTTTTGTTTCACAGCGATGCACAAGCTTTTTCATACATGGCAGCCACTACATCAAGATTCAACCCCTCTACATTACTGGTTAACATCCCGCAAACACGAGTGATCGCAACAGAGGTGTAATGTTTTTGAAGCACTCGCATGCCTCCAATTAGATCAGGCGCCACGCGTACGGTGAACGGCAACTCTGGAAGAGAATTTGAAAAGGAGCATGACCTTATTTCTATTGAAAGAGGCAGTGGGAGGTAGAAATGATGGGTTTAGCAGCTCTCAAGTAGAAACAGCTGACTCTGACTCCGGTGCCCAATAAACGGGTCTATTCTCCTCATCTGCCAACAGCTCCAAATGCTTCCCGAAATGCTGCTGATTCTCGCGAGTCGAGCCCGTTGGCTGTGTTTTGGCAGTGATTTGTGCAGTCAGCATATATTCATCTGTGTGTGTGTGTGTGTGTGTGTGTGTGTGTTCGGGGACAAAGTGATGCCCTATCGCATTTCACACAGTGACATCGACATGCTGGCAAGGAGAAGGTGACCGGCAGGGTCAGAGGAGGGGTGCATGGTAATGGTGGTGAGCGACGGGGGTTGAACGGATACAAATTAAAGTTTAGATTTAGAAGCATACATGAAAAATAGCGTGCAGACACATGCTGCGGATCGTTCAAATCCTAGCAAAGCTACACTGAAAGATGAAATACAAAATCCAGCGCAAAAATGCAATTAAATATGGGAAATAACACGTTGACATTGCTCATCCGTGGGTTTATTTCCAACATCCATAGCAGTGTGAGGTCAGAAAATGCTTTTTATTTGTAGAAAAGTTTTCGAAGGCGCAGACAAATTGTGTTGTACTGCTGAGTGAGGCGTCTGAATAGAAAGCTCTTAAGCCATTATGGGGGGCAATTAGAGCTTTTTAGAAAATTAGACTCGTCTGGGACTTTGACAGCCCCCCTTAGCTAAATCATGAATTACTGTATTAATGCCGTGTGTCGTGTGCAGATTCCTGTTGCCCGGACAGCCGTCGCACCAAAGTGCAAACGCTGCTGTGCTCTTGAACGCCATTTAAATCAATTGAAATCAGTTTGAAGGTTAGATGTTCAATTGCCAACGACATTCCAATGAATGCCATCAATTTTGACATTTATTTCTGTCTCTTTTCTCATAAATTACTGCCATGCATCGAGAAAAAGATCAAAATAAATAAAGAATAGTTAAAAAATTCTGTTACAATGTCCAATAAGCTGTCGTCACAACATTCAGTCTCACACAAGGCCTGATGGCACGCAGGGAATCATTTTACAGCACAACCCAAACACTTTGGTTTGACAGACACACACACATACTTTCACCTCTATTATCATTAGCTTCATACAATTCCGGCATATCATTTTCTTTGCAGTAATCTCTAGGTCAGTCACGTACAAAGACACGCGCACACATTCACACACATTTATGAGGCTTTGATGTAAGCCATCCCCGTAATGATCAGGGCTTTGCTCATCTCATTTCCTTGATTGAAGCCGTACAGCAGCATAAATAATTCATTCTCATGTATATTGCAATGTTGTTGAATCATGTTTTTAGATTTCAGTTTGATCAGTCAATTCAGGACACATGTACGTACACCTTCGCTGAGCTGTCTGTCCTAAATAGTAAATGTGTCTGGGATTGATCCCTCTGTGAGTCAGGTGATTTTCTTTTTATTCAACATCTCCGTCCAAAGATCAGATGACAAAGCAACTCAAATTTTAATTGTGTTCTATAGCGTTTAATCCAAACTGTGTTAAATTAATTGAAATAGTTTGTATTTGTTCTGTAGTCTCTACTTTTTTTAAATTAGATACATCACGTTTTAGTTGTGACGTCTTCCCATCTTTTTTTCTTATCACATGCACATTATAACCTGCAGTCTTTTCTCTTGATGTTCACACAAAAGCCTTTTAGCACCACTAAGTAACTGAAAGTGAAGAAACTGCTAATTCTGCCTTTCTCACTCTGCGATGCCCATTCAACCTGCAGCTCGAGGGGCCTTCAAAGTGCCAACGTGGTTGCTTTTAAAGAAGCGTGATTACACAAGGTGACATTCTGAGTTATTATTCACTCACACAAACAAGATGGCAATTAACCAATTACAGCTTGTTAGCAAGCAGTGTTTCAAGGATAATTGGTGAAAGAATGAACGGAGTTCAACGCTTTGCTCTTTGCACTGAAGTGAATGGCGTGTTTATCAAAGCGTTCAAGGAGAAAGGGGGGCTGAAATGTTTGTAGGGTGCAACAATAAATGCTGTCCTTGATTCTATCTCATAGACATAGAAGCGTTTGATTTTGTGAGTACATTGTGGAATAGAGAGCGAATGATTTCTGTTGTAAAACTGCCTTCAGCGGGACAGTTATCACATCCACCTTCGAAAATCGAGGATGAAGCAACATTTCCGCAGCATCTCTCCTGAAATACCACATTATACAGATTCTTTTTTTTGTTTCCTCGTCAACAACTGCGTCTGTCCGAACACAATTTGCATGAGTCCATCTGTTGCAGTGCTGATGGAAAAAATGAAAAACACGAGCATATCAAAGCTCCCTGTCAGCGCTAGCCTTCACAAAAAGTTCACCTTGCATGTTTCCACATCAATTACGCGGAAGGGCATAAGGTGTCGCGAGCTGAATGTGTCACCGGGTTCACTGCGACGCCGCTTGTTTGTTTGGTTGTCTGGAATGCTGTCAATTAGACAAACAAGATTCATGCTGCTTTCCTGCAGGGGAAGCGGTGGCTTTCTATAGAGCTTCTGGTGGGGTTGTTCCTGTATGTGTGCGCTGGCTGCATGGCTTCGCTCAGGTTGGCGGGGGTGGGGGGGCAGAGTGGTCATTCTGTCACCACAGATGGACAGGAAAAGCCCGGGGGGCATGTGAAAAGCCACAGGCAATGTCGTTTGCATACCATAAGTGTGTGTGTGCGTGTGTGTGTGTGTGTGTGTGTATGTGTGTGTGTGGCCCAAACAGTGTAGCTGACAGAAGCAGTACAACCCCCCTCTCATGCAACAAATGCCATCCCTGTCTGCCTGGGTTGCCCTCCAAATCATCAGATCAGTCACACACACACACACACACACACACACACACACACACACACACACACACACAGGCAAAACAACAATATGGCCACCCGGAAACAAATATCTCCGGGACCAGACTATATACAGAAAGGCCAGTCGAGCATCATTTATACTAAGGGCTTGTTTATTTCCCATGGCGGTAAACTGTGCTGTCCTTCAGAAGTACACACACTGAAAAAGAACAACATGCATAAAGGAGCGGTGTTGTAATGGAAATGATGGCGATATTACCGGGAATGACACGCGGCTCGCGAACTTGATGCAAAACAAATTTACCCCTGCCGCATTTCCTTATCTATGACCTTCTAAAGCATTCAAAGTGCCGAAAGTAAAACCAGACAGATTTTATGATACTTGTGTGCTGTTGTCTCTCAGCCTGGGTTTTATTGCGATTTACAGTATTTTGCCGACTCCCTCTTCAAAATATTCGAGACATTTGAGACAAGAGATTTGCGTCTGCAATATAAGATTACAAAATAAAGTAGATTTGTTTCCCAGTTGGCTGTCACAGCTGCTAATGAATTTATCAAAACTGCACACCAGACTGGAATATTCATGATACACCTTTCATCAGGGATGGCACACCCAACGTGGCATCAAGCACAGTGCTAATTGGGGTGGTATCAGCCAATTGCACTAATTTACTGCCCTCCAGAGGCCACACTTTTCTTTTTTTTCCCCTGTTTGGATCATTGTGCACACCATGCTTGTAGATAATTATATCGAATTTACTAATAACAAATACCTTCATAATGACCTGGCATATAGAAATCGATAATAAACATAACAGTGCTCAATCTTCAATATGTGGTCAGCAGACATGGGACTTTGCAGAATCCTGTTGGATATATCAAAACAAACATAGCCTGTTAAATACCAGGGCATTTATTGCAATAAGTACAATATGGCAAAAAAGTGGACAATGCATTTCCTCATATATATAAAGTCCAATTTTGAGTGATTACACTGCCGTCTGTGTATTGATTCATACAGTTGTTTTTTCATCTTTGCTAAAGAGCAACGCACTGAAAGATTTTGCTTATGTCCAGGAAAAGTCGAGCCCTTCACAATGTCACTGCTATTTTCTGTTCAAACCGATGAATTTCTTTGCACAGAGGCCCTCTGAAGTGCTTTTTGGTTTTCTTTGGGGGGGATCTCCTACTGTTTCAGAGCATCAGGGATTGGACATTTATGTAAGTGACTATTAAAATACCACAATATATGTTCCAATTCAGCATCAACCTTGAAGTGCTCTAGACCTTTTTACTTTATGTGATGGTTCACCTTGCTGAAAGGCACGCTATTAACATGGAAATTACAGAAGCGGTGTGTGAAAGAAAAGGTTTACCTCCACTGAAAAGTCTCATGATAGTTTTTGTTGCTTCAAAGCTTCAAAGCTCCACTAAGTGGTCGGAATACTAACATATCATATTGAAGTCTTCATAAACTGATGAAAAGGATTCATTTTTAAAGTCTCTTGCATGCAAACCATAAAACGAATACATACGCATAAATTACCAGCTACTTCAACAGACATAAAAAGGGATAAACAAGTAAAAAAAAAAGGAGTGGTCCCACTTTATTTCATGAGGCTGTCATGCGACCGTCTTAACCATGACATGTCACCTGTCAGGAACATGAAGGAGTCTTCATGAATGTTTATGACTGTTGTCATTCAATATATCTCGGTGTGATGCGGATCCAAAAAAAATAAAGAAAAGTGCAGTAAATTATTTTTAATACGCAGTGGCAGGAGAGACAAGTGAGGAGTCCCCGAGAATAATTGAACATTGTCAACATTAATTTTCAGACGTCTTGTGATCATTTTACTATCGCCTTTTTTTGAGATTGGAGCGCGGATCATTCTATGCAACACAACCCGATTCTCATGAATTACTGTTTGACGGATCATTGTAGCGTTTGCCTACTGACATGACTTTAAAGCTAAACTATTGCTTGTCATTTTATTCATCAGTGAAATCCAAAAGTGTGTGCAGGCTATAGGATATTAAAACTCTGGTCAAGGCTTCAAAGCGCTTCAACACATCAAAACACAAAGTGCAGGTAAACCACATTAAATACCATTTAAAAAATGGCAAGTTAAAATACATAAAAACGTACAAAAAACTTGTAAATATCAACTTCCATGTGGGGAAGCGAAACAGCCAGTCATCCTAGAATATGTATAATGTAGTGACACTGTGTTTCTGCTGGTGGGCCAACATCAACTGGGTGGTTTAGGTCAAATAATGCTTGCGGGCTGCAGTTGCCTCAGGCAGCAGGAGATTACCTGGCTTATCTCCTTCATTTTATGTCAAACGTGCAGTATCATCACCGATGCGGCGCGGGGAATACTGCATACCTCTGTGTATAATGCCATTTATAAAATGCAGCCAGTGAAATCCTTGAACCTGACGGTGAGTGTCTGTTCTGAAAGGAATGTCTTTGGGGACGAGTATGCTGATTGATTCAGATTGTTGTGTTTGAGAAATGCTTTGCAGCAACCTCGGTGGATATGTTCGGGGATTGAGTAATATTCTTTACTAGGGCCGATTCTGATATTGATTTATCTGTAGAATTACACAAACGTGATGTGTAACCAGTCAGGTTGTGTGGCAGTCTGATGCCTAAACTAGCTACCGTGTATCATATCGTCTCATTACACCAAGATACATATCACTCAACAATAATCACTGCATATCACAAAAATACCCCCGACCGCCACCAATCACCGCTGTTCCCCACCTCTTCCCATGCTTAATTTTCCATATCTGGCCCCTTAACGTACCACATTTTTCATTGAATTCATCTTCATGATCATTTAAATTTCAGAAACTGGCGTTCCTCCTCTGAGCGCCCTAGTGTAACATTTAATTTAATGGTTCTTGTGGTCAGCGGCTTCAAGTTTGGATCAGCGGGATTTCTGTCTGATTTGTACCTCTATCTCCCTGAAATCAGTTTGGCTTGAGATAATTACCGTCTCCATGAAACATGCATACCAGGGACTGATTGAAAAGATGGATTCATTAAAAAAAAGACCAAATACGTCTGAACGTTCTAATGGAACTGAATACAATGGCATCCGGCACTTAATTTAGATGTGACACACACACACACACACACACGTAGATTTTCATATACTTTGCTGATGATGTGTTTTCTTTTTTGAGGAATCAGGATTCCTGCTGATAAATGAACTCTTGTTGCCTTTTATGCTCTGTAATAACCCACAATTTCCTCACATTTGTTAATCCTGAATGATAGCAATCTATGTGTCATCTAATTCCAGTGGGCCACTCTCATTGCCACATTATTTTTGAACAAAAGCGACCACTGCCAGCCAATTTTGTCACCCACCAGATAGACATTCTGCAGTAGAGCACAGCAGTGCAATCCTAGTGGCTCACTGGAGGCTGGAATAGCATGTTTTCAATCAAGGAAACTCTCTGTTCCTTTTTGTCGTTTGTCAAAGAAAGTCACTCAATTTAGCACACTGTGCTTTTCAATCTTGTCGCCATAAAGGCTCAGATACAGTACCCACAAAACGAGATTGAAAGGATTCATAAGAAGAATGGAGATCAGGAGGTTGCATCATATATTTGGTATCTGCAAATATCCATCTCCTGATCAAATCAAAGGCATTTGAACACGTTTGCTCATATTAATTGTATGTGTTGAATATTCCATACATATGTTGGGTAAGGTATGGAAAAGTAGATCCCCCCCAAGTCTGGTACAGTGACTTCCAATAAAATAGTGGGTTTAAACGACAGGTTACATACAATAATATTTCAAGTGACCTTGACCTTATACCATAGCTTATCTAAAAATGTTTGATATCCATGGGTTGAAAGTAAACCCTGTATTAAACCGCTGTATATTTTATTAGTCACTCCTGATTGAGGGGGAAAAAATCTGAAAATGCAGCTGTAGCAGGGCTCCAGAGTGCGACCACATTTTTTATGAGTGCGACTGAAAAAAATTGTAGGTCGCACTGGTGCACCTAACGCTGCTCAGGTGGAAAAAAAAAATCATAAGCGCAGCATCTCTTTGTGTTCTCCTGATGGCAGCGTGGTCTAAACCAATAAGAGACAGAGCTTGGGCGGGTGCTTGCCTCTGATTGGCTGTGGTCCTTTTCACTGCTGTAAATTGTGTCAGTTCGAAAAATGCGAGCGAGCTGAGCAGGTACTCCTGAGCGCTTCGACAATGAGTGCTGAGTGCTTTGATTTTCTTTGAAAATGAAGAGAGGCAGAAAACCTTGCCCCGAGACTAATTAAAAAGCCCAAAAATATGCCTTCAGACAGGACTGGTTGAAGCAATTTCCGTGGCTGATGTTCGATAAAGAAAGGGACTCAATGCACTGCATTTATTGTCGGGAGTGCGGTCAGAATTTGTCCGGTAATAGTGCGTTTGTGGAGGAGTCAACAACATTTCGCATCGAGATGTTGAAAAAGTGCAATATGTCCAAAAAGCATACTACATGCCGTGATAAGTGTGTTAATAAAGTGGCCCCTCATCCACCTGCATTTCAGCGCCAGGCTGTATCGTTCACGTCCGCTGAGGAATCTGAAATGATTATAAAATTCAACGTCGCATACAATATTGCAAAGGAGGAGTTGCCGTCCACCAAATTTAAGTAAGACATTATTCTGATGAGAAAAAATGCAGACACGCTAAAGAACAAGACAGCTGAGGTTGGAAACGCCACGTAGACATCAATCATGATTGACGGCGACACAGACGTCTCTACGAAGGAGTGCGTTATTGTCTACTGCTGCATTTTGCGTAAAGGGAGGCCGGTCAACATGTTAATTGGACATGTCGAGGTGGGGCATGGACACGCACAGTGTTTGAAGGCCCACATTACAGCATGAGACATCATGAATAGGAAATTGCAAGTAGCCTATTCCTAATATTATTATTAAAAATGAATAGCTTAAGTAAAAATATAAGAAGGCTAGGCTAAGATCACATACACAGTTTTCCATTTGCAATCTATAGGCTAGTGACCTGTATGATCTTTTTATTGTGCCACAAAGCAAGCATTTACTGCCCTTGGGCATCAGTGTGCAGATTGGCTGGAGAAAACAGGTGCTCTGGGTGCTGATGGTGCTGCAATTAACCTAGGCCATAAGGGGGGTGTCATTATGTAAAAGGAGAGCGATAAAAAGGTGACGTTTTGGGATTAAAGGCGACATGATGAAAAATATGGGTGCACCTAAATTTTGTGCTGGTGCACCTAAATTAAAACAAGTTAGGCGCACCAGTGCAACCAATGCAAAACGTTAGTCTGGAGCCCTGTGTAGACATATTTTTTGGTAGGTTCTGACTCATCAACCATCTTCAAAGTTGCACTTGCACTAAACAATCAAATCCTATATGAACATATCTATATTGTATCCCTGAATGTAAAAGAAGATGACCCGAGTGCAGCCTGCTGTGACATACGGACAGCAGAGAGGTGCATTCCTCTGATAAAACTCTACCCTTTATCTCCTTGTGACTGGCGGTGGAACACTCCTGCCATCTCTCTGCCTTTTTTTTTAATATATATATATATTTCCTCAGGACCCCGAACAACACAAAAGTCACCGGATCCCTAGAGAGCATTTCTCACAACTTTGCAAACACTCTGTTTTGATGTGTTGGGGTTTTTGATGACGCAGTACATTTCTGTGATCAAGGGCAGTTCAGAAGAGGACAGTAAAGGTGAGCGGATAGGCAAACAACACACACACACACACACACACACACTTTGAGTTGTTTGCTAGAACACCTGTGCGTTTGAAAGAGGGAGCAACACAAAGCGTCTCTTTTTTTTTAAAATTCTGCAGCCATGAGGTGACACGCCATTGTTGCCCCCACTCCCCCTCCCTGTATTTCTCCCCTGTGAATTTTGATTCAAGCCAGAAAAAGGATAGGTCTATTGAAGTGCTGTGTGAGAGAGGCCATTAGACACTGAGCTGGTCATCACTCTACTGTGAAAGGCATTCCACTGATGTGCTGTCCTTCATACAAGTAAACTTTTTTTTGTATAAAAAATATGTATCCATGGTGGAATTCAAGTGCATGTCCCCTCCCCCCCCCCCCCCCCCCCAGAATAAACTCCTCCATATATTTTACATATCAGCAACCGCAGTTCAAAACCACCCACGATATCCACACATCAAAGCCAGCTGACATTTGCCCTTGGACTGTAAAAGTGACGATATAAGAGGGCCCACTTAATAATTCCCATGGCGACATTCAACTATTAAAAAGTGAGAATGAAAATGCGTAATTCAAAATTGAGGGCTGTCTGAACCGCGAGAAGTATGAGCGACTTGTAACGTCTGAATAAAGCTTAAAAGAAGGCAGTCATACTGTTCACACACACACACACACACACACACACACACACACACACTGAAGAATCTCCTAAAGCAAATCAGTTTATCCTTCACCCAGGGGATTTATGCACCATATTCCAGCCGCAATGAAGTATTGTGCAGATTGTGTTTCGCCCTGAAGTCACATAAGATAGTAATCAACCAGCTGGATAATGTTGCCCAGAAACTAAACTCATCCAACTTTTGTGGTAAAGATTCATGATATGAAAATACAGATTTAATATTTAAACCTTGCATCATAAAACAATGAGTGATGTTTTTTCTTTTTTAAATTACATTACTGACTCCTTGAAACCTTTCTCGTGTGTGTGTGTGTGTGTGTGTGCGTGTGTGTGTGTGTGTGTGTTTGCATGTGCACATGTATGAGAGCAGATCCATCAGTGTAAACATATTGACCTGTCAATGGGTTGTCTGGTTAACTGTGGTCCTCTGCCAATGGCGCCCAGTTCCAAATTAATCACACATGATGAGATGATTAATCTGGTTTATGTCCCTCTGTCCATCCACTGTAGCCGTCCATCTGTCCTCCTCCCCGTCTCTCTGCTCAGCAGCGGAGGCTTCCTGCTGGGAGCACAGCCTGGTCTAATATCACTGGCTATACACACACACACACACAACATAAAGGCTTCCAAGAAGACAGAGTTCAACATCGTGCCCCTTAAGAGGGTGTATGTCTGACGGAGCAGCGCGGCACGTTGTCATTACAGAGAGCTGTTAGTTTCTCCACAGTGGGACGCTGGTGTTAAGCCAGCTCGGCTCGCTCTGTTTGTAAAATGAAACGATGGATAGCTTTCAACTCTGATCTATAACTTCTATATAATCCATGAAAAAATGTATCGCTGCCTCACATGGGCTTTGATGTCTGTTTGGTAGCGATGCTCCCCGTGTATTGGGCACATAGGGGATGTGATCACTCACAGTATAGCAAAAAGTTAAATGCTACATTATAATGCCACATTTAAATACAAAAATTTTAGTCTTCAATATATAATGAGTCGTTGGACACTTCTTCAAGGATAGTCACTCATTTAAGGTATGAGGCATGCTATGTAAGATGTTCGTGGAATCATTTTTCCATTTGACATAAATGGCTTCTGAATGTTCTGAAGTATAAAGTAAAATGTCTATTCAAATGGCCGAATCCTGTGATTCTATCATCGTGTTGAGACAGGAGGGTTGTGGCGTTTCTGTAAATCATAGATACTTTCCATAATTGCTTAGAATTATTTTTCTGTAAACCCAGTTATCTGTAGAATTTTCAAATATTGTATCCATGGTGATGGGGTTGCAGCAGGGAAATGTTTCTCGTCCTGTTGGTGTGTTCAAAAACCCAAGTTATCATCATCCCTTGCTTTGTGCTAATAGTAACGTTTCATGTATATCACAGTAACAATCTCTGTTCATGAGAACATACGTGTAATATTCTGGTCAAATCGTCATATTTTTAACAAAGTTTAACACTCCCCATTTATACACAAGTGTATTTTACAACATTGACTGTTAAATATCTTGAACTGACTGTGGGACCCGAGACAAAGCAATTAAACGTGTCTGGTATCGAGGGACTGGAACACAGTCTCCTAACCTTTTATTATATCGCTGCTGTCAAAGTACATACATTAACATGAATGCCTCTGATGTAATTAACTTTTCTATTAGCGCGCTGGCCTTAGAGGCAGCCAACGCCACATTTTAAAAAGGAGTTGTACGTTCGGAGTGTGCAGTTTCCGTTGACTCCTTAATGAGCCGGCCCTAATTGAAATGCAGAAAGACTTTATTGGCATGCTGATCCCTCCGAAATTCTAATACCTTTTCCCTTATGAAGCTCTTCTTTTTTTTTCTTTTTTCTTTTTTTAGTAAAAGAGATGCAGGAGTTAGATAATTAGAAGTCGTATGTCAAAATCACATCATATTAACGTCACCACCAGGCTAAATTGAGTCATTGTCACTGAGGCTTCCATGATGACATTTTGCAGACATCTTCTTACTTTGTTAAAAATTCAGCACCCTTATTTTTGGCTAATTAATATCATAAATGAATGTCAGTCATTAAAGAAAAGATGATGTGGACACTGTGAGGCAGAACATGCAGACATAATCATCAATGTTTCAGATGCCTTCCATGCATTTTAATCAAGCACTGGTTTTCTCCTTGTAAAACCACCAAAACCGGGATAAGATCCGCTTTGCGACACCCTACATCAATAAGATGGTTAAAGAACTAAATAAATGAGTTACTTTTCTCCTTTTTCTTTTATTTATTTGTTTTAGTTTTTGCAGACATTAGAGAGCTCCAGTCTTTATATAATCGGGTTCATGATGTTGTTTAAACTAATGAACTACTCTTACTTTTGAAGTGAAATAAAAAAAAAAGAGAAAAAAATAATAATTTACACTTACAGACTTTTTAAAGCTTTGCTATAATCTCTCCTGTTAAATTATCTTCTGCCAAATATGCTAAACAACAATGCTTCAAATCAGGATAGCTGGCAGTGATCCCTAATACCTTGAATCTGGCTGCAGCTCATTGAAAGTCACTGTTGATGGATCCGTCCCGATGGGTGACATCAACCAAAAACGTGTAACGCAATCCCTTATACATGTAGGGATACTAGTTGCATAGCTGTATTTACAAAAGTAAGGCAGATGATCACGCTTTGCTTTAACCATGAAGTATTGCGGCCCATCCAGACTTTGACACATAGCAAACAACGTAAGGTCAAGCAGGAAGACAAATTAAGCAACGGAACAAATCATCCATTTATCATCACATCAGACAGCTAAGCTACAGCGGACGCCCCTATAGAGGAACATAATGCAGTAGACAACCGTCAGATCTTTTAATTTCGCAGCCATGGCAACCAGATTAACACAAGGTTTTAGCATCAACGTGATAACAATTAAAGCATCGGAGACTTTGCTTTCAGATGTGGACATTACCCACTTTTAAGCAGGTAGTCTCGGGGTCAGATTAAATGATGCCCATGCAGAGGCACCATTTATTTAGTTCAACAACAGCTGCGTTGTGTTTTCAGACTTAGTATCTTTCCTCCAGATAAAACAGAACAGTCACCATTGCGAACACTGACCTTTATCAACAAATGCATTGGAAGAGTGCCCCAGGTTTTCAGGGCTTAAAACATCAGCAAATAAACACAAGTGTGGAGAAGGTTGCATCAGGTTACTGCAGTACTGGCTGTTTTGTGTTTTCGGATTGTGTGCCTGTCTGTCTGTCCCGTTTGCGTGAACGCGATATCTCAGGTTCACCTGGAGGGCATTTCTTCAAATTGGCACAAACGTCCACTTGGACCCGAGGATAAGCTGATTAGAGTTTAGTTCTGCAAAGTTCACTGTGACCTCGTGAAGCAGGTTTTCTATGCTAGTTATTACAATTTCACACTAATAGTCTGATAGGATCCAATGATGAAGCGATGTGGATAGTAACCGTCGACTTGACTGTTGGGGGAGGCATACAGCCACTAGCAGGTGATTGTAGTCCTTTTCTTTCCCTCACTGTAGATCACAAAACAAAAACCAGCACCTGACTATTGGACCAACAAGGAAAAGAAGTGGCCAACACCTGGAGATACACACCTGAGGGACGGACTGGCGAGGTGGTTTACAATTTGAGCCAAATGAAGAGAAACGGAGGACAGACGACTCTCACAAGCTCACACAACCAACAGATCAGAAGAAGTAAGTAAACACACATGCACAAGTCCACACACACACACACACATTCTGCTCCTTCTGACGTTCACACATCGGAGCAATAGAACCACAGAGGCTGGTGCAAACCTTTTAGAGGAGGTTGATCCATCCACATATCATCTTTAACTGTCTGGCCGGATGCCTATTTGCGGTGCTGGTCATCAGACATTACGTCAGCATTTTTTTAAGTCCCCCCCCCCACACTCACACCAAATTAGCCTCCACACAACCACCAGACATCACAAGCTGCATCCTTACATTTGAGTCCAGGGTCGGCTTTAATTGCATCACAGAATGTCAAATGAAAAATCAATATTTTATTATTTCTCCCACATATCCTAAAGGGCATGGCTTAAATGGATTGGGAGATATCTTGGAAACTGATTTTATACTGCTTTATACAGTACTGCATGAATGAAACATAAGGGGTGGGGCCGGAGTGCAGAATTAAACTACATACTGATGTTGTCAGTGTTTTTTTTTTGTTCCTTCCCTGAGGGGGAATTGTGTTTTCTGATTGTTATTAACATAAGTTGATTTTCAAAAAGAGTTTGTATCATTTGATACAATTTAGACATTTGATTTCTTTCATTCTGTCGCTATGACAGTTATGACGCATTCATGTTCCGGTGGGGAGCTCTGATACGTTGGACTTGTGAAGTTAAAGTGCACTTTTTGATCAAAAAACAGCATCAACAAACTTAAGAAGGCTGGAGTTTAGCAGGCAGTTTTGTATCTTTTCATATTACTTTTCATAGAACACTGTAAAAAAGAAAAACATCTTTTAAAGTTTGACATGGACCACATTCATGAGATAAAGAGAAGATAGAAGTCATAAGATGACTTCTAGAAGTTCTGAGTAAATGATATTCTAATAACAGCTGATGCATCTGCTGTGTGTGTGTGTGTGTGTGTGTGTGTGTGTGTGTGTGTGATATTGTCTTCATATTGACATTTCCTTTGCCCCACTCTTGAACTCCATCCCCCTGCTTTCATCTCACTGATGTCCACTCAGTGGACAAGGAGCTCCATTTATTTGGATTTTTCTTCCGCCCTCTATCTCTCACTATTGATACCATCGTGTCTTCCACAGTCCAGGCTTGCAGCCATCTATCTTCCTTTGTCTAGTTCATCCTCATCACTTGTCTTCCTCCGCTTCTTCTTCCTCCCTCTTCTTTTTTCCCGGTGTTGGTAATCCCGCCATTGTTGCTGCGTTCATGTTTGTATTTCCGACATAATTGGATGAAGCGCTGCTGTCGTCACATCAATTGTTAACCATCAATCTCCTTTACAGATGACTTTACTGTGCCGGATGACTTTCTGTCAATGAAAAGAAAGAGAAGAAAAGAGATGGGGCTTTGATAAAAGGATGAATAATCCTAAATTTTAAAGCCAGTGAGCAGATTCGATAACGATAATTCAAATATTCATGTTGGTGCGTGAGTTTGTGTGTACGTGTGAGAAGTTTGTTTTCATAATAGATGCCCGTGCATGAACACGTGAGTGCGCTTTCTCACACAGTACGTGTTGTTATTGTTCTGACAGATTGCGTATGCCCAGCGAGCCATTTATGCCGATTTTATGTATGCTAATTGGTTAAAGCTGAAAAGATGAAGAAACAATCTGACGACTCGGTATTCTTTAGTGAAAGTGAAGTGAAAGAACCTTCTTGAATGTCAATTTCCTTTTCTTCAAAAAAAAAAATCAGACAATTTATTAACCATATGCAGATGAACCAAGCTAATGGAAACAGCACCACAGGACCTGAAATCACAGTGATTCGTTGAGAGAAATGTCAGGGTCTAAAAGACACTGCAGTGGCTCAAAAACCAAGCTGAATGTAAATGACTGGATTGTCATAATAATCTCGATTTTTCTCTTTTAAGTGTATTTCCTCCCGCCCCAGTATGACTGTTGTTTACTAGACAGAAAACACAATGATCACAGAGCAAAAATGGATAACAGTGACTGCTAATAATGACTGCTTCATGCTGTAAGCCTGAGGCCACTCTGAGCCACTGGGTGGTGCAGTGCTGATAACAACCCATTAGCTCCTAAATGACTGACCTAACGCGAAAACAGAGACGGCGCCGAAATGATGAAAACAAGCGTTTATTCACATTAGCGGAGACATCACTGGTCACTCTCGCCTGCAGTTTTCAATCTTTCCTCTTTCATCTTCCCTCACTCCATCCTATCTAAGTTTTTAGTTATGGTATTGAACCAAAAACAAGATTTGGCGGCTATGTATCCCTTGATTGCAGGTGTACGCTTTAAAAGCAGAAGATTTATATATCTTCTTTATACATGAGGGTTACTGGCAACGACTACTGAGACCGTTAAATCAAAGGTTCAGCATTTCAGCAGATCTCAACAAATCAAAAAAAGGTAAATAAATGTAGTTTCAAGTAAAACACAAAATACCCCAAATAATCCCATCACATTAATTTAAGCCGTACGTGCAACACTCTTCAATCGCTGTTCTGTCTTTCACAATCAGTACCCGAGTCTCAATAAAGTAATGTGACTATAAAAGTATATTTTAGAAATTTTCTTCACAAATGGTTGTGTTAGACTCCAATTCACTCACTTCTGTCATAGTTCCCTGAAAAATGGCTGAAAGCTGATTCGGTCATAATGGCTCCTTTTTAACGCAGCATCTCTTCTAATCATGAAGCTGACAATGTGCTGTGACTGTTTTTTAAATTATATTTTCAGAATTGTACTTTGCAATGCATGAAGCTCACATTTATGTATCAGCAATTCCTGCCGCTGTGGTCAGATAATGTAATTCTGGTGCCACGTTGTATAGAGAATCCATTCTTTTTGCACAACTACCTGTTACACAAAACTTCTGCTCATTTCAAAATCTATATTCCATTATTCTGCGCGTATCCTTTTACTAGTTGTTGTTGCAGCGGCCCTGCTTTACTGTGGGGATCATTAAAAATCCCATCATATCTATTTGAACCCCCGGAATAAGAACTTCAGCTAAGCAATAGGTTAGACTTGAAGATTTATTGAATGGCATTTAAAATGTCATCTCCCAGCACAAAAAAAAGAAAAAAAGGCTCTTCATCTGTAGTAATTAGATGAATATTTAACATGCACATTATCGGTTCCTGGCAGCCAAAAACAGCCTAAAAAGATGGGCTCATTGTCTTTATGGTGGACACAATGAGCCATCGCAGGTATTGTTTCTTGCTCTCTCTAAAGGTGACACGCTGTCATTTACTCACTATTGATGACACAGTGTGGTCATTTTGCTACCCGTGGTAATGGGATACAAACAACAACAACAACAATAGCTATACATTTTAAATGCCACCTCCCTCTATGGTGCTGTCTTCTCCAAGTACTTCCCGCATCTCTCTTTCTTTCGCTCTCATACTTGAATATAATTATCTTCCTTTCATACTTCCCAAATTCTGCACAGAGAGTATGTCTTACTGTCTAATCAAATGAAAGACTAGTTTTGGTGAATGTTAGTCTGCATTGCACCTGTGTGTGAGAGGAATACTGTTACTATTATGCTTTTCACTTCACCCTGGATTGCCAGGTTAAGGAGTGCACTTAGCTCATGTCATTCTAGTCTGATAGCACTACAACAGGCATTTAATAAATCTGACATTTAAGAAGCCGATTGTTTTGGAGTGTCACAGAGGGGTTGATTCCAGTCCACTGCATCGTAAAAGATCGTTCTAATATTTTTTAAATGAGTGTTTGAGCAAAAGTGTGGCCGATCATATAGCCGGAAACAAAAGTGCACTACAAAGTTAATTTACAAAGACACGAATAATAATTTGCCGATATTTGAAATAATTTACTTGGCTCTCTTCTTAATTCCATCATTAAGTCTAACAATATGTCCGATATATGCCAATTATATAATCACATAACTTGTATGTAATTATAATGAGTTATTGATCCACTCATACACTAATAATATGGCCAATTAAGAAAAAAAAACTTTTTTTGCCATATGCTCATTGTTTACAGCTTAGAGATGCAGTCTGTTAATTTTAAGGCAATTTGCTGCAAATAAAAAGCATCAAAATGTATTTTTCCCCCAAAGCCGATGATAAATCACCACCGCTCAGAAAGATGTGAAGCATAAGGCAACAATAGTTTTCGCTGTGCTTCAGTCGAAGATTGCCCAATGAGGTCAGCACAGTTCACCTTAATGTACCGCCCTCCGGTACCTAGGCAACTGCTTGTAGTATCTGGCAGCACGTCATTTCCCGCTCATGGATTGTGTGCTGTGAAACAGGCTGTAAATAAATATGACAACAACTCTGAGTGGCATCAAACATTACCTATAAGTGTCTCTTTATTGAATAACCAGATCGAAAGCTGCCGGAGGGAAGTTTGACCTCAGGGCGGGAGGATGTTTCTTCCTTCCCGAAGCATTGATGTCGGTAAATGTCACGTTCCGTATCTTAAACGATTCTACGACGTCTGATGACCAAGCATAACGACCGAAATGGGAAAAAAAGACGCATAAAAGGTTGAAGTTAACTTCCCCATTACATCTTGACATGTCCTAACCCCGAGTGAAATGTTTTGCCGTTCACGGTTGCAACACGAGAAAAGGTAAACGGGGTCACTGCGATCAAACTGCCTCCTCTTTGATCGCGTTGAGCGTTATTACTATGCCATCAAAGATTACATGAGTTGATTATGGTTCCTTACGTACTTGATCCAGGACACTCGAGGGTTGTTCGTAGGAGTGTAATTTTCTGCTCTGATTGATGCGGTTTTCAAATGCATGGAAAGACATGCACTGTTTGTGTGGGAAGCACAATTCCACTTCGGCAGCTCAATAATAATCTATGAATACTAAAATTAATGCTGTCAGGCGATTCTACGTCGCTATACATAAATATCTCACTCATCAGCGTATCATGTATTAGTATTTATTTCAAAATATAAGTACCCTTGTTGCTTTTATGTGAATCATAATGTCTAAATAATGCTAGACCATGGCATGAATGTGAATTAAACATTTGAATTAGAAACTAAAAAAGGCAAGAGATGTGGATAGTGTTTTTGATGTATTGTACTTTTAAAGGACTTGGTTCTTTCTCAGGGAGAAAAAACTTTCAAAAGGCAGCACTGATTATGCAGAGCATAGAAAACATAGCCCTTGCTCATAAGCCTGCTTCATTGTTAACCCATACCATTTACACCGTATTCCACGCAGGAATAAAAAACACAGAATTAGAATAACAAATCAGTGGTTGGGTCGGTTGACGTGCGGCTGAGATGAATGTTCATACGTCCTTGCCATGTGTCTTTCTGTCTCCGGATGCTTCTGAAAGGGAGAAAGAAAAGGGGAAAAAAAACAACGGCAGTGTTATGCGTACCCTGCGGCGAGGCGCTGGCCCCTTCACATGAGCACTCAGCCCGGGGGTGGCAGGTGCATGTGACAGCTATCGGCTTTGCTTATTCACACTTGTGCACAAAAAAAACACACACTGCGGGATCAGAAAACATCCAGGTTTTTTTTTTTCATCCTGATCGCACTCATTTGAATGCATTGCAACACCGAGCCGAGTCAGAGGTGGATTTCAATACATGTGAAGGCGTGCGACTACAAAAGTCTCTGTTTGGGTTCACCTCTTCCTGCTGTGACTTCCTCTGTTTCACAGTTCACCCCGGCACGCCGCGGCCTGCGTGTCTCACTGTTACAAAACATTTAATACAGACGAGGGAAAAAATAAAAGCTCCCTGCTGTTAATTTCTTAAGTGTATGCATAACCTCAGTCCCCGCCTGAGTCCCAAACCATTGCCCCTGGAATTGGCATTAATTGCTTGAGAGAGGAAAGTAATTATCTCAGGTAATTATTACTCTGGGTAGAGTGAGAAACTAGACAACCTTTCTCTGCCGGTTCCCTGCGGAGAGAAGTAAAGAGAATTCTGCCTTTAACGTGTTATAATTGGAGGGGCCGGGCCCTCAAAGCCATAAGCTCTCATGGCTCAAGGGTTTACAGCGCACTCACATGAAGACACACACACACATACTATCTCCTTGAGATTCATACATTATTAACTCAGACTTTTAGGCTCTGCCTATGATAAAACAAATATAGTCTTTTCATGCGCAATTATTATTTTTTTTTCTTCATAGAAAACTAATTATCATTCAAAGTGTAATTACAAATATGGCTTTGAGACACTTGAGACAAAAAAAACAGAAGAAAATGCAGGAGACCACTGGTTGAAGTTGCTGCCACAGGCTTTTTTTTTTTTAATTCTGCGATGATTATGTCCTTAACCATCAAACACATGAAGCGGGTGAACTTAGAAAGTAGGAAAAAAAGGGAACAAGGTTACATAATGACGTTCTGGAGACGCGCCCATGCTACCTGCTGGGTGGCAAACATGTCAGTCAGAGCGCCAGGCGGTCAGTACCCTGCTAAGCCTTCACATCTGTAAACACACACACACATAGAGTGGCTGCAGAAAAACACATTCAAAACACACCCATACATAATGTAGTAAAAGACAGAGAGGAAGGCGAAGGTGCGGACGTCCCCTGATGTCCTCCAGACTTCTGAACTGCTAGGTTCTGCCCCCCCGTGATATCGTGTCATATAGGGAATAGCTTCAGGCTTCTTTTCATGGAAAGATGCTCTCGTATCTCTGGGCTGAAAATGAGCCATCAGACAAGTAGAGGGATTCAACTTTCTTCTGCCTGAAACCGGCTGAAAAACTAGCGTGTGGATTTGGTATGCTACAAATGTACAACCCCAGACTGATTTTAAAAACTGAACAGGAACTGCACTTTGTTTTTTTTTTTTTAAGTATGCAGACCTCTGAAAAGAACTTAGGGGAGAGCATTCTCTGATTTTGCTAATCACCCAGAGACATAGCTGCAGTTGGAAATATGGTAATCAGCGAAGCACACGGTGCACGCTGGAATAAAAACCTGCAGACTCTTTGGCCTCTATGGCAAAACCCTCGCTGGAGGATGTGATCTCAGACTGAATGAAGACATCGCTGGTAGAGAAAACCAACCGAATAGTGCCTCGGTTAACAGCAATGCCAGTTGTTAGCGGATTTCAAATATGAAAGAAAACCCAATGAACCAACTGAATGTTACAAATCACTCTCCATACATGGGGTTTTTACTAAGACTGCTCACATGTTAATAGCTTCGGGGCATGCAGTGTGAAGACAGCTGTGATTTAAATAGCCCGTTGCAAAATGCTGCATATGGTTATTTTTTAAAATGCCCTCAATGCTGTCCTGTTTTTCAGAAAAGTTCAGTTTTCCTCATTAAAATTCCACAATTTTAGTAACAAAATCATGTGTTGATCGCATTGTAAACCAAGGAAGTTCATGATCCTCGCTGTCAAATAATACAAGTAG
Organism: Chelidonichthys spinosus; assembly: GCA_029853015.1. Taxonomy (NCBI): domain Eukaryota; kingdom Metazoa; phylum Chordata; class Actinopteri; order Perciformes; family Triglidae; genus Chelidonichthys; species Chelidonichthys spinosus. The sequence goes on from CM056835.1 coordinate 14,126,425, forward strand.
AGAACATGCTGCTTTTAAATGTGACCCAGAGAACACCGGAGATTAGAAGGGTTTCGACCAGATTGAGAAATGGATAGGTTGCTATAGAGAGAAACCCCCCAGCAGCTGCAGAACACAATAAGAACAGTCGTACTGGATCAAATCCTGGCGATTGGAGGAAATTGACTCCTATGGAGTGGAGACAGACACTGACCCTGGTGAAAAATAAAGGGGATGATGTGGCACCAAGAAATTGAGCGATTATATGAAAACGCACTTGTGTATAAATAATGATATCATATGCGGGGGTGATGCTGTATATTCATATAGCACAAACACACCAAAAGATATTTTATCCAACAACAACTGTGCTTTTTGCTTTAAAGTCATCACTGTGTCATTGGGGATATTTTGTGCTGAGAAACTGAGATCTGATCAATTGTCTTATGAGTGATTTGAACCCTTTTCAACAACACTAAATGTGGCAAGATTTCAAACATTATTCCCAAATTCATCATTCAGCAAACACAAAGTGTATTATTTTTTGGCGGACTCCTTTTCTACTTCCTCTGTGTTGGTCATGCTCATTGGGCAGGAGAGATAAAAGGGAAGCGCTGCAAAAGATGATATATATATATTGAACAACTGATGCTACTGGGAATCAAAGGAAGCCAGTGTGAGGCCGTGTGATGTGCTTGTTTATTCAAGCTCTTCAGATTTCAGAAGGTAGCGCTCTGCTCCCTCAGAGGGTGATGGGGAGGGGGGGGATGAGCACATGCATTTACGTTGTCTTTCCTTGAGTTCATTAATCAGAGCAATGGCTATAACCTACATTTTAAATAGGGCGATTCATTCACATCATTTACAGAAACAGAAAGAGCCATTTGTCCAATTCACACCCGCAAATGACTTTAGATAAAAATAAACCGATCTTTATTCTGGGCTGATTAACTATTTCAACTAGCCTACTTCAGAAATATGCAGCCGGTTATTGCCAGATATTGTGATCTATAGTAGATAATATTCCAAACAAAACTAATTGGGAATCAGTTTGGATCCAGACAACACAGCAAACACTGTAATGTATAATATTTATGCATGCAAAAAAACAAACATTTTCTTATTACTTCTCTATTTTGTCTTCATACTGGCTTTGATCTTCCAATATCTGACAAATTACACAGCCAATTTATTTTCCTACAATATCTTCAAATGACTCTTTATGGCAAAATGAAAGGCTGGATTTTTCGTAAGTGCTCCCTCACTGGATTGCCCATAACCCCACCTTTGCCGGCTGTGCATCAAATTCCAATCAGGTAAGCATCTGCTTAGGATTCACTAAACAACCTTTCATATTTACGCTGAGGAAAAAATTAAAGCTTTCCAGGATATTGCTCATTTTCTCATTCTGCTGTTTGGGATAAGAGCTGATGATTTATTCATTTCTAACCATTTTGGGTTATAGATGGTATTCCGGGCCAGTTTTCTCTTTTAATCAATGTTGAGATAAGCAGGAGTTGCATTTTGTAATTTATAGCCCCGTCCCTGCCTCACTCTATCTGACGTCCTGGGATTGTGTGGTTGTGTTTTGGAGAGAGAGAGAGACACACAAAGGCGCTCTCTGCGTCTACATCTTTGTCGTTGATATCTTTCTATGAATCGCTTGCGTGCCCATTTGTTTATATGTATCAGCATGCGTCCTTGCATACATGCATGCATAATGTGCACGGCCATTATTATGCATGTTGCAGTTGATGAAATATGAGATATTAGTTGAGGTGCTGAAATGAATGTGATATATATATATATATATATATATATATATATATCCAGAAGAGTATGTATGCTGAGACAATGTAATGCATGCCTGATGTTGTCAAGTACTAGGTGATTAACTAATTTAAAAATGGCATACTGCCTGTGAGTAGGGGCCAGTACACACACACACACACACACACACACACACACACACTCACACAAGCAGATTGATGAGTAAAAATGAATTTCCCCCCTTGTTGGCATGGAGGTGATGGACTGACGTTTACTTTTCATCATTCAACAGTTACGCTGCTTTACTCTCTGCCTCAGCTGGACTTTTTTTACATCACCTTTCATTTAACTTTAAGTTAACATGTCCGTAAAATCCTTCCAGTGGGTGTCGAGGCTATTTAAATGAGGTCTTGAGGTCTTGAGCTATGGGATTCGGCATGTATGTGCAGTGGAACTGGAGCTGTGATGGTGGAGGGTCACTGCAGAAAATAAAAGCAATGGTCTCCGTCCGGTCCCTTCTGCTTTTCTATGTAGATCTCTGTGACAGATGCTGTCAGTTTGAGCTTCATGTCATTTGAGCTAAACATCATATTTACTACAAATCACATCTTCTAAACAGTGTCACTCTCACGGAGACATCATTTCCTCTCAGGAAGCCAGGGTGTGTTAATATTCCTACACCTTAGAACAAGTGTATGTTCAGTAACCCACGGGGAGATCCTTGTATTCTCAAGTAATACCGAAGCAAGGGTGTTGTTGTTCTCTGAAGTCTGGAAAGGAGGCTTAATCCACTAACCCTAAATGTGTTATATTAAACACAAAAAACAAAGGGGTGTGGTTCTTCCCTTTTTATTTCCATTGAAAAGAAACAACAGAAAGGACTTCAATATCCCGGACTCATTGGCATGCAGGGTAATTAAGCTGATATTCTGTGATCAAATGAAGCTGGGTCGATGCAACACACACAAGCACGCGGTTCAATCGGGATGCAAGGCTACAGAACTCAATAGCCATGAGGTTAGCGTTCGCTGATGATTGTCAACAGTTTGCATCTGAAAAGGTGTTTTTGACATTGGATAATAAACCGGGTATTACAGTGAGATTTGTCATTTATAGCCTCCGGGAACACGTTTTGGGTTTCAAGGACTGGAGGAGCCGGGGATCACTTTCTTAAGCACGGAGATGCTCACTTTGTGATCAATCACGATGGAGATTATACATTTTGATTTTGGCGACGATGGGCAGAACAAACCCATGCGGCGATCCGGTCTGGGCTGAATTCAATTTGAACACAATGCCCTGTGCTTTGGCATCATTACAAACGCTTCACACTGAATAATGAAGCGGAGGACAATGCTAATTCAGGATGAGTGTCGGACGAACAATACTCATCCTAAGAGAAAATTTACATATTATTAATTATGAAACAAGAGCTCGCAGGTATGTTTAGGGGGTAAAAGAAGGGAGTATTCGCCATCACTTTTCATCCAGCGTTTCCATTTGGAACTCAGATGTTTTATGACGCACAATTTATTTTCTTAGAAATTGCAAATCCCTTCCAAACAATGTGACCTTGAGTTGATGCCACATGTAAGCTACGCCTTCCTTAATGTGGCACAACAGAGCTCAGAATGACACATGCTGCACATTAATACAACCTTCAAGATCAATATATGTCCTTCAATTTGTAATTCCTAGTGGCCAAGGCAAGCAACAGGGGGATGCATCACTTGTGTGTGTGTGTTTTTTTTATTAGCTGTCAGTGTTGTGGAATTATTGTAATCACCCTTTTTGTAATTAAAAGCTGGTCACTCCTACCTATTACTGTAATGGAGTGTGCTGGTTGATAGTGTCTACTTCGCTCTTAGGTTGATCAGAGGAGTCAAGATGAGATGACGAGCCGTAATTGCTCCGGTCAGATAAAATACATCCTGGGGCCCTCACTGAGCCGATCTACTGGTGTATCTCTGTTGACATCTTTTTGTGTGTGTGTGTGTGTGTGTGTGACAGAGAGGGAGAGAGAGTACATTTATATAGGCTGAAGTCGGGTGTCTAAATCAACAGGCAGCGATGCACATTTTATTCATTTTATTCAAAACTGTAAAGTTTTTAATTGTTCTTGTTTTAATACAACGTGCAACCAGCAGGTTAAATATACGCGCCCTCGGTGCTTCACATGTGCAATGCGGCCAATTCAATTAATCAAGGTGTCAAGACAGGAAATAGATGCCTCGGGGAAGCTCTGATCTCTCTGTGCCGCTGCTGCTGTGGTGTCAGTTGGAGGATGACACTGCTGCTTTGTTTGTTCATCCATGTCGCTAAGTTTTAAATACTATTCAGGAAGATATTCTGTGACTGGGTGTGTGTTTTGGGGAAGCCAAGATACTCTTTCAAGTTATTATTGCTGGGCTCAATTTCTTTTTACGTGTTAGAGTTCTTGCCACAAATGTGACAAGTTATTTTTTTCCCTTTGGGTTGAGATTGCTGCTGCTGCTTTGCTTCACCCATGTTACACTAACTTTTTTATTTTTTTAGCTATTCTGCTTTGTGCTTTTCATTATTAAGTTACTTAATTCCACCTGACTTTTTATTGCATTTTAGCCATTTAGTTATTTTAGATTGCTGTTAGTCCTGATACTTCTATAGAATTTGTGCATTTAAGTATTTCTCTTGCTTCCTCTTTTGTGATTGCATTCATGCATTAACCTTAGGAGCCCCGGTGCTTACCCTGTTTTTTTTTCATGAAGAATCAGTAGTTAATTTGCAATAAGACCCCCTTTCTGCATTTCTTTGACTGAGAAATGGAGTCTGAACTCAAAGTCCGGAGGTGTCGTCGTTGGTAATTTGGCCAAGACCTGGGCAAGCCCTCTTCTGGCTCAGTCACAAATTATTTGAATTGAATTCAAACGAATCATTCCATTAGGTTTTCTGAGAAAATTGCTCCAATAAATATCTTTATTTTCAGGTCGCCAGAATGAACATTTTTTACGAAGATTCAAATATACTTCATGTTTATGAAGTGCATGCAGGATAAATCTGCAGCATTGACATCACATCAACTATTAAAGAGAAAGGAAGGCTTCTCAAACCAATCATGTTCTACATTCTGTGACGTCTTCAGCCTCCTTTCACTCTCTTGACATTCAGAGATTTTGCATGCCAAGTAGCATCCACTGGCATAACCAAAAAAGCAATTTGGGGGAATAATTTTCAGCCAAGAGGAGGTAGGGTAGCAAAGTTCTGAAAGCCGATTAAAAACCTCAAACTCTGAGCCAAATAGGTTTGATATCCTGTCCTCGGGAGCACGGAGTTGTGTATTTACCAATCACCGCGCCGCTTGTTTTTTTTCAATGTGCTGTCAGAATCCACGAGCTACGATTGAGCAGAGCCTAATGATCTTCGGCAGTCCCAGTTCATTTTTGGTTTGAAGTGATACATGAGAATTATTGCAGTGTATACTTGTACACATTTGGTAAACCTCTCTTCCGCTCTCCTATCAATTTACACCGAGCCAGCTTAGCTCGGGCTACCTCAAGCATGGCCGGGAAAGTACCGCACAATGGAGTCAGTCCTGCACAGAAGGGCAGCTGCGATCTGCACACACAAACACACACAAGCGCGCAAGCACACTCACTATAAGGCTGGGCTGATGCTGTACGTTACAAAATTCAATTTGGCATACATACTATACATAAAACAATCCATTTTGTTTAAACCTGTCAAGGTGCTGCAATGGCATACATTATTTTTAACGATACATGCAATTATCATGCATCTCCATTTGTCTGGATCTCCTGTTCCCCCCTAATTAGGTCCATTAATGCAAGCCAAGACTTTATTTGCAAATGATATGCGTATTAATGACACAGATGTAATTTACACACCTAGACATGCTCCTGAATGTAGCAGAGTTATGTTCTTAATTAAAACGAGTTGTCATTTATTTACTGATTGTTCTGCATTTATTTAATGAGTACAATTATTAACGTGATGGTGTGATAATGAAAGGTGGAGGGGACTGGGGGGGTGGTGTAACCAACCTGCTTATCACCACCGAGTGCTAAATTAAAGCTTCTGAGCTGCTGCTATGTGTGGGGTCCGAATGTTTACAAAGGAGGGGCCCCCGGCAAAGACAGGGTTCTGCTCAGCTTCTGAGCAGCCGTGGGGGGTGGAGGTCCGTTTCGGCTAGAATCTCCAGAAAACAGGGTGTAGGAGTCGCTGAAGGACTGATTGTGTTACCTTGCTGTGTGTTCCTAGTAATGTGATTGTGGCGGGTCTTTGGTGGTGCCTCTAACAGGCTGGGACGGCAGCCAGGCGTGTGAAGCGATGAGCTGCCAGCCGAGGCTCTGGTGACACCTCCTTCCATTTGTGTGCCGTGTTCTTCTTTGTTTACGTCCATGGAGCCGGGGTGGCGGGGCCCCGGGGGTTTCTCTTGTGTGTTTGGTTATTCATGTGTCCTAGTCATACATCGGTGTTAATCTATTTCAAATAATTAATGTGTAACTTACACCACACTAAACCAGATAGTGTTTTAACATGTCGCCTTAAGTTAATTAGCGGTTTTTGCCTTTAGATTAAAAGTAAACTGCTCAGTCAAATCCCACATTGGATGCAATGCGTTTTTTTGTTTTTTGCTGATGGACTGCCTGATCTGTACGTGGCTCACCACAAGTGGGCTGGAAGACTCTGTATTGCTTTATTCGTGGCATGTGGGATCTTCGACTGACACAAAAATAAAGTTCCAACACCTCAGCTGGCTGTTCAGGTGTATGTGAATGTAGCTGTTGAAGCAGGAGATGGCTAGTATGTATGACCCAAACTTGTGACCATTTTCCCACTATGTTTGATAACTGCTTTATATGAAAGGGTGAAGACCGTTTTTGTTATGACTCTAGAACTGCTATATATGTTCCTAACCTTCTAGTATAATCTGGTATTTTCAATAAGTTTTTTTTTTACAATTGTACCATTAATGTATAAAAGCTTACAGCCCTCAGGAAATACTTTATATTTCTACAAGGTCGGATAGAATGTCCTGGTTTGACATTGCAGATGTGGGTTTTGTGATCATAACAGAACCAAATGCATGGCAGGATACAAAATGGATCAAATGTGTTTTAAACATGAGTCACCCTCTTTAGACGTTGGCTGTGCATTTAAAAAAACCAGTTCGATTCCCTGTAATATACAGCATCCTCTTCATTTCACGAGGCATAAAGCAAAACCACTTCTGGCAAAAACCTTGAATTTATTCAACTTCATTTATATTTAGTGTGCAAAAGTAAGTTTGCGATGCCTTTTAATAAAATATGTCATAACTTTTTTTTTTATAATTTATTTCATGTCATGTATGTAGCTCAGTGACAATGACGGTCTTTGTCAATAGGGCGGTGCAATTAAAACGAATGCATGTTGAAGTCTGACCAACACAGATCCTGATTCAGCCACTGCCTTTTCTGCACCTGCCTTTGTGAATTTCCATCATAATAACTGTAAAGGTTTATGAGGCTGTGAGTGAGTGTGTGTGTGTGTGTGTGTGTGTGTGTGTGTGTGCGTGCACACTTGCTCTCAGATGACCACTAAACACAACAGAGGGCTGCAAAAAATCTGAAGATTTACAGCCGAGGCATGGGCTTTCTAGAGCCATGAGTCACATGGGGACATTAAATATTGCAGTATCTCTTGTATGCGCGTGCTTCTGTCTGGGTCTGTCTGACTCTGTGCATGCGGGTGCATGCATACTTCCTCCTGTGTGTACACCTGCACACGACTTCATTCGAGTCTGTGCCTATCGCTTAATAGGGATATCATCCTCTCTGGCATCCTTTACTCTAAAGGGATTTTTGGCTTGCTCACAGCCCCTTGTCATTAGCCAGGCGACCACAGCAGCAACAGTGTTGCTCTGATCTCTTCTACTCAGCCCAAGATAGAGGAGCTATGATGGAGAATGGATGCGAAAGACAAAAAAAAGAGGACGAAGAGAGGGCTGATAGATGAGGGAGGCTTGATTTAGGAGGGGTGGGGACAGGTGAGAGCCAACGAGTGAAATGGAGCGGAGAGGGTAAGAATGGGTGAGGGGAGATGAATGGCCGTCATGAGGGTGGGAATAGGTGGATATTGATAATAAACTGCGCAAGATGAAAGTGTGCTGGCGAAGAAAATATGGATAAGAGAGTGGGCTGAAAGCATGTGGGGGAAAGATCAAACCTCCCTCCAAAGGACAACACTGACGTATGAATGCACCGTTATATTATTAGCGCCTCTTCATCGCTCTTCTCTGTCTCTGTCTCTTCTCCTTTGTCTCAATACTCATTTCCCACTATTACCTCCCATTCCTTTCTCCCTTTCCCTTCCCTTTACTCCGTCTCTTTCCATCAGGCTAACAGTATATTGCAGGGCAGTGTATTACGGCTGCCATTATCTGTGTTACAGTAACTGCCTGTCCACTGATAACCGTAATCAATTACATCTCTGTTCACTGAGCCATTAAGCACTGAAAGAGACATTACTTTATATATCCTCCAATCTCTGGACATTTCTGGTCTCCAGTTCAAACCCCCTCCACCACCTCATTGTTCTCTTTGAATCGCATTCCTTTATTTATTTATATCCGTCCCGAGGTAGCTCATCTATTTCTGGATCGCAAGCCCCAAGCTCGACCACGTAACGAACCCCCCGCTGTGCTTTAGGCTTTTGACTTTCTGCCGTTATTCTACACCCTATGCAACCTTGTCCTGTTGTGTACGCATTGATATAAGAATCAAATGTCATCCATATCTTTCCTCACTGAACCCGAGGGGGTTTCTAATCTATCTGGGTATCTAATGATCTAAATATGCTTTGCTCAGACTGGGCCTTATGCATTGGTAGCACCATACACATTGACATTCTCCCCGAATAGCACATAACAATTTATAAATTGCTTATACTGCTCTGGCTATTCTATTCCTTTGATATGCTTGTTTTTAGTTTTTTTATTTATTTATTTTATTCTATTTGCTTGTTTTTATGTTTTATAAATATTATTCTCTTTCTTTCAATATTTTATGTAAAGCACTCTGATTACCTTGTTGTTGAATGGTGCTATACAAATAAAACGGCCTTGCCTTAATAAAAATTGCAATCTTCTTATGTAATAAGCTACTTGTATTAATAGTGTCCAAAAAACTCCATAAATTGCAGTTTGCCACTTACTAACCCACACAGCTTACTTATTCTAAAAGTTGCTTAGTAAATCTGTTACAGCACACAACTACCGCGATTAACAGTCCCCATTCTTCAGTGATGGAGGTATATTGAGATGTTCTTGTTATATTCCCATTCAGTGGCAAAGTCAGCACAAGTAGAAGCCTTGAAGAGACTTGGAAAAAAAAGAAAAGTATGTTTGATCAGTTTGAAAATCTCTGAAGTGGTCCGTTTTATAAAGGATGCATTTCTACTTGTGCTGACTTTGTTCTTCTGCCACTAAATGGGAACAGAAACTGCGCATCTCAATAGACCAACCTTTTTTTCTCAAGGTGTAACCCCTTAACTGAGAATAGTCTCTAACGACTAGTGAATAAGCAAGACCTCACTGTACCAAACCGACGTGTCCCAGACTATTCAAACTGCTCAGGCTCAGCACTAGCATCCACACGTAAACTCAAATCCACAAATGGCTATAAGAGATGGGACTGAATCTTGTCACTATAACAGACCTTCACAGCACTAGCCCAACATTGAAAAACAACAAAAAAAAGCTGTAGGTTCAATGGTGATTGTACAAGCTGTAGGTTTTGTTATATTGGCTATATTAGATGAAGAGTAGTCTCTGTACAGATCTAGAAACAGTTGGTGTGTTGGTGGCCATAGGTTCAGCAGTAATAACAGCTGTACGTGCAGTACTGGTAGTAGGAGGAGTGTCAAAGTGCACACAGATATTGTTAATACGTGCTTCCATTTTTGTTTTACTGTGCTTTGCTGCCATCAGGAGTGGCTATAAAGGTAGGAGTCACACCGTGCCCAAGCCCACAGCTCTTTGTGAGAAGTCACAGCTGTAGAAAAGTAATGAGAGCATATTCTAGCAGAGGGAAGACATATTTCCCCACAGCCTGCCTCAAGCAATACAGCCCTCTAGGACTCACACTGGTGATCAAGGAAGAGAGATGGCATAAAACAGGAAAGCATTTTGTTCCACACGCTAATAGAGTAACATAATCATGTCAAATAGCAATTTGAAGGTCTTTACATGTTTTAACTGGAAGCTCTTTATTGGTCTTTACAAACGCAGTGGTTGTCATGTACGTATCCCTGACAGGTTTTCGGGGGGTCGGCCTCTTCCCGACCCAATAGCCATATGAACTTGGTCCACGTTGGACAAGTTCCACACCTCACAATTTATGTCCAATGCCACCATTCGGTGCCAATAAAGGAGATAATGAGCTGTATATGTAGCCAGGTGGAAATTACGGGTGTGGAGGTCGGGATTGTGGATGTTCGTGCTCGGTGTGTTCAGCTTTCATATCGACATTGCACCAGACCTGTAATTAACAGCTTTTCCATCAACTGTAACAGCTTTGTCTGCCTAACCTTAGCAAAGTGTTGCCTTACACAAACCATGCTCTGATGAACACGACAAGCCGATCTGCATCAGTCTCGTTATAATTATGTTCCTCTTGCTGGAGCTTTCATGGTTGTCCTCAGACAGAGCAAATGTTTTTGTTACCCTGTAACCATTATTTATTTGCGTTAACCACCATCTTCCTCTAACCTTGTCTGTATACCATAATTTCCATGCAGAACTACCCAATAACTGTCTCTAAATCTGGTTTCCTCCACACATGAAAACATCACTGCTGCTCCATTCTCCCAGCCCTTTCTTTCTAAATCATTTGATTAGTTCAAAATGTTCTACCGGTGTCTCTGCATTCAGAAAACCACTTTAAGCCAAAAACATAATTAGTTTGGGGTAATGGCTGCCATGGTAGTGGGAAAAAGATGATCTCTTTACCCAAAGATGCATACACTCTTGTGATTTAGTCATGGCATATGCTAACGTTTCCTCCTGAAACTCAATTCATAGCACAGCTGGGATTCTAAATGTCATCAGTGAGCTGATAAGACGCTGTTGGATACTACTGTATGAGAACATCTTTATTTGACTGTACAGTAGGCCCTCATGGCCGTGCTATGAGAAAGATAAGTGTGCACTTATTCCCCTCTTCCCCCGGAATCTTGTATACTAATTTGCTCTCTAACCAACAGCATAACATAATCCCCCCCAAACGATCTTTTAACCACAAACACTGTAGTGGGTCGCTGCAATGACTCGCAGGTGTAGCTCGCCTGCCAATGTGCTCGCTAACATTACTATTTCAGGGGTCGTGGTGACTGAGAAGGGTAGCGAGTGCCTGCAATGAAAGAAACAGGGATCCAGATTGGTTTTCCTAGACCCTGTGGCAGTCATTTGGCAGTTAACCAGGTGGTCCACAGGTCCACATGGCATCTTTTCAAAATTTGAGCTGTTTTACTTTTTCGCCTTGCCCCCCCCACAAAAAAAAGATGATAACACAGCTTCACTGCATCCCTGCTCTGTTGGATGGCTACAAGTCCTTTTGAAATACACAACATTCAAAACCTCCATGTGAAAATGTTCCAATGTCCTTCCCCAGACTATAACACTATGCTATAATTAGTAGTTGCTTTTTTTATGGATCTACACTTGTCTTAATCTAGCCTGCTGTGATCAAGACATCAAATATGGGTGGGGAAAAATATGATTTTAGAAAAAGATGGTATTCCACCTGCTTGCAGTGCGCTAGGATACTTAATAGGCCGCATATTTCTTTGCAATTACCGTTGTGCACTTGGAGGGAAATGAGCGTCTTTTGTAAAGTTACACGCTAGATTTAGAGTTGGAAGCATTCCAGCTATGAAACGCTTCCCCGGAAGAGGAGATAAGGTACAGAAACCTCTAATTTCATGCTAATTTTTAATGACCCATTGCTTGATCCGCCTTTGCCTGCTGGGTCAAACATCGAAACACTAATAGCGACACTCCGAAGGAAGACTAATGACTGAGCAATAATCAAGTGGGTTTTTTGCCCTGCTGACGAACCTCCTATTGCTAAATTCATGACTTTGTCAATTCCCCATGGCAGTATCCGAAGCGACGCTGTTGCATACTATAATGCGTGGCTCTGAATTTCAGCGTCTTTATCCATTGTCGGTGATATCTCAGCATCTTATTGAAATATTATCTTGTCCATTCTGCTAATCTCTGAATGTTGTTTTGTGGTAAAGTTTGAAGGGCACTTCATGTGTCCCTGAGTTGTTTTCATGTGCACTGCGGCAAAGCTATATCAGAAAAGTCTTTCATTCTTATGCTGTGTTAAAGCAGCAGCTGGTCCTCACTAAACAAATTTGGTGTTTTTCCCCCCTCTGCAGTGTGTGCCCAAATGTGTGTGTGTGTGTGTGTGTGTGTGTGCGTGTGTGTTAATAGTACAGGGAGGGCCTTTAAACTCGGTAAGCCTAATGACCAGAAAGTTTGTCAGCACCCAGAAACCCTTCAAGCACATCATCATCTGGACCTCCATCATAAACCCAAGGTTTATTGTATATTTGGCTCTAGACATGCTCACCGACACCTCAGTCTTAAAAAAAAAAAGTAATAGAAGCAATTTGATGAGACAGTAAAGTTGAAGGATCCAGCAAGGAGATTACTCCTACGTCAAAGGTTACGGCCTTAAAAGTGTGTAGCAGTCTGCTGATCCGCTGTCATCGTGTGCACCGGCACAGAGGTTACGCAAATATGTTACACTATGTTTTGCAACAATCCAAGCCTACTAAAACTGCTCATTGTCCAATGAAAAACCTCAAAGTACTTGAAAAAAAAATGCAATTTCTAACAACTCGGATTAAACCAAACCACATACATTTTTTTTCATTGTATCCAATGAGCCTTTAGTGGGTGTCACAGGGCCAAGAGTTGACTTTGGAGCTGAATCAGATGGCGAAATCCCATAGTCATGTTTGTGGTCAGAACCCAAAAACAATCCAAGCTGTATTGCCTGTGGCCAACGGTTGTTTTTGGTCTTTTTTTTTGTTGTTGCCATAAATGTCGCATGAACACTGCCATAAAATATGCAACTGCAAGAATACAATGGATCCAGCCTTCTGTAAGCACTTAGCAGCAATGGTGGAAGCAGAAAACAAACGGGCCATGAGCTGTCGCATGTCTGCACCATATTTGTTTCTTCACATGAATATGACAAAAAAATTGACAAATGCAAAAAAGTGCGTCTCCAATCACAGATAATGACATGTTGTATTGGACAGCAATCGTGCACACACACACACACACACACACACACAAAAAATAAAACCGCACATCTGCCACACACAAAGTTGGATCAGCCTCCTACAATGTTGATGCAGTTCACATTGGATGCTGGATCCTTTTGTGTGTTTCTGCCCACAAGTGAAATATTTGGAACAGACCTGTCTTGGTTACAAAATATGTGTCAATAACAATGTTGTCACAGTACACAATGTTTTGTTTTTTTATCTGTTCAAATCTTGCAGGCTTGGTTGGTATCTGTAAAAGACTTTCATCCCATATGTTTCATAATGGTTATAGGAGATAGGAAAACCTGTCTCCTTGAAATCACATTTATATACAAGTCATTTTCAAAAGCAAACACATTAAGGACAGAACGTGAAGCTGCTTGATTTACATTTTCTCAATTAACATAATGAGGAAATGGTGTTTAATCAGTGTACCTGGCAAGTTCCAAAAAAACGCTGCTACAAAGCATTAACACCAAAGTTTAAATCAAGGAATCTCTGTCTGTCTGCGTGTTCTCCGCATATCTCGAGAAGCACTCATCTGATCTACTTCCACAATCGGTGGGTGTATTGCTGCGGACCCAAGGGAGTGTTCTTGGTGCTATTTAGACACGCGGCGCGTTCAATATTAATGCACTTTGAATAAACAAGCACACGGGGCTCTGTTCAGCTGCCGCTCTGCAGACTGAATCCAGCGTGTCATCCACAGCGGGCAGACCGCGCCTCATTGACTACAGTTCACTCTGCAACCGGGACACTTCGTCACTTCCCTGGAACAGTAACAGATAGCCACCTAGAAGCAGGATGAAAAAATCTCCTGATATAACCATTAAGAAGAGGGCTACATAAAAATAATGCACCACATTTTAATTCTCACAGTTATTGTGACTGCATATGCAACATTTTGCTCACATAAATTGTGTAATGCCTTTGTTATTTCATGTAGCTTTTACTTCTGTTCAACGGCCACGCAGTTGCTTGGAGACCATGATGGTTCTGCGTTGGGTTTACGTGTCAAAATGCAATTCAATGCCACACCGGTAGAGGGCACTATGTTTTTTGTAAAGACTGACTGACCGACCGAGACTCTTGACGTATATCGTCGTTAGCCTCGTTATAGCCTATTTGTTTACCTTCCGGCTTTAAACATCCACAATTTTTCAGTGTTTTATTTATTTGTGCAAAAGCGACAAGGTGCAAAAAATAAAACAAGGTGCAAACAATAAAAGTATCAAAAGTTTAAATGGCAGTGTTTATGAGTCGAAACCGGAAAAGTGGTCTCCAGTGGATGTAGTTAGCGGACCAATCACAGCCAATGCCGCTGCGTTGGTGTTGTGTTGCCTCGACGTGCGTCTAGGATTTTTTGGAGGTGCACGTCAGGCCCTTGCGTTGGACGTAAGGGGGGTCCGCAAGGACGTAAGGGGTCCGCAAGCCCCCTTGCGTTGTGTCAACGCGGAAGCATAACTTGGGCTTTATCGTCTGAAGTAGAAGTACACAATAAGTAGTATACAGTTGAGTAACTCAAGTTATTTTGGGTTCTTTTCTAAATTATTTACAATGAGTACAATGAGTTTGAATAATAACATAATGGAATAATTTTCATATCTAAACATGATAATACATCTATAGCTGTTTGGGGCCCTTTTGGTTTGCCAGCAAAGAAACCACAGCGATACACAAAGAAAAACACTGAACAAAAAGCTGCCTCCACTGTATTAGCTCAGTTAGATTATTGAAAGATAAGGAAACAACAGCAGACAAAATTGACTGGGACATTTCAGAATATTAGGGATGCAAAGATATGTGATGATGGAAAATGATATGGCTGCATCGATACAAAACTTTAAATCTGACTCAATTCTCTAAGGGGAATCGGTCATGTCCACTTGTCCCATTGGAGTGAGGACCTACAACTAAGCGGCAAAAGGGGCGGGGCCTGACAAAACCCATGTGACACAGATACAGGGAAGCGCAATATGACAGTACTATTAGGGTTGGGCGGTATGACGGTATTATACCGTGTGACGGTATAAAGGTGTCTACCGGTAGATATTTTGCAATACCGTTTATACCGGGGAAAGCGTAGATGTCTGCGGCATCGCTCTGAGTCACTGTAATTACACCGCGTCGACACACGGGGCACTGCAGGCATTGCAGCAGACTGCTTGCGTGGTTGGATGAACACGACAAAGAAGAAACAGCTTTACCTGAGTAATAACAATAATGGCGGAGGCGGAGAGTGAACGTCATGAGGAAGCGGAGGCAGCGCGACCCACCCATGACGAAGAGGAGGAACTCATTCCGAAAAAGGGCGCTAGGTCTATTTTGTGGAACTTTTTCGGATTTAGAAAATCCGACAACGAACAAAAAGCGATACTCTGCAAAGAGTCTCGGGCGACTGTTGCTGCTGCAGGTGGAAACACCGGTAACCTCTTCCACCACTTAAAGTTAAAACACGCGATGGAGGGAGATAACGGAGGCCATCACGACGCATACTTTTTCTCATTTGTTATTTTTATTTCTTATTAAGATGGAGCTCTGTGTTTACATTTGCACACACACTATAGCTTAAGTTAAAGCTGGAGTTCAAATGTTTACCAGACATTTGCACATTCTTTGTGGCTTATTGTTTATTATATTATTATATTTTCTTTAAAATAATGTTATGCTGCTGTGAGAAAATTAAAATAAAAGAGGAAAATGATCAAATGCGACAGTATGGTTATTTTTAAGCCATTAATTGAATTTACAGGGGGGAAAAACATACCGTGATATATACAGTTACCGTGATATGAAATTATTCATACCCTGATATATAACATTTTGCTCATACCGCCCAACCCTAAATACTATTAATGAATGCAATGGAAGCATTGCTGTGTTGAACTGTATATAGTACAATAAGCGTGTGAAGTCACCTACAGTGAGCTGTAAGTTGCTGAAAACTAAGTTATGTATTTTATTATTATCAGATCTATAAATGATCCAAGGTCAGCCCCAGGCAAGTGCTTGCCATGTTTAAACATTGGCGAGTACTGTCATAACACCCCTGCAGCACCCCCAAATTTCAAAGCGGTTGCCTCTATATTATATTTAAAATGCAGCTCAGGAATTTTGTCTTTTCTTTGTGGTTAAGTCTTATAAAAAGTGCCACCGGGGACCCGGTGGAGCAAGGCTACTGCACAAATAATGACCTCCGATCCAGAATTCCTTGCAACGAGATATGGCGCACCTGAAACGGATGCCGTGTCTAGCCTGGAATGTTGTGATTGATCTTCCACTTTGATGATGAGAATGAAGGTAGAATAGCTGCTACAAATGGTTCCTCGTGCTCGTTGGGTTGGGCTTAGTTAAATATTATATGTCTAATGAGGAAGAAAAATGAGACAAAATGTGTTTGAGATTCAAGTGATTTTTCTCCATCCAACAGCCCCCATCGGTAGCTGAGACTTGTTAATTGTACTCAAAGATGAAAGTGAAGTGTGTCTACTTGGACTGCTGCTTTCCATGTTGGATGAGGTTAGCTTGAAAGTTGGTGGAATGAATGGAGTCGGTGAGGGATTTTACAGCGTAGTGATAAAAGTCTGATTGTGTTTGTTTTCTGTTTCTTTGTTGCCCCTTTTTTTCAGTGGTGGCTACACTGCCTGCTGGCACTGGATTACCTTTAGTTCTCTCCTTTAAAGCAACTTTAGACACTTTTCCTCTAACAGATGGTGTCAGAGACACAGCCAGCATCACAATTTGATTCCAGTGTCTGGAAAAAACATTACAATGACTATTCAAACCTTTTGCTTTTCTGCCCAACAGAATACTAAGTAGAAAAACACTGCTGCGTTGTGTGCATACAACAGGTCGATGAAAATGAGTGATTTATATTGCATTGCTCCACTAATATTTTGAATCTCTTTTGAAGGAATTTCTTTTTGGTGCTTTAAAGATACCAACGATACTAAATATGTTTTATCCAAAATGTTCAGACTGATCTGATGATCCTTTAGCTTGTTGGGAATATGAAAGAACATGCCCTTTAGTTCAGGTTTAGCTGTGAAATATCCATAAAAAAATGTAATTGTATATATCAAGTGACCTACTAATTATAGTGGACAGGGGAGCTTCATGTGTGATTCAGAGCAGCATAATGGTGGCGGAGCAGGTTTTGTTAAGATGACACAAAAACACATTTTACTGAATGGATTATTCAGTTCACAAAGGTTGCCTGAGTTAGAAAGATCTCATTCAGACTGTGATACATGGCGAATCATTATAAAGTACATATATGTACATATGTATGTATGTATGTATGTATGTATGTATGTATGTATATTAGGGCTGTAACGACACACGTATCGAAACTGAAATCGCGACACTCTGATCCACGACCCTGTCTCGCGGTGTGAGATGGCAGAATCACAAAACAACTTCCAGCTATCAAGGTGCGTGTCCACAGGCAGTGATGTTTCCCCGCGTCCCATTCATTGTCTATGTGAAAAGCCGTGCAATGCATTCTGGTAGTGTCTCGGCGAATGTCGAGAGAAGGTGCGAGTTGGCCGCTCCTCATTTGCATAAAGTTGAAGTGAATCTACTTTATGCTAATCAGAGGCGCCGTGCTCGACTCGCCGCCTCGGGAACGCTGGCGAACGGTCGCGAAAATCTTCTAAACTGAATGTTGTCCATCTAAAATAAAGACAGATTCAGCAACTGCATGGCTTATTTCTCGTGTAAAATGTTTTCAGAAACACCTTTTGGTGAACTATTTTCATAAAATAAGAGAACGTTTCCAAACAAGCCGCCATGTTGGTCTGTGTGAACTCCGGAGCAGACAGGACAGCTGTGAAAGCGATCGTCCAATCAGGTGAAGCCATGAACTGTACGCGTGATTGTATAAAGGAGAGCGCCTGTCAATCAGGGCTCGAAAGATTACACGGGCAATTGCAACATTCATGGCTCTGGACATGCGCCCCTTTTCGGTGGTGGAAAATGATGGGTTCAAGTTTTTTTGCTCATGTTATTGAGACCGTACTTGAGACCATAATACTGTTCTTAATCTTAAGTGTTCAAATCTGTCCAGTTTATAAAGATTTTAAAATGTTCTATTTTTATAGTATTTTATTTGTATGTTATATTTTATATTTATAACCATACTTGAGACGATAATATTGTTTTAATCTTTAGAAAGGTTTTCAACTGTTCTATTCTTCTAGTGTTCCAAGTTATTGAAATGTTACATAAATAAAATGTTTAATTAAAAAAAATATATATCTTCTTATCACACCCCCCCACTAACAAAAAAATCGAGGTTTGTATTGAACCGTGGGTCAAAAATCGTGATACAAACCGAATCGTGAGTTTGGTGTATCGTTACAGCCCTAATGTATATATATTCTTAATTTTGTGTCTATACTGTTATGTGTTATATATGTTACATTTGTTATATGTTTTGAGTACAGGGTTGGATCAAAACACGTTTTCTGTGGACAATGACACTGTATTGAGTTATATGTGAGTAATGCAAGCATTCCAACACACTCAACCGATGTCTTGTTTCACAGGACAATGTGTGTGAGTCCATTAACTCAATCCTTTCCTTTAGAACTACTGAGCTTTATCATTCTAAGAGTAGGTCAAGCACTGCTGAGTGCCCCCCCCCTTCACTGTGCCTGATCACACAGACAATAGCAAAGTCGGTCTCTGATGAAGACAAAGGCTTTTTTCTGAATTTCCAGGGTCTTTGACACCTTCAGACGTCTATAAATCCCAGGTATCACTATTATCAAGTGTGATGAGCTAGCTGTCAGTGTTCCCCAAAGGAGCTAACTTTGGAACAATACCTGTGATTTAGGTCAGACATCACCCCTCCTCTCTCTCTCTCTCCCCTTCACGGCTTCTTGCTCTCTCCATCCCTTTTACACACACACACACACACACACACACACACACACACACATGAGAGCTGTGGCCCATGGGGATATTTTTCTTTTGGCTGAGGGATGAGAAGGATGCGGAGCTGTGAATGCTTCAGTCCTGCTCTCCTCTGGTGTGCGCTCTCGCTCACACTGTGTTGGGAATTAATGACTTCTCTGTGGCCCATCAACAGCACAAAACACGTGGGGAGAAAACATAAGAGATGGAGTGTGTGTGGGGGTGGGGGAGGGGCGACTAGGGGAGTAGAAAATAGCAGATAAACGGCGGACCGTAGGTTTAAGTTTCTTGGCCCCGCACTGTTCTGCGGCAGAAAAAGGAAACAAAGGATAATACTAAAAGGCAACTAGAGAGCAATATGAATGAAGAGAAAGAACAATAAGTTGCTGCTGAGTCAGATAGGTGATATTGCAGGAACAAGTAATTTTTTTTTTCTCCCCCTCCCACCAGAGACCAGGGAGAAAGAGGGCGAGGTTTAACTCTTCACATCCTTTACTTTCACCTTCACGTTCAGGTAAAGACACATACTCTTGTTCATGTCATCCTTTTATCTCATCTAAGTTATACAAACATCCAGCACATGTCAACACATGTATCTTGAGCTTAAAGAGGAAACAGGAAACATGGATAAAGGGAATACAAGAGTGAATGTATCGAGGCTTAAGGGATGGAAAGTATTCCTTTCTGCACAATAAACAAATAAGCACCACACATCAATTTAATGGAATCTACTGGGATGTATTAGATAAGGATAGAGGACAGCACTATGATATCCTCTGGTTTGCATATGGCCCCCATGAAGGCACTTACCACCCACACCCTTCATCGCAACTCCCCACCAATAAGGCAAGGCGAGGCATGTTTATTTGTATCATACCTTTCAGCAACAAGGCAAGTCAAAGTGCTTTACATGAGATATTCACACATTAAGAAAATAAAATGAATGACATTCACAGCAAATCTCGTTGTGCAATGACAATAAAGTCTTTATTCTATGCTACCCACAAGGCAGTATAAAAGATTTTTTGGAATTTAAATAAATAAGCTGAAGGGGACCAAAGAGATGCCATTGTGTTAAGGTTATATGCACCTGGTTTAGTCAGAGAGGGATTTAAACGTCTGTATTAGATAAGACAATAAGATTTCCGGGACACTTTGAGACAGTGTCTCATTTTCTCAGGTTTCATACAGTGCGAATCCTCTCTGATTTAACAAACTACTGAATCGGTTTCATCTCGCAGGGAAATTGAACGTTTTTATTACTACACGACTTCTCAAGGAATCATATTGGCAGCAGCTGACTTCCATTTAATACCAGTGCTAGGTGTACGACTATGAAGTAGACTGCGTCCGTATGCAGGGATACGGCTGTAGAGGTTAGGGTTGTAGATGACGAGCTGTTACAGGGCATGCAACTGCAAAGACTGGCTGTTTTGTGATTTTCCCGTCTTCCCCATTCCTTGTTGCTCAAATTCCCAGTTCAATATTGCCGAGAGCACGGTGACTAACAATGGTGCTGACAATGTTTTTGGGTCTTAGCAGGCAATCTTAGGCAAGGGAGCTCCTGTGAGTTATCATGACTTGGCGTTTTGTGTTATTGCAGGACTCTGTAGGCCTCGACCAGCCAGTTCCTCTTACCCAATCAACCATAACTGTCTCCACTATATATTATCAGAATCATGTGAATATAAGCTTAACGATATGAGAGCCCCTTGAATAAGAATGGATACAATAATATCCTCATAAGCCCACTGATGTGCTTCCGCATTCGCTGAGGTGAGAAACTCTCCGGCTGTTTCGGGTGACTCGAACACACCGTTCCCCCCTCCTCTCTCTCGCTCCACCATCCTGAGTTGGATTGATTGCAGGATTGACTTGAGGTTGCCTTAAGTACAGGAATTACGCTAAAGTGCTGACTTGAGCTTGCTCACATGAGAATTTATGGCACCGGCGCTCACAGCCAGTGAGGCTAACTCGCTTAGCTTGGATAGCCTTCAGGTTTCCATCAGTTCATTGCTTCTGTCCGCTGGAACTGACAAAGCTGTAGTTTGAAGTGGTCACTTTTTTTCTTTTTTTTCCCCAGCAACAGCAATAAGTTCAAAGTCGGAGCAAGTTCCCCTTGAAGTGGAGGAGGTAGATTCTTCACTGGATGTCACTGTTCAAAAATAAATCATAGACTAAATTTAACTTCGCACAAAAAGATGAAAGACGATGAGCTGAACGGAACGTAACCCTGTAAGAGTTATTTAAGAGAGGCTTTTCCCTAATTGTGGAACAGACGGAAGAAACATCCTGACAAAAATGCAGCAGAACAGAGGGATTATATAGGGATTATGTTGGAATGGAATTAATCAAGCAATTAATCAGGCAATTAATTGACTGTAATACACATACATCATTACATTTTACAGTTGCTGTAATAATGGGAGTTTTTGATCACTAAATGAGCAGTGACAAAACACTTAACGTGTTTATTAACGATCTTGCCCTCACTAACTGCATTGGGAACAATGAGATGCATGAGATGCAAATGCATCCTTATAGGCAGCTTTTTATGAAGCGATCACTCCGCTGTTAATAAACAGTATTATTAATGGGGCTTTTGTTGAAGAAGACGAGTTCTCCAAGCACAGCAGGGCAGAGATCAGCAGTGTGTTCACTCTAATGGGGTGATTGCGCCCACACAGAAACTCGCTAGCATCTTTAAGTGACAGCTCATGCTGCTCTGTTTTGGCGCTTACTGGTCTGAAGAAAGGTCGCTGGATGGGGTTTGGATAGACCTAGCTCCTTCATCGGTCTATGTAGGCAGAATGGTGTGGACCAGCTGGCTGTAGTCCATACATGAACTGAGATCGCTTCTGCTAAAATAACAAAATTAGCAAGCAGAAGGAAGAATTAGAAATTAAAAAAATAATTAATAAATGGTGGCTTGCAAAGGCAGATCTACATTGGCATTATATTATATAACACGGAGGTACTAGGAGGTTCAACCTTCAGAAGTCCAAATCCTGATGATCCAAATATATTTGTTGCAACAAATGATCACTTTCCAGTGATGTCAGCACATTTCTTGATATACGAAGACATAAACATATTTGTAACTGGGTGTCAACCAATCAGATATACCCCTTGGCATACAATTGCCCATTTGGGATTCTCTAATAAGTTTTGCTTTTTAAGTTGGGTTTCTGGCAAACTTGAACTGCTTCCTCAGCTTGAAGTCGCGTGCGTGCCAACAAGAAATAATCCTGTTTTTTTGTGGAATTGCAGTATTTGCTCATTTGCATTTTTGCTCTAGTGTGAATGCCTTTGTTTTGGTGATCCATTTGGTAAACGTCAGGTTTTTTTTTCCTCCAATATGCATGTCCACACCAATATTAATGGTTGCATTGCACAACCCCCTGTTGGATGCCAACTTACTGTCAACCACCCAGGACCAGACCACTATCCCAGCTCCACCACAGCATTTTCCTCTCTTTTAATTAACATGACAAGAAACCGGAGGCTGCAATTTGTCACTTTGTTTCCCTAGTCGGTGACAAATGCTTATGTACTTACATAAGCATAACAGAATACTTCTCCCCCTGCATTGTTTCTGTTGCCATAGATTGACTATATCAAGCACCTCGCATTTAAACTAACTCTCTTCTTTAAACACTTGACTTGTTTCATTTCTGACTCGGCTAAAGCAATAACTGTCCATGTCACCTGAAGCTGTCATACAGTCATATCTTAAAAATGAGAGGCGCATGTATGTGTCAACAGCCTAAGATTTAGTGGCTTGATATTTCAATCGAGGACTTTTTTATTATCGTGACATTGACACACACGTTTCCTGATTGATGAATGACACCTAATTATTTCTGAAGGGAAACAACAGCTAGTTCCTCGCTGGATGCCCACGCTGGTGATGTATAGATCTTCCTTCTGCAATGAGTGATTTAAATGAATATGACACACGATGCGGTTGCTTTTGTCCCGTCTATATCTGTCAATCACCACAACCCTATGATACTTACTATCAACATAGTTTCTGTAGTTTCAAGCATATCTGATCTGTAGAAGTTGATTTCTGCCATATTTAGCAAGCAGCGTCGTTTTAAGACATGTTTGTTCCTTGTCCAACACCGAGTTCCCTCAATTCTGAGCAGACCGTCACTATCTGCCCAACACAAGCCCTGGCTCACATTCCTCATTGATGCTTCGAATATAATCCTCGTGTGGCAGAGATACTTTACAAGGGAGAACGATGTTAAGTCAACATTTTTGTGGATGGGTTTACAAATATTTTTTCTGGCTGTGAAAACTTTTCCACGGCACCACCCAGAATACACACCTCCACATACTGTGGAGCAGTGTGCTGCACTTAAACAGCCACTCCAAATGATTTTTTTTGCAACCGTTGCTGTTGTTTCCTATAGTAGCGTCTAGTGGTTTTACATCGCAAGCTAAAAACGTACTCAACCTTACTTCACCGAAGATATTGTTGCCTGCAAACAATGCTGATTGCAATCCAGTGGCTATGTGTCGTAACTTATTGCGAGCTGCAAAGGATCGCTCACAGCCATCGGCTATAAGTGAAGCCAGGCAGACAGTGTAAGTGATCACTGAGTAGGTTGCAGGCAACATAAAGTTGCATGGCTGCTGAGAGCAGTGGATTGGCCATGATTGTAAAAAGGTTGACAAATGGATCAGCATTTTTCAAAAGCTCTTATTCCCCCCCATCATCAGTATGACGCCAAAGTGCATGTTATCCCCCAATGTATTCTAGGAGAGCTATATCAAAAAAGATTAATTTATTGGTTAAGAATGCAAGCTTAGTGTGGACGGAAGACCAATACTGAGAGAAAAACATCGTTTTATCCGTAAGTGTGGACATTGTCTTATCAACACTTACTGGTCCAAGGCTGCAGAAACAGTTGGTAAAGGCAGATAAAGTCAGTCTCTCGGGAAGGATTTTTTTCGGGAGATAAACGGACCCTAGCCCTCACAATCTTTAATACGATTCCCTAAATGCACAAATAACGGTAGCGATGCAATTTTAAGATTTAAGCGCACACTTCAAGACGTATTTTCTTGCATGTCGTTTTCTACATGGCTGCGTGGACAAAGTACTCTCCGCCAAGGGATGCGGTCTAATAGGTACAAGTGGAGCCAAGCATCTGGATCAGTAATAGCCAGATTTTCTCACAGCCTCCAGCAGTCATAAAAGCATGCGCACGTACACGCACATCTGTGTATCTGTATCAGCTACAAATTGAATTGCTCCTCACACAGAACTTTTTCTTTTGGCAGAGTGTGTGAAGGTGACATTTGGGAGTGAGAGGTAATTTAGACAAGACTGTACATTTGGCCAAAAAAAAAAAAAAATGCAGCAGATTGTGCACTCAGCTTTACCGCCCTACAAGCTGAAAAATCCAACCGCGCCTGTTATACTTGTCCTTTACCATGAGATGAAGTGGGAATAGATGAGCTGCCATATTACCATGCGCCTGCACTTACACCTGTAGCCGTACGATCAAATGAATCAAAACGAGCAAATGGTAGAGACGTGCTTAGAGTGAGGTTTGGGAAATGGTATCATTAGTCACATAGTCCCTTGGGCTTTTAAGATTTGTGAGCATTTGTTTGCTATTTTGCATCCTTACATGGTTAAGTTTGGGTTCAGGTTGAGGACAAATTGAAACTTGTATAACTTTTCTGAGAAAAGGCTGTTCAAATATATTGTTTTGATGGAGATTGTCTGGGGAAAAAGATGAGGAACAGGTGTATTTGTTAAATAAAACTAATTCAAATACATTGTCTTTAAAACGGAAAGAGCTGCCGTATTTTCCTTCGCCCACGTTACAGCTTCTTTTATGTGAGAAGCTGATAAATTCTCACTTTCTGCCTTTTATTTTCCCTTTCCTCCTTTCTAAATGTCAGTGCCGCCAGATCGCCGTGCCGTCGTTCCACCTCTGAACACTCAAACGGAATTGAGGGGAGTCAAGAGGAACCGGAACAATTTGGCCTGATAGCACACCCTCTGCTCAACATTGCTAAGCGACCACCGTGAACTCAATTTCGTGAGCCTTCCCTTACCTAGAGGCTAGAGCTAGTGAGTGAGTGAGAGAGAGCGTGCGCATGTTTTTTTCCATGTGTGTGCTGAAGGCCCTCTTTCTTCACTGAATCTTCCCAAGAATCTGTGGAAGTTCTGCTCTGTTGGTTTTCAGTCCACACTTGTGCTCGGTGTATGTTCGTGTGTGTATAGTGCCCGTGTGCATGTTGGCGTGCACGTGGCATTTGTGTGGTTCTGCATGAGCGAAGGGTCTCTGGCCCGACTGAATACCTCAGCTGTGGACAGTCACACTCATATTACAAATAAATGACAAATGATGGAGCACATTACACTGTGTGTGTGTGTGTGTGTGTGTGTGTGTGTGTGGTTGACCAAGTGAGTGTGAGTGTTGGTCTCTGATGTAAAAACATAAGCCTCAAAGAGCAAACTGTTTAAATATTAATGGCTATATTTATCATATAAGTATTCTTTGATATTTCACAAATGTGTGCTCTAATTTTAAATGTATTTTACAACTGTAGCCAAATTCTTAAAATGACTTAATATATATGGCATATATATATTATATATATATATATATATATATATATATATATATATATATATATATGTATGCCATATATATGTCTACTTTTCCTTGCTTTCTTTATCCACGAAATGCCCCAAAGATCTATTTCTATGAATTTATTTCATCTAAATAGTCACCATATTACGTTCAGAATACCTCTCAGCTACCTTAATCAGTTTTTTCACCGTCGTCACAGAGAGCGGTTTGCGACTTCGGAGCATCAGGAGCCTCTTTTTAGCACTTCATCGGAGCTTTTACTCCCACGGATTTGGCATCACTGGCACTGCTTAGCTGAATATGGCAATCAAACGTGGAAATGTTACTTAAATGGACTGGCTAATAATTTATCCCTGGCTGCCAGGAAACAGTTGGTGTATTCGGCTCTGGCTGCCTCCATCCAGACCATTGCTGGACCTGACTGAATCAAATGATGTATTCTGTCTAAGCACATAGTCAGAGACATGCAGGCGGCCAGACAAATAACACATAAAAAGATAGACAGAGGCAGCAACAAAAACAAGAATACTGGCCAGTGTTTGCTAATGGACACGTCAGACTTTGCCCTTCGCTGCTCATTCTGTATAAACAAATGAAACTCAACCCTTCTGTGCTAGCTCAATTAGGTTTGTTCTGTTTGCACTCGTCATCGCTTGTGATAAGTTGGCCAGCCCAATTCCAAAATCCATCCCTCACAACTCTCTGAATTCCAGTTTAAATATGCACATTTTGATGTGACGGGGGGGAAAAAAGAAGAAGAAAATGACTGCTGGTACAGTTGTTGTCTCTGAAATTACTGTGGCACACAAGCTGTGTTGAACCACCAGCATGACATAATGTGACATTTCACAGGCAGCAAAACATACAGGAGGACGATTCTGACCTTTGGAGGTTCAAATTTGTGAATTAAATTGATTCCGCACAGGCAGACACACACAAACATAGACACAGGTCTTTCTGGCTTTCCTGCATGTTCTCCTTCAGTGTGGTTTGCAAGTAACGCCATTGTTATTCTGCAACAATGAACATGATGTATTTTATAATATTTAACATTAGTTTCAGGTGGGTTTCCCATGTAATGCAGACACAAATAATTTATTTATAATATAAGAATATACAGTTGTTTGTGAGGCATAAACAGTGGATGTGTATGAGAATGTCATTTTTTATTAGAAAGAATTGTCTTTGTGAGTGAGAGAGGAAGAGATAGAGAGAGAGATTGAACATATATATCACAATCTGTTAATATGATCCTCTGCATTATCAAGTCGGAGCCATCAGTTCCAAAAAAGGATAAAAAATCCCTGTGAAGTTATACGCAGACATTATTTTCACCAGTCTGCTTAGTCATGAAAGAACTCTGTCCAAAAGTCGGGGTGCATAAGAATGGCTGAGGAGGATTCTCGATGCACTTAGTGAGCAAATTTCTTCTGAACCTCGCAATAGAGTAATGTTTAAAGCTGTCAGCCAAGAATGCGACCGACTTGTCCAATTATTTTAATATGATGTCAATTTCCGTCGTTTTCTTCTTTTTTATTACATAAACCGTCATTCTGTCTGACCCACTTCTATTCTCAATCCTTCCCTCTTGGTTGCACTGGAGAGTATTATATGAGTTTGACTATAGCGCTGTAAGTTGGACAGAATAAAAGTGATGGAGTATTGTGCATGTATGACGGTGTAGGAGTGTGGGTGGATGGATAGGTATGGCCTAAATGTCATACGCACACAAAAACACAAGACTGCTTTCCTCCACCAACTTCACGCTATTTATTTTGTTTTCTCAACAGTCAGAAAGGAGCTCGGACTGAGTTAATACAGAGGACAACAAAAGATAAAGCGTTCACGATTTCCTAGTTAATGGGTTAGAAAGTACAAAACCGCCAGTATGATCATTTAAAGCCCGCTGCCAAATAGCACACAGCTTTTGGAGGCCCTAACAGTAAATGTTCTGTTCCTGAATATGCCCGGATATGAACTTGACCTTAGTTACCAAGCAACACGACGAACACACGCTTTATTTTCTGTCTCCGTGCCTGGTATCTACTCCAAATCAAAGCGGCGGCACTCACCAACAAAAAAAAAAAAAAAAAACATATACAGGCAAGTACAGGCATTTTTTTTTTAGAGTCCAAGAGTTGGGATGAATGTTACCCAGAAGAGCACGTCCAAAGCAGTCCCTTTTACACTTGTGAATGGAGGTGGAATGCTGCCATTCTCATTAACAACAGGGCAGTCCCTGCCGTCTTTGTGCTCAGAGTTTTGGTGGAGGAACACTTTACGAGTGAGTGGAACTGAAACAATTGGTGTGCCACTCTAATCTCGACACTGCTGCTGAGCTTTGGATGTGGCTGTGTTTTGGCGGACAGTCTCCCCTTGTGGTGTGGCAGCCCGCAAAAAAAGCTCTGGTCTCCGTGGCTCTGCCAAAGTCGGAAGGAAAAGGTCATTTATACCGCAGAAACAGTGGGAGTGAACGCGACTTACGTGCTTCCCCGCCTGAACCGAATCTATCCAATTTTTTTGGCACGTATGCCGACTTACCGCGCATAATGTGATGAGCTCTAGCCGCCCTTAAACAGCTGTGATTCGATATCAGTTTGTCATTTCATGCCTGTGAGCTGGTAAAGATCCCCATCAACTCATCCAGCAGGTGATGACTTTCGCTCGAAGTAGGCATTTAAAAGCAGGCAACAGGGATAATGAAACAAAAAAATGGACGGCGGGAGAGTGCCGCAGAAAAGCGAGCGCTCCAAACACCCCCCAAAAATCCTGGCAACGACACCCACACGCTTCCAGATGTCACACCACAAACTTCTAAACTGTATCTTATTAACAGATGTCACGAGTCCAAGAGAAGTGTGAAGGAGAGATAATGTGTAAAATTCAAATCTTACCAGTCGGCCGCCTATTGAAACTGAATTTGAGCATGTTTTGGAAACGGACACACTGGACGGATACAGATAACGCAAATATGAAATACATCATATTTATTCATCTATCTATGTGGTAACATGCATGTCTGTGTGTGGAATCGCTGAAGCACACAATTAAACACAACGCAAACAAACACATGGATGAAGGAACATTTCTGTATGAAAGGCGAGGTGATTTATGTCGGGGCCCCGCCTTCTTGCAACCAGAGCCAAAGTGCTCGGCCCCTCAGTTTGGCAACGTGTGTCAGCCTACATTAGGTGGACCGGTGAACAATGGCCTCAGCCAGGAGCAGGTGGTGGTTACTTGAAACTCTGAGAGGAGGGTGTGCACTAGTGTGTGTGTGTGTGTGTGTGCAGGACATGTGTGTGGGAGACAGAGAGAGAAAGAGAGACGGGTCTATCTGCCATCTGGACAATCCCAGGTGAGGCGGAAACTTGAATGTGCTGTTTCCATCAGCTCACTGGCTGGCCTCTCCCCTGGATCCGAGCGCCTTTTTAGAGAGGACCCAGTGGTTCCTTGCTATGCCTCTAGTGATGGCACACACCAATTTTGGGAGTGTGAAATGAGCCATTACAAGGTGTGCAGCAGCCCATCTTAAAGTGGATTGGCCCAAAATGAGATCAGCGGGCCGAGTCAAGTCAAGTTTATTTATAGGCCGTCGTCCACAAGCTGATCTTTTACAGAAAACAAGGAACAACTTAAAAAAAAAAAAAAAACGGAGCTGAATGGGATCTGACTTCCTGAAAATACCGACCTGGAGAGGAAGGAGATCAGGTTATGAGTAATGCTGGATAAAAGAAACCGGTTCTCATATTCGGATGTTATGTCATTTTTATAAGCGGAAAGCTACTCGCGGTGTATATTTCCTTTTGTTGTGTCGGGGGAGGCTCCCTGCAAAGCAGCTTCACTTGTGTGATTGAATTGACATTGGGATCTTATTAGCATAGGTAGGGAACTTCAAATAAGCAAAATTAATTTGATAAATAATGCATAGGTTGGTTTTAGAAGCCATCTAATAATCAAGCTAAAGAGAGACGGCGTACACTCGCCCCCAGAAATACGACATGAAAGATTACTGTGATCCAATGTGTGATTGCCAAATACCTTCAGTCTCTTTAAACATTTTCATAGATGTTTAACAAATTCTGCCTGTCAATCACACTACACATACTTTACCAGCATTTTTATTTTTTTGTTTTACAAACAATCCCTTATTAATTCCGAAAGCTTCTGATTGCAGAGCGTCTGATGTGTCTTCTGGGATTAGCCTTATGATGCCTGACATTCATATACAATAATTGCATAGTTCATAGCAGTTTTGTGGGTTCTTCTAGTGTGTGCTCCTTAATTATATTCTCACATATGCTCATTATAATCTTCTCCCTCTTTAGTTCATGCAGCCCTTCTCTCTAATCTCACCACCAGAATCCATCAAACACTTAAAGGTTCTCGATGTTACTCGGAGCCTTATTGTGAAGATGAAGATGCAATGATCCAGTGGAGCGATGGCTACGTGAGCAGAAAAGGGAATCGTCTTCCTCTTTGTGTGTTGAAGAGTTGTTTACATGGCCGGGCTGACCGTGCCATGGGATGCCTAAAGAGAACCAGATACAGCGCGGCCCCATTCCTTCCTTTGAACGTTGTTCAGTGACTCATGAAGCAAGAAAAAGTGGACTTCCAAGTATAGAATACAGATAAACGTACCCTGATAATGAAAGTTATGGTATCACATATGGGGATAGATTCATTGATGACTCTAAATTGCCCGTAGGTGTGAATGTGAGAGTGAATGGTTGTCTGTCTCTATATGTTGGCCCTGATAGACTCATGTCCTGTTCAGGGTGAACCCTGCCTTCACCCAATGACAGCTGGGATCAGCTCCCCCCTGAATACAGGATAAGCGGTAGACGATGGATGGATGGATGGATGGATGGTATCACATGATCGGTCATGAAGCTGTAATTCCACAGTTTGGCCACATGCGGATGACGAACCTGCTCTCTCTCTCCATTGTCTCAAACAGTGCTGTAGACTGCTTCCAGCCCTCGTACCCTGCAACGATGCACCGTCTTATCCCATCACATCCCACCTCACCTCTCCACCCTTCTGATTGTCCTCTGCAGGACAATCTTCAAAGCTCGGGGAGTTGTCAACCTTAATCCCCTCACAGCCCCTTAACCCGGATCATGGCTATCAACAGAGCAGCGGGAAACGAAAAACATACAAGTTACCCAGAGGGGTATTCCATCAAACTCGCTAAGCGCAAAGCCGGGCTAATTTCGATAAGCCTCGCTACCTTTAGCGAGAGTTGCGTTCCATCAACGTGACTTGAGGGACTCTCCGCTAAGTAACCATGGAAATTTATCTGGCCAAACTAGCCTGCTCCGGGGCAGGCTAAACATCAGGCTTACTTTAGCGGGGGTTTCAGAGAAGTCCGTCTGTCGGAAACAACTGTACCAGCAGAAGGTTCCGCCAAGCCTAGTCCTCGTGATTTCGTCACGTTAAAGACCAAAAATTACCAGAATTACATATATGAAGTACAAACAGACTATATTTTCATCAAGCGTCTAAGAATACAAACTTGCAATTAAAAAATATGAATAAATCGTTTATTTTGTTTAACACCTACTGGCCATTTGATTATCCAAAGTCCCCAGTTGGGTGAGTGGTGACGTACCTGCCCTTAAATGTGGGCATCGCAGGTTCACATCCCGGCGAGGATATCTCATGTGTGTGTGTGTTTTTTTTCCCCCTGTATAATTGTCTTTAGATCAGAGAATTAGACATTTTACTTTAACTATGATAAATATGTCATACAATTTCCCCAGAACCCAAATATAACTTGCAAAAACATGATAGACATAAAGATGTTATTATTAATAGCATGTTATAGATCCC
Source organism: Chelidonichthys spinosus (assembly GCA_029853015.1). Lineage (NCBI taxonomy): Eukaryota > Metazoa > Chordata > Actinopteri > Perciformes > Triglidae > Chelidonichthys > Chelidonichthys spinosus. The sequence continues at coordinate 14,157,873 of CM056835.1, forward strand.
AATGACAAAGGCATTGCTGCATGCAATTTTCAGCCACATGAATTCCTTTCAGGTGAGTTCATTAATAGGTTCATTGAATGTATTCATTAAATTGTTGAGATAAATGAGTTGGTCAATGTATTGCATTTACTAGGCCTATCTAAAAAAAAAGAGAGAAGAGAGAGAGAGAGTTCCGGCCAAAGAAAGAAAAAGCAACGTCTATAGGAATTGAACCGTCGCCTGCCGCGTGTAAAGCCGTTGCGTTACCTCTACACTATCCTCACGTTAGAGAAGTCATAGTCAGTGTTATATCAGAACATGTTACTCTGAACGGTACTTCCGTATTAAATCGCTCGGCAATTCTTGCCCAAGCAGCCTCGCAATTTTTATTTGTCACTACAGTATTCCGTTTTTGGGTTATGATGGGTTTATACTCCTCATACAGTTCCATCAATAATTTTTGCTCTGGTCTTTTCTGCCTTTTTCTCGATGATTCGACATTCCTGGTTCTGGTCTGGCTTCATATCCCGTGAACGTGCGTAACACACGACAACGTTAGCCTCGCTTGAATAAGCCTCAACATAGCGCGGCTGAAATGCGTTAATGGAACGGGTTTAGCCGCAAGTGGAAGTTGGCGCTAGTTCTAACCAGGCTTAACCAGGTAAGCGCCGCTTTAATTAGCGAGTTTGGTGGAATACCCCTCAGGTCATGTGTGTGAGGACTGCTCACACACCCAGCAGCACGTTTGCATGCTCTTCCTCTGTTTTGAATTCTGAGCCCATTCTAGTCTGCACTGCAAAAAGTGATTCTGCTCGCCTCTCAGTCGGTGCCCTTGTGTGGCTTGACAATAATAATGTCCATTTGAGGAGCCGTGAGCGATGGATTTCACGCCATATTTTCACGCATTTAAATCACACTGAGCTATCCGAATCATTTTCTGGGTTTTTCCGCGTCAGACTTGGATTAGTGACAATCGGGCTCATCTTGCTCATCAATGCTGCACCTCTTACTGCAGCAGAGATTTCTGGCTTTAATATCCAAACTCTAACATTCATTAATAATTACTGTTATTAATTTAATGTCCTTTGGGTTTTTAGGACAGGCGTTTGTATGATCCATTTCAGCATTCCACCTCTCCACAGATTTTAGTTTTTGTGTGTAGTGTAGAAGTGTCTATATAGAGTATAAAGATGTATCTATGTTTTTTTTATTATTATGCAATCAAATACAATCAAACTTGAATAAATGAAACAAGTTTAGCAGCTGAGGGAAGATAAGGTATGACAGAAGTGTTTTTAGCTATCCTGAGGGAACATTGCTGTGCAGTGGTTGCAGTACAAAGTAGGGAAGAATTTTTTTTTTAATAATTAACTTCAAATTTAAATTACCAAAATATTTTTTTTATGTTAAAAGAGTGCAACTCATTCCTAATATTTTAACACTCAGCAAGCATAAAAACTCTTTAAAATTGATATTTCTTGCAGTGTGTAAAGCACGCATACCTCCCCTCTCCCTGCCCCGCCCCCAACCTCGTTTCGGCTCGCGTCTTCGTGATTGGTCCAGCTCAAATGTCCGTCAAAGTCGCGTGGGCGGGACTCAAACAATCCACTCGTGCTCCCTGCGCTGTGGGTTGTGCGCCACAGCAGACCGAGAGCGGGCCAGCCAGTAGTACGGCAGCGGCAGCATCTACTCTGTTACCGGAGGACTACTGCTCTCACTCCCTGAGCTCTACACCGCTGTTCTTCACTCACCGTAAAGCGAGCGCGTACTTTACCGCCGGCGCGTCCCCGAACATCTCCAGAATATCCTTTTTTTTTGAAGAACGAGAACCTTTTGCGAGAGAAAAAAAAAGACAACACAAGGCTTCGAGGTCGATAAGTCGGTTGTGTTAACCCCCCCTCCCCTCCGTTTCCCAGAGACGCACAAAAGACGCACTCCCAAGTCCACCTGGATAGCTGGCAGAGCCGTCCGGTCCGCTTCGAGGTGCTCGAGGAGAGACGAGGAGAAGTTAGCGCGGGAGGCACGAGCGAGAACCGGGAGACAGGATGAATCTCAAGAGTCATTTGATTTTCACCCTCTACACTATTTATGGGATTCTTCTGAAAGGTGAGTCTGGGGCGCCTACGCGCGCGCGCGCGTGCGTGTGTGTGTGTGTGTGTGTGTGTGTGTGTGTGTGTGTGTGTGTGTGTGGTAGGCAGGCTACGCGCGCATGTTGCAGGCCAACAGGGCAGGATGAAGGGGCAGAACGCGCGGTCACACGCGGGTCCTGGCTGGAGGATGCGGAGCTCTAACTCTCCCTCTCCCCCCCTCCCTCTCTCATTCTCAAGTACATATGTGTCTGCGCGCGCGCGTGTGTACGTGCCTTGAATGCGCGTATGCAAGCGTGCGTGATGTGAGACGGGGGGGGGGGGTGTCTCTTCCACTAACATTTGGGATCTTTGAGGATGTTAATGTTGAGGAATGCGGGAAATCTTATTTGTACACGACCTGAGCACCGCCTGTGCACATCCATACACACCGGTGCGTCTCCTGTGCACCATCAGAAAAAGACACACCTCAACATGAAGTAACCAAACCCGCGGTTGTTGTTGTTTTTTTTTTTCTGTGTTGACTTGCAGCACTTGGATGAGTCACGGAGACCCTGGCAACGTTTTACGCACCGAACAGTTTGAGGCAGCTGGTTTCCGCAGCTTTCACAGGCTCGCAGCCGTGCACAGCATTTCGATTCCAGGCTTTTTGTTGTTGTTTTTCTCTCTCTCTCTCTCATGGTTTTCATTTCTGCTTCCTCCGTGCAGGTGTGGTGCCCGTGGCTAGTGCGCGCGCGTCACAGCATCCACATCTCCAGCGTGTCTCTGTGTGCCTGCATGCGGCTTTTAAAGGAAGGTTACTGTCAATAACCAGAAAGCATATAGGGCCCGATTGGAGCGATAGGGCTCTCTGTTCAATTATGGAAAGTTTTTTTTTTTTTTCTGATGTTAGTGTAAATGGGGCTTCCTCTCTGATTAAACCCCACATGGTCGATATTCACGACACTGTAGCATGTCAGTGATCTCTTGTGCATATACCATGTAAGATGGGAATCGATTTGGCCATGGCTGAACTCAACTCAACGTCAATATTATTCTGATTTCGAGAGGCTTTGCTATAACGACACCATAAACAACGCGGGGTGGTGTCTACGTGACACAGGACCCGGCTGTAAACACCAGGGTGCAGGTGACATTGGGGGGTCAAGGACGAGGCGTTGCACTGGGCCAGCATGTTTTTATAGAAGTATGCATTAAAGTAGATACTTGACAAATATGAATGAAATAACATAAAATGACAACAACAACAAAAAAGCTGCCACCATATACAGTGTTTAGGTTTGTTCATGCTTACATGTGTGTCTTTAACAGATACATGTTGATGGTTTTACTCTGTTGTATACTTCAAGTTGGAATTTGGCTATTATTAGATTATTATCACATCTGGCCGGATGTGAAGATTTATTTTTTCTTCCAGAATAGTTCCACTTTTTGCAGCTCTGACTTCTGCAATGTCTGCACTGGTACGTTCGGGCTGGGAACAACAGAGGCAGGAGGCTGATGGATTTGTTCTGAAACAACACAAGTCTGACAGCAGGGTTGCATATGTCAAGCTGAGCTTTTCGGTTTTTGCGACGTAAAGAAAATCACATCAAGATGCATTTAACGCACGTGATGGAAGCTTTATCAACATGAAAGTCCGGACTTTAACCGCTTTTTTTTCCCCCGCTCGAGAAAATGAGAAATCCCAAACGAGAGATCATCTGCGCTCGATTCCCTTGATCATTTGTTGTTGCCTCTTTGAAGCGTGTGCGTGTGTGTGAGAGAGGGAGGGATGGAGGGGGGAGTGGCCCTTCCTTAATAACCAGACATGATTAAGGCCATTCTTGACTTAATGAATTGATATGTAATGAGGTACCTTGGGGTATCTGCTATTTCTGACAGCTCGCACTGCAGCATTTATTGATGTGACAGGGCCTTTCTTATGCTCTTTATTCTCCTAAGGGCGGCACACTCGTTATGATTGTGCGTTCTTGTGCGTGTGTGTGTGTTTGCAATCTATTACTGCAAATGTGTGCCATGTTTGCATAGCTTATGTATGAAGAGGCCTAAGCAAAGACACAACCGTGCCGCAAACAGCAGAGCGCACTCCGGGCTCATTTCATGTGTGGCTCCCCACCACACACCCTGCATCACTCTCCCCCTGTCTCCCTCTCTCCCTCGCTCTCTCTCTCCCTCTCTCTCTCTCTCTCTCTCTCTCTCTCTCCCCCACCCTGAAGAGGATAATGCTAGGCTGCTTGATTTGAACAGTCATCTCACGGCGCAAGACCTATTATTGTATAGGTTCCACACAGCAGGCAGGTCAGCCTCCACCTGAATGAAGTCTATCTCGCCGACGCCGCATCTGCCGGCGCTCTCTGTAAATGACAGCTGTTTCAGCCCCTCTGGCCCGGCGCCAGCTGGCATCAAGACATCCAGACACACTGAATCTCTGTCACCGGCGAGACCTGCGCAGTATATGGTGTGAATGTGAAGTGTTGTGATGGAGGTTGTTGTTTACCAACAGCCCGGGTTGTTAACATATTATCCAGTGTGTCTCATGTGCCCGTGCCGGAGCCAGAGAAAAACAGCCTGTTATGCAAATGTCCCTCTTACGTAAGAGCTCGGGGCTGAGCGGAAAGGCGAGGGTGATGGAGGCGAGAGAGCGGCGGAGAGCGAGGGAAGAGATTCGAGAATAGAGGAGTGGATGAAAGAGTGATGTGGGAGGAGATGTGTGGAGGAGGGGACGTGCACGCTCCTCTCCTGAAGTCTGTGATGTACGTGCACTGGTTTGTTTGCTGTTTTGGATGCCTGTTTATCTCTCCGCTGCTCTGTCCGTTTTCCTGGAAGTCTGTCTGCTTTTGAACTCTGACCTCGCAAGCCTAAATACTAACCCCTGCTGAGGGATGTGTTTATCCCCGCGGTGAGTCTAAGCCGCTGAAGGCTGACCCTCCATCCCTCTGTACTTCCGTCCATTCCTCCCTCGCTTCGTCCTCCCATCCTGGTGTGGAGCTTTGTACCACAGCAGCGTGGGAAAGCTTCTGATAACAAGCGGCCTTGTGTGTGCGTGTGTGTGTGTGTGTGTGTGTGTGTGTGTGTGTGTGTGTTGGTGTGTTTGCAGAGCCACTGATTACACGGGAGAAACAAGATGTTCTCTCCTCCTTGCTCACTTGCACTCGCCCTCCCACTTTCTGTGTGTTTGCGAGTGTGGCGATTTTCACGGACACGCTTTGACTGGTAGAACATGTGAGGTGTTCTGTACCTCAAACCGATGCCACAAAGCTTCAGTGCTGAGAATCCTCAGTAGAGCAGCCCTGGCTCAATGTGCATCACACAGACTCACACACACACACACACACACGGTGCTAGCTCCACTGTGGATTCATTGCTCCTCTGCCAAGGGATTTCCCATGATCAAAGCCAGACTTTTGTTAGTCCAGGTGTTAAAAAGTTAAAACAGAAAGGAGGAGGAGGCTGGAGGCGAGCCCGGCAGGATTCAGAACTCACAGAGCTCGTCGTGGCAGAGCAGGAAAAAAAAAAAACGGCTACACTTCCTGTGAACCCGCTGCGCTGCCTGTTCCAACTCTTACTCATATCAGTGGAGCATTTGGGGCAGCTTTCGTTTGGGCGCGTGCGGCTACGACAAGCTAAATACAGATGCTCCTTACAGTGTGTTTAAACATAGGGATAAAATGAGACAGGAGGCCGGTCATTGTTGAGCTTTTAATACACGTGTAGGCACAGATGGTACGAGATTCGCAAGTGGCAAAAAGGGAACGTATCAAGTAGGGCCCGACCGATTCATCGGCCTGCCGATTTAATCGGCCGATTATAGCCTTTTTGAAAATAACAACCGATTTTTTTTTTTTTTTTATGTTGTTGCGCTTAGTATCCAGCAGAGTGCGCTCCTACTCCATTCTACTTAAAGGGGCGTTCACACCGAACGCGATAGACGCGAATTGAGCGGCGACTCTACATTGAAAACCAATGTAAATGGCGCGATGACACGTGATTCAGGCGGAGGCGGCGCGAATGGAGCGTCTGGCGCGATGAGACGCGGCGTGAATAAAGTTGAAAATATCGAACTTTTCAGGCGGCATCGCGCCGCGACATCCAATCAGCGACGAGTTCAAGCCGACAGACAGATGAGCATTGATGGACGGGATGCATTACCAAACCCGACTCGGGAAGACGGCCTCACACCGTCCATGGGCTGAGCCTCGATCAGAAGGACTCAGGCCCCCGCGCGACACCGGACAGTCGGTCTTCCGTACGCCACATTTCCGACGTCCGCCCGCCCGCCCGGACGGGGATTCGGCGCTGGGCTCTTCCCTCTTCGCTCGCCGCTAGTGAGGGAATCCTAGATAGTTTATTTTCCTCCGCTTAGTAATATGCTTAAATTCAGCGGGTTGTCTCGTCTGATCTGAGGTCGAATGTGGCCCCGACTCTGGGGAGAGGTGCGAGGGACGTGGCTCCCGGAGGAGGCTCACGGACTGACGCGAATGAAGCGCACGGTGAGACCATACTGCTCAGTGCGCACGTGTTAGTCACTGCTCACGAGCGCAGCACATTGGGAGTTATTTATTTATTTATTTATTTTACATTTGATTGCGGTAGCTTATTATAAATGCATAATTTGTAAATAAGGTATATTTATGTATAAGCCTTGCAGATGGAAAATGCTTTATATCCGAGTTTCAAAATGCCCCAAGTAACTTAAGAAATCTTTTTTAAAACTTTATTTTATTGACAATAAGATAAGGCTGTATTTGCACTCATTTTTGACTGTAAATGTATTCTAAAACACTCAAAGGTTCTGCATTCAATTCACATATTCGTCAAAAGTGTTTAAAGTATATTTAAGGTATCAAAAAATACGTTTTATATGCTTTTTTTTTTTTTAAATAATCGGCCGATTAAATCGTTATCGTAATTTTTCGGCATCGGCATCGGCACTCAAAAATCAATATCGGTCGGGCCCTAGTATCAAGACACCGTGGAGGAGTGGAAAAAAAAAAGTTTGAAGCTTTTTATGCAATGTGCTTCGATGTGTACAGCTCAACTCCCAAAGCGGCCTGTGGAAATCTCCCAGGCTTTATGAGCCTGCCAAATAGGATGCGCCCAAAGCGAATGATGCATCTGACGGATAGATTGTGCGTCATTGTTTTATGATCAGCCTAATAGTGTCGCTTACTGGAAAGGTGAGAAAGATTTTACCAGCAGTACATAAACTGATCTGATCATAGGCCAACGTTTTTTGCTTTTGTCACGATGGCACAAACATCTGCCGACTCTGATGATCTCTATGTGGAAATGATTATATGAGCCCGTTGGTAAATATGCCTCAAAGCTACATATTCAGTGAGAGGCGAGATTCAACCTGCCTCTCCGATATGACGACTCCTCTGAGAATGTATCACCTACTGAGGTTTCATACATAACCTGCAGGTCTGCAGCTCCCGCCTATTGTGTCGGCACACACGCATCACTAGAGCTTTGAAGCAGTCACTCACTTTACTGAGTTCTGCAGTGCAGGGCTTTACTGATCTAGAAATAGAACCAACCATGCACCATCACAGATATTTCCCCCAAAAATATGTTCATCCAAGAGAAGGTCACATTTAGAATATAGTAATTTTAATAAATAGTATATAATCAACCACAATGATAGGAATTAGCTGATCGTTTTGTTGGTGATGCAGTGGGTTAGCTTGCAGGTTACAAATATAGATCACGTCAAACACGTTTCTTATTTGCAAATTACCATTTTTTTTTTCGCAGGGAATCAATGCTGAGTAAATTTAGACTTTATTTTGGCATCAAGGCTGCGTTTCATGTTTCTTAGGCTGAGTGGAATTTTAAAGCCAGCCCAAAGCGAGTAGAAGGGAGAGATGAAATGCAGCCTCCCATGGAGAACGGGGAGAATACGAGCCCACAGGTGGATTTGGCTGCAACAGCCGAGGCAGCAGACAGCAAGATTGCACCTTAAATAGACCTCCCAGTAGGTGAAAGAAGTATGCAAGCTCAGCTAAGATATCAGCTGATGGGGCTTTTCTTCAAGGTGAACACGCAGCTATTTATGTATACAAGTCAGAATATGAACTAATGTGAGACTTGTGCGACGATAAAATAAAACGCCCTCAGAGCTAGAAAAGGATGCTGAAGGTTGCATAGGCGTTTATAAATGGTCATTTTCTTCACTGCGTCTTGACGTACAAGAAGGCTTCTCTGATGCTTGGCTTCTTTTGTTTGTGTCAGACTTCAGTGATCAGATATAATCCGCCCATACAATGTGCGACGGAAGACGTAGACCGTGTTGTGGAGCGCGAGCGCGTCGGCCTGTGTGTACGCGTGCATGCATATGTGATGTCTGTATTAGCATTGAATTCCAAGGGATTAGCGAGTGGCTAATCTGAAGTCTCCAGTCTTTGACAAGCCATGTGTCACTAATCTCAAGCACTCTGGAATAAAGAGACACAAACACAATCACCTTTTGGATTAAAAACTAACCCAAACGGAGGGGGTTTGTAATCTGTCACGCCAACCAGGAAGGAAGGTAAAGGGAGGCTCAAACTGAATTAAAAGATAATTTAAATGAATAAAAACAACAAGATAATCACGTTATTTACTGCCTCTCGTTCTCCAAAATGCACACATGTACAATATGCAGAGTTGCAAGTAAGCAAACGCATGGAGGTTGATTTAACAGGCACTTTCACTTGAACTTAACATTCTCTTAATCACTGTTAGCCTAGATAGTGTTCTTTTATGTTGCATGCCCTTTCATCTGACAGCTTCTTTTCATGCAATTCCCCAAAGGCCAGCGTCAGGAGACTTGGTAGTACATGTCACAGTAATAGTTTTTTTTTTATTATTAAATAGAGATAAAGATGTGGACAGGTGTGACTCGTTCTAGTCCCTCAGCTCTGATACTGTTTGGGGACTTCAACCAATCCATACTGTGTACAGTAACAATAAGCCATATGTGTACACTAAACACACACACTGGACAGTACTTGCTGGAGTAAACATGGAGCCTTTCTTTTTTTTTACTTTAGTGCTCTGTTTTTTATGATCCAAAGATACCTTTCTCTGAGTCCACACACAAAGATTCTTTTCTGTCAAATCTGGGTTGACAGGGAGGGTAAATTCACAGACAATGTGTTGGAAAAGGTTGGAGGTAGAGCTGAAGCAGAATAAGGTGGGAAGAGAATGATACAGCCGCTCTCTCCAGGCTAAGATTTGGGGTTGAGAAAGGAACATGTACTGAGAAATCTAATCTCTTCTCCTACTGAAAATAAAAAGATGCCTATACAGCCAAGGGTTCATAAAAGGGGAATTTAATACACATGATATTAATCTGTATCCACAGAAAATGCTCCCCAATCATATAATTCCAAATCACTAGTGCTATTCCATAAAGTATTCCCTATAATGAGATGCATCCCTCTTTAATGATGATGCATATTTCCTCCTGATAGCCATTACACAAGTCTAATAGACACTCATACTTGTTAATTTCTCATTGCTTTAATTTTCTTTTAAGTCAGCTTCAATTGCAGACCGCATCGGCTGCAGTATATCTGCACAAGGCGCCGCATGCGCGTATGCTTCGTTTCAGACACTACAGCTCTTTAATATCATGCAAAGCATTGATTTGGCGCTTAATTGCTTAACTCGTACTTAAACAATAAATATGGAGCTATGTCGCGATGCTAATTGAAAAGCAGAATTTACTGCATCCAACAAATGCAGATCTGTGCACTTGTTTTAGCTTTGCGGTCTCAAAGGAAGCCTAGAAGTAGCTAAAGCTAATTGAAATATAATTCCCCAAAGACACATGTTCATGTTAATTGACTTTCTGTGTGTGCGCCCGTGTTTGTGGGTGTGCCACGCACACTGTGTGTGTGTGTGTGTGTGTGTGTGTTTTTGTATGTGTATAATCGCCAGAAGTCACTTTCTAGTCCCTTGTCTAATCATCAGCTTGAGGCCCCCCATCCCCCCCACATCTTAATTCAGTTTTTGAATGCCATTAGACACTCTTTTGCATGAGCCATTTCTAAACGCAATTAATGTAGTGGAATTACCCAGTCAGAATCCACCGGTCTTAAAACTTGAATCGAGCCGATCACGCCATTGTGGTCGGCGCACAATGTAAATCCGAGCAGTTTCGACTGCTCAGGCAAGCGGTGATGTGTGGAACAATAAGGCTTTAGACGGGAGCAAATGGATGGGTTTTGACTGCGACTGTGTGTTCGGGTTTCTGCCTCCTTTTTCCATGTGAAAGCGGAGCGAACAGACATTATGTGTAGAGCCTGTAATTATATCTACAGGTGTGAAATTTCATCCAATTGAGAGGGTTTCACACTCACACCCCTGTTAACAGGCACGCACACAGACATCAAAACGTGGTTACACCGCGCACGAAACAGCAAAAGTCAGACCGTCTCCTCCGAGTTGCGAAGCTTCGTGTGAAGTAGGCTTTCAGAAGTGGTTTCTTTGGTGCGCTGGTCATAGTTCCCACTCAATCTGTGCAAATGCATTTAATTGAACATATTCACACATATAAATAAGTACTTTATTGGTCACTGAAGTGACCTTGTCATTTTATTCCTCCAAATGTCTCCTTTTCTGTCTCCTCTGCTCTGCTGTCGTACTGCAAGATGTCTCGTCTGTGTTGTGTTTTTTTTTTTTTTTTTTTTTTCAACCATTGCGGATCCTGTTTCTAAGGAGAAATCCAAAATTGTATATTAGTTTCTAAGTTTGGAGTCTGGGCTGCTTTCTGTGGAGAGATTGCTCCGGGCCTGTTGTAAAGGGGAGGGAAGATGGAGTCAAGTGAGACAATTTATAACAGTTAAAAACCAAATGAACTGAGACCCTTGGCTTGGGTGAGCGAGCGGCAGCATACATAATGTGCCTTAGGGATTTCTCCTCCACACAAATTGTGCCGTGTGTGTGCGTGTGTGTGTGTGTGTGTGTGCGCGCGTGTCCAAGCTAGCAAATACATAGCTCACAGAAACACACAGCACCCTCCACCATCTGTCTCCGTTTGCCACATTGCAAATCCATTATATGCTACACAACATTATTCCCCCCATCCTAAGTGGCACACACCCCTGAGCTTACTTCCACTATCCTACTCAGTGGAACGGTGACAATTTGCCACCGCGTAGGCATCTTTGTTAAAGATGTCGTGGCACGTTTCCAGCTGGATTTTAATACATATTTCCATGCTCCATTTGCATTTGTTGTATGTTGGGCGTTTACGAGAGTTTACAAGCCTGTTTGCTTGTTCCTGCTGCTTCGTGTGTTAATGTGTGCAATATTTTTCAACTTGGACTCACTGGACTCTAATAATCCTGCTACCTCCCAGAATTATTAATTTTTGCATTTTTGGCAGACAGACACATCCAAACATCCACACACACACACACACACACACACACACACACACGCACACACTGCATGAATCTGGCTAAGGTTTGGCTCAGTAGTTTTATAGCTAACTCATCTCCACTTCTAATCAAAAAGCGTCCCCAGCTCTGAACCTCCTGCTGAGGAAACAAAGAAGTTATTATGTTTTTAAATGGCCTCCAATTACGGGTAATTTCGCCGCCTATCTTTAAGCTATTTGCTTTTCTCTCACTTTGCGCCGGTTGGGTAGAGCGAGCATCGTGCTTGGCAAAAAAACAACGCGAAGACAAGTCAGACATACAGCAGATGCATTCTCGTGGACACCAGAATGGCCTGCCTTTCTTTGCACTCCCTCTCCCTGTCTCTCCTTATCGCCTATCGTTAGAAATGGAAAGCACAGTTTGCTCAATTCCTCCTTTATCTTCCTCATTAGTGTTTGTCTCACAGTACACTCAATTACCCAGTCCATCACTCTCCTGTACCCACAAGTTCAAAGCTTCCACGGTCAAAGTTTCTCAAGCGGTTACAACACAGTAAGATGCATTAGTGTGTAAGGTGTGATGCCAACATTGTGCTCTCCGTTTTTAAATCATGGATGTATGCACTGCTTCTGTGCTTTGAAACAATTTTAGTACATAGCCTTGAGAGTTTGCAGCCTGTTGCTGCATCTCTAAGCTTCATAACGTTTACTCCTCGAAGCCTGGCTGCTCTGGACATGTAAAATGTTAAATGTAAATCCATAGCACACCCCGCCAAGTGCATTTTGGCACAGCTGGATTGGATTTGATGGATTTGATTTCAGTTGTAACCTTGACTGTATGTTTCTGCATTTGGCAGCAGTCGTTTATTTTTAGACTGTTTTCACGTCTTTTTTTTTTTCCATAATTGAATAATTTGTCTTTAAAAATGCGCCATTGCTCCTGGTAGCGTTCTGATAACGGCTCGTATCGTCTGGCTATTTTATATCTAAATGAAAAGGACTCAAAAGACCGCCTTTGCAGAAACTGAACTCCAGGAAACGTAGAATATAAAGGTCAAACAATCTGGATTATGAATCACGAGTTAAAGACTTCTGAAAACGCTATTTGTATCATTGTTGCACCCTTTTATGCAGCTGAAAGAAGTCACTTCCTTTTAAGAATTTTTACTTTTTAGATCATCTTGATTTACGAGCCACTGAAGGTCCTTTGTGACATTCTCTTTTTGAGACTGCTCAACTGTATATTTCTCTTCCTCCCTTATCTCCATTTGCAAATGCATGCTATGGCTACAATCCCAGACATGCTAATGCCGCTGTATGTGTATCCAGCTCAAATGGACCAGCTAATGCTAATCTCTGCTAATCCTCTGAGAAGCACCCTCAGAGCAACATTATCATGCTACTCTGTAGTTGAGATGGATAGTGGAGGAGAGGGGACAAAGAATGGGGGGGGGGGAAATGGTGAATGGAGATATCGCTGTAGCAAATATTAAATCATAACAGCTGACACGCACAAATCCTCACACCAGTGGTCACCTTCCAACGCCCGCTCCTCTACACACACACAGATTCATACGCATGCACACCAGCGCTGCAGACACGAGCTATTACTGAATAGATGGACCCAAAATCTCCCGGCATAGCAGTAATAATGAGAGCGTGTTAACCACAGTTGCACTGAGCTGGTAAATGATAGACTACTCTCCAGGACCGAGTGCTGATCCTAAGCCCTTGTCGTAATGCACTGGTCACCCTAATCCTGACCTTATTAAAAGTGAGCCAGAATGGAGCCCATGTCTTTAGTCTGTAGTAGTCCTTCAATGCAGCTGGTCCCAGTCCAGCCTGTTTGAACTAATCCCCCCCCTCGCCACCTTTCACCCCCATAGGCATTACGATCACGTATCGGGTCAGCATCAGTTACATTTTCCAGTTCTGGATGAATCTGATTTGTGAAGAAACAAATATTATATGTCAGGAAAAGTGCAGCCTGTAAACAGTGCAGAATCCTGGAATACTAAGATTGCCGAGCATTTCCTGTTTGATATGGACCATTTCCATATTCACGCACAGTTGCAGCGCAATGCGATACCCCGGCAATGCGGAGAGTAGCACTCCGTATCGTATTGCACATGGCAGCGGGGAATAATTTGACCGTAATATGAAATAATAAGAAATCTTCCGTCAGCCGTAAATTCACACCATTTCATGCTGATATGCACGTGGCAAATATGTAGTGATGATCGTGTTTTTCTAATCTCCAATCTTTAATGAAGAGGCTGTGGTTTTCCTATAGCGTCATGAGATCAAGGCTTGCCTTCATGTCTTGCCGCGACCCGAATAATGCAGCTCTACTTGAGTGAAACTGATCAGTGAAATGTAATCATGAAATTGATAAATTGCAGCCTTACCCTGCTCTCTCATGAATATATGGCTGTGTCGTGCTGATGGAGCGGTGGAATATGTTGATTTCTGGACTTGATTCTCCCGCTTTGATTATCATTATGTCCGCAAAGACGTCTCGCCTCATATTTAGTTCTGTCCCTCCCATATATACAACATGTGACATTTAAATCAGTGACACTTTTCATCTTTAAATTGAGCCAAATCACTGACATTATAGCGCATTACATCTGTGCACAGTACGATGCCATTTGAAATATCCTTATATCAAGCATAAATGGAGAAACGCCAGACACCGCTGCTTCAATGTGCTTATGAAGCAACTAAGTAGACATTTATTTGGTAATTTGTATCAAATTAGGCCTTTTAAAGTATGATGCGATACCAAACAGAAATGCTGCTTGAACTGCATGCAGGGCTTTCATCCTTTTCCAGCTTGATTAGAAAAACTAATAGCATAATCCCTGAAGTCTCAGCAGTGCTCCTGATATCCAGTGGGTACTTGACATTCAAAGGAGACCACCTTTGATAGAGTAGATAACGGGGGGAAAGAGAAAGCAGGAAATGCAACAGGGAGGAAGATGACGGGTTGTTTTTGAGATGTCATGCGGGCGTATGTTGAACCCGCGGCTCGGCCGGCATCCTTAGTGATGTGTACTGCTGTGCCAGGGCTCTCTTAAAGCCTCCCTGTGATAAGATGAGACGAGACAGGGTTGAGAGTAACAGCAAAACATTGGGGGGTGCATGCATCATAGATGGGTTGAGGGTGGGGTGAGAGAATTAGAGGGACGTGGGGCCTATGAGATGGATGGGGTCAACACAGGAATTCCTATATTGCATCTGCTCCTCCATTATATACAGACAGGAATTGGAGCAGAGACAGATTAACCCGGAGAATATAAGAAATAAAAATAAATGAAAGATGGTGCAGTGTAAAATAAGAGAAAACAGAGCAGCAGCAGCAGCCATGCATGAGGTATTTGTGAAATGAGCCTCGACAATAACACACAGACTCACACACACTATCTTGCATTTGTGAATAGTACACACAAGCTTGCTTCTAAAGCATGTTTTATGTATGTATGCACATACACAGATACACAGTGAAGAGGTCTGTTTTATAAGGTCTATTTCATTATGCCCGTTGAGAAACATCTCGACGAACGCTATGAAATAGCTGGTTTGTATGTTGTTTTTCTTCCCTCCCCTATATCTGTATGCCTCTCCCTGCACGCCTCCACCCTCTCCCCTTCCTATCTGGATGTTTCATTTCTCTCTCAGCCCCGACACCCTGCTCACCAGCGTCACCCGGGGCTTTCATCTTGGCAGGGTGCTTCCTTTATGAGCGAATACTCCAATTGGCAGACAAGCGCCCTTGTCAGACACCATTCATTGCACTTGCATAGATATGAAAAGTGTTTTAACAAGCACCACTGAGTTTTGTGGTGCAGCAGAAACCCTGCATACCAATGGCAATGCAGATCCTGTGACCAAATTACAGACGCGCTGGAGTTTGGAGACGGTTATGTTGATGTTCCTGTCATACATTCAAAAGAAGAAAAAAAAAAGTTTCTCTGCAGCTGCATCAAGGTAGCGAATAAGTAAAGTTTGCTTTGCTGATTTTGGTGAAGAAGTTGGACTTGGAATGAAGTTAACTACTGTGTAAACTTTCACAACAATAACGTACACTTGGTATTCGGATGCTAATGCACATACTGTATAATAGCTCCTGCATATTCTGAGCAAGGCAAAGTCGGCATTTATCCATCAGATGAAAGGCTGGTGCGACTCCTGGACCCAAACAACCAATGGGAGATTCCAGGACGTTCTGCTGATGCGTCTTCACTGTCAAATCAAAAGCCCTCGCATGACATTTCATAACTTTCTGACGCAGCGGCGGGAATAATTTTGCAGTGGAAACCCTGCATAGAATGGTTTAGGCTACTGCAGAGGTTATAGATGCTTCTGTGCATGTTGGGGTTTGGATAAGGGAGTGTTGAAATAGCTGTTTGGCCTGGGAGAAATAAATAGAAGAAATAAATTGACGACTTGTATTCCTCCTGGTACTTTTTGTTCCTGATTCCAAGTATTTCTCACATCGATTAAAACAGATCTGCAGACCCGAAACCTTGAGGACTGCACTTTTAAATGTGATAGTTTTCTATTGATCCGACTTTAAACTGCAACAAAGGCCTTTACAGTAGGACTGCTGCGCAAATAGCCGTTCACCATTCATGTCATGGTGGCGGTTCTAATCCCAGCAAGCCGTGATACCAACATGAATTGATCGTTGCTGACGAGCCCTTACAGTGCCGCTTCCCATCCTTTTGAAGTAGCCATTTTCTCAGCCTTCAAAATAGCAAATGGGCACGAGTGAGACAGAAATGGCACTGGACGGGTATAAAAGTATCCCATGTCATTATGTTGCTTCAGTTCTATTTCGGCTCTTTGCTCTGGTCAGAATGTATGAATGGAATTTGGGGAAAATTGTCCCGAAAGCTCCTCGATGTGCAGGCAGCAAGAGCAGACTAAATGTCTTAAAAGGAGTTGATGTCATCGTAACTGAAGGCTCTACATCCACTGTATGATGATCTTGGCCACAAGGGCACTGTCTCTAAAAATATAGAAAGTGGCTGCTTTATAGACCATGACATATCATTTCCTCCTTTCAGAGCGATACGTACAGTGCTCTGTTTCCATCAGAATGCACCCAGGCTTTTCTGATGAATCTGTTACACCGGCAAGCTACGTTCCCCTTTGTTTCATTCTCCGTGTCATTTACGCTCCTGTTCTCTCTCTTTGACTGTCTATCTGTGGATGAAGTGAGACTTCAGCTGTGTATCAGTGCCGGGGTAATTCAGCTGCAGAAAGGTTATGTGCATCCAAATGACAGTTAATATGCGGCGTCTGTCAGAGATTCCGTGTCTTGTCCTGTACGGCGTTTAGTGCGTAGCAGCGTATACATTCCCCTAATGGCGTCAATTCATCTGCGGTGGCGGACGAAACGTGGATGCGGCCTTTGAATGCAACCTCTCGCTGTAGTTGAAGGGGTTAATGGATTTGACTCGGAGTATGATTTCCTGAAGAGCGTGTTGAACGTGATCTGGAGTTGTATCTCAATCTAAAGGCTTCCCGCTGGGGAAGGTCGGGACTATTGGTTAAGAGCATGTGTGGAGGAATCTAATTGGTGGAGACTAAATATTTGGCAGCTGGCAGTGTTGAAAACCCTGTGAATACGGTCTTTGTGATTGAACTTGCAGTAACCTCCAGTTGTCTCATTGGAATCCTATTTGTAGATAGTCAATTAAGCTTCAATCACATGAAACTAAAATGCTACTTTGTGTTGAATTTGATTTAAAAGAGAGAAAAGCTGCTTATGCGGTCAATAAAATATGCTTGGTTGTTGTATTACTGGTGAGAGTTGAAATTATACTCCAGGATGAAAGCAATTTTTTAACAGTAGAAAAATCTGTTATATTTCTCCAATAGTAAAAGTCACTTTTGGTATTTGTACCAAAAGTCAAGCATTGTTTGATTATTTTTTAAACTTGACAATACTAATGGCTACTTAACGGCACAAAGCACATTATACAGGGAAGGACTCTGAGCAGGACACACATGATCCCACTCCATTTCATTTGGATTTCAACAATGCCTGCTCACAGGTGCTGTGGAGTCTTCTTTCCTGCTGGTGTTAATTAAATCTGCACTTTGTGTTCGCAAGAACAAACGGAGAGAAAAAGAGGTCTCACTATTTCCCACTTCCAATTGTGTGAGGGTGAAAACCATGCCATTCATTTAACACGGCGCCACTCACTGTGCCATTGTCCGCCTCATCGGTGACGCAGACACATTTAACACACGATGAGACTGCATAAAAGTTTCTCGACAGACAGCGATGTACATCGTCTGAACAGCTGCAGGGGGATCTTGCATCCGTCTGCAGCCTCTCTGTGTTTGTGCGTTCTGTGTTTTCTTTTTCGCTCCGTCTCCTGGAGGGGAAACATGACTTGTTTACTGTGTCTGCAGCGGCAACTAAATGAAATCACATTTCCCATCAGTCAGTGGGCTAATTGAGGCTAGCTCTTCCATTAGCTGTCTGCTCACATCTTCTTTGTAGGGAGCCGGATCGATCGACGCTCGGCCAGAGTTGAACACTTGGGTGCACACACACACACACAAACACACACACACACACACTTTTACACACTGCTCAAAGTTTATGAGTTGCAGGTGCAATAATTTTGCATCATTTTTCTTCATTTCCCACTGAAAATGCTGCTTCATCTTTCCCCAGTTTGAGCTTTTTGTATTTTATTTTTTTTATGTTTTGCATGCAATTCAAGTGGAAAAACTCCTGCACTGCTGCTTCAGACTCAGAGACAGAAGGTGATACAATAAAGGATAAAGCTTCCACTGCTCCAAATCTATCGGGGAATAGGAGAGTTGAGTTGCTCTTTCTCCATCTTTTGGGGTTGTAAAAGGGAATCTGGCTGTTCCCACAGTCTTGGCAAATCCTGCCTTTTCCGAATGCTTTTCTCACTAATTCTTGTTGTCCTGCCAACGGTGAGTGAAAGCGCAGAAGTGCATTATGGACCGGTCATGCATGAGTAACGAGGGCCCCTTTGAAAACACTGTGTGTGTGTGCGTGCGTGTGTGTGTGTTCTGCCCCATAGAAACCTAGTTATTATGCAGTGGCCTTAAGTGTCCCTCAGTTATCACACGCACACATTCACACCTACACATCAGCGTACACACAAAAAAACAATCATCAGCATTCATTAGAAAACTTGCTTCTGCGGTTCACTGTAATGAATACACCCACGCCATCCTTCTGCACCTTTTTCCCCCTCACCCCCCCCCCCCCCCCCCCATTTCCCCATGCATTAAGCACACTAACAGTAGAACTATGAGTATGGTTTAAAATTCAGAACAGGTTGCCGTGAGCTCCTTCTTCGCCGTGGGTAGAAAACAATCGAGGTGTGACAATTTCCCCCACACGCCGGCGAGAGTTAATTTTGCTGTTGGACAAGGCGGCAGTTCGGATTCAGTGTTGTGAGGATTATGGTGATACATTAGTCCAATCTGTGTTGATCTCGCAAAGCAGGAGATGAACAGCCCGTATGTCCGATTGTCATTTGGATGCGTTTGCCTTTTTTTTTTATCGTGTTTGCTTTGGCTGGACCGGAAGCTTTGGCGAAGCTTTCCAAAGCTTGCACCGTGTTTGCTTTTCAATACATCGCCCGTGCCAGTGCAGACGACTGTCATCAGCAGAAGCACGTGCTGCCAATACCTGATTCAGCCATATAGATCCATATTATAGCTCTAAATTAATGTATCAGGGAATATTTAACGACGTCTTCATGGGCACTCTGCAGCGAGCTGTATACGGTAGCACTTTCTGCAGAAAAATCTTTTATGAATATATCATTAAATATGTGGACATCATTAATGCATATTAAACCTTTTCAGTGTGACTACAGGGACATTTTCAAAAACAGACCTTGTATGGGATTATCCCTTTGAGAGATTTGGCTAGCGAGAGCAGCAGGATGGTCATTTGAAGCATTTGTGATGAATCATTTCCCTATCCACTCCCAGCATTGCATTGTTTGCTATGGAAACGACAGGAAGCCCTGCCCAGTACCTGTCTTCCCTCCTTCCGCCCCCCCCCCCTTTACCTCACTATGACACGTTGCAGACATGCAATAATGTCAGAAGTGATCAGCAGAAATGATGGCCGTACAACAAGAAGACACGTGTTAGTCTTGACTCTGAGGTGACCTGGCTTTAGCATTGTGCATGTTGCTTACTGGTGCTGACAGCAGCCTGTCATGTAGCAGGTGTTTACATGGACTGACCACTACAGTTCTTGAGATGTAAAAACATTTGAATCCAAAGAGTGGATATTAAATTCCCTGAATGATATAGAGTAGGCCATTCGGCAAGCAATCCTGTCTTACGTGCGTGATTTCTCCCACAAAACACACCAAACACACATTTTCACGTGCATCGTCGCTGATCTCAGGCCATGTCAGTTTCTCAGTCACATTCTCACAGGTCAGACATAATCAGTATGACACACACACACACACACACACACACACACACACACACAGGTACGCACCTTTAACCAAGGTCACATGTAACTTGTTTTGCATGCTGAGGTGTTTTTGCTGATGTTGCGTCGCCCTCTTTACCCCCCCCCCCCCCCCCCCCTTCTCTCTGTTCTTATGATATTTTCTGTGTGTGCATGTGTTCTATGCATGTGTGCAAGCGCTCAGACACGCTGTCATCCCCCTTTGCTACAGGCACAGTTGTGGTTTGGAGGCTGGCATTGTTTGGTTTTCTTTTAGTCACATTCTATTTTCGTTGTGCCTCAAATGCAGCATGACTGCTAGCCCACGGCACAGTGTAGTGCAAAGTAACAGAACGCCAGCACGCAGGATTTGTGTTGTGTCTTTGTTGATGTGTATACGTCTCCAATCAATGAAAACCCACTGTTACACAAGATGTGTAAATACATGTTGCAGTAGCGGCAGAAATCTAATGGATTTCTCCTTTGCTCGTCTGTCTGGGCTGGGATCCGTGTGCCTGGAAGTGTTTGTGGAGTGGTGATGATGTGGAAACTGCTAGTCAATGGTTAAATAATGACCGGTAGTGACAGGGACAGAGGCTTTGATGCTTTTGGATTTGCTGTTTTTTTCCTCGGCCTCTCAGCGTGCAGCCAGCCAGAGCCAAAATGGCTCTGCAGGGTCAGCTTTGGCCCCCTGACAGGCTGACGAAGCAAGCGCTGTCTATTAAGGGCCAGGCCTATTAAATGATCAGAGACTACGTTCCCTTGACGCCGCTCTGGCTGAGAGGCCTCAACTCCCTCCTGGAGGCTGGCCCGGAGGTGTGTGCTTGCGTGCACGCATGCATGAGCTAATCCATGTTGGGAGCGTGTGTGACTTCATTTTCACTTGCTTGATGGAAGACTTTGTATTGTTTCAATGCATTTTTTGGTGTGTCAGTAAATAAAATGTATACTCATCCTAAAACAGAGTGTGTGTGGGCTCTATCTAGTTCAGTAGCCTTATCCATGTCGAGGCATGGTTGTACCCGTTGGTGTGGATGCTGGGAGCATGAGGCTAACATTTCAAACCCCTCAAAGAACAGACACAGGAAATCTCAAAGACTCACACAGGTCGCTGGCTCGCCCCTTGTTATGTGGAAGAAAGTAGCATTGTGTGTTCGCCGGTGCTTTCGTACAGCTCCCTTCTTTATGATCCTCTCCAGCCATTGTTATTGACAGAACACAACAAGCCCTACTGTGCAGAGTTCACAGGTTCAGGTGTTTCTATGGGTGACGGCGTGTTGTAAATACTATTGATGCAACCCTGTTCGCCGTGCTCAGGAGGAGAACCTTTCGTTTCCAGGAGCGCTGCGGATCGTGATTGATCAGGCGAGTGCATCGTCACATGTGTAAACATAATGTAAGTGAATTTTTGTGGTTTAAGATTAGAGATGCACTGGTACTGATGTCGGTCTGTGATAGCTGGATTGAGTATCAGTGACCGTATCGGCTGATCTGGTATTGGATATCATTATTTTAATAAATCATAATTCTCACATTTTGCTTCACAAAGTTAGGCAAATGTTTAGGCCAAGCCTGATGTTTCCTTATACATAATGTAATTATCCCAGTTCCTTCTGCACAGTGAGGCATACAGCTTATTAATTAAACTCGGGTATCGGATCGGTGCTCCGTATTGGCAGGCGCCCAAAGCCCAGGTATTGGTATTGGAAGTGAAAAAGTCCGATCGGTACGTCCCTATTTAGGATCTAGTTTTTTTGCGAACAACACGTCTCATTCATCCCCGAGCCTATTTGTCAAGGTTTCAAATGCTTTCAGCTCTGCTACCAGGGCACTAATGTGGAAAACCCAGAGAGGCCACAAATCAGTCATTTTGCTTTTTGTTGTTGTTATTTATCAAAACCTCTCCCAACTCCTTATTCTCTACTCCCTTTCTGTCTTTGCTTTGTTTTGCCCCAGCCTGTGACTTTGTGGTCGGAAAGCATGAGTTGCTCATGGCAGACAGACAGCTCCAGACTTCATTAAATAACCATCCACAATAACACTGCATAATGCCATCTCCAGGCCTATTGTGTTGGTTTGTACCACTCTTGTTTGTGTACATGGATTATATCTTCCTCACTCTGTCTCTGTGCATTGATTAAATCTTTTTCTTTTTTTTTTAACACCGCATTTACTTCAGAATATTTTGTAAATAGTTAGAAGTTTCACATTGTTAATTGACGGCGTGTTTTCGTCTGCCTCCTGGGAAGTAGAGCGGGGCGGTGGCGGACGCTTTCTGTCCAAATGTCAAAGTGCCCTTGGGTAAGACACTGAACCTGCTCCAGATGGACCATCACCTTGTATTGTCGTCTGCTGCCATCCGTGGGAGTGTGTTTGTGCTTGTGTGTGTGCTTGTGTGTGTGTGTGTGAGAGGCAAAATGTAAAGTGGTTTGAGTAAAAGGGCTATAGCAGTCTGTTTACCTATTATCTATTGGAAAAAAATATGACAAATACAACATAAAATGTCCTCGCCGTGGAAGTTTTATTGTATTGCATGTATTTCCCCCCCAAATATGAAAGTGCACAACATTACTTCGAGTTGTTTATGAAAGAAAAATGACGATAGCAGTTTCTGTGTGTGTCTGCGAGTGTACATTCATTGTGCATGCTCATGCTTTAGAGTGTCATTAATCAAGTGAAGTATTATTGTTTTCAGCATCTCGCCCAAGTCTACACATTACCATTTTAATGACATTACTCTCCTATTAATCTGCTTACCACACAGCCACTGGTGCAACTTATAAAACTATCAAAGAAGTACTTTGATGAAAAAAAAAGAGAAGAAAAAAAGGAAAAGAAAAGCAAGACCATAAAGAGAGAGGGAACGGTAATTAAAAAACCTCTCTAATGAAAGAAAACTCATAAACAAGAAATAGGGGTAGAAGAATGGAAAAAGTGCATATGCTGCAGTCTCGAATTAGACGTGCGGCAAATAAATTGATGCTCCATTCAGCACAGAAACAGTGAGTGTGTGGCAAAAAAACAAAGTAGTCAATGCCTGCAGCCATACCCATTATAATTGTAACTCAGTGCATTCCCTGGAGCCTAATCGGATAACTAAATTAAGGCTGCCATCAACATCTTGCAGTCTAGATTTCGGTGCTCGACAAATGGGTTTTGATGTCTATTTGAAAGTTTCAAACGATACTGTATTTCTATGCTTTTCTCAAGTGTCTATGGGTGAATCAAAGCTGAAAGCCCCTCATCATTGGGAGGATGTTTCTTTACCAAATGATGAGCTGATTAACCTTGGTCACCAGGTCTAATGAATCTTGGAAATCCATTTTCGCGGGGGCGTAAGAGGAGGACATCCAGGCATCCGCTGTGATGAAGGGCAAGTAAGGCTCGTGGACTGCGCTTGGCTGCTGCACCTCTTACATCTCGGCCCTTCACCTCAATTTTCAACACTTTTAAGAGCAGAATCAGCCATCAATTTCACAACATTAGTAAATCCCTTTATGCGTGTCTTTAAAATATACAATTAAATGTGTCACTACAGGGCTTCGGGGAAGTAGAAACAGAACAGGTGTTACAAGAGAGGGTTGCAAAAAAATGGCCGGCGGCAGTCGCTCAGTGTCAGACAAAAGGTGCGTGTGTGTGTGTGTGTGTGTCTCTATGGACATGTGTGTGTGGAATACAAAGATAGCTGGCTGAGTTTCCATGTTTATAACGCCCATCTTACAGGAGACGTTATTTGGAGTTTGGAAAACAGAGTTTGCTTATCTTAACCTATCACAGGTTTGGCAACAGCCAAAAAGAGGTTAAAGTGACTCAATATCAATCTGGGTTAATAAAAGAGAACCACGTAGCTGGCACATATAGTACGGTCATATATACACACACACACCATGGAGAGTAGATGTAAAGCTTTTTAGATGTCAGACATCTTGTGGCATACCACATAATTGGCGAGTTGTTGCTCACATCAGGGCTGACCCCCCCCCCCCCATCACTTTGATCAGCAGGCAGCTGGCGGGCGAGACACCGGGACTTGGCTTGATTTCTGAGGAGTCGTGGTATTTATTCACCGACAGATAAACTGCACACACACGTTCACGGCTGTAACGTTACTGCTGACTCCATCCTCTCAGCCTCACGGCTAAACGGATGGATGTGGTGGAGCCTCATGGGGAAACTGCACGTGTCAACAATCACACACATTGGAGCGGCTAACCCTCCTGGATGGGTGAACTTGTACTTGCACCGCTGTGTGCAAGGCCCTCATTTAGTCAGTTAACAGTTAATGATCGGTTCATAAGGGTTGGTTATTATATAGATAGAGAGAGAGAGAAAAATATATATTAGCATTCCTATACAGAAGCAATAAATCACACTACAGTATGACCAGCACGGCATTGGACATATATTCATGTAGGTCAGGCCTATGCACTATGATGAAATGATGAATCGATACATGAGTCGATATGAATAATAACTTTCAGCGATAACCTGGCCGAGGCCATTTTCCAATGTTAGTACTGCGAGCATCAAAAGGGTTGTTCTCTCCATCTGGGTGTTTCCGACCATCGCGTGGCGTTGTGTAGGCTCTCATTTGTTTTTAATGCTCAAATTGAGTCACAATGTTTCACTGTTATGTGTTGGTGATTCACAAACGTGTCGAGTTTCAGTCATGTTTTGTTGCTGTGTCTCTCATTAGCTCCTATTGTGGCACTTCCATCGCCTCACATCTCGCTCGGGGACGTGGCGTCTCCGCGTCTCTCAATCGAGCCTTTTATCACTGGTTGCATGCAGCGATGCGAGGAAGCAAAGCTCATCCTGCTGTTGTTGCTCTTTTTAAGATGCTCTGGAGTATGGATCTTCTGATCAGGTTGTTGATCCTTGATGAATTATTGATTTCACGGATTAAGAATTATGCACTCTGATGCCAGATCCTTCTTGAAAAATATTCCTGCCAAAACCTCCAGTATCCCAGGCTCCGTTCAAGACACGTCCTCAGTATTATGTTGAAGAACGGTTGCCCGTGTTGTTTGCATAGAGAATGCATTCTAAATTTGAATACATTCCTCAATCCAACTACTCATTACATGATCTTATACTGTATGTATGTATGTATGTATAATATCATTCATTTTCTAATATTACTATGATTCTAAGGTTCCATTACTCCCTCAATATTGGCCTTTTTGTCTGTTTTTCTTTCAAATTTGAAACAGTTCTTCCTCCCTTACATTATTTTACAACAAAACAACATTTTACTAGGAGACAGACATATATATATATATATATATATATATATATATATATATATATATATATATATATATATATATATATATATATATATATCTGCCATCGACAAGCCACTGCAGCTCCCTTTTTGCATCTGTGCTCTCACTAATGCTTTTGGGTGTTGCAAAGTTGGATCACATGACGTGTGAAATTCTAACTTCTGAGAATCATCACCCTTTAATGATGTTACACCGTGCCATAGCGATCAAGACTGACCTGTGTCAGGTGGTTCAACAGGGAAGTGGGAGAACAAATTATTATTTCTTTTAATGCTCTCCTTTTCCTTTGTGGAAATAAAAGTACCAGCAGTTGAGTCACTTGTAATCAATATCCGCCGATTTGGATTGGCCATCTTCTGAGGTGTTGTGCCATCTGCTAAATCTAATCTTCCTTTTCATTCACTTTATGCTTATGCAATTCTTTCATAAAGGGGATATGAAGAAAATCCAGACATATCATTTGATAAATCTCAAGCCTGCCGGTGTAAAGTCAGGTCAAATCAGTTTCAATGTAGACACGAATATTAAATGGCTTCTTCGCCATAAGGGAAGGATAATGGGAGAAAAGGTTGCGTCAGGTAATGGAAGTGAAACAGAACGGATGTGAAAAGATTGTATGAATGGCTGACATGGGTTCAGATAACATAGGGGTGAAAACATTCTAGTGTAGAGAGATGTCATTCCGTTATGAAAAGTGTTTGCTGTGGCTTACTTGGACAGATAAACAGATAGAAGCTGTATCTCCTTCCGTTATGGCTTCTGAATCTGTGCAGCCCAGCCCGACTTGGCTTGTTTTCTCCCTCTCTCTCATCATATCTCGCCACACTTTCACTGTCTTTTTTATTTTCCCAGCCTTTTTTTTTATTATTATTTTCAAGTGTCATTTTTCATATGCATAGGTGCTCTGACAGGAAGAGGATTCCTGAAAGTGGCATCCTGGCAGCCCAAATGTGCTGTCCAAGAAAAGGACTTATTGGCTTATCGTGTGCTGAGAAGACCCATTCACATAATCCTTAAGCAGCCAGAATCCAGAACATCCATCGCTGTCAGCCATTGTTCTGCTCAGGAAAACGGATACTGTGTGTCTGTGTGTGTGTGTGTGTGTGTGTGTGTGTGTGTGTGTTTGCCTGAAAGCATGGCCCTTCCCTATATACGACGCTGCCTACCCATCCGTGCTTTCATGCATCTTTGTTTGTCGCACACTGAGCTGCAAATGTGTGCTTATGCATGTGCGCCAGTGTGTCACTAGGAAAAAAGAATGGCGGTGATTTGAAACCTGGAAATGTGTCTTTATTAAGATTGGTGGCCGCCGCTGGAGAAGCTTCATCATTGGGTTGTAAAATTAACCACGAGAGGACCAAGCTTATTGTTGTCAGTAATCCAACTATTTCCATTTCAAAAGCAGAGCTGAGTGACTGCGTTGGATACAAAAGCAGCCCATTACCAGCGTCATTATGTGCCTGTTGGATCACAGGGCCGTGTTCTCAGTGGGATGTCCATGTAGTCAAGGGGCAAACTTCGCATGGCGCACTAGATAAAGTTGAGAACCTTTAATTGGGAAGTAGTGCAGCGCATCTGAACTGACCAACACCGCTGTAGTCATTGAAGTAAACGTGTGTGTGTGGGTGCTTCTCCGCTTGTATGCCTTTTTTTGTGTGTGGGAGTGGGGCTGTGGGAGGGGTCGTTCCCCTGGCAACCTGACCGGGGTCAGCATGTCATACTGTTTCAGTGGCTGAGTGTGCTGCCTTATGCAAATGAGGCCTGTGCCAGCCTTCAGACATTAGCATTAGTGAGCATTTGCATAATATCAACTTTTGCTAGTGGAAAAAAAAATAAGGCATGAGAGAGAGAGAGAGAGGGAGGAAGAAATCATTTCAGTTTGGAAAATGAAGTTTACAAAAAACAGTTAAATACTGACAAAAATGATATCAGGATTGGGGGCTGTCACAATATCAGATTTTCACGATATGATTATTGTTGCCAAAACAATTCACAATAATTTCAAAAAATAAATCTGTCACATGTATCTTTTGCAATTTCATTACAATCAAAATACAATGTAGGGAGGTGGAGAGAAAATCTGTAACCATAACTTGACAAAACCATGATTTAAGAGGTGCTGTGCTATTATCATATTATCATATGTGCTTTATTAACATGATGTCTATGTTTCATTTTTACAATATCACAGTTATCGTCAATACCAGTGTATCTCAACACCCCTAATCAGAAGTAAAAGGCTTTGTGTGTGTGTGTGTGTGTGTGTGTGTGTGTGCGTGTGCATGCTTATGCGTGTTTGCGTTCGCACAATACGGATTTGTCTCCAGTCAGCTTTCCACAAACCAAGCCGTTCTCCAGAGATCAAAGAGGCTTCCTCTCACTAGCCTGTTTGTGGATCAGGTGTTGAGATTCCAGCCTGCACTCTCCCTTTATCTGTGGATTGCACTCCCTGTCTCTGTCGCTCTATTTCTCTCTGTCTATGTTGCACTATTGCAGCCTGTTTTTGTTTCGCAACCACGGTTTGTGGAGAAATGGACCATCGGCTGAAAGCAAAAAAAAATACAAACTTTATTACAATTGTCATAAACATACATGCAATGTAACCTCTGCACCCATCCTTAGCATTTAGGAGAAGTACGCTGCAGTAAAGCAGGGATCAAACCACCAACTGTGTGGTTAAAGGGTGACCCGCTCATGGAACGACCATGCCCCAAACAGGCACTTGTTCTACTATAACATATGTTGCTTCTAATTATCAATTTGAAATGTATGATTGTGGTATTTGTTTTGAAAGACAAACACAATGCCTTTCCCTTTGTATATGTGCGTGTGTGTGTGTTTCCCAGCCAACAGTGAGGAAGCCTGTTCGGCACAGATAAATGTCTGCCGCTCCCCGCGGTTCGCTTTTACTTCACAGAGTGTAGTTTTTCACAGTGATTGGATATCGACAGAGGCATCATGCTCCGGGCCATAAGTAAACCTGCGCACATTCACATATGCACGCAAACACGTGGGGAAAAATAACTCCTGTATGGATGTGGGGATATCTATAGATCATCTGTGCAGAAGAGGATGGATAGCGATGGACTTTGTGAAAGAAATCCACATGATGTTTCATCTTCCATACACAACCTTTTTTCTCATTCCCTCTTTCTCACATCCCCTTCCATTTTCTCCTTTTCTCTCTCCCCTCATTCATTCACTGAGGCTGTGGGTGATTGTCCCCATGTTCTCATTTTAAAGCTCTTTTGTTGCCCGCTGCTAAAAGCTGTTCCCCTAGAAGGTGCCACAGGGAGGAACCCGCAACAAGCAAAGACCATCTTCTCCCCACACTCACCCACTTATCACCTCCCATTTCCCATTTTGTCTCCCCGCTGCTTCTTCGCTGTCCTCTTCATCTGCGCCCTCCTCCCTGTTTCTCTATTTTATTTTCATGTTGAACAACTGCCTGCTGCGGATGCTTATGCAACATCCCCTAGCACTGCTGCTATATGCACACACACACACACACACACACACACACACACTGACGCAGACTGACAAAAAAGCAGAAAGGATGAGAAAACGTTTGCTTTGACTCACAGCATTTGTGTTTTGATAATCTGATGAGCTGGAAAACGCTTGGTTGTTGAGGGAGTCGGGTAGTTTCTCTCCAAACTGTGCTTCTATATGATTATGTCTGCTTTTGCATTCTCTCTGGACCGTTTGACTGACATTTCATACCTGCAGAGAAACCATCAACATGCATGCAGCATAAGGCATGTTGTCTACTAGCTTCAAACTGGCACGTCGATAAAAGGTGGAGTGTGACGTTTTTATGAGGAAACGGTGTGGAGTCCCCGCGGTTTTAATCAGCTTAAGTCAGTTAATAAAAAAGGGCAATAAAAGACATGAAGGCAGGTGTAAAGATGCATAAGATAATGTCGGGAAAAAGTAATTTTCCATTATAAATGAACCACCCACTGCAAAATCCGCAGTATATCCACACTTAGCAGTTACATTTTTCTTTTTTTGTTTCCTCATAATGACTTTTTGTTTGTTTTGGCCTGCTCTGATTTCCCCGATGGAAACTTAAAGTATCCACATCGATTCCACTTTAAAATTCAGTTTGGACCCTCGGATGCTTCTTATTTAAATTATATGGCGTCTCATGTTTCTCCTCTCCTCCTTTTCCTGTTTTTCTGCTTAATTTTTTTCAAATGAATCCATTTTTAATTCATTAGTGGCTTAATGGTTTAAGAGCATTCCGCTTAATGTGTTGCGTTCTCGGATGCTATATTTAGATCAGCAATTGTGTCAAGCATAGGTTTGTGAAGCTTTGGAGGCATTACATGTTCTATCAGTTACAGTATTTCTGTCTGCTGTGCTCAATTAATTTCCCTCTAACATCTGATTTGCCATGGGATGATATGAACATTTCACGTCACGATTATCCTGGCCAAAAATAATTGCGGTTCATAATATTATCCTGATAATCATCAAATTAAGACATTTTTTTTTAATTTCTTCACAAATAAGACATTTTTTGGGGTGAAAAATAATCAATTTTAATGAAATAATATCTTAAATGCATTAATACAGGCTAAATACATTTTTAAATTGTATATTTTTGAATCCTGTATTTATTAAATCAGGCTCTATTTTCCACTTTTCTACTATGGTAACAAACAAGACAGCTTTTTCAACTCTCTCGTGACAATCTTTACGATAATGGAAAATCACCACACACATCGTTATCACTATGTCGTCTCATCCCAAGCTGTGACCTGTGTTGATGTTAAAATGGTCACCTCGCTGTGTCACATTGTTTGTGAAGCAGAGACAATCAGTCAATCACAGCCATACTAAATGTTCTTCCAGATGAGTCTCGCTACCAGATCTAAACTTAAACTCCGAGATCACACAGGCCATCAGGTAGCAGGAAGATAACTCACTGTCATGGCTGAGGGGTTCTTCATGCAAATGCTGTTCAAAGACAACTTGTGGTGTGTGTGTGTGTGTGTGTGTGTGTGTGTGTGTGTGTGTGTGTGTGTGTGTGTGTGTGTGTGTGTGTACTGTACGTGGGCGTATGTGCTAACAGAGAAGCCTTTAATCCCATATGGCATGCCATATATTGTAACAGGAGCTGTCCCCTCCCACAGCTTTGATTTTGTGCGAGAAAAAGATAATTATTTCACCTTTCACTTGAAATTCATTATCAGAGGGGGGAGAGAGGGAGACAGGTAAATGACAGGTAATTGCTTTTCAGAGTCAACACCATTCTTCCTCCAACGTAGCGGAGTGAATGGGGAGATCTGAGGCCTCGGAAAAAAACGAAAAAAAAAACCGAGCAGGTGAGAGAAGTGAGACAGAGACGGAGTGGGAGGAATGAGAAGGAAGGGCTAATTTCCATAATGAAAAGGTAATAATTTGCGGCGTTAGAGTTAGTTTCACTCTTGTGTCTGTGGCGTGTCAGCTCCTTGCTTGAGGTCATTGTGTGGCGGCAGCCATGCATACTGATTCATTAACAAAACCTCGCCCACATGGCCTGCCCCCTTCTCCAGAATGTCAGTTTCACCTTCCCTCCTTCGCTCTCATCTTACCGACCCCCCACCCCACCCCCCCAACACGCGCTCCACTTCCCGCCACACTCGGCTTCCTCTCCTCTTTTTCCCCTCTCCCTAGCTTTCTTGCTCCAATCCGAGGACCCGTATGGTAATACAGAATATACGCATGAATTATATCCACTCGTGGAATCCCACAAAGGCCTGTGAAATACTATTTCATCCAGCGCTCCCTCGCACTCGTTCTATTCTTATATTGTAACATCAATAGAGGCCTCTGCTTTCTCTTCTCGTGCACACGTACACACACACACACACACACACAACCCCCTCCGCCCAGCTACATGAATGATTTAGGAGCATGCACATTGACTATCTGCCACCTGCCTTGGGCTCCGCTCAGGCCCACCTAGCGGCTGCTGGCCCTGCATGTTAATGCCTCGTGGATGGGGACTTGCATGTTAACACGGAGTGGGACACTCGGCGAGCTGACGGAGTGACAAGGAGCTGACACTGTGCACCTCCACTGCCGTTAAAAAGGGTGATAACAGGTTTAAGGAAGTTTTAACTTTAACTTCCTTTAACTAATAATTGAGCTATAAGAGTCAGCCAGTGAATCCTTCAAATATAGGGACAAAATTAGGTCAAAGCTGTTGTAAACTGGTACAGAAATGTCAAGTGAAAAATGCTCTAAGTCAAAAGCAGAGCATTTTTGTCCTATTTTTCCACTACAGTACCCCCCCCTTATTCTATTTTTTTTTAACAAATGCTTTACCAAGCGCTGGCTAGGCAGCGGCTGTTGCTATGTGACTAAAGGAAACACGTTTGAAGTGCGCTTCCCTTTTCTGCTAGCTAAAAGTTTGACCGTCTTTCTACTCCTGCCACTGCAAGCCCTAATCACGAGCTAAGCTCTCGGCGCTGTCGGGGGATGTGCGGCGGCAGCGCTGTGAACAACAAGGAGAAGTTCGGTGCGGCGGATCACACGTAGCAACAGTGAATCATGGAAGGAAACAACTTGCATGCGAGGAGGCAATGGCTGTGGCTCTGTGTGTGCCGCTGTGCATCTTCTGTTGTCAGAACCAAGTGGGAAGTACAGAGTATTTTATAATAGCCAGCTGATGAGCTGTCACATAAATGATGCATCGGATCACATGAGATAAAAAAAAAAAACGTTCAGAAAATCAACATACATCTGTAAATAGAGCACAGTTTGCTCCAAGCCACGAGCTTCTGAAGCTTCCTGCTATATTTAATAATACATGGCGAATGATTGAGCTTTACATTTCTTCAAAGCTTCCGATGGAAATCAAATTTTTGCAGTGAAATCGTTCGTTTTCTTGTTATCCGCATGTGGCGTGGTGATGAGAGCCGGCATCTGAGCTGAGACAGCCAACGGGAGGTAATCTAATGTATGGTCACTTTCTCACCATTCATTTTTGTTTCCAACTCACTTGCTTTTCTAAAAAGACTGAATTATTTTTCAATATGAAACCACACGCTGGAAGAATATTAATGTTGAACTCGCAGCCAATTTTTAAGAGGTTTGAATACATCGCAGGTTCGGAGAGGACCGTTCCTGAAATTTAATTGGCATTATTAATAATCAAGCCGGCGTTATTTCAAGGACATTGCTGCTTCCGGTGATGAATGCGGATTTGCTGATGTGGGCTCGCACCTGCCATCCCGCTCATGTCTGAGCTACGATGCTAACAACGCAACACATTTTTGTGTTGAATTATTAAAATTGCCTTCCTCGAAATATCAGCCGAGGGAAAACAATTGTTGTAACTCCGTTTGGGAACGTGGAAACCCGCTCCGCCGTTTAACGTTGTGCCGTTTGATTTATGCGTGTATGTCTTCTCCAGGTGAGACTTTGGTGTGCGTAACTGTGGAACAGGAGTCATCCAGCTGAGTTTCACATCTCTTCCCACTATCTCCCACTGGCAATGCAGACTGTGTCGAGCTGAAGAGGCTGTCAGTGGGTGGGCAACATATTCTACACATCTAGAGGGGGATTTTATAGAGCCTGGCAACCGTTACAAATAGGACACAGGCAGGCAGGCAGGCAGGCAGCTCCCCTTCCTCTATCCACCTCCCTCCTCCGTCTGGGCTTGTCACTACTAAAAGGGGAACAAAGAAGAGCAGCTAAGGGATTACATTGTTCTTTCTTTTTTTTTAAGAAGAAATGTGTTGTTGGTATGTTGCTAGCATTTTTAACAGGTTGCTCTGTCGCATCCTGAACACGGGTTTATTCCTCAAGGTGTGCAGGATGTTGGCTGGAGCATCAGAATGTGCACTCGTTCCACGCTTCCTTCCCCAGAGATAATCAACTCCTGAATATTCTCAGTTGCTAATGCGAGCGTCGAATCCGCTTCCTCGGTGACGGCCTGTCATTTAAAGCAGACAAGGCGTGACCGCCGACTCAGGCGCGGAAGCAACTGCATCAAAACGTAGTCCCTCTGAAATGGATCTGACATCCGGGATGGTGTTTGACAACACGGAGGGAGTGCACCCGACGCCACCGTAACGGGAGGAAGGACCGCCGTACGTCTCGTGTGCACAAATGGCCGCGTAAAGCCGATTTCACAATCAATTCACCGTTTAAGTAATTCATCAACCGTTTTACAGTACGCCCTGCAAACATGGCCGCCCACAGAAGCTGGCATTGGCTCAAACACAGTCAGGTGCTCCGACTGTTGATTGTGCTCATTAGCACTCGTAATCCTGGTTGCTGTCATCAAGTGAAGCCGTGATTGTTTTTTTTTTTTTGCTGGGGCATTTTAAGACTATCAATAAGGAAGATTTTATAAACCACTTTCTAAAATGCTTGCTCTTCACATGCATGCGATCAGCCGGGGCACGCAGGGGCCAGCATCTTGTTTACTCTGTTTTGCTAAGTGGATGGCCCTCTTTTTTCTTTTTTCTTTACATAACATGGTTGCAGGCATGCGCGAAAGAGGGAGAGAGAAAGAGGGAAAGGGGAAGGACTTCCAATGTTTTCCTGTTAGTCACTGAGGCATGGGTAAATATTCTACTTCTAACATTAAGTGGGAGAGACAGAGGTTGCCTGAGCACCTCTTCTCTCAACTCCACCTTAGTTCGCAGAAGATATGTTCAGATTCTGCAGGGAAAGATCTTTTTCTTGTGTTGAGACGACAACTGTCGGTTCACCAACTAGCAGCACAAAAGGCTGCATATCTGCATATCTTTTATTCCTAATCTCATATATATGGATATTTAATGCACTTGCTTACCTTTTGAGATACTCTCCTCTCTATAGTATCTACTTCTGTTAATAGATATGGTCATTATTTATGCGTGAGCCTCTTAGCCTTGAGCTCTGATGCTGAACTAGATCCCCATCCCCCCGTACACTCGAGAGCAAATTCATAAAAGGATTGAGCAGCTTTTGCGGCTGCTAAACCTGCACAAATAAAACAAAAAAGCCTGCATAATGTGTATATGTATGCAGTTATTTATGTGCATATGCATACATTTGGTGCAAAATAAAGCATCTTCTGAGTGTTATTGGTAGGGCTGAATGCTACATTGTGGACACTGTTGTGGACACTGTTGTGGAGACTGTTGTGCGCATGTGCATTAGTCACATCCCACGGCGTGCAATACTGCAACAATTTTTTCTGCTTGATAGAAAGGAAAACTTCCCATGGCGTATCCAGTATTTCTGAAGAATGACCAAGGTTGGATGTTCATGATGAAATGTGTATATACAGTATTTTTACACTGGTCGCTCTGAGTGGGAGGATCCTTTACCGTAGTGGTTTCGGCGTCCAGCTATGTTAGGTCGTCTTGGAAAGGCCCTGGGTTGGAGTTGGCTCCCAGATCTGACTGTGAGCTCTGCAGCACCCCTCGCCTTGACCTCGGCACTTCTGATCTGTGGACTTGGCTTCACCCTCTCTCCAGGAACGGGGCTCCCGGCGCGACTGTAAAGCAGAGAGCAGACCGACCAGAGAGCAACAGGCCTGAGGCCATGTTGGCAACTCACCGTACACCTTGACTCGTTAACCAAGCTTTGGGGGTTTTACTCTTTTTTCCTTTCATATCTATACAACCAGTGAGTTTATTAATACATTTTTTTTTACTAGAGCACAGAAGTTTTTAAAGATCTAGGCTGCTAACTTTGTCCTCAAAGAGCAGCAAACTGACAGCCCTAGGTCTCGCTGAGTAAAGTGCACGGGGTGTCATGCTCACTTCCCAGGGATCATGGCAGCAGCGATTGTAGCCGTTGTCATGCTCCACTCAAGCTCATTTAATTCGGGATGTAGTGACAGGATGCAATGACAGCTGTGTCATGAAAAATAAATGATTAAACCTCCCTTACGTGTCATTTCTATAAACACGAGGAGAAAAAACGAGAAAGAAATCATGAAAAATAAGGTTATTATCTAAACAAATCATTTATTCCCAGCAAATTGTACTCAGAAGCGACATATTATCATCATGCTTGCACTGTAATAGCATAAGCAAAATATCATGGGTGCATCAGACCATAAGAGGTTACAGAAAGCAATGTGCTTTCAGCCACCACAATCTATTCTTTGTGAATTGGCCCCTCAGTCTCTAGAATATTCAATTGCAGAAGTAGCTGCTCTGCTGGGCTGTCGGCTTCCCCAGCCGGTACAGTGTTGCTGACAGTTTCATTGCCAATTTCACAAGTTCCTTGTTGTGGAGCAAACACAGGCATTGATAATTCCTTTGACAATTTAAAAACTCAGTGCATAAAGCCGTGCTGAACGCACTGTAGTGTGTTGGGCGACAAATTAATGGCTGTGAGCAGTGTGGGAGCGGAGCGAGCCTCTTGTTGGACATGGGGATTTAAAAAGCCTGCGTGTTGTCTCCAGTGCTGCATTCGCTCAAAACTCAGTGGCTGCGGGCATTATCTCTCTACAGGGAGAGAAACACAGAAATGCACTGGTAAATACCCTTGAATACACATACCACGCAGAATAATACACACAATTCACTCCGCTACATGTATAATAATGTATGTGTCAGGAGACGGTATCTAGACCTCCACAGAGACAGACCCAAAGGGTGCCTTTTCTTCATGTTGTATTGGTTATGTAAATCTACCATTATTATTGTATGGGACATATTTCAAACGAGCGTTTCCCACGTGTATATGTCACAAACACATGACGAGTATAAATGTGTGTACAAATACACAAACCCCATCCAATGAAAACGACAGATCTGCTCTTAAACTGTCAGATCTGGTGTCATGGGATATTGGAGCGTGCACTCATTGTGTGGAGCAGTCTCTCTGCCAGTTGGTGGACAGACAGGCTGGCGTTTAGGGCAGCAGACCGACATGCAGGGCACTCTGGGGACAGCAGACACCCCCCCTGGGTCAGTGATGAGGGACAGAGGACGCCACATGGGGCCAGCTGACACCTGGGTCAGTCTGAGAATCTGCCTCATCTGGCCTCTTTGTTTCACTTCCCAACTCCTAATGTCCCCTAGACATTTAGTAAACACCATTTCTGCACTGGTATACAATGTCTTGTCTTCATATTTTATTTTTTTCTCATTCACAGCTTTTATGTTTGTGTACTGACATGCAAAAGTGGAAAACTGCTCACATCCATGCTGGGTAATGAAGGCAATAAAAATTGCAATCCCCACAGAAATGTTTTAAATGTTTTGACAATGTCTCGACAAACTCGGGGAAGTAAAGTGCCACCGTGGAGTCTGGATTGTGCTCCTGAAGTAAGCCAATCATTCTAGTAGAGTAAAAAAAAAAACCCTCAATCATATTTGCATGTCGGGTACACATGCTGTAAATGGCACACATATGTAATGTAATCTCCTATATTGTCTCTTGACAGACGTAATTTGCACTTGCATCCGCTGTCACTACGCACTGTGTATGTTTCACTTCATGGAACGGGGCCCTGGAGGACGAGGTGGTTCTCGTCTGTGACGGGAACATCCTCATCAGGGTTGAACCTGCGCGATGCCGTCGGCACGCCGACTCAAACGACACGTTCTCAGGTGGGCCGCCTCAGCCTGCCGTGGTAAGCGGCGATGAAACATTGATGCTAAAAGGAGGTGCGGCCCTGATTGGAGCAGATGTGACATGTTTGTCAAATGACCTACTTCTGTCCCTATTATGAATTAAAATTGTATGATGGAGACTGGGGCGACTAATGAATGATACATGGTGGGGGTGGGGCCAAGTGGGTGGGGAGGGGAAACAAAGGTTACACGGAAACAGACGTGTATTTGTTTATTAATTTACTTTCTTTTGTCCTTATGCTGATGTGGATTTATGGGTAATATTCCGGTTAATGTGCCATAGAACGATTGCTTTAACCTAGAGAATACACACGGACACAAACGGGGCATAGTGACCCCGCACACCACCCGCCAAGCCTGGGCCGCTAATGGCTCTTTAATTGGTTGAGTGTTTGCAAGGAGGTAGCTGTAGACAGATGTTATCTGGCCCTGCTCGCTGTAGGAGGTGAGAGTGGAGGCTCTAATGGTCTTGTGCATATGGAGCCGGGAGTTTGGACCCGGGGCAGAGACGAAGCCCGCTGATCCGGCCCCTTTAGCTACTTAGATGCTGAATTAGTTAGCGTGGGAAGAAAGATTGATTTCCAGATATTTTACCAGACTGTGTGGCGTGCCAACATCAGCAAACAGCGTGTGGTTGCTCTCGCCCTCATGGACAAACACGGGGCTTTGAGTAGGATGCTGCTTTTTGATAAATGGACAATGGCTTCTCTCAAGAAAAGTTGCGTGTCCGTCTTGGCCCCTGCCCTCGTTTGTCTTTCTTAGACTCCTTCCCCCCTCTTTGTCTCTCTCCTCTCTCTCCATCTTGCTCGCTCCCTCCGGCTCAGTGAGGCACAACTGGGTGTCGTGAGAGATCATATCCTCTTGACCTTGCTCCAGGAGTTCTGATATATTTCATCTCTCATCGATTTTCTATCCTGCCATTTTTTTTTTTATCGCCCACTCCCTCCCTTCCATTGCCATCCTTCTTCCTATCCACAGAATCATTTTCATCTCTCGTCTCATACAAACATACTAACAGAATTTCTATTAGTCAGAAGGAGGGGGGGTTTTGGCAAAAGCAAGAAAGTGAGGGGATGGGACAAGATTGCATTTTCCATCAGAGTGAACTCTGAGAAAATGTCCACAAACAAATAGAAAAATACAGGTGCGCTGGCAAAGTAAAGATGAGAAAAGAAGTGGAAAGGAAAATCAATACACTCACATGCACGCGGGCACAATCACACACACACATACTAAGGTGTGTGTTTTATGGATGGGGCCCCTACTTACAAAGCAGCCATTTACTTCTATACAATAATAGCAGCACTTCACTCTGAGGTCTCTAAACACTTGTGTGTCACTACCTGTGAAAGGGGAGGAAGAGATACAAAACAACTTCTTTCACCAGGTGACTTTTTGACCTTGATGCCCCCGCTAATGTGTTTTGACTAACACAGTCTGTCCCATTAGCATCCATGCTGTCGAAGGCCACGGGGTTACCCGCCCGTATGGTGTAGTGGTCAGGGTTCTGGGTTATTGTTACCCAGACGGCGTTGGCATTGTGTTTACTGTCCACGGAGGTGACTCAGCCCACGACCCCGCCGCCCCGCTGCACCTGGGTCCTCCCCCCGTGGAATGGCCCTCTCAGCCGCTTTGTGGGTCCGACCTCAGCTGTCACTCGCATCCTTTCATCACCTCTCACCGGTGTGCTTCTCGCCTTGTTAGGGATGAGGAGAGGAGAACAAACATAGGATGAACGATGGCAAAACAAAGAGACATGTCACGGAGGAATAGCACGGCCAAGGTTTTTCCCTCCGCCGATGCATTTCGCCGGTTTGCCTCATTCCGTCATCGACGGGCAGACGCACGCATCCCTGCGGTGGAACAGCTCCTGGGGAGCCGTACCTCTTCCTTGATCAAAAACATGAGTGAATCATTTCTGGGGAGGATGGAACAAACTAACCGGCAAGAACAGGCTCCCTATTGATTTGCCGGCTCGATTAAAAACGGGGGATTATGCAACGTTTCGCTCCCGTCTTCCTCGCCATTATAACTAATTATTTTCTTAATTTAGCCATCAACAAGATGTGGTATGTGTGTGCACACATGGACATGCTTATGTAATCAGATGATCATGCACTGCCAGATATGTTTATTATTAGAGAGATGGAGATTTGGACCTTTCATCTATTTTAGGGATGTTTTCATTCAGCAAAAAATTCAAATGAGGTGCTTACATAATTCTATCTGCCATTGTTTTATAATAACAATAATGCACTTTGCTGTTGTCCTCAGTTTTCCCCCTTTTTGTTTTGGTGTGCTGTGTTTGGGTTGAGTTCAGCTTCAGTCCATGATGTTTTTTTAAGGAGTGGTCATGTAAGTAAATGTTGATGCCTGTCAGGGACCGAGCTGGCAAGCATGAGAAGGCACAGTGGAATTTCCAAAAAAGTGAGTTTTATTAACAAAAAATGAAAAATACCTAATTAACAAAACATTTAATAAAGTTCTGGGCCTCTAAAATAGGTTAACTAAACATAACTTAATGCCAACCAGATAAACCGTAGCTCAGGGCAGACTAACAAACAACCAACCAACAACTGAGACATACGGGTTTCACATATATAGTGGCCGATCAGGCCATGTTTGACACACTGGGGGATAGACAAAGACATACCACTTAAACAAGACTACAAAAGAAACACAAATCAAAACTATTTAGTCTACCTGGTCTTTAAGGGGAAAGTAATCATCATTAATATAATTAACAATAATATTAACTTAAATGCAGTGCAACAATCTAAGGCATGAAGCAGGGGACTCCCCAATGATGCAGGAGGCCCATGGTATGGTCCAATTAGCAGACAGCACTATTTAAGCCCAGCTGATCCAGATTGGCCTCCTTTTGCTGGCCAGCCAGGAACTCCACTCCAACTCCCAGGAACTGGTAACTCAAAGAATACACTGTTAGCTTGTCATAAACTGAAACAAATAGCAAAATTGACTAAAGAAAAGTTACCTAAATGTGTGCACTACAAAAAGGAAACCATTCTGTCAAAACTACTAATAAAAAGTGTTGTATGAAACTAAAAACCTGTGTCCAGTTAATTATCTTGATAAATTTGTACAGAAACTTTCACAAGTAAATAAACTAAATGAGTTACCAGCCTTTGCGCATTACTCAGTGTGGGGTTGCTACTGCGGCCCTCACAATGCCCAAACAGGAGCAGCCAAGTCAGTCTCTTCTTCTCGCTCTCTCGCTCTCTCGCTCTCTCGCTCTGTGTGTGTGTGTGTGTGTGTGTGTGTGTGTGTGTGTGTGTGTGTGTGTGTGTGTGTGTGTGTGTGTGTGTGTGTGTGTGTGTGTGTGTGTGTGTGTGTGTGTGTGTGTGTGTGTGTGTGTGTGTGTGTGTGTGTGTGTGTGTGTGTGTGTGTGTGTGTGTGTGTGTGTGTGTGTGTGTGTGTGTGTGTGTGTGTGTGTGTGTGTGTGCTCTATTCTTGTGTCCCTTCCATGGACTGCCTTCTAAAAAGAGAAAGGTTACAGTTCTGCCACTTTCCAGCCTTCTTCCCTAATTGGCATTTGTAGAGACTCCGACAAATAAACAAGCAAATAAGGAGTTCAATTGACAGCAGGCCGCACCAGGTCCTCCGTTGTTCTATTGATTACATATTTGATGAGCAGAGATGATGTAGAACATGCAATTTAATAACAAGCTGATGGTCAGACACGGAATTCGGCCACTCCTAGGGCACGTAGCTAAAATTGCAGCTGTGACGGGTTTTATACCTGAACTACTACAGTTCAAGAAGGTATTGTGGTCACTAAATATGTCTCTTGCCTTTTTGTAATTTTCTTTGCAGTCTTTATTTTCTTAACTTTAGAACAATCTTTCATTTTAATGCAATTCGTGGTGGCACAATGGATTCATTTCCAGTTTTGTCTGGAAGACAATGCGATACAAATTGACTCAAACTCTTTTGTAGTCGAGGAGTGAAAGATGCTTTCTGTGTGCTGATGAGCCACCCCTGCATTCAGTCAGACCCTCCCAAAACAAAACAAAAAATAAAAAAACAAAACAAAAAAATCAGATAGTTGTGAGTCTCTGTTCAAGAGACCACAGAGGAAAGAAGACAGTGGAACTGTTTTGACTGCAGGTTAGATCCCAGTGACTGAATATTAAGGTATTACAGTACCATGTTTCTGAATTGTATACTGGTTTCTTGGACAGTTATCACATGATCCAATAAGGAGCATTTTCATTTGATGTCTATATTCATGTTGCTGTAGTCAAGGACACGGCCTCCTTTAATATCTGTACAGGAAGCCAGCCATGGGTTCATTAGGGCAGTTAAAGAAAAATGTAGAGCTCCTGTTCCTTTATAATGTGATCATTAAAGGAGCTGTTCTTCACTATACATGTTTACTCAATTGAAAAAATATTAAGAAAACAAGACAAGGTAGGTAATATGTATTTCAGCGGGGGTGGGTTTTCGATTGATGTGTAGCAGTTGCCATCTGGAATTCATTTTATAGCATTTAAATAATGATTTGGTCTTCTAAACAGTCTAATAAACAACCATACCTGGACCACATTCAGTAACAGGTTTCACATCCATGGTTGCTTTTTCACTTTTCTATGACAATATATCAGATGGTAAAAAAAAAAAAAAAATCATTTGGATTAAACTCGTTTTTTTTTTTTACCAAAGGGGACAGGTTTCTGTTTTTGTTGTTTAATGGGGTAAGCCTCACCGTAACTCAACCTTGTGTTATTAACAGGCTTTTCTATCAGAATGCATCCATCTCTGCGGATGCTGCTTCATCAAGAGATGTGGAAACGTTGCGGCGGCCAGAAGAATGTGTTCAGCTATCCTGTCGATTTTAATGGGGCTTCCGCCGAGTTCAAGAGTCGTTCACACATATTGCTTTAAATTAGACAACAGACGGGGTTTTTTTGTTTTGCCACAATAAGCTGGCATGACGTCTTGGTTTAATTGGTGGTGAACATCTTTTGTGTGTTGTCCTTTGAGCACTGACCTTCTTTCCTGAGCCGTTCTGTACAACAAATCTGAATAACAAGTGTAGAAGGCGTAGAAGAAGAAGTCATGGATGTGAGTGTTTTCTCCAGATAATTAATATCCATTATATTAACACAACTTTTAGTCTGGACTAAATACCAATACTACGACGATACTTTTTAAATTTTTTTTACTTTGTGTGAATGAAGACCACAAAGTCGTTAGGATAGAACTGTGTTTCTGGAAAAAAACGTCTTTCAGCCATGCCATACTCTTCACTACATACAGTAAGGTAAATTGCTGATCCTTTCCTAAACGCCAATCCCCAATACCTTATCTCGTCTCCACACTTTGTACCAAAAGTTGCGATGGAAATTCCCTTTTTTATGGATCACTGTCTCTGGTCTGTGTCCTTATCCAACCCTGTCCATCTCATCAGAGAGAGTGGAGGACATGGTGAGAAGCTTGACCTCTGTGTATTTTCATGGTTGACTGGAAAAAACCTGAGTCTACCTGTCCCTGTGGAGTAGAGGAGGATTGTAGAGTGCAGGCCATGACAATCTATTCCCTGTGTGCTCATGGTTGGCCTCTCGTGGACAGCCGGTTCCACAGCTGACATTTACGCACAGCTTACTCAGCTCTCAGAAAGAGTAAAGGCTGAGCAAAGACTGGGGGGGGAATGGAAGACTTGCTTTAACTGACATCTTAAGTTCAGGCAAAATAAAAGAAACTTTCAGTCTGTTGCCCAGATGTTTTGGAAAAATGCTCCTCAGTGTGATTGCATGATGTGCTGCTGTTGCCAGGATCCATTGAAGTCCCTGCTCCTTTTTTTCCCCCCAGCTTAGTGAAGCTGTGAGCGGTAGAGGATTAACTTGGGAATATAAATGTGTTGATGAGGGCGTGTGTGTGTGTGTGTGTGTGTGTGTGTGTGTGTGTGGTGTGTGTGTGGATCTGGTTTTGCCATGCTATCTGTTTACAAGTATTGTGGAGATGCATATTCTTCACAGGTGGTGCTGCATTAACGCAACGTTTCTCACTAATGCTCGAAATACTTGCTGCTCACAGACACGCACACACACACACACACACACACACACACACGCATCATTACTCTGACTCTGACCCCCCCTCTCTTTGTCTCTCCTTTTGTCTTTCTCTCATAGGTGAGTTTTATCA
Source organism: Chelidonichthys spinosus (assembly GCA_029853015.1). NCBI lineage: Eukaryota > Metazoa > Chordata > Actinopteri > Perciformes > Triglidae > Chelidonichthys > Chelidonichthys spinosus. Next base: position 14,200,829 of record CM056835.1, read on the forward strand.
ACGTGGGTGCTGCTGTCATGGTTACGAGAAGCACTGGGACGTCACAGTAGGCCCCTCGCTTCACATCTGGTTCCTTCTCCACTTACTTAGATTCACGTAATGATTTCACTGTGATTCTTTAGGGCGTCGACACTTAACTTCCATGAGTAATGGCTGATTCCGGTTGCAGGTGCTACAGTAGATAATCATTAGCCATATGCACGGTGTGCTGGCATTGCTTTGAGATTTAGAGCGCTGTCCGTGGTGCTGAAAACAAATCTATTGCCGCCAATGCGCTTTGCGCTCGGTTGTGTAACAGGTCTTTTGTGTATGCAAGGATCTCCGACGACATGTGCCAGTGTTTCCTTGTCCATCTTTGCAGCCTGTGCGTGTGTGCGTGTGTGTGAGTGTTTGTGTGTGTAGCTCCATTATCTCTGCGTCTGAACAGTTTTCCCGTCCCATGCATCATCCACCCCCGTCTGTCTCCATGTCAGGCCTGATAACAGTTCCTATTGCCCACAGAGATGACTAATCAATAACACACAACTGCGGGAACAACAGCTTGCTGTCCGTACACCCAGTCGCAAACACACACACACACACACACACACACACGCACGCAAGGTGGAAATATTGGCTCAACCGTCCGCAAACAATGCATTGACTGCTGTAGGCTGACAAAGAATCTGTTGTTTGCTGATTTCATGATATCTGGAAGACTCAAACTTTCACACCACCTTGCACCACTACCACTATATATATATATATATGGATGCATATACACACACTAATCTGCCGATAGACTCACAATCAATCCCGGTTTATCAGCCTGACGGGATCACCGTGGTGGTGCTGAGGATGTTTCTTTTGACAAAGAATCTCCAGTTTCTTTCCCCTTGCATCACTCTCGCCATTTGTTCTGTTGCCTTCTTATCTATTCATGTTCTCCGCTTTAATGCTCTCCTAGTACAAGGCCTGTCGACTTCTGCGGGAGCTAAATCAGCGCCTCAGCTGAGTCGGGGCTGCTTACTGATTTCACTTGATTCAATGCCCCTCACCTTCAATCAGTATCTCAGTCGGCCTCAGTGGAATAACACAGTATAGATGACAATAAATGCATACAAAAAAAGCCCACGAAGGTTCTGACAAAGCACTTTACTTTCTTTCTTCCTTTTTTGGGGGGGTTTCTTTTCTTCCACCTCTCAGCGAGGTGTAATTCCCAGAGACAGACTGGCCTGTATAAACCCTTGTCTGCCGTCCTGATTCCCCCCGAGGTACCATTCTGACCCAATAACTCCGTCATTCCATTCATGCTTCATACACGCCTACTTTTTCTTCCTTCCCTCCCACTTCCTCCTCTCATTCTCTCTCTCTCTCTCTTTTGGCCGTTTGCACGCTCTCCCCCCGGTGGCCAGAATGCTTTAATTGAGTTTTTTATTCAAGTCGATTAAAAGTGCAGACCCAGCTAGAGACCAAGCAAGTCTGCATAGTCTGGGTTTTTTTTTTCTTCACTTCCTCGCCTCGTTATGCATTCAATCCACTCTTTATATCACTAAGTAGCTAAGAAAGCACAGGGTGTGTACTTTCATTTCATATGTGTCATTAAACTGTTTTGACATTGTTTACAATGTAATTTATCTTTTCTCTATGACGCCTTCCCTTCCCCCCCAAAAGAAATCCCATTTAAATGGTAATTCAAACTTCCATTAAGTTGAGGCCTTTGTGAATGCCATACAGAAGTTGCTCCATCCCTCCCGTCTGCCTCAGCAGGCTTGTGTGGCACGATTGTTTACTCCCCAAAAAGCCAAATATTCATCAAACCGAGACGCCAGCTATGTTGTCGTCAATTGACGACGCTTTCCCATTCTCATTTAGTATCATATTTCGTTAGCCACCGAGGTGATGAACGACGACGCGAAGTTCGCCGGGATGATTCGAGATGATAGAGCGTCATAACTACCCCTCGCCACGCCGCCGCATAATAACTTTGTAATCAGCGGAAAGGTTCGCCGAGGTTTGAATGAGCCGGTCCACTTCAGAACTCCCGAGTCGAGTCCTGGGTACAAATTGATACGCGGGTGTTGACACAAACTGCGCCACATATCACGACTTAAATGTTTTCCCCTCGCTCGTTTGCTGAATCGCAATTCAGTTGATGCGAAGCGCGGAGACAGTGAAAGTGAAGGTGATGCTTTTCATATGCAAATGCGGGGGGGAAAATTAACTGTGAGATTTGCCGCATTCATTAAAGAAAAGCAGGGAGATTTACGGTGGCTGTGGGGCTAATTTTCTTTAAATGCCTTAATCAGCAAACGTTGGTAAGGCAGGGCTCTCTGAAATGGAATTTAGTCTCTTCTCTCTCTCACACACACACACACACACACACACACACACACACACACACACACACACAGTATAGCCCTGTCATAAAGTAGGTTGCAGGGTTGAAGTAGAAAGCTGATATATCTGCTTTCCAGGTCAGTTGTCTGTCAGTTTCAGATTCAAGAGCAGTTTTGTGCTACATAAGTCACCCCACTGAGACACTAAATTCAGTGTACTTTTTTTTTTTTTCCATTAGCAAATTATTCATTAGATTGTAAATGTGATCCAATATATCATGTTGAATTTTGAGCAGGTCATGTCCTGTTAAACGCTGAAGCCCTCATATTATTATTGCACCCTTAAAGAGAGGATACGGAATGGAAGACACTTTTGAAACTCTCAGCATCACGATGAAATACTTTAGTCTCCTCGAGGATTCAAGCCTCCGCCGCATCGGCCCCTAACAGCCGACTTTCTCTGACATTGCAGTGCGCTCTTTACATTTATTTCACCGACGAATGACATTGAGTAATCATGATGGCGGCGGGCGTTGAAGGCATGTTAGGGAAAAGTAACGTGATGGATGTGAGACGGCTGTCATCACACTGTGGGCTACGTGTGGAGGATCACGTCAGGCGCCAGTGGATGTATTATCTCCAAGAGGACCATATGTTTGAAATCAGGGTTGCCTCCCTGTCCTTTTTTATCTTCTCAGGTTGCACTCAAGCTGCATTGATTAGTGTGTGTATGTCCTTTAAAAGAACTCTAATAATTAATTCCTGAATCCAATTATTGCCGTCAAAGCTGCAGTGTCATTAGATGTATTTAACCACGATGAAGACATTACGGATTTTGCAGTGCACATCACTTAGATGTATGGTCTGTGGGAAAGTAAACACCAATTACAAATCGAACGCTCCACTTCCAATAATCTAAAGCGTAATGGATGACTCGCAGAAGCAAACACCGCCCCTACTAACCTTGAGGTGTGAACATTTACATCCTGATTGTAAGCCTTTCATTATTTAAAGGTTTGCACGGGAGCGGTGGGAATGCCACGAATAACTGAGAGAAGATAATTGATGTGGCCCTGAGACTGCAGAGGAGGATATTCAATCAATACCTTTTATCAATACCGGCTTAAACAATTCAGCTGTAAGCGATGGAGTAATGACGTGGTTCAGGCGTTGTGAAACACATTTCCAGCTCACAGATCGTCTGTTTTTTGCCAGTCTTTCTCTTCCTCAGTGAAATTGTTCAGCTTTTTCTTTTTATTCATGCTTGATGATTTGGTGTTATCATGTTCACAGCCTTAAAATGTTGAAAAGCACTGCATCGGATCATTCGACGCTTGTAAACGGAGCTATTTTGTCAGGCTGGAGCGTATGGCCAAAATCAAAACACAGGCGATAACAATATAGCATGGTTTCTGGTCATTCAGTGAATAGATGCACTGACTGAACTAACTGCATGGTGAAGCATATTTGTGTATACTATATGGATTAAACTTGAATAATGCAAATGACTGAGAAGTCTCCCCTGGAATTAAGAACATCAGTTCTACACTGAAATGTTCCCATGAGCAGAATCCTTCTCTACCGATACCATTATTGAGTATTGGGTCGATACTGTGCTCATGTACTCGTACTCCTACGCATAAACCTCCTCAACCCCGTCCGATACCACGAAAACGTGCTGTTAACCTCTCTTCAGCTGAGCCTAATAAGCCGTCCAGCTGTGACAATAACCTGATGCACGCACGTGTTAAATCCGTTGTTTGTCGCCGGCAGCAGCACGCGTGCAACGCAGACCGCGCCCAGTGAGTCTCCACCACATAAATTCAGCTGTGTGTCTGCCTGGCATTTCCTGTCTGGGTTTCCACCAATGTATGTAAGTGAGTGTCGAGAGAGAGTCAGTCAGTACGACAGCATCAGTAACTTTCCAGCTGTGAATGTAGCAGTGCATTGTGGGGAAAATGAATGAAATGAAAATACAATATCTGATAATTAACAGTTTATATGTCAAAAAAGCAATTTTAGCTTTTTCTGTAGCTTTTTTTGTTGTTTATTTTAACTGCTAAAATGATAGCAAGGTTAATCGGTTATTTATTAACATCCCTACTGCAAACAACGCTGTTTATATCAGGAAAACACAAAGTTGAGTGTTAAAACGTCGGCGACAGCATCAGGTTCAGTTTTTTATTTGTTCCAGTTAGAATTTTAGAATTATCTGATAAAAATAAAAAGTATTCTGTAACAGCTGACATACAGAGATTCCATTCGGTTACATTATGATGATGATTTATAGAGAATAATTTGTACGGTTGATAAGGCAAGAGAATGTGAAGTGAGTTTTTCCCCCTTTTTTTTCCGACAAAACTGTAATCCAATCCAAACCATAATATTTTGAACACTTGGAACGCCAAGTAATGTGAAGTGACGTAAAGACACAATTGCAATCTTCTAATGATATTCCCTCAAAATATTTCTGAGAATTAAAAAAAAAAAAAAGAATATTAACATGCTTCTAATGAGGTTTTTGAAGGAAGCTTTGAGTATTGTGACATTTTTTGGTGTCATCAACCCCCCAAAAAAACAGATTTTCTGATTATATAAATGCTGTTTGTGGATCTGTGGATGAATAGACTTGGAAAAAGAAAGAAAAAAGCAGATAAAGAATTTAAATGTCAACATTATGAAGCTTCCGACTACTCGATGTTGAATCCAGGTGGCATGAAAATCACTTTCTGTATCTGTATTTGGGAGATCAAAATCAAAAATCTTGATGAAAAAGACGCCTAACCTCGTTCTTTCTTACCATCAAACACGCTGGCACTTTAGCATTTAGTTCAGGTAGCTGCTTGTTGATATGCCTGCCGATGTGCGGCTTCATGTTCTCATCGGTAATCATTTGTAAGACGGTGCATCATTGTTTCCAACACCCAAATGAGGTTTCTGATTGGAACTTCACCACAGGTTATGGCACCAAAGATTGTTGCATTACATCCTGTTTACCGGTAAATACCACTGCACTCGTTTTAATTGCTTTGGATGAGAACGCCGGCGCGATAACTAAAATGTAAATGGAGGCATTCTTGCTGCTGACAAACAAAAACAAACATTCATGAGGAAAGTTGACACAGTGAGTTATTTCCGATTAGGAATTAACATTTCTGATGAGCTGCACTGAACTACCAGACCATTGGTACCGAAAAAATACAAATTAGGAAAATAAAAGCGCATCAAAGGCAGATTTTGCATGACAAAGATGAATGTGAGGCATCATCTCTGCCCATCTGTCTACACGGTCCATGCTGTCGGTAAAAAAGTTCCCGGAAAAAAAGGTAACTAATACCCTGACACAACCGAGAACCCCTTATGACAGCACTACTGGATATTACTTTCCACGTCCTCAATTTCAAGACCCGCTTCTTCAAATGCGACATATCAAAATAAATGGTAACTGTTTCTTCTAAATGGAAAATACAGTTAAACGCTTTGAGGGATTGCATTTTAAAGGCCACGCCATAAGCTCGTCCCTATGAAATGGGTGCTGTTATTTTATCTCTATAAGCTGTTTGTCGCCCCCGAATGAACATACAAGTGAATCACTAGTTGACATTTTAGAGTCATCCTTTTAGTTTATCAAACTTTAGCGTTTTCCAGAGTGATGCATTTAACGCTTGCATGTGACACTAAGAGAGTTTTCTGGCTGTTAAATGCAAACTGTGAGTGCCGTATTGTAAAAAGTTTAGCCGTCTGTCTTTCCAAACATCTGCTCTGTACAAGGGTTCAGTCTACTTCGTTCACTCACCTTTCTTCTTTCAAATCTCTCTGTTTCCATGGTGACTGAAGACTGTAAGAGGCAGGTAGAAGTAGGATGTGCACTTTGAGTCTCCTCGCCAGGCTTAAAGCCGGAGCTGAAACGGCATTTCGAGAGTCTCCAGCTTCCGTAGCGTGACTTACATCCCAGTCAGACGGGACGGGCAGGCGGGCCGTGACGTTGGGAGGGATTTGATTTGATCGCTATAAAGTTGCTTCCAACCTTCTCTGGAAGTTTCAGATTGATGGATGGATGGATGGATGCCATGATATTATTGGTTGAAATTGTCTGGTCAATGTAACCATGCGCCATATTTGTTTCCAAGAAGGATTTTGATACAAGAAATGTGAACAAATGTATTTATTTTTGTCATTTATACAGCATTTATTGTAAAATAGGTGAACAACATGACCAGGGATGTGATCTAAAAGGTTCAAACTCACTTATTTCAACTGTCAACTTTAATACCCTAAACTGAATTCTCCTCCTTGTAAATGATCCTTAAGGTCCTGGCAGGTGTGGTTTCTAATGCCTTGTCATTGTCACACACAGTGCAAATGAGGGTTACAAGGAAACCAGACCCGGCTGTCTCTTCACCCTGCTTGTTGTTCAGCTCGGTTGTTATGTGTCATAATACACAGAAGCACTGCAGCAATATATCACAAAAGTAGAAGAGTGTGGCCCTTCTTGTTTACAGGGCACTAACAAGCTGGCAGCGCTACAACTACTGCAAACACCAGACCAGATTTGCATGAATGTGCAAGCTAGTATTCTAGCTAGATGGCAACCTCTGAGGGTTTTTCTTTTTATTATAGTCAATGCATTCCTTATGAGAAAAGTGCATAGCTGACCCAGTTCATGGAGAGTTATTTCAGTGGAACCATTTCCATTACAAGTCACACTATTAAAACCAAACAAACTTTTTTTTTTTTTCTCAGAGCGGAATAAAGTAAATGAATGCACTGCATTTCCACAGATCACATCCAGTTATTGTTGTATTTATGTATTTGAGTCTTGACTGACATGCTGCCCTTATTTCCATTTCCAGTATCACCCCTGTCTCACTGTGGTGTAATGTCAAATCCTCTTCCCTCACCTTTTCAAATGATGCTGTTGTTATTTCTTCTGTCTATCACTTCTCCCACAGCTGTCTTTATTCTAAGGTGTCTGAACCTCTGCCACAAATATCAGTTTTTTTACACATACTGCAGCTAGCGAGGAGCCTCGATAGGCTCTTTTCTTCACCTGTGATTAGGTTTCTGCCTGAACTATTAGATCAGAGTTTGATACATTGGTTTCCAGCCAGAAGGTTCTTGTTATTAGGCGAGCATCCTGCCATTTGACAGGACAGCGGTGTTGTACTGGAATTACTCCTTCACTGAAAGCACCAAAATATGATTTGATCCATCACAGGCCCCCACTGATGTATGTTTTGACAGATTGTAGGGAGTTTTATAAGTTGTTTGCTTGCACCTGCGAATGTTACTAACTTTGTCTTTTTATTTTTATTATGAAGGGTTAAAGTCTTTAAACGAACCATAAAGGTAGATGAACTCATCTCAAGTTAATTTTGTTCATCGGGCTCATTTCAAAATAACAAATGGACCCACTGACTCTCGGCTAATGGCATAAACAACCGGAGAGTCACACTGAGATACAGGCAAAGCATTTACAAATGGATTATAAACAAGTAGGAGCCCATTTTAAAAATGAATAATTCACTGCACCGTCCTCATAAAATCCTCTCGTGCCCTTCACAAACACACAAATGCACATCGCTCTCTTTCAGATTCACACACACTGAGCCTTGGCACGATACCGGGTCGTGCGAGCACAAACCAGATACCTTTGTCAACTCACCTCGGCAGGATGTAATGATATTGATGACAGGAAGTCATCATGGAGGACATGTATCACAGTAGGAAATGTCTTAGGTGAAACACGTCCCCTCTCTACTCATCAATTCTTCAGCAACCTGCTGCCTCCTCATTCTCCTGCACCACAACATCTCCTGCCTCTGCTCTTTTTGAACCTCTCTCTCTCTCCTTCCTTTCTCTCTCTCTTTCTCTCCCTCACACAAAGAGAACAGTGTTCAGTTCAATTGGGTTGCAATGTCAAGTATAACGCATAATATAGTATATATAATATAATATAAACACACACACACACAGACTTATACTTACTATGATTATACGTTGCGGTTGGTATGATGTCATTGTAAGATGGTCTTTTTTCTATCATTAAAAGGAAGAAAGAAGCTCTTTTGGTGTTACTAACATTACAGGGCGTATCAGTGCACACATGTGATTGACAGCAGCTGGCAGCCTGAGCTGCAGCGGGGGAATGAGACAAACCGTAAACAAGCGTGCACTTTAGCCAACATGTCACAGGCTGACAGTGTGTAGTTAGTGCCATTGAAAAGCCGGCGCCGCAGCAGCATCCGTCCAGACCAAAGAGACATTTTACAGTTTGACATGCTGTTCAATGCGCTGAGCGGCTAGTTAGCTATCTATTCTGAAAGGCGAAGCCAGCGGTGCGCTTTTCTCGGGCGCGTGTTCACTTGGTCACTCTTTTAACTTTTGTTTGGTTCGGTGGTGGTTCCCCCTTCAGTTTCTTCTGTCGTTGGCTAAGCAGGATCAACAGTATGACTCAAGGTTGAAAAGATGCTTAGTGTAACTGTAACAGACCAGGGAGGGTCAGCAGGCTGCAGTGGAAGGTCTACTCCTGGTAATGTGATCTGTGTTGGGATATCTTACCTCCATGAAGGCGAATGCACATTAATGCAAGGTATACTGTAAATAGCCCACGACGTGCACAATAATGTGAATGCGATCACGTTTGCCAGATCACCTCCGGTTGCAGTCCGCCTGAAATTGCAATGGGAGGCCAGCCAGAGTCATCCAATGCACACATTGTGTTCACAGTTGGAAAAAGTAGTTCTCACAGGGTTGTGACACATCCATGTAACCTTCCACACAGCTTTACTGGAAAAAAAACAGCCACGTGTGTCCGTGCAGCTGTAAAAGCCTGCAGCAAATCCAACCTAGAACCAGCCAATAAGGATGATGTTTTTCCTCTCGTTTCTGAAAAGTAAATACAGGCTGCACGTTCCATATGTTTTTATTGACTGTGCTACCACCCCACCTGCTCTGCTGCTTTGCATATGAAACGCATGAAAAAAATGACATCACGTCATGAAAGGGATACGGATAAACGCTGTGAGTGTGGTGTGTGTAATTTTTTATTATCTGAGTAGATTGTTTGCTTTCAGGTCATATTTGAATGTCCAGTGTTGTACATGTTTGGATGAGAATCGTGTTTTCATCCTGTAGCTCTCTGCGGTGGGTATATGCTGCCCATGTTGCCTAAGTACACTTTAATATCAAATCACATTTTTTTTATTTTTTTTTTTTTATTTTTTTTTATTTGACCTAATTATTGTTTTTGTTTTTTTCTACCTGTGTTGCTGTCTGACAGGTGAAAACAATCCCTATAATTTGATCTCTTTCTCTGTATGTGTTCGTGTGTCCCACTGAGCTGAAGAGTCGAGCTGCTAATTCACTAGTAGACCGAATCTACTAGTGAATTAGCAGCTCTACAGTCTGGCAGGTGCCTCATTAGAAATATATTAGAGTTGTTATACACTCCCTTTGTAAATGTCTATGGAGAGAGAGGGAAGGGGATGGATGGGAGGGAGGGGATAGAGAGGAGAGAGAGAGAGAGAGAGAGAGAGAGAGAGAGAGAGAGAGAGAGAGAGATGTTGAATTGGAGCTGAAGTTTTCAGTGCAGCATTGATTTAATATAGAAACTGAAAATGTTGGTTTTCAGACTGCAGATGCATTTTTGGATGAAGTGCCTCTCAGGCAGCTGTGTGTGTGTGTGTGTGTGTCGGTGTGTGTGTGTGTGTGTGTGTGTGTGTGTGTTCCTGATAATAATTCTGTACTGATGACTAATTTGTGTAATGATTACTCAAAATAACTCACAATTATTAGATTACTAAACAATGTTGTTATCATGAATTATACAACATTTTTTAAAACCTGACTGATTATCTCATACCCTTCAACTCAAAGAGTAACATTAACCAATGCACTGACACTGCAGTGCAGTAATGTCCTTTACGCAATATATATCCAGTAAATCAGAGCAAGGAAGAAAAAAAAAAGAATATCGAAATAGCAAATCGCATATCCAACTGACGTTTATCAGCATATTTGTCTATTCGGCTCCAGCCGACCAAACTGTAACTCGAGGATCTGAGTGAGAAGAGATAGGCTCTGTGATCCGCCTCATCATTCCTATTCAGTTTGTGTGAATAGGAACTGACTGAGCCAATCCTAACTGTGCTTTGCTGAACATCCTTTGTTGCCACAGAATTTCCAAGTCACCACAAATGATGTTCTTGCTTTTTTTCTCCCTTTAAGCTGCAAGTGCTGTTTAATCCCCTGCTTAGTTCTGATTTCGACAATGTCTTCCAGTTTTTTTTTTTTTATATAAGCATATGCTCTTAAATACAACAAACAAAGCAAACAGCAATTGCCTTAATGAGGATTTAGAAAGGCCGGTTTGAAGATTCATGGGAGCGAAGCGCATGTTGCGTGGTCTTTGGAGCGTTACAGCCTTAATCCGACCCATACATGTGACACTTGATGTCCCGTCTGCTCAGCATGACCCCGGTATTCCCATGATTTATCACTGTGTAATTTTCCTTTGCACAGCACACTCGGAGTGTAATAAGATCCAAATCCCAACGGCACCGGAAATACTGTTCCTACAAAACTACAATCCAAGCCAAAAGCCAATAAATAAATTCAGTCCACATGGGGAAAAGAAACACATTGCTGTATGTTTACCTTTTACCCTTGACTCGCCAATCTGCTCAAGTCCGGTAGACTATACTGGAATAAAATGAGAATAAATATGTTTTAGTGCAACAAAAATACCCTTTTAAATGACTGCATATTGAGGTTCCAAAGTGTCTTTGCGTAGCTCAAACCTGTGGCTTTTCATGTTTATTTCTAAAGACTGTAGGTCTCCCTGCTATTATTAGCAGAACATTTAATGAGAAAAATGAACGGAAAGAAATGAAAACATTGCTTCGCTGTCCAAATTTTTTCTTTTGACTTCAATCAAGGTTTCAGTTATTTTGCCGCGTTGATATGTCAGGGCGGAAGGGATGAGGTTTCTGCCGGGAGAGCAGAGAAACACTCAGTGAACTACAAAGTGTGCCAACTGACAGAGTTTAGTCTTCGGCTGCTGACAGAGTTAATTGGAGTTGAGCTGAGGTTTTCAGGCTGCTTCCACAGACAGTGAGGTCTAAATTAAGCAAGACCTATAGAGCAACATACTGTCGGGTACTTTACCCAGTATATGTGCACATGGGTGAGAATGCAGCGTGTAGTACACGCAGGCTGATGAGGAAATCACTGTTATCCATTTGAAAGTAAAGTTTCACAAAGCAGAATGTCAATTGAAAACGATTTGCGAATCATGTTTGTTGTTCAAAATGTATTGGAAAAATGTGAGAAGGGCATATTATAAGGGCCAAGAGAGTCGGTAATGACAACTTTTGTTTCTTTATTGCAATGCACAGGCAAACATGTATCATTATGATATTTAATGACCCACATTTGACAATGAATGTTGATTTTGGTACACTGTCACTTTATCCGTTCATGATAATCTCATGGCATTTAACATAATAGGATGCTGGATGTCCATAGGGCCAACTGGTGTGTTATGAGATCATAAATAGTCAGGCTATATATTGACTTTTCACCAATATATCATTTGAATTGATGGTCAAAGTGCTGCTCTATAATGAAAGGGTTGGAATTTGGCATTCCAAGTGAGGAATTAAATTGTCGAAATATTACTAATGCTAATACTAACACGAGGGCATTTATCATCCATTTGTGATGAAGATCCAATAGAAAACTGCCCATTAACTTAAATGTGCAATAAGTTAGATGTCATATTATTGATATTGACCTTTAAAAATTCAGTACATGTTGATTTATCAGGATTTTACTTGCATAATAAGGCATTTTGATCTCAATTCATACATCTGGCATGGCTCATTTTCTGCAACACACATTGTACACGTTCTACTGTATTAATGGAAAGGTGCACTCATCAGTGTCGGGTGTGATCACAGGTCACACTTCCCACAGCTAAAACAGGCTTGCAGCATTCACCCAGAGAGGACAGTGGCACACTGCTTTTCAGCCTGCTTAAAAGTTGCTCTTTTAAAATATTTATTCATTTTCATTTATTACTGTTTTTTTTTTCTAAAACAGGAATCCATTTATCATGAAAATGTGTTAAAAAAAATTTATTTATTGAAGGCCTATTTGAGGTATGAACCATTTCAACACTGAAGTCCTGGAAAATGGCAAAATGAGATACAAAACATTCTAAATGAATAAAAGTTATTTGATGCTACCGGGTGCCCCTCTGTAGACCTTCAGTTTAAATTGCTGAATAAAATCAGAACAAGAAGCAGTGTATTCCACAACATGGGACGAATGGAGAGCTTAAGTAAAAATCGAATTGCATTGCAGGGATCCATTAAAATTAAATTCAGGATAGAATAAAGTTCACTGCAGCCGCACATAACGGCTGTGAAATGGAACAGAGCAGTTTGACTAAGGCAAGTGTAAAGGGCATTGCAGAAGTTGAAACGGGGAAAAAGAAAGACAGGTGAGTGGCATCTAGACCTTTATAGCAGCTACAGCTGCTGAGGGTGTCTAGGGACAGAGAGAATGGAATTATGTGAAACAAAGACAGTGGGCACCAGACGTGTACCTTGTGGCATCCCAGACCGATAGATCATGAAAAAGCCCTCAGGAAAAATTGCATTCTTCTGACAAGTCACGTTGCAGTGAGTGTTGTCCCTCGGTACGTTGGCATCTGTTCAGCACTTTTACTTCCACTCTGTTGAACAGCTACACATGGGAGAAGTGGGGGGGATAGCCTAGCACACAGTCTCACAGTTTAATTGCCACACGGTAAGATTGATTTCAAGTAGTTAGAGTTTGTAATGGAAGGCTGAGAGTTCTCTCTTTCACTCACACTTCATCATCAACCGTTTATACACTTGATTTGACCACAGTCGTCGGTTTTTTGCCTCTTCTCTCATGGGTTTATGAGGCAGAGGGAAACAGGACACGGGACCTGTCCTAATTGATTACTAAACCAAACAGTGTCCTAAACTTTGAGGCATTATTAAAGAGTATGAGCTGTTATAATAACTATGGGAGAGAAACAAGTTTTACGATCTTCCTCTCATTTATCAAACACACACACACTCTCTCTACGCCGTGACCATAATCATCCAGGGGATATTCAAGGCTGCTTCGAGGTTGTGCTCAGACAAAACAAAACACATCTTCAGATGTTTTATTTTTCATACAGCAGATGTTTGACAACAGCGATGCATTTTATGTAGTTGTCTGAGTTCTGCGTCCTGTCCAAAATATTAATTCAAATCTTCACAAAAACAGAGGAAGGTGCAGGCTACGCTCCACAAGGCTGCATAATGAGGGACGGTGTAAATACAGAGATTCAGCACCGCAAACATGGACAATAGATGGAAGGTTTTGTTTCCGCGTGTGTCTACGTGTATTAAATTCTATACATATCATTTAGCTTGAGGTTGGTTTTGCCTGAATGAATGAGGATCATCGTGCTCATGTGGCAGGCATACATTTTAATATTTCACATTTATGGATCCACAACCTGATCTGCAAATTCCATGCTGCTCCACAAGCAGACTTACTTTACATCAAGCTTAGCGGTTTGCAGTACAGCATAGCAAGGAGGGGCACATGCGGTGAGACATGAGAGCTATGCATACAGTCCTACAACACACACACACACACACACACACACACACACTGATGTCCACCTTGTCAGCACTTCAGCGCTCCAGATGCATCTTGATGGGTACAGCATCCATTAACACATTAGTGTGTCCTTATCCATGTCAGTGCAGCTGGTCACCTCAGGATGTTGCTCCTCCATGCATACTGCTCAGCTTCCTGCAGCAAAGTGGAGCTTATAGGCTTGTTGCGCAGCAGCAGCAGCAGCAGCAGCAGCAGCGCCACGAGCCACGACTGGATGTTTACTCACGATGACGTAAAGTCAATTCACAGAGGCATTAATGTGTTTACTGAAGGAAAGTAACTATTTTCCACCTGCTAAAGATCGCTTTGTTCACCGAGGTGAGTTTGACTGTCTAATGTTAGGTTTTATGTCAGTGACCCGGGCTAATGTGCGAGCTCCCAGTTGGCACAAGAGCTACATTGAGGTCTCTGAAAGCGCCCCCTTTGTGCATCATTAGTTTTGCCATCGTCTGATTGGAGCAGATGAGCCTCTACTTTGCTTTTGGCTTCAGACCAGGGCTCATTACCCCGTCCGCTCTTGCTGTCTGTCCATGCTTGCCTTTCTCCCCCCTCCTCTCTTTCTCCCTCACACACAGACACATAAGCCATTTAAATACAGCAGCGAGTGGAACCGGGCTTTCAAGGAATGCCATTCATGGATTTATTAGACGTGTCTCGTATATGTCGCACAATCTGTTATCAATAGCTGCAAATGCTGTCAAATAGATTTTTTTTTTTTTTGTAGCACAAAACAAAGCCTCCTTCATTATTTGGAGCTGCCAGGGATGACTGATGCTGAACAGCGTCTCTCAACATTTCCCAAAATGCAAGATATCTTCCGCCCACTTCTCTTGGAAACGCATATACAGAAATATAGATACGTGCATCCTCTCTTGGCTAATAAACACTCGCCACCCCCGCCTTCTGTGATGTCTATCAAACACTCGCAGGAATAGGCTTTCCTCTGATCCTCCTCCTCTTTACTGTTTACTCTCCAACATGAAGGGGAGAAGACATTACCGCTGTGTGTGAACAGGAATGTGAAGTAATGCACAGACATCCGCTTGCTCTTTTCTCAAATGCTAATGGGCTAAATCATTGTATTATGATATGGAATGTGATGAAGGTAATAACTTTTTCTTATTTTTTTTCTCTCTCATCCTCTGCTTTTCTATCTCTGTCTCTCCAGGTGAGTCAATCATTTGGTGAATTTGGTGAAACCTTCCTCCTCTGAAGCACTATGGATTTGTGAGTGGAGGAAAAACACATACACACCGTTTATTTGTGCAGTAATGACAGGTCAACATGATTTTTTTTATTTATTTTAAGTCCGTCTTAGAAACTTTTTGAGTTTTTTCAACTTTATTCCAAGTGCCTCAAATCAATTCATGCAGGCGGAAATGTAAAGTCAAGCAGTAGTTCATCTTTCTCACGGCTCCCGTGAAAAATTTCGAGCGCAGGTCTGTCCATTCGTTGCCAGGAAGTTTTTTTTTTTTTTTTTAAGCAGTTCTGGCAGGTTTTATAGCCGAGAGCCGTCACAGATACATTCTCACTTGAAATAGTTGAGTCCATTTCAGTTCTTTTGAACATGGGTTAACCAGAGGAGATCACCAAGCAATATTTTACAGCACAGTTTGACATCTCAGCAACAAATAAACCTTAAGAGACCCTTCCTGCATTTCTCTTACTGCCAATAACATTTGCCCCAAAGCAAGGAATATGTAGTACACCGACTACACTATTCCCTTGCTTCTCCTTGTGCTTGAAAGAGTTCATTTGCCTGCTCCTGGAGCTACAGTCTAATGTATAGGCTACCATCTCACGGATGCCATGGAGTGAGCCACAGTAATTCAGTTAAAGTTGCATATGTGAGACATGTCCAGGGGTTTGTATTTACCCCAACCCGAATCTAAGTTTTGATTTTGAATATGATCGTATGTGGTTGGAACGCAATGATTACCTGAAACGGTGCTGTGTGCGAGGTGGCGGCTACGATGTGTGCTCTTGAGCAGTTCCGGTCTTTATAATGTTACGCCCCGGCTTCCCAGAGAAAACAACCACAAGTTTCAGTCTAACACAGATTTATTTGGAACAAGGGTAGTACACTAGTAAAAACATCTCCGTTAATTGAAACCAACTTACAACAAAAATAATAATAATAATAAAAAAAAATACAGGATTCTTACCTGCCACCCTACCACAAACATGAGACAAAAGGTTCCAAAACAAAATGGCTACTCACCCCTACCTACCAATACTGCACTACACACAAATATGTTTGTTCTCAACAATTTAACAATGAATGAAACTGTGTGTGTGGCTGGTAATCAGGAAAGCCGACATCTCCAGCAGGCCTCCTTTTAAAGCTGGCCTGAAGAGCTCCTGTTCAATCAGCAAAACAATACGCAAAACAGGAGCAGCACCTCCCTGTGGCAGGGAGGATTAACTACACAAACACATATGACCCCTGGTAATAACACCAGCTTAAACATCCTAGCCATCCTATTCAGCTCTCGGAAACAAATGAAAATACATTAGCAATGTCTGCCAAAAGACATGTCCTAACACTCCATGGGGTGCAATTGTTGAAAACACAAAGTGGACTTTTGATATCGGCTCAAATGCCTCATGTGATCACCTACATTTTTCATCTTTTTAGTCTTGAATACATGCTGTACTCCATTACAGGTCTCTGCCATCTGTTGTCTGATATTAGCTCTTCTTCTTTCCAAAGTTCTGGCTGGAGGCAACGTGTAAATACTCATTAATCTTTGAATCAGGACAATGATGTAATTGGACACAAACTCATGGCAGCCTGAATACAGTTACATTTGTTAAGAGCTCTAATTTGCTAACTGTCTGCACTTAATTATATGTGGTAATAGTAGGGCACAGCAGGAAACATCACTGAAAATATCTGCTGGTAATATGTAAACAATGTTTTATGTTTAATTACTTTAATAATGAGTCATAATCATCAGTTATTTTCTCGTAGCCTTTGGTGGAGTGTTGGGTGGTGGCTGGTACGACTGGGAATCACACTTCGCCATCTCCCCTTTGCTGCCTGTTGCTTTGGGACTGTTGACTATGGTTGTGCCTCAGGTATTAACATTTTCAAATGGATTTTGAATTGATTTAATTAAACTTAACTTTATATATTATGTGCTAAACTACACAACTATACATTCCCACCTTCGAAGTCATTACATACAGACATAAGTGTTTCATGTCTTAGTAAATACGGTCTCATGTCCTAAACGTCTACATGGAGCCACGGGAGTCTTCCTCACTCTGGGGGATGTGTCAGCTCTGCTCTGTCCCTGTCATCACTTTTCATTGCTCTGGAGAGTTGATGCATCAGTGTTCCAAACAAATCTATTTCCCTAGTTCCTATTTATTTGAGAGTGGATTGGTTGAAGTGCTCTTTGTTGTCTTTCTATGTTGCTTTCTTACACACAAATGATATAACACCAAGGCAATAACTGTCTGTTTTCCACTAGACTTCCTCAGGTCTGTTCACTTCCACTTCTGAAATTCAGAGCCCTCTTCATTTTTCTGTGTCGCCTTGAAATAGTTTGTATTCCCAATATCACCACATAGACAAACCCAACCCATGACTGGGGCCGACGGCTTACAGGGACTTTGGAAGTATGCTGTTTGTTTTTGGTTGTTAGAAGGTTGTTAAAAAACATGTATAAATGTTCATTTTTAACATCACATCGCCGTAAACAGTGTAACCATTTGTGTGAAGGAGCAGAACGGAGGGGCAGGGCTAATGGAAGGGCAAGGGTTGTATTTGGGATTGGGGTTTACTATTCAACACATACAGATTTCCCTAATTTGTCACTGACCCTTTTTTTTTTTAGTTTGACTTTTATCCAAATTGTAGCTCTTAACTAATTTCCGTCATCGTGACATTGTGCTCGTTAGCAAGCAGCACCTGTTGAAACTGAATTGTTGCTTTGTAGCGTCTCCATGATGTTGGAGCACATCTTCAAGCCTAACTGACTTGCAATGTTCCTATGAATCAACACGAATAAAAATGCTTCAAAGTATTTTCTCGACAAACATTAGCCCATGTTTCCTCTGTGATATTGATGTTCTGGGAATCAGATCAACATCAACGTAATCAGACCCTTTATTTACTGTACGAGCACCACCCATCCCTAAAACCAGTTTAGTTAAGCTGGGCTGAACATAACCAAGCCATCGTAACCTCAGTCTAACGATCAGCCCTCTACCAGCACATTAAAAGACCAGCCCCTCCCAAAGCCTCTGTCTGCTTCTTATACAGACACACAAGGACTTCCACAAATGAGGAACATTTTTTGCTTGCGTGCACACACGGGCAGTCGGGAGGACGCAGTCCCAGCTGTTTCTGGTAAAACATTAAGCACCCAGACATTTGATCATGCGAAGTATACGGCCAGCGACAGAAATAGTAACAAGTGAACCCTCGGCAGAAGTGAAACCGTTGTCCCATCTCGGTGTGGTTTGATCAGAGCTCGTGGCCCGTGCTGCGCTGAAACCCTGCTGAGGCAAAACACATCTGGTCTGCATCAGCTACGGCATTACTCATCGGGGGATACATGTCTGCCCCTGAAATGGGGGACCACCCTTCTGTTTTCTCTTAAGTGGTTACTGGAGTCGTAAACTACTGGTTTGGCTCATCATAAAATAAAATAAAAACAGTGAAAGGGGGCGAAAAGACACATCCATTTTTTTTTTCTGGATCTTGTGTATTTTGGTGTGGGATCAGGGAACTGGCTGTTTTAATGACGTGCTACTTATAGCTCAGTATTCATTGCTTGATTGTCATAAGATTTGATTCAAATCCTTGAATAGACAAGTATTCACACATGTACGTGGGGGAAATTATTCTAGGCTGTTGGACTCATAGATTTTAACCAACAGAGCGGCTTCTATATTACATTGACTCATATACGGATAATGACGTCCTAGGCTGTCCTGATTAACATTCGTCAGGGAGTAAAATGCTGTGTCCAAAGAGTCAACGAAAGCCTTGGGAGCAGAGTTGCACGTTCCTTTGTTTCTTTAAGAACAGAAGATATAATCTCACAAACAATGAGCACACTTGAAAGCTGTCAAATTTCATCACCCTCTGTGCCAGCTCCTCTTTCTTCCCTCCATTTTTTGTGTGTGATCTATCACATTCTGGGGTGTAAACAACCTAAACTGGCTCAGGACTAGCCTAGCCTCCATTTGCGCACACCGGGAGCTGTCACATCCCTTTACATGCCACATCAGATTGGCAACACACACACACACACACAGGCAAACACATCACAAACCCAGACAACCCTCGGGTTATTGGAAAGGCCTAAGCCCATGGAGCAGTTGGCTGGTCTGGGCTCCACCCAAGCACCAAGACACACATCAAATAGAACCAAATCTGGGACTGGGTTGGCAAACACCAAGGCGGCAGCAGTTGCAGTAAAAGTTGTTGTTTTTTTAAATCCTAACTGGGCCTTTACTGTTTAATAGTTGTAAAAGCAAGACATTCAAGTTGCATGTAGTCCAAACTCAAAAGTGACAAACAGTTTTAATGAAATTTAAATTTAAAATTAATAGTTGAATAAGCTCACGTCAACATGCAAAATGAAATCAGCTCATTAAGTGTAGTGGGCTTTGCTGAAATCACTAACCTCTACACATGTTTAGGAACACACTGTGTAGTCTTTTTTTCTACTTTGCTCATGCTTCTGTGAGCGTGTATACACTGATTGAATCCCAGTACCCTAAAGCCCAGTTAGGTATGGAGCTGAAGTGACCATGTTATCTGCCGGGCATAGTGGGAGGTCAGATAAGGAGGCAGTGTGTGTGTGTGTGTGTGTGTGTGTGTGTGTGTGTGTGTGTGTGTGTGGCTTAAGAAAAAGGAGATTTAAAGGCAGACAGGAGAAGGAGAAGTGTGTGTGGACGTAGACGGGTTTTCTGTTATTGCATCTCTGAGGTTAACCCCGAGCTGCAGGATGGAGCCAGCAATAACGGAGCTCAGGAACCCGGGTTACAGTGTACGCTGCTCTAATAGCCGACACAAACCTGTGTATTACTGGTGCCTGGGAACTCTGCAGGGCACGTGTCTGAGTCATGGCAGGTTGGCACAGCTGTCAGTGTGACTGACCTGTTTCTGAAAGGTCACAGATCTGAACCTTGCAGCAGTCAGTCACACACACACGCACACACACACTGCGGCACCCTGCATACCTGCCAAACCTCCGCCAACTCTCAATTCAATTCAGTTCACCTAAGGTTTCCTGTTATGAATAGAGTCAAACCAGTAACATCAAAGCACTCCAGTAGCACGGTATTTATGCGTTTTATGCATTTGCTCCCCGCGTCCATCATAAAGATATAAAAGCATAGGAAAAAAACGGCATTAATACTACGCTTGATGTGGTACAATTTAAACTGCAAACTCTCCATTAGCATGCACACACACACACACACACACACACACACACACACGCAAGCAAGCACTCATCTTCGCCAGTTTTATAATTCTACCCTGCTTGTATCTAGTTTGTGTACTCAGGTGAAATGTGTGGACATTTCTACAACATTAAAGGTATCATATTTACTCACATTGCCAGTTGCTGTTTATTAACACAGTATTCAACATTTTTTTTGTGACTGAAAAGATGGTCCGACGTTAGCGAGGACAAAGCCGTGAATCAAAAGAATTAAATGATCATTTCTGATCGTTTTGTGGCCGTTGTGTTCGAAAGCAGAGATCTTCAACAGGGGAACGGGACCCCTAGGGGGTCCACAACGTTACTGCACGGGGTCCCCAAAATAATCTGATCCCAAACTTTGTTTCTACCAAAAATTCAAATATGTCCAAAAATACACATTAACATGACTACAACCTAGAATAAGAAAATATAACTTTTCCTGTTTGTTAAATGTTAAAAATGTTAAAATATGTTCTATAAATATATGAATCTGTCAACAATTATTATTTCATGGATTAGAATTTCATACATGCATCATTAAAGTACTTTAATACATGGCACTATAGGCTGCACTACACATTATTTGTTTAATAAGCAAAAATAATTTTGTACGATATGTTATAGGGGTCCCTTCCCCGTGTCACTCTTAGCTGAGGGGTCCTTGGCCTGAAAACGCCTCTGATGTAAAACATAAACATGCAGATCCACACCGCCTCCCAAACCTGCGGGGACGGTTGTGAATGATCGCAGCCTAAGGCATGCTTTATCCTGCTGTGGCCTGAGTGTGGAGAAGGAGAACAGACTGCTTATTAGTTGTTGGGGTCCAAATTGTCAATAAGCTTCTCGTGGGTCATAAGTGGTGATTTTTCGGGGGAATTATTTTACCTTTTTATATCCCACAAATAAAAGTCAACACAGTGAAATGGTCGATTATTTATCCCGAGTTGAAGATGTTGACTAAAGGGATTATATTGTTATTGAGTGTGAGAGCCTTTTGGATTCAGAGTTGAATCCAACAACAGAGCTGTGTTGTATAGTAGGATTAAAAATAGCCTGTGGGATCACGAGAGATACAGGTCAAATGTTCTCTATTTTACTAGAGTCAATTTGGGTATATCTTAAAATGGAAACACGGAGCCGGGCGGTTTAAGGCTGGTTTGGCTTCTATTTTTATTCTGCAGGTTGTCATGAGAAAGAGCCTGGCCGCTTCATTTCTTTGGATATAAAATCATTGTGATTTTATATCCAAAAGGGGGGTTCAGAGCCTATTTCTCCACTCGTTTATTTTCCAGAAAGGCCCTCATATGTGTCCCAGATGAATTGCTGGAGATAAAAGTAGAGTCTTTTGGTGGCAGTAAAATGGAGTTAGATTGAGTGGGAGGGAACCGTGGTCTGGGGTCTTGGCTTTGTTGCTGTTAAATATAGGCTTGAGAAACACCACAAATTGAGGGCCTAGCCTCTGTATTAGATCGTTCTGAGGCCCGCTGGCAGCAAAATACATTAATGAGAAACAGTACGCACACAAATCACACATGCACACACTGTTGTAGATTGTTTTGCTTTCCCTCCTTCTGTGGAACACACGAGTACATTAAAGAGACGTTTCAAATCTCTTGGAAGATCGGAGAACATCTTAAATTACACTGGACAAGAAGGTTGAAGAAGAAGAGAGTCTCGTTGCTTTCAGAAGTAGATCTACTCTATAGTGCCATCTGGCTTTGTGTGGCGTTTGTTTCACAGTATAAATTATGTCACATTTTATTAGTTTTCCTATTCCTAACTCCCTGATGTTCTGTTGTCCTATAAAACCAAGCCATCCCAGTTTGGTTGTTATTACAAAGGTACGCCAGCAGCTCCGCAGCATTTCTTTTTTTTTGTTTTTTAACAAACATCACAAACGTACCTGTAAAGTGTCCCGATATCAATATCACAAGCGGCGCTGTCTCTCAGCTCCTTTTGTACCGACCTCAGATCAAACACCAGCGCTGATATGAGTTTGACCTGAAGGGGGCAGAGACTCTCTTGGGAGGATTTAGTGCGAGCCAGGCGGGAGCCAATAAACACTTCATTCAAACGGAGTGATGAAACGGGAACAGCTGGATATTTGTGTACGTGCCCCTTCTCTTTCGGTCCGACGTATCCTGTGACACTTCAAGATCAAGAGAACCCAGAAATTGGCACCTGTGAGCGCTGTTTACCAGGCTGTAGAATAATAGTGGAGGTTAAGGAAAGTGTTACGGGTGGAGGGAAAAAGTGATTGAAAGTTAAACAATTGTCCCCAGCTATAACGGAGCAAGATTGGTTGTTTTTTTTTCTATTGATTTTTATCCGTGCGGTCTCATGAATCCTTAGGGGGTGCGGGGGATGTTACTGTCCTCTGCCCCATCAGAGTCCACATCGCCCTGCATGGAGAATGGAGGTTTGGGATTGAGGCTAAAAGGTTGATTGCATTAGTGACTTCTATCAGGATTCATTTGAAGACCGGTTTAGAAACAAAGTGATGCTTTTTGAACTCTGAAGGTGACCTTGACATTTAGGTGTCCTAGCAATCTTACCCACCGGGATGTGTGTGTGTTGGCTGCGATGGATCCACGAGGGCGTGTGGTGAAAAACAAGCATCGTTTGTTGGTGCTTCTTGCCCTTTTTACAGATTCCAACATTGTGCAAAAGCACATATTTTTGCATTTTTTCTTCAAGATGTGATCTGGCAAACAGAATTATAAAGAAGTGCAGATTGAGGAGGAAGAATGTCAGGGGGAGTTTAAGGACACACAAGGAGAACTAGATCAAAAAGTAGGTCAGGGGTCAAGAAAACATTCGCTCACACGGGCATTGATACACACATGAATGCACACGCAAATGTGCGCATGCACACCCCTGGGGGCGCACACATGACAAGCTTTTTATTTTGCTCTGTGCTCACGGTGAAGTAGAGCGTAGGTAGCCATTACGATAGCGTACAGCATCGTGGGAGTGG
Organism: Chelidonichthys spinosus; assembly: GCA_029853015.1. Lineage (NCBI taxonomy): Eukaryota > Metazoa > Chordata > Actinopteri > Perciformes > Triglidae > Chelidonichthys > Chelidonichthys spinosus. The sequence goes on from CM056835.1 coordinate 14,224,288, forward strand.
GAGTGAACAAAGGAAGTGAAAGGGGGGGAAAAAAGATGAAGAAATGAAACAAATCATACAATTCTGCCTTTATTTTCCTCAACTGCAGAGAGCATCCGGACTTAAAAACACCCCACCGAGACCAAACAGGTCTATTATAGAAGCATTCCGTTATTCCATTATTTTTACGGTTTCATATTTATGATTACCATATTTTAATAAGACGTCTCTCCAATTTCTGATCCACTCATGGTTGAATTTAATACTTTTAAAACACAAAGTGTCGTGCATGTGTTGTAAAACTATATTCCGAAACATTGGGGGTCTTCAGGTGTTAAAGTGAAGCATGTTTTCCCACACATTTTGTAACCCAGGTTACAAGTGCAACTTATTTTTATGAAGGGAAGCTTGTCAAGGGAATAGTGACCTACATGGCAATATACAGTAAAATGCATTTCATCCATCCCTGCTCGCTGCATCACCGTCTTCCCCAGAAGGGAGGAGAAGGCGGAGATACTGGATTGCAACCTTCCGCTTTGTCCTTCACAAAACAATAGTTTTAATAATCTCCCCCGCTTCACCCCCGAGGTCAGTGTTAACAACACGCTGCATCGCACCAAACACAAAATAACGCGTTTTTCACACGTTTAATCAGAGCGCAGATTAATGGAGAGTGTCTTTAGAGGAGCGGACATAATGTTACGCTTCATTTATCGGTAGGTGCTCTTTAGAGGCGTCCTTCTCTATTCTTGTCTGTCTTTGTCTCCGCTTCGTTCTCTTGTATGTGTGCTTGATGGATGGGCTGCATGGTTAATAATTCTAATACGGACCTGTCTGCGTATACTGGCTCCAGCCCTCGCAAATTGAATCTGTCCCTTCTTCTTTTTCTTTTTTTTTTCTGCCCTGCACATATTTTTCTGTATCCACCGCCTCACCTTTTCCACCGTGCGTATCTACGGGTGTGTGACAAAGCCAGCTGCTTTACTCTGTAAAAACATTTGCCTTTTTTCTCCTATTGTCGGAGTGAGTGGGTGTAACTGCAAACCTTTTCAACAGACAATTACTCAAATGCCCTTGTATCGACCTATATCATGTCGGCTTTAGCGAGAGAAAAGAGACTGAGTGTAGAATCCACAGCCTATTCTTTTCTTATCTACTCTTTTTTTTTCTTCTTCAACATTGTCAAGTCCATGCTCCTGTTCTCTTTATTTTTCTCATTTTCAAACCCCTTCTACTTTTTTCATGATATCTAGTTCTTCCGTGGATTCTCTACACCGCTGCAGAACACTTACCCCTACCAAGTAGCAATTTAAGAAAAAATAGGCCCTTATTCTTCCTCCCCGACCACGTGTGTGTGTGACTCCCATACTAAACGAGCCACCGGCTACCGTGGAGATGAAAGATGGGCAGAGACAAGTCGAGCCCCGCTCGCTTCCTCCCTCCTCCTCCTCTTGTCTCTATTTCTGTTTTCCACTCTCCTGCTGCCTTCCCTGCTGAGCTGTAATCTGACAGATGTTGAAAGCACAAATTTGTTAATTTTGACTCGTTCTACTCATTTGTACGTGACGCACCGGCGCGCGCACGTGTGTGTGCGTGTTGTGTGTGACTTGGCCAACGTGCGATATGTGATCACACATTCACCTGGTGCATTTACACTTTGTTGTCTTCCTCAGCCATCAATTTGCCGCTGAGGTGAAAGCAGGGTGTGATGATCCAGTCATGGCTGGCCAGCTGGCTCATGCCTGTTTGCCTGTTCGAGCATTACCACTTGGGAAACAACATAGACGCCCCAGGTCCTCTCTCTGCTGCCTGATATTGTATCAGCACAGTGTTGCTGAACATGTAGAAATATCAATTCTTACAGCCTTTTATTCTTCCTCGGTATCTACAGTCTCTCTCAATCGCCCTGCCTCTCTTTATTTGTCTTTACTTCACCAATTAAAGCCCCCCAACACAAGCTTACCACTTCCCTTCATCTGTTATCTCCATCTAATGTCCTCCTTTACATTCACTTCATTCCCATCAGCACATTATTTCCAAGCATTCTTTCCCTCCAGAGTGTTTTCTCACCTCGTCTTCACAACCACATCCATCAGTTCTCTTACTCCGCTAGCTCATCTCTCCGGCGTCACCGAGCAACCTTCCCCTCGCTCTCGTTGAGCCTATCATTACATTTACATTTACATTTAGGTCATTTAGCAGACGCTTTTGTCCAAAGCGACTTACAATAAGTACATTTGTCAAAAGAAGGAAACAAAGAAACCACGACGTATCATTGCCGATGCAGTAAGAGCTAAAAATAGAACAAGTGTTAGGTCCTCATCTGAGTCCTCATCTGAGTAAAGTAGTACTTCAATCATTAGGGACCATTAACGCCACGTACCCACCAAACGCGATGAACGCGATTTAATCGCGCGACAAATGAAATTGCGTCGCGCTAGACGCTCCAGTTTTGACGCCGGTCCAATATGCCAAAAAACGCCTCATCGCGGCATCGCGTCGCGCGACGAGCTCGCCCAAACAACAACATTTCTTCCGCCATTTAATTCTCTCGTCGATCATGGCTGAGATAACCACCATCGCTGCACTGTATCTACTCTGGAGAAGTTCCCAGCTTCGTCTGCGGGCTAGGCGCCGACGTCGGTTCTGGGTGCATGCTACCCTACGGAGGCGGCGTGAGCTCGGCGAGTTCCACCGTCTCCTGCAGGAGCTGAGCCTGGACGACGGCCGGTTCCAGCGGTACTTCAGGCTGACTGTTGCCCAGTTTGAAGACCTGCTAACCAGGGTACAGGACCGGGAGGTTTGGCTGCTGCTCTGCCCAGAACTGGTGCTTCATAGCCGGCCATAAGCCCCAGTGATAAACAATCGCAAAAAAAAAAGATCTCTGTTTGTGAAAGAGCTGGGATTGATATGTATGTATGTATGTGTGTGTGTGTGTGTGTGTGTGTGTGTGTGTGTGTGTGTGTGTGTGTGTGTGCGCGCGTGCGTGCGCCCCCCAACTTTGATTATGGGCAATATATAATATAATATAATATATAAATATTGTGGCAAAAAGCGAGGGAACACCAGGACGTCCGTACGTCAGCACGTGGGTGACGAGCTCAACGCTGATAGGCTGTCGCGGCGCGTCTTCACGCGAATTCGCCGCAAAAGTTCAATTATTTCAACTCGAGCGATGGCGCAATGAAGCGATGGCGCAATGAAGCGATGAAGCGATTTTTCGCGTCCATCGCGTCCATCGCGCCGCGCTATCGCGTCCATCGCGTTGCCCGGCGCGATGAAGCGTCTAATCGCGTCTTTGCATTGACTTTACATGTAATCTTGTCGCGCGATGAAGTTTCATCGCGTTTGGTGGGTACGCAGCGTAAGGGACCATTAAGGTTTTTTCGGCTGTTCCACAGACAGCCGCGGAGTCACTCTGACACCTTCAGTGGAGAAATAGGGTGGAAGGTACGATAGAAGGGTGCAAATACAAGATGAGAAAGTGAATTAAAAATATGAAGAAAGAAAATATATCAAAATCTATTCTGGATAATGCCAGATAGAAAGATGTGTGGGGTGGGGGAAGTGATGCACGAGAGTTTTGGCGAAACTGCAGAGCCAGTTTCAGATTGATGGTGGTGACGATGATGAATTGGGTGATTAAGAAGAGGATGAAAGGATGACAACGTGTGACAATATGAGGGGTTATGATGATGCACATGCTGCGTTATTGTTAATCTTGGTGAGACATAAGAGTGAGATACACACAGGGATAATAATACCTGTTGGTGTGTGTGTGTGTGCGTGTGTGTGTGGAATAGTCATCACTTCTTATGTATTTTATCGGATGTGTTGTAACGTAAAATTCATGACATTCAAACACTTTATTTATCACGCAGCTCTGGTTTGATACACATAGAAGCTGCACTGGAGTTGCATGCACCAAAAAAACAACAACAAACAACACACTTGTACAATATCTATCATGTACTACGTATCTCACTGTATGTCAGGTAACATATACAGTGCCATTAAATCAGTGTGTGTATGTGTGTGTGTGTGCGAGACAGTGAGAGAAGGGAAGGGATCTATCAAAATGACACTTATAGGCTCATGGAATCGGGCGCCGCTCAGCCAAAGTGGAGTAGTAGTCCCTCAGCTCATACCCGGCACTCGCACATCTATTTTAATTCCGCTGCTCACTGTCAGTCTTGCCTGACTAACACGTGATCAATATAGGCAGACATCCATGTAATTATGATGGATTGGATTTCTCCCAGCATGGAACTGGTGACGCGGGGCACAGGGGGATTGTGACACGTTCAGTGGGACATTAGGACTGTTCTCATTAGACGGCGCTTTGGACGCTTTCTTCCGGAACGCGTGCGGTTCATCCGTGTTCACCTGCATCTGATGTTCAGATCGTCCGTGCAGGTCAACCCTGTTCTCTTGCGTTTGCACCGTTCCTGCATCTACTTTGAAAACGATGTGCTGTAAATGAGAGGAGAACAAAGCGCAACTGCAGTTAAGGTAACGAGGTAATCAGCATCCAATGGGTCATTCCTTATGTCTATCACATCTCACACATCTTAGGGTTTGTGTGTGTGTGTGTGTGTGTGTGTGTGTGTGTGTGTGTGACTTTTATTACTGGTGGAGCATTCATATAATACATCTCTCTGATCCATGCATTCCCATGGCTTATGTCTGCATAGAATAGCGTCCTTTATGGAGATGAATGTATGCTGCACTTGCTGGAAAAGCCATGCCTTGTTTCTTTAATGGGTTGAGGGACTGATGGATGCAAATGGAAGAGCTGAATAATAGCGCACCACTGTTACTCTGGTTGCTACGGGCACTTTTGTATGCAATTATTTTCAATTAGATAAACAAGAGAGCAATTGTCAAGCATTCATTTTTAATAGTTACGTGTGCAAGTATTCCTATGAGTCTAAAAATCAAACCTTAAATATTCATCAATGTCATACAACAGAGAGTTTAGATAGATGTTGTCTCTACAGCATCTATTTGGACAATGCAATTTAATTGAGGGGGGGTGAAATCATTAGTGGGCCCTGTCGGTAATGTTACGCCAACAACAACTCAGATTAGGTATAACGACAGGAGTATACAGTTCAAAAGGTCCTTAATAACCTTTCTGATTAATTACTGAATGTCAAGGTCAAGTTTCACTGACTTTGAGAAGGTGTGAGCCCCTTCAAACAGAAGCCAGGCATCCAGTATGGCTAAACATGTAGAAAGCCGTCAGTGAATACTTAAAAAGTATGCCAGAATAGCAACGCATATTAAAGAAATGTACTCAAAATGCAGATGCTGCACATCACCCAAACCGGTTTGCTTATTTATTAATAGAACTTGACAGCAAACCTGTTGACCAGTGACTCTCAAACCACGAAGTCCATTGTGGATCATTTGCCCCAATAATATAAACATCCTGTATCAATTACTCCCACCCACATGAGCTCCTGGCCAATAGAAACGCTGATATATGTGTGAAGCATGCTGTCAGTCTGTCATGAATCAGCCACTTCACTTACTCTAATGAAAAAATGTAAATCACAATGTAAAAGGCTTAATTACTATGATGTGCTCTGTATCAATGTTATGATAACTTGTGTTGATTTGTTCGGAGTGTTCTGCCAGTGATTGAAATGAGCTGCTAAGTGTGCACTATTTTAAAGTTGACACACTTACAGACTGGTAATTTCACGTCTGGATTCGTCAGAACTATGCCAGCCTTGCTATTGTTCTTTTGAAAGATCCATGATCCTTAGAGAGTATAAATGCTGTCCAAGTGTTCACTGTGAAGCAGGTATTTAGGTTGAATCTTTTTAGAATGCAGATAGTTCCGATGGCAGGAGCACAGATGGTCGTAAGCATATGGTCAATCGTAATAGATGACAGAAAACCATGATGAAAATGTGCAATTGTGTTGTTTTCCGGAGCGTTAGCCTGAAGGTGCAAGCACACCGGCTGACGGAACAAGTGGCTTTGCAGCTATATAAATAGCTTTGAGGTGTTCCGTTTGCGGGGTCACTCCAGCTTTTAGAGGGAGGTTGTTACACAGTCTATATCCGACACAACAGATCCTCCTTGTGTATCGGTTTGGACCAGACAAAAGCTTCAGGTGAAACCACCTCGGAGATCTGGGATATGAGATGTGTGACGCAGTCTCACTAGTCGCCGTAAGAATAACCAATAAGTTGTTCAAATGAATTCTGCTCGGCGCTAGCAGCCAGGGAAGAAAGGTCAGCACCTGGGCGCCGGAGAGAAGTCCAACAGCAGCATGTTGAGCCAGCTGCAGACGTGTGATGCACCAGAGTGACTCATCCTAGTTACAGTAGTCCAGGTGAGAGATATATTGGTGTTAATAACTCGCTCCAGATCGTGAGGCAATAATGAATACAATCAATCATTCTTATGGGGGAAAAAACCTAAAATAAGGCCAACGTTGAATATAGAATGAATGCTTAATCATATTTAGGACTTAAATGTGCCATTATAATGGATTCGTACATCTGTGATGTGAGGGGGAAGCACAGCCGGAGCCGTGAGGGAATTTGACATTTTCTGCAGCAGTGCACCTCCACAAAGCCAGGGAGTTTTCTTTTTTTTGTTGTTGTGTTGAGTTTGATGAAACGACCAAAAAACAAAAAAAAACATTTCCTATGCTGACAAGCAAACATCACTGAATAACCCAAGCAAAACATTTGCCAATCAACACACAGTGGCGCCAGTAAAAACATGCAGATTATTTCCTCTGTTTGAGTGGACTCCAGCAGGCCCTTTTTGATGCCGCGTTGGCACCGTGTGCATTTATCCAGTGAATAATAAACAAGTCACACTTGTTTAGTTTATAAGAAGCGCAAATCAAAAATTCATAGTCAGTCACAAGCGCCCAGTGAAAGTCATGTTCAGTACTCAAATCTGTTATTCCAGTATGTGGTGTTGAACACGGCGTGAGATTTATCAGTGGTAGTGGACCTTCTGGCTATTGATTGGCCCATAGGTGACACTTTTTTTTAAAATTCAGATTGTTATTGATAGAATGTCTTAGATTGTTCCATTCAGGGACCTGCCACCTCACAGCAAGAGGCACCCGGTTTATAATCTGGGTTCAGCAGCCTTCTGTGTGGAGTTTGCATGTTCTCCTTGATGATTCTACATTGCACATAGGTGTGAATTGAGTTTGAATAATTATTATAATACAGAATTGGACAAACAAAAAATACCAGCATAAAATGCACATTATTATTAATAAGAAAACATGTAATAGCAGAAAGAAATTAAAGAAGCCACTCATCCTTGCATGAATCATAATTGGCCACAGAGTCTCTGGACTTAAGAGCAGGAATGCAAAATCAAAAATGTCCCAACAAAAGCAAAATCTACAAGCTTAATATTATGCTAAAATAGGTCAGTTATGATGCTGATAGAGGGCATCTAAAAAAAAAGAAAAGTCAACAGACTTGTCAGTATCCAACCCGATAGGAGCCAGCTGAGGTCGGGTTAAACTTTCTGTTATGATGTTCAGGTTTTTAGCCTAACATGAAGAGCAAAGACTATTTCTACTGCAGAATATTCTGTTTCTGTTGGCCGTCTAGGACTGAAGCCAACTCAAATCGTACTGTTAATGAGACAAAAATCGTGCAATGTTGGCGTCTATATGAGAGCAAGAAATATTTTCCAAAGATACAAAGGGATAATAAATCCAAATGTGGGGGAAAAAAAACATGACATCACATTTATCTTTGTCTGGGCAGATGTATGCAAGTGTAATTTAGTTTGGAGAGACAGTGAGAAGAGGCAGAGTGTCTAAGCTTCATCTACATTACTTTGTTCTCTCTGTATTGTAATTCTTATTATATGAATATTCACGGTGGGGGAGAAAGTGGAGCGCTACAGTAAAGATAATGCCACAGATGTCGGTACTTCCAGCCAGGATACATAATATATCACTACTATATTTTACTTTGGGGTCTGTCCTGTCTGCGGGAGCAGTTTATATAACTTTGTTATGTCAAGTGTCACTGCTTGTTTTATTGCCCTGTGTGCTACCATTAGTGCCTCGTAGCATAGAAGTAGTTTAACGCTGCGTTTTTTGAAGATTCTTCATCTCCGCCTTAATCTGTTGTTGTTTCTGAAGAACCTGAAAGCTCACGAGTGTTAAATAGGTTACAGAAAAAGGGCCGCTGAATCCTCATTGCAGGGACGGTGGGGGCGAGCCGAGCGGAGCGGAGGCGACATCAGCCGTGCTGCCAGACAGCGAAGGTTCACCTCAGCACCCCACTAAGAGGGTGTCGGGCACGGGCAGAGAGGCTTGCTGTTCCCCTGTCTAACTCTGTCACGGCCTCCCTATGGGAGTCTGCCATGTGTCAGCAACCTTAATTACTACACCTCATCTCCACAAAGATTGATGACACCCCCGTCCTCCCTGTATTTATCATCTGATCTGCTCATTTACATTCCGTGCCGTGCGCGTACTGTACGTGCGGGCGGCACGGCGACACGCTTGTGCTCTGGGTTATTTTTGTGTGACTCCATGCATGCTGTTAAACTCATTTGTTCTCTTAATGACATGTTGCGTGCAAAAGCCCTGGTTTGCCTCGGCGTCGAGGCCCTGCCTCGCAGCGAGGCGCTTTTTCTTTTTTCTTTCTTTCTTTTCTGACTTTTGTTAGTTTGAGTTCATGTCTCATCTTTTTTTTTTCTTTTTTTTCACATTTCCACTGGTTCATTCATGTGTGAAATCTGTCTCTCTGCCGACGCCATCCGTTGCATATCTGACAATGTGTGTTTGGTTTCAAAGGTGCCTGCGCGTGTATTTGTGTGAGTGATTGAGAATAGTTTACAAGGTGAGTTATTGGTGCTAAACCTCAGCTACAAATTATTATGCATCATATTAACCTGTGCAGTGTGGAAGCTTAATCTGGTAGAGACCTGCAGACGCAACGATTAGATGGAGACTGACATCACATTCTCCTGCTCGCTTTATTTAATATTTATGTTGCGACTCCCCCTCCCACTTTGATGCACACCGTGACCCACCAGCCGGATCACTCATCTGGTTCACATGCCAGTTAACTACCGCCCAGTTAAGGGACACTGCCCTACTGTGTAATCGTTCATTTTAATAGGGATCAGGAGTCAGGCCTCCTTCAATCGGCTACTTTTGTACGGCTGTCAGAACACGCGGCGTGTCAGCGAATCCATTCCGAGTCGATCCCTCGGCGCCACATATTCATTTAAATCATTGTTCATAAGTGAATCGCTGTGAAAATTAGCCCTGATTATCACGCACAGCTGCAGTGTTTCTATCCTTGAATCCCCTTACACAAGTATAAACAAAATGTGAAAATAGCCGGGCAAGAAGCTGCCAGCCAAATCACTGTTATTAATATCAATTTATTCCCAGCCTCTCGTCTTTCCTTCAGTTTTTTTTGCATAATCAAGCTGTCATCAGGCAGAAATGTAGAGACGTGGAGGATGTGGGGTGGAAGGGTAGAAAGGGAAAGTAAAAAAAAACAACATAGTTCAATTTTCTCTGTGCAGTAACTGACGCTGCATGGAATCTGTCAGGAGTTTGAAAAGTATTTGTGCTGTGTGTGTGTGTGTGTGTGTTCTCATTAAGAATGGCTAACAATAAGTTGCACAGATGCGTGTGCATAAGGATTACAGGCAGGTAGTCAGAAGGTTTTGGGAGACTTTTGATGATGATTGAGAAAAGCTTCAAATCCAGGAAAGGAGAGAACATTAAAATGCCCAGCTGCCTCAGACGACAGTCGTGTGTTGTGCTTTTTAATAATTCCCATTATCTCTGATTATCTAAAGCACCGACTGAGAAGGATCAGTGGGCTAATTGATTAAAGAGTCGTTAATTTACATCATAATGTGGTGGGGGGGAAGAGAGAAAAAAATCCAACCCCGTGTGACAGGTGATGGATGATGATAGGCAACTTAATTGCTGGTTAATAAATGCAAGTGGAAGCATTTTGTGGGATATTGAAGTTAGATTTGCACTTATTCTTTCAAGATTAGAATTCCCAATTATATTTTTGCATGGCAATTTGTGCTGAGGCTCGTGTTGTGATGGTTTTTTTAAGGGTTTGTTCCTTCTGAGCTCGTGATGTGAACTGTAGAGACAGCATCACATAAGTGGGCACAGTGATCCGACGCTTGCACCATGTCTGCCTCAACAGTTTATCATGATAAAGCTGTTTTATGAAGTCTGAGCATGCAAAACGGACAAACAGCGGTCCTTGAGAATATGTCAGGAGTCTGAGTCTGGTGCAATAAAACTGGATGTGGAAACGAGCACTGAATATACTCAAAAACAATGTCAAATTCAATGCTTATCGTTGCCATACACCTGATCCACAGTCAGTTATTGGATATTATCTCCAAGTGTTTATTAGCCACAGCTTGTCGGTGTGGAACTGACACATGCTATGGCAATTAACCTTCAGATATTTTAAGCCCAGCAATGGTCAAATGGGTGATATACAGCCTCTGTGGTGGTTTGTGGTTTGTCTGCTTAAGCGAACTATACACATATGAATGCATTTTGTGAAAGAAGTCTTTGAATTACCCTTTTTAATTCAAATCTTATTCCAAGATGAAATGAATCCAATCTTATGATATTCTATTTGAAATATTAGCGTGTGATAAAAGGGTTTAATTGACAGCGATGTCTCCCAACAACGTCTATTAATGTTCTGTGCACTGTGCAAATGTGGGTAGTGAAAGTCTTATATTCTGATGAGCAATTGTTTTATGCTCCTCTCTAAATTGACTTCCATCACTTAACCTAGCAAAACGTTTTAAAATCTACTGTGTGGGCACTTAAAAACCGGAGTTTATGGTCGTATTTTTAAGCATTGTGCCATGGTGTATTAGGGTTCCAATTTTTTTTTTTTTTTTTATGGAAATTGCACAAGATATTTCCAACTAACCTTGGGCCGAGAAAGGGCTAAGGAGGGAGAGGCAGTAGCAGATAGGAGTATTAATCACAAGGCAACCTCACCAACACTTCCCATCGTCATCACCTCCTACACACACACACACACACACACACACAATCTAAATCTAACAGGAGGCTTCAGCCACATACATCGAACTCCCTGCCAGACAGAACCAATCATTCTCAGCAAGGCAATGAGATCCCTGATGAGCAGCATCAATAGTAATCATAGAATTTGCCATGACGGTGATGGATTTTTATGCCTTTTTGCCCTCATTACAGGCCAGTCTGATAGCTTGGCTTAAACTCATATTTACTAAGCTTAACTTAACACTGGAAACATCTGTATATCTATTGGTAATTATCCTTAATATACATATACAGTATATACAGTATATATATATATATATATATATAGTCATTCTGAGTTTTAGTTGACAGTATCACTTATTAACATATAACTCTAACTGAAGCCAGAGCATGGAAATCGGAATTATTCCTACATTAACGATGGGAAGTTTCATATTTCACCATTGTTTTCTATTGTTCCACTGACTTTGCTTAAAGGAGAAATCCGGTCATTTTTGACCCCATGTCCGTTGTCCTCAGGGTCATCCCGATTTATTAGAAGCAAAAAACCCGACAAAAATGGACGTTGCCTAGCCCGAGATCTGTACCTGCCTGGCAGCCTTCCAGACTCGCTACAATGCTAACCCATTGGGGCACGTTGTATCTGCTTTCCTGGGCCACAGAAAACAATTCCAAGACCTATGCAACACAGGTTGTGTCCGTACGAGACACCACGGCGCTCGTTTAGCACAAATAGTGTGGCAAAACGACATAAATGTGTGTTTTAGCATGAAGTTACTCACCTCAAATCACCCCGTAGAGTAGACATTAGCAGTAGATAGTCGAGCGCCTGTCGTCCCTCCCAGTCACCGCAGAAACGAAAACGTTTTTCACGTAGTTTTGATTTTGTATCCATAAAGAAACGACCAAGCAGTGTAGTCGTCATGTCCGTAATAAATCCATGAAGTTGTTACGTCCATATGTATGACTGTTACAACATAGCAACATAGCTTACAGCTAGTAACGTTCCGGGCGCTCGTCCGTCCCACTCACCGCAGAAACATAGCAACGATAGCTTACAGCTAAACAGTAGCCGGGAGCCAAAACAATGCAAGTCTCGCGCAAGTTCCCGTCTCCCGACGTCCTCACTCTGGAGATGTTTTCAAGCCAGTACAGTGAAACATCTTGGACAGTCGCGCGAGGGTCACTTTGTTCTCACTCTGTTGATGAGAGACTGCAGTCTGCACGCGCGACATGCTACACGCGACAGCGCCAGTTACTGTCATATGGACATGACGGCACTACTCGATGGAAAGAAGTTTGTCACTAGTGGCTTGAAAACATCTCCAGAGTGAGGACGTCGGGAGACGGGAACTTGCGCGAGTCTTCCATTGTTTTGGCTCCCGGCTACTGTTTAGCTGTAAGCTATCGTTGCTATGTTTCTGCGGTGAGTGGGACGGACGAGCGCCCGGAACGTTACTAGCTGAAGCTATGTTGCTATGTTGTAACAGTCATACATATGGATTAAACAGCTTCATGGATTTATTACGGACAGGATGACTGCACTGCTCGGTCGTTTCTTTATGGATACAAAATCAAAACTACGAGGAAAACGTCTTCGTTTCTGCGGTGAGTGGGACGGACGAGCGCCCGGAACGTTACTAGCTGTAAGCTATGTTGCTATGCTGTAACAGTCATACATATGGACGTAACAGCTTCATGGATTTATTACGGACATGACGACTACACTGCTCAGTCGTTTCTTTATGGATACAAAATCAAAACTACGTGAAAAACGTTTTCGTTTCTGCGGTGACTGGGAGGGACGACAGGCGCTCGACTATCTACTGCTAATGTCTACTCTACGGGGTGATTTGAGGTGAGTAACTTCATGCTAAAACACACATTTATGTCGTTTTGCCACACTATTTGTGCTAAACGAGCGCCGTGGTGTCTCGTACGGACACAACCTGTGTTGCATAGGTCTTGGAAATGTTTTCTGTGGCCCAGAAAAGCAGATACAACGTGCCCCAATGGGTTAGCATTGTAGCGAGTCTGGAAGGCTGCCAGGCAGGTACAGATCTCGGGCTAGGCAACGTCCATTTTTGTCGGGTTTTTTGCTTCTAATAAGTCGGGATGACCCTGAGGACAACGGACATGGGGTCAAAAATGACCGGATTTCTCCTTTAATATCTGTAGTTTCACCTCAGCTACAATCAAAGACTTCAAATTCATTTGAACTGAGTGGGCTGTTTCACTGTCAACAGGCCCTTCGTTTGATCCAAATTTGGTCTGAAGCTCTATTAGCGAAAAATAAATAAATCTAAAATCAACACCCCCACAGTGCAAATGTTGGACAGAAATTATAGCACACGCAGCATGGCTTAAGTGAAACTTGCTATTTTTTTTAATTGTTATTATTTTTGATCTGAAAGCAGTTTAATTTGACATTTCCGTTGCGTGTTGTAAAACAAACAGCCCTAGGTAAAGACATGTGTCTTTAAAGTATTAGTACACATTCAACATTCATATGATGTCGCCATGGGGAAATGATAGGCAGATAATGAATTTTGCTTCATGTATAAACTCTCAATTTGGAACTCTTATTAATAATTAAATCAATAGCTACAACCCAAATGACAATAAAAGCACAATAATAGTATCTTTCTACGGCCATAATCTGTTCAATTATTAACACAGGGCTTTTAATCTGAAAGATTTACAGTGCAGCGCAAAATGCACACTTCTTATATTTTTCTGTCTAAAAATACATGTCCCCCAGTTGACATAAATGCATCACAGTTTTACTCAGCAATAGAATGTTCAGTGTATTTCAATGACTGCGGGGGCGGCGGAGGGAGGGTGGCGATGACACCTTTACCGGGTCACGGAAGAGTGGATATGGTATCTGAAGGTTAAGTTAAATTGTTGGGTAAACAAACACAACTCTGCAGTGCAGTGTGTGTGTGTGTGTGTGTGTGTGTGTGGTATCAAGGGTATTGTAACCTTTGTTGTTGCAGCACGCAAATAAGAGCATTAGGGGGCAAAAATTACCCTAATTGGTCATTTGGTTCCTTTTCCCCCCAGGTTAGGTGCACAGATTAAATTATAAGCTGCTATAAAGCACCTGGGACCACGCTGAGCTCATCCCTTTGCTGAGTGGGCGTTCCTGCACCCACACATCTGGAGCTTATACTTCTGTAATGCACATGTGGTAATAATTGATCTGGTACACAGTAGAAAATAACACATACACCAGCATGTTCTAATTTACACTCGACGTCATGGCTCAGTTCCACACGCTCACGCACAGCACACACAAAACAGGCTTGCACAAATACTCACAAACCTTCTGATTTCATTATTAGTGATAAACACGAGGTAATAATTGCTAGCGGACATGTCATATAGAGTGTTTTTCTTCTCACTCTGTCCTATATAACATGAATGATACGCTGCAGATGTGTGTTTCATACAGGCGAGTCCTTCCGAGCATGAAATCCTAACTCAAACAGTCTTTAGATATGTGTCCTTCTATTGTAAAGTTCTGGCCTTTTTTTGATGATGGGAGTCGCGAGCAAGGGAGAGGGAGTTTTTTGTTTTCTGACTACAGAAAGATAAAGGAATAACGGCACCAAAAAATATTTAATGAAAACAGTTAGGCAGACGGAAGAAATTGACAGAGAAAAGGTTTAACGACATAAGAGAGAGAGAGAGAGAGAGAGAGAGAGAGAGAGAGAGAGAGAGAGAGAGATCGTTAGAAGAGGAGAGAGAGAGAGAGAGAGAGAAAGAGAGTTTATTAGACAGGTTGTTATATACCGTCTTGCTGTTGTTTCCAAGGGAACAGCTATGCTGTGTGTGGAGGTTGATGTAACCCCTGAATTCTCAGGCATTACGTTTGGCTATGGGCTGAAATTGGCCGGGATATAACAGGATAACATCTAATCTCTTCAATTAGATCCACCAGGGGGCTTCCCACTGTTTGTGTGTCTGTGTGTATAAGCTCGCATGGTGGGTGTGTATGTGTGTAGAGGGTGGTGGCAGTTTGCGTGTGTGTGTGTGTGTGTGTGTGTGTGTGTGTGTGTGTGTGTGTGTGTGTGTGTTTGACAGTCTATCCTCACACAAATGGGCAAAAAGGAAGGATTTGTCACAGGCGCAGGTTGTCTATCATAACAATATGCATTCATCCACTAATTGCATTGCATGTTATGGTCCATGAACGTCTCTCTCTCTCTCTCTCTCTCTCTCTCTCTCTCTCTCTCTCTCTCTACCTCTCTCTCCCCCTCTCTCCCCTGTGCTTTTCTCACACTCTTCAATAGCCACCTAAGCACATACTCAATACTCTTTACATTGGCATACATAATGTATAATTATCTATGCTCAGCACTCCTCAAAGTGCTGCGCATCAACCGATTTCCAGTCTTATTCTTCTCTATCCTCTCCCATCTGTCCTCGGGGCACAAAATGTGTTCCTCTCATTTCATGTGAGGCAAGATTCTCTCCTCCTCACTCTCTGTCTTTCAATCTCCCAACTAGTGCTGTGCGATATGGACAAAATTGTATATCCCGATATAGCTAATTTTATATCCCGATAACGATATATATCCCGATATAGTATTTTTTCTTAGAATTATACATATATATATATATATATATATATATATATATATATATATATATAAATCAATCACATCTCAGCACTATTTTTGATAACCATGTGAATGAAAGGCAAATTAATGGCACTTTCTTCTTTCCTTTTATTCGTGACTTTTTGCAACGAAAAATATTACAAGCTTTTATGTAAAATAAATATCTCCAGTGCCGTAAACAGGTGACGTTTGTGGGTGACGTAAAAATGCTACCACAACGCAGTAGCGTTGCTGCAGTTACATTCGCCTTCAGAACTTGTTTTGAACTCAAAATTTGGATATCCAACGGTCATTCCGACATTGAGTTGTGCTTTACACGGCGTATTAAATCACAACCGTAGTGTACGTTAACGACGCCCAATTCCACTGCATGCGTCTCCGCTGCGGTGCGTCTCTGATCCGGCTTCGGTCCGCCGTCCGCCAATCCCCACAGGATGCGTTTGAGTCCGCCACGGCACAGTCCGTCGTTCACGATAAATACGTAATTGCACGCTGCAGTTAAAGATATGTGTAAACACAGCAACCAAGCGATACAAAGGTCAGTGTTCCCAAGGAAGGAGTACAAGACTTTTTTTGACGTAGTCAAGTGGTTTTATTAACACAAGTGTTTTATTTTGAAACGTTTTATTGTTGAGTATGTACCGAACTTCCTGTTTCGCTATATTTGCCCTGTGCTGAATTGCTGCGCCGTGGTCCGGCATCCGCCAGAAATAGAAGTCCGTATTTGTTGCGGAGAGCTGCGGACTGCCGGAGCTGAGACGCAGCGGACACGCAGCGCAGAGGACCTGGTGGGGATTGACCCATAGACTAAAGTGAAACGTATCTGCTCCGCTGGCGTGGCGGAGACTTAACGCAGCGGAGACGCATGCAGTGGAAATGCGTGTAGCAACAGTGCTAAACAAGTAGCCTACACGTTAAAATTACGATATAAACGACAGAGGGTTATATCCTACGGTAGACATTTTTTTATCGTACTACGATATATATCGTAATATCGCACAGCTCTACTCCCAACGTCTCCCTGCACGCCTCAGTCTCAGAATAGGAACTGAACCGTGGAAAAGTGAAGTGTTTGAACTCCCTATGCAATAAGCAAATGAGCTCAAAATGGCAACTTGCAGGTATTATTATTTATTGTAACCCAGCAAATATTATGATCCAAGGTAACATCAGCATTGCTCATCCCTGCACACTGCTGATATCAGAGAAAGCAATCAAGCAAATGTTTTCCTTAAAAGAATAATTAGGAACTATTTTTACAATCAATAGTGTCTCTTAATTGCCCCTGAAATTTTTGCAGAATGCAAATGAGATTGAAAACCATCTGTTGCTCCGGCCTAATATCAGCCTAACGACGGTCTGACTAATGCTTTTCCCACACATGCAGCTCTCCTCCTCACCACTGATTGCCACTGGTTGGCCTCACAGTAATCTCTATGAAAGGAGTCTGCATTCAGAATGCACTGGCTGAAATGTGATCTCCCACCAGCTATCGTCTGACAGCATTTTAGCTTTTTTTATTGGTTTAAAATGAGCTTGTAATCTGGCTACTTTGCAGATTTACAGGTTGTCTCTCAACTCCAACTCCAGTCTCTCATATCAAGTTGCTAATCCAACTGTAAACAATGAGCAGTGCACGGCAAGGAAGTCTTGGCCTGGACACCCGCTGGCTACAGTAGAACCCCAGAAATAAAGCCCTGATCGCTGATGGGTACCCAGATCAGCCAAACAGAGGAGGGTAGATATATTAAGGTGCATTCCACTGAAAAAAAACAATTCTATCTCTTTTTTCCCCTGATTAAATCTTAAATTATTGTTTCACTATAAAAGTGTCCATCTTATCTAACTACAACATACTACGATGTGTTATTTAAATAAACCATTGTGGCTAACCTTCATAAGTGTGTTGCCCTCCTGTTACTGCCGTTACCGAGCAACCAAAACCCAAGTACTGCATCGGTGATGATGATGAAGTTGGGCTAATGTACTGACTCAACTAAGCAATGTCTAAAACAAAGATAAATGGATTCCCAGCGCTGTAAATCCATCACAGCAGCTTTACTGTTTGATTTGTCAATATGGCCGCCTGTCGCCCTGACAACCAGATGTTGTGACGTCCTTGGACAGAAAGCCGGTGGAACAAATCGTAAAAATTCTGGGTAGCCCTGCACTAAAATGATTCAGTCCACATCCATTAACTACTGAGGAAGAAAGGATATCCGTCCAGCTGTGATTGGTTGGTCTCCGTCACATGACATGCTGTGCACACTGCAACCATTGATGGATGAAGACAGATGGGTTGAAGGGTGGTGTGATTTAGATGAGAAATTGTGTGATTGTTATGATTGGTGTGCCTACATTATGATTTTGAGTTGTTATGATAATCATTTCTTTTGTTGCTTGCTGTGGAGCAAATAATGCACTTTAAAAGTTAGTTGTATAAGAAAAGGGAGAATCTCAATGTAGATGTTTTATTATTATTGTTATGTATTTTATGTCTGTTTAATATTTAGATCTTTTTTGCAAAAGCAGGACAGCTCAAATTCACAATTTATATTTGCATTATCGTGCCAGATTGCTTTAAGAAATGTCTCGCTGCAGTGACACCAGCAGTCACCGATGAGATAATCCATCATTAGGTATAATCTGATGGTTTTCTCACATGGATCCCACATAGCCCTCTTTGATTGTGATGCATTCCAGTCATTCCAGCCAGCAGTCACAGATAGTGAGCCGGTTACACATACGTACTGTAAAATTTCCCCCGTTTGGCTGCACGCACACATTCCGTTAGCTGTCACAGATAGCGTTTGTGGAGTGAAGGACACAGTCCCGCGGAGAGGACGAAACATTTGTTTGAGGACGGGAGTCCCATAAATCACTTCAACATTTTCTCAAAAATGTTTCCCTTGTTCAGTTTGCCATTTCAACAGCTATCTGAAGCATGCTATCAGCGGTGAAATACCCATGAATAGATGCATGTGTGAGTACTACTCTCAACTCTCAGATTCCACTCTTTGTGACTCTGATGCTCTCTGAGGTTGCACGCTATATGTACAGTATATGTAAATGCATGCTACTTTAATAGGGTTTTAATCTTTGATCTAATTCAAGGGGATGCTTACTGTGTGAATGTGGTCCTGTTAATCCCTGATGACATCATTGAAGGATGACTTTGATTTGACTGATTTCTGTCTGTAAATCTTCACTGCCTCAAGTAAAATCACCTATGGAAATCGTTTATACCTGAGCATGTAAATCAACGTGTTAATGAGAACAGTTTTTAAAAAGTCCCTAAATGGGAATGATGGCTAAAAAATGAAATTTGAGCAGCCAGGCATAAGGCATAGGAAGACATTTGTCGGCAGCTGTCAGGGATGGTTAAAGATGCAGTTATTAAAAAAAAGAAAAAACAGCACATGGAGGAAAATCCGAGATAATTAGCAAACTGAATTCCCTCGCCGTAGAGATTTATTTTCCAAAATAAATGACCGGCATTACAAGATGACTGACTAAGCCGTCTGCATTACCAACTCAAGCAGTCTATCTGGTGGAGCAGTCATTAGTTGTTTAAGGGAGCCGGATCCACCTTCGTGAAGGGGAGATCTGGCAGGTTTTTCTGTATTCCGTGAGTGTAAAAACACTTAATGTGTGCAATGACAAAGTTGTATAATCTGACAGAAGATAGCCATAGCCCTAGGGAAAGAACCATCACTGCACCCCTATCTAATTTGTGTATATGGCGAGGAAAGAGAAAGAACCTCTATCTCTGCCAACAAGTGTCATAACAGATCAGCCTCACTGGGGTTACGTGTAGAATATCTAATGCTTTGGGATTTTCTATTTTATTTTTACATGTATGTTCTGAAAAATACATTCATGTGCAGAACTACGAACGAGAGAAAAAAAACCCACGGATGATTTCCCCAGCATCGAGTTATTCTTCCCTCCTAGGAATTCCACCTTTCCTGTAAAGCTTTGCGACCTTTAAGCGTGGGCTAAACGCAGTTTGCCCGTCTAGCTGCTGGGCCTTAATCCACTGACTCTTTATTCTTTATTCAATCTCTTTATTCAACACTTAAGGAGGCCCACGCTAATCTTTATCCGACAAATGTTACATACTGTGCCCACCCTCTTGCTCTCCCTCGCTTTCTCTCTGAAGTCGCAGGAGCACATGCAAACACATACCTCTTTCTTGTTCTCTGCAAATAGATTTTTTTTCCCCCCGTACAGTAATTTGTGAACATTGCGTGGCCTAATTAAGTCAGGATTAACCTTTTATGTAGCATCAGCACAATGCAGGAAACAGAGGCTCCACTTAGGGCTAGGTATCATTAAACCCATTCATGTTGGTCCTACCTGGTGTCGGAAGACTTTGAGGAATATTGGACCAAATGTCTGGTCTTTGCGGTAGTCGCACCATTGCCAAGACATATCAGAAACCTTTTAACATGTGATCCAAGGTATGGCCAGTGTTTCCCCTGTATTCACGCCACATATTTCCTGTTAAACAAGTGCTGTGCAGATCTTATTATGAAGAGTGGTTTATGTGAACAGAAAGGGAGTCATAATAAATATTTGGAAAATCAACTGATAAAATATGTGTTATAAATATGTATTATTTATGTTGGTTTTGCAATTAATGAACAGTAATAGTCATTGATAATGACAGACTGTTTAAAGGATAAACTATTATTTGGAGAATAAAACAATTTCACACTGTGCTGAAGTCATTTATAGAAGCATCGTCAGTCTACTAATTAGGCTACCATGATTTAATTCACACGTGTTGGAACACGACTGGTTATGGCACCTGTATCAGCATCCAACTGCATCAGATGACACCCGGCCCTAGCTCCAGGTCGTATCCAGAGACATTGTTGGTGCTTTCCTGTAACGGGTTGGAACTGCAGGGGAATGAGTGACAGCTTTAAATGTGAAGTAGCGGATACTTTTCCTAAATTAATAATACCTCATGTTGACGACCCTCGCTCGAGTGTTTCAGATGAGTAAGTGTAACGGATGCATCGACTTTCTTCTTTACCCTCCTGATATTTGGTTTACATCATTTTTTTGCTTGGTATTCATTGTCTTTTCCTTATTGAATGGGGGAGAATAGTTAACATAAAATGAACATGATGATGTTTGCATTGTCCTGGACACACTTTTGGACGCATTTACAAAAATAAATTGTTAATTTCCCAAAATGGAAATCATGGTCCATCTCCCCACTTTAACGACCAAATACTTATTATTCATTTTTGATATGAGATAATTTAGGTTAGGTTGTCAACAAAGAAACATGACGTTCCTGAAGCATAAACCTGGGAACAATTTTCATAATCATTTTCTGAAGGTTTAAATTGCTGAGGTCAAATTGACCAGAAGGATAACAGATGTCAAAAAGAATTAGGGGAACTGGAGGGTGATATGCAAAAGGGCTGCTGGTGCTCGCTCACAGGAAGAGCTAGAGTGAGGTCAAGAGGTCCTCGGCTCAGCGGAGCCGTTGCTTTGCTACTGTAGAACAAATAGCTGTTCTATGCCTGTGTGTGTGTGTGTGTGTGTGTGTGTGTGTGGGTTGTGAGAGCAGGTGGGTGAGCAGAGTCTTCTGTGAGTGTTGGGCTGTGAAGCAGCTGTCTGAGACGATGACTCTGACGAAGATGGATGAGATGGCTACACAAGGCACTGTCCACTAGCTAGGTTACATGCGGCGCGGAAGCAAGAAAATGCAGAGACACACACACACACTCATGTCTATCTCTTCTCCTCTGCCTTCCATACAGTGTAACCCCCTCGTACGTGCACCAGAAACCCGGCGCGTCTCAGAAAGCGCCTCTGAAGCTCCCCGTCGCTGTATTGCTGAACTGGCAACTAGAATAAATGGCTGCTCCGAGATTAGCTAAATCTGGAAAATCCTAATGCCATGCTTGTCTGTGCCAGCTGACGCAGGACCAGACTCTCGCTGACATGAACAGTGTGTTTACACAAACACACACACACACAGACTGAGCGGGCCTCACAGCACAGTACGCTGTATTTCCCGACAGATAACATATTCATTGGATTTCTCTTCTCCTTCCTTTCTTCCACTGTGCCGTCGCCCAGCGGTCGGGGAGCAAGTTACACGTCGCACGCACTCGCGAGGTCCCAGATCACACAGATTCTGGCTTATTGGCTGGCTACTAGCTGATGTCTTTTTTATATTTATTTTTTTTAGAAAGATGCAGTCATGAAGAGTGAAAGAATGAGGACTCGTGGGCGTCACATATTTTTTTTTTTTTTTTTTGGGGGGGATGTTGCTTGACAGGTAGACAGATGAAAGGAGGCAGAAATAGAGACAGAGAGAGCAAAAGTGAGACTAAGGCCAGGAGTGCTGCTCGCACATGGTCGTCCTCGGTGACGCTCGCTCGCGCACGAACACGCAGGAAGTGTGAGGAGCTGTCGCTTGTCACTGCCAGTCACTTAGTCACGGAGGCATGGACGGCCACCTTGTACGGAGCACGTTTCTATACGGGGGGAAGACGAGGACAGAGAGACACGGCGAGGGCGGCGGGGCAGAGACACGGGGTGTTAGAGAGCGAAACACATGGCAGCTGGACAAAAAATTAAAAACACCCTGTCGTGAAAACTTTTGACTGCTACGAGAAGAAAGAAAATTATTGATAAGAAAAGGCTTCGAGAAAGCCTGCAAGTTGCCTCTAACTTTTTTTTTTAATTTCTAGGAGTGGTTAAGCATCACAAGTAGACAAGCGAATACGGGAACTTAAAAAAACATACTCTAGTTCTAAAAGGAGTGGTAGATTAACACCTCTCTCTCCTGAGACGAGTGTCGGATTGGCACCTTTAATTCCATGAACTCATTTTATATATTTTTTTCCTTTCTACCAACCATTTCCCAAAGCGTACCGGTACAAATTTTGATTTGTGATTGCTTTGATGCTCCGAGTGGTTCCTTCTCTGTTCTGTGAGGTCGCTGTGATGTTTGGTATTGTCTCTATTGTGATTGGTGGCTGCTAGGTGGTCACAAAATTGCTGTTGTCATCTGGCAATATTATAAATGCACAACATAGAAGATCTTGTTGGTAAATGGTGACTACCATTGCATTCAGGAAGATGCTTCTTGTTACGACCTTGGATCGGTTTACCATTCAGCTCTTATTCTGTAGATCGCAACAATGATCACCACTGCTGTTTATACAATGAGGTCAGCCGCCTGATCGAAAGACATAATAAGTGTTGCACATCTTTGCTCCTCGAACCCTCGTATTTAAGCTGGATTGGAAACTTCTTAGCAGAGCAGATTTATAGGAAGTATTGTTAGTAAACCTCCTCCTGCAGATGCCTCTTCTGGTGCGTCATGTGTTCTGTGCCAGAACTACGAGAGGACGCTGAAAAAGTGGCTGAAGATTAACGATAAGTCTGCACAGTGCCATATATTTTTTAAATGAATGGCATAAAACAGCTGGTGTTGTTTTGAAAGGAAATACAGATTGGCCTGAGGCAGACATGCTGGTGTATAAAAAAATAATGCACATTTTTTTCTTTTTTTAGAGTATTAATAATGTCTGGTGGGTAAAGAAAACAAAGAAAAGGGCATGTTTGGTGCTGGTAATATACAACACAGACCCAATGGCTAACCAATTATGTGAGTGTGCTCAATGCACTTAGCATTGTTGTGTCTGTTATCAGATCAAAGTGGACAAAATGGATATTTAAAAGGAAACTAATGTGCTCTGCAACAGATACCGTGCATGCTCCTTATTGTGTCTGTTCTGGTTTGGGACATCATGACTTCGTGGTCCCGTGCTGCCATATTGTTTTTTTTTTGTGTGTGTTGTGTTAAGCCTGCGCTCCTTGTGAACCTGTTAGCTTGCTTGTATTGTTGCCACCCTCCTCCTCTCTTACATTCACCAGCTGATATGAGGCGAGGCTGCCTTGTAGTGCCTGCTGTCTATTTACTCCCATTCAGGGGATTCACTTGAGAGGCCACAGCTCAAATAAATTCACTCAACAGCCACTGCTCAGTAGGGACCTCTCTCTCCCTCTCCCTTCCCCGCCTACTCGCTCGCTCTCTCTCCGAAGCCTCGACCTCCCTCTGAATCCTCTATTCTTCCGCCGCATCCTTTTTTTTCTGTCTTTGTTCATTCCTCTTTCTTTCCGTCTCCCTGATTTAGTGCCGCTCCGTCTTCGGCCTTTTCTGTTTTTCTCCTCCTGACCTGATGTGGCAACGCCGGAGCAATCAGCCGGCGCCACGGGAAGCGGTGACGCTGTCAGATTTTTAAAAGTGTTACTTAAAAACAACGTTATTCGTCTCAGATGACTTCTGTGTGAAGGTTTTTTACTTATGTATGTATGTATGTGGGGCATATGTTGTTTAGGTATAGAGAAAAGGTAAACCTTTTGCAGAATCCATGTTTTTTTCCCCCCATGAAAGCTTTTGAATATTGATTAAGATACATACATACATACACATACTGTAGCCTCACAAACAGACCCACATGTGCACACAGACAACTTGTGTTTTCTCCTCTCCAGAAGGAGCATGAATAAAACAGGAGTGCAGAGACTTAGTGAGAAGCAGTGAGAGACATGGGGTGCACTGGCAGTTCTCTCTGCAGCAGTGTGTTCGTGCCACAATCTCCGTGTCTGGACTTACAGGATTAGCATGGACGCTGTCAGCTCCGAGCATACACACTCTTTTGCTAACCTGTCTGTACAAATATGCACACAGTGACAGACACCCGTGGGCACACGCTATCCCCCGATGCACCATACACTTCCAAATTGCCCAAAAATACTGTTTACCTTCATGGGGATACACTGTGCTGGATTCTGATTAAAGAAATGACAAAAAAAGACATTGGGATGTGGTCAATTTTAGTTATTTATATTTATTTGCTATAATTCAAAATCATGTGACCACATCATATTCAGATACTTTTATTTATGATACACAAAACAATATGATAAAAATAAATTTTAAACAGAACTTTTCTTTAAATAGCACTACATTCTCTATTGCTAGATGTATCGGATATTCAATTCTGCGCCATTCCCCCTTAATGATATTGACATCAATAGACTGAAACTGTGCGTGTGTGTGTGTGTGTGTGTGTGTGTCCGTCCACTTGCTCTCTTAACTGCACTCCAAATCAATACCACAAAATCTCCAGGGTTTGGTTGGCCTGCCAGTGAGGCAGTTATGAATTCTGAAGACTCAGCTGACTGAACCTCTGACCCTGAAAATCGCCCACTGAAAAGAAATGAATGCCGCCGCTGTGTTATTTCAGTCTGTAAACAAATGGGATGCGGAACGCAGAAAGAAACACTATGCCTTTCAGTGCTTTTAATATTTGATTCTCCTGAACGACCTCAATCCTCTGAAGGTCTGAGAGAAGAGCCCCATTCCACCGAGATATCCACTATTCGGAAAGATAAGTCCGGTTGCCGTTTCTGAAAGTATGACTGACGGCAAAAGTTAAAAAATAAAACTGGCAGCCTCTTTTAAAGGCTTTTTGGTGACTAAAGTCCTTGGCTGGGGAAAAACTTCCACAAATTAATAAGTTTAGCATCTGGAGGCTGTTTGTAAAATCCATCTGACAAATTTACAAGCAGAGTGTTCAAGTTGTAATAATGGAAGAAAACGCTTCTTAAGCTTAAGAAGGTCTGGACGATGGATTTTACGATCATGAAGCCGTCGTGCAACTCCAAAAAATCACACTTGCTTTTATGTTCCCTCAAAAAACACGTATTAAACAATTAATACACATCGAGCAAGATCTAACTATGGGTTAATATCGTACCCTCCTCTGTCTAGACCGTTAACTTGTATAATTTATAAACCTACCAAAAATGAGCCCTGTGCTCTGTTCGTCATATATGCGTGTTTGCATTT